>OY292332.1:0-1200000 GCA_958496145.1 Heliothis peltigera
ATTTTCTATAAAAAATCGACAAAATTTTAGGTTTTTCGACGAAAACTTAAAAATTTTCCTCCTCCCTATTTTATAAATTCCGTACCTAACGCTAGGGCTCGTCGAGACGCTTCTTTTGAGGTATCGCACGACCCTCTAGCTCACACCGAACGTCAAAAATTTGCCGCACAACCGATTTTCATACTTACCGTGAGACGCCAAAATCCACCTAAGTCCACGTAAGCAAACTAACACCCTTGATAACTTTAGTTCAAGGAGGCCGATTTTGAAGCGGTTTTTTGCGTTTTTCACGTACAACAGGCTTGTAGGCACGCATCAACCCTTCAAATTTGATATACCACTGGTGTGACGTCATTTTTTGACTACCCCACTTTTTTGACCTAAGAAAAAAGACTAATTAATTATTTTTTCAAAATTCCTTCGATAGATTTTAACTAAACTGCATATTTAGATACTTACCCTTCCTACCTACCTTCCGGAGTCCGCTTTGCGCCTTTGGAGTTAGGTTTGGACGTCAAAATTTTCAATTTTCTATAAAAAATCGACAAAATTTTAGGTTTTTCGACGAAAACTTAAAAATTTTCCTCCTCCCTATTTTATAAATTCCGTACCTAACGCTAGGGCTCGTCGAGACGCTTCTTTTGAGGTATCGCACGACCCTCTAGCTCACACCGAACGTCAAAAATTTGCCGCACAACCGATTTTCATACTTACCGTGAGACGCCAAAATCCACCTAAGTCCACGTAAGCAAACTAACACCCTTGATAACTTTAGTTCAAGGAGGCCGATTTTGAAGCGGTTTTTTGCGTTTTTCACGTACCACCCACCCACCCGCCCTTTAGACGCGACAGTAAGAATCAAAAATTTACTATAGGAAAGGGTAAGACTCCGGGGGACATTTTTGTCGATTTTCCGTTTTTGACGGAAATCGAATCCCGGTAGTCTCCCGAGCAGGCTCGCGTCATCCCAGCCTTCTAGGTGACTTCTTCACATAGTTACGGCCTTTTTGAACGGGAAATCGAGCTGTTTTCCTCGAAAGTAGAAGGGAAGTTTACGTCACAGCAACTTGCCTCCTTAATGTGAAGAAAATAACTATAAATTGACGAGGGTGTAATACCCTACAGAACTTTTTAACCGTGTAACCAGTCTATTGACGGTTACACCTAGACATAAGTAAACACCGACTAACAGCTCTATTGGCTGATAGACTAAAATCTCAAACAGTTTTTATGACCATTGGCTTATTAGCCAAACACTTAATTTTAACTTTAATTTTAATTTTAAATTATAAAACTTCTTATTTTAATTTAATGACTTGTTTCATATTAACATAATAATTATCAACATTAAAATTATTCGATCTTTTGATCAAATCTGATTTTACCCGGTTTTATTTTCTTTTTACGCGCCGACCAGCTCTATACACTGGGCGGTGCACCAGCACCAGCAACAATACGCGTCCGCATTAGCTCTGACTAAACTCCAGTGGCTAATCAGGGAGCCTTTGGACCCTTCTTCTTGCAAGAAGGGTATCCCTGCTAAGGAGCCTTAGCGTAACAATCGGACGCCGCCATCACAAAACCTCTGACAACTCAACAAATAGCCCTTTAAAAACTCCTGCAACATGTTCGGCATCCGCACGCCCCTAAAACGGCAGACCGCCCCCCCGAACCGTGGTGCCTCTCCTGACGCTTCGGCAGCTACAAGCCCAGCCCAGACCACCCAAACGAGCGTCAGGAGGAGCATTGAGGCATTGGAGGCCGGTCAAACCCCCTTGTCTATATTGATACCAGCCGCCCCTGTAAAACCTAAAAAGGTTGCCAAGTCGAAGAGCACTTCACCATCGTCAGCTCCACATAAAACAGGGCGAGCGGCTGAAAACGCAAAAACCTCCACCCCCACCCCCGTCGGTAGAGTGAAGGAGGCCAGGAACTGGGTGACGAAGGCTAAGATCGCCTTAAACCAAAGTCGCAACCTCCGGACCGACATCAAGGAGGACGTCACCCAGGCCCTGGACTGCCTCTACCGAATGGTGAGGGATGGGGAAAAAGACAAGGGGGAAAATCTGCCAAACATGACAGAAGTTCCAGCCCCTGTCACTGTCGATGCAGTGCCACCTGTAGCCAATAGTGCCGAATACTCTCGGTTGCTCTCCTCACTGGCAGATCATGGCAAGCTAGTGAAGGAGAGCACTGAGAAGATGGAGGAACTAAAGGCTACCTTGGCTAAGCACACCACGGCGCTCGAGTCGACCACATATGCGAGCGTAGCGGCGGGACCGAAACTGTCTTCGGCTCCGTCGCGACAAACGCTGCACTCGGTTGTGGTCGCCTCGAGCGACAAGCAAGACACCGGCGAACAGGTCCTTGAAAAGATCAGGACCGCCATAAACGCCAAGGAGGGGGGCTACTGCATCGACAGAGTCAGAAAGGCAAAAGACAGCAAGGTCATCATCAGCTGCAGGGACGAGGGAGAGCGGAGCAAGGTCCGGGAGAAGCTGAAGTCTGCAGGACAAAAGCTAACTGTAGAAGATGCGACGAACCTGGACCCGCTCGTAATCCTCAGGGACGTCCTGAACTACAACACTGACGCGGACGTCTTGAAAGCCCTGAGGACACAGAACACCAAGCTCTTCACCGACCTTGCGGCTGGGGATGACCGCATAGAAATAAAATATAGAAAACGGGCCCGGAACGAGCTGATAAGCCACGTTGTCGCGAGGGTCTCCCCCACCCTATGGAGAAGACTGACAGAGGCGTCTGCTGTGTACATAGATATGCAGCGGATCAGGGTAGAAGATCAATCTCCCCTGGTCCAATGCTCCCTGTGTTTAGGGTACGGACATGGCAGACGCCTCTGCACAGAAAAGGAGGTAGCCTGCAGCCACTGCGGTGGTCCGCATCTGCGCAAGGACTGCCCAAAGGCAAAAGACGCTCACGCTCCTCCGTCATGTTGCAACTGCACCAAAGCCGGACTGGATGGAGCGGAGCACAACGCCTTCAGTATAGAATGCCAGGTAAGACGCAGATGGGACGCATTAGCCAGGGCAAAAATTAGCTATTGCTAAAGGCGCCGTAGTGGACACGAAGATCTATAATTTTCTGCAGGCAAACCTCCAACGAAAGCAACTGGCGACGGCTGAGCTGCTCGAGGGTGCATCACGGGAGAAAGCGGCAATTGCAATCTTGCAGGAGCCGTACGTGGGTTCTGTCCGGAGAATGAGAAACTACAGAGGGTCCAGAATTTTCCAGGCCTCGGAGGACGGAGAGGGCACTGTTAAAGCCGCCATCGCGGTTTTTGACCAGGACCTCGACGTAATACAGTGCCCAGAACTCACCACACACAACATCGCAGTGGTGAGGATCCGAACTCGAGCCTGGGAAATAGCAGTAATATCGGCATACCTCGAACCGGACAAACCCATGGAACCGTACCTGGAGCACCTACGAGCAGTCCAGCGAACGCTAAAAAGTCGCAATATCATCGTTGGGGGCGACTTCAACGCCAAGAGCTCGTGGTGGGGGAGCCTAACGGAGGATAATAGGGGTGAGGAGCTCTGTGGAGCCTTGGATGAAATGGGGTTACAGGTACTCAATAGCGGCACCTTGCCCACCTTCGACACCATCCGAGGGGGCAGGAGGTACTGCAGTCATGTGGACGTGACAGCATGCTCGCCGGATCTTCTCTGCCTGGTGGAAGACTGGAGAGTGGACGAAGGACTGACGAGCTCGGACCACAACGGCATTAAATTTAGTCTTAAATTAGAAAAATCGTTTGGCATAAATATAAAATCATCAACTAGGATTTACAGCACTAGGAAGGCAAACTGGGTTCAGTTTCATGAGAAACTGACCCAGTTAAAAGTAGAAAATAATATCACAAAAACAAAATTTGAAGAAATAGTAAATACCGCCGACCTAGAACACAACATAAATACATATTTGGACATTATAAAAACATCATGTGAAGATACAATACCAAAATTAAAAACATTCAGAAAAACAACCTTGCCGTGGTGGTCCGAGGAACTCGGCAGCCTGAAGAAAGCGGTCGCCACTAGGAAGAGAAGAATCCGCTGCGCCGCTCCAGTCCGCAGGCAGGCCGTCGTTGATGAGTACCTGAAACTGAAAACAGAATACGAGGCCAAGGCCAAGAGTGCCCAAACCAAAAGCTGGACTGATTTTTGCAATAAGCAAGATAGGGAGGGGATGTGGGAGGGCATCTACAGGGTGATCGGGAGAACCACTGTGAGGCACGAGGACGCACCCTTAGAAAAAGAAGGCACTGTCCTGACTCCGGCAGAATCGGCATTGCACCTGGCTGAAACTTTCTACCCAAAAGATCTGGAGGAAACGGACGAGGACATACACCGAGTCACCCGACGCTTGGCCTTGCAGGTAAACGATGGGGGACATGATGATACGCATGACCCTCCGTTTACTTTGCATGAGCTCATGGCGGCGGTGTCCTCGTTCAACCCTAAAAAGGCGCCAGGTGCGGACGGCCTCACCGCAGACATCTGTCAACAAGTCATTCTCCAGGACCCCGGGGCGTTCCTTGCCCTGGCCAACAAATGCCTCAGTTTGGGCCACTTCCCCACGAAGTGGAAGGAAGCCACAGTCGTGGTACTGAGGAAGCCGGGCAAGGAAAATTACAAAAGCGCCAAGTCGTACAGGCCTATCGGCCTTTTGCCTGTATTAGGTAAGGTCCTGGAGAAGATGGTTGTCACGAGGCTCCAGTGGCACCTAGTGCCGAGGCTGAGTACCCGTCAGTACGGCTTCATGCCCCAGCGCAGCACCGAGGACGCCCTCTATAATCTGGTGAACCAAATAAAGGTGGATATAAAGAACAAGAAGTTGGTCACCCTCGTTTCGCTAGATATAGAGGGCGCCTTTGACAGCGCTTGGTGGCCAGCCATTAAGGTCAGACTGGCGGAGGAAAAGTGTCCGGTGAACATTAGGCGGCTACTCGACAGCTATCTTGTTGACAGATGTGTGCGACTCAGGTACGCCGGAGTCGAACACTATAGACAGACTCAAAAAGGGTGCGTCCAGGGCTCCATCAGTGGCCCAATTCTGTGGAATGTCCTCCTAGACCCGCTCCTCAAGGAGCTGCATGGACGAGGAATCTGGTGCCAGGCCTTCGCCGACGACGTGGTTCTGCTGTTTGCCGGTCACACAGCGCTAGAGGTGCAGCGACATGCCAATCCCGCTCTCGG
This sequence comes from Heliothis peltigera, assembly GCA_958496145.1. Classification (NCBI taxonomy): domain Eukaryota; kingdom Metazoa; phylum Arthropoda; class Insecta; order Lepidoptera; family Noctuidae; genus Heliothis; species Heliothis peltigera. The sequence goes on from OY292332.1 coordinate 5,220, forward strand.
CTTTGTTCAGGAGTGGGGTGTCAAAAACAAGCTCAAATTTGCGCCGCACAAAACGTGCGCAATGCTGCTGACCAAAAAGCTCAAGTATGACACACCGCTCCTGAGCATGGGTGGGGTCGACATTGGCATGTCTCGCGAAATAAAGATCTTGGGCCTTACTATAGACGATAAGCTGACTTTCAACACCCACGTCGCTACCGTCTGTAGGAAGGCCCTAAACATCGCGAAGCAATTGCAGCGAGCTGCTAAAATCAGCTGGGGACTGCACCCAGACGTCATCCGCGCCATCTACACGGCAACAGCAGAGCCCGTCATATTGTACGCTGCGGCCGCGTGGTCGCCCGCCGCGGAAAAAATCGGTATCCGCAAGCTCCTGAACACCGTTCAACGGGGCTTCGCTCAGAAAATCTGCAAGTCCTACCGCACCGTCTCCCTCAACTCAGCCCTCTTACTGACCGGGTTACTGCCTCTGGACCTCCGCATAAAGGAAGCAGCCGGCCTATACGAGGCTCGCAGAGGGTCAACCCGGCAGGTGTTGGGAGACAGGGAGGTCGAACGGGTGGTGGGATTTGTGGAGCTGCCACATCCGGCCCTGCGTATGGACCTGAGGTTCGAATGCCTCGATGACTCTGACCTGGTAGACCAACATAACGTGCAGACGCTCAGAATTTTCACAGACGGCAGCAAAATCCAAAACAAGGTCGGTGCTGCGCTGTCCATTTGGGACAGCCAGGCCGAAATTAGTAAAAGGAAGCTGAGTCTGCCAGCGTACTGCACAGTCTACCAGGCCGAGCTACTGGCCATATGCAGGGCGACGAGCGAGGCCCTGAGGAGCGGGGTAGGGAGCTGCGGCATTTATAGCGACTCGCGTGCAGCGTTACAAGCGGTAACCAACCCTGGGTCCATGCACTCCCTCGCAATCGAGGCGCGCCGAAACCTCAGCGCGGCCTTGACCCAGGGCAAAGATATAACCTTGTACTGGATCAAGGCCCACGCCGGCATCGATGGTAACGAGCGCGCTGACGAGCTTGCCAAGGAGGCGGCACTCTCGAGTCGGAGGAGGCCCGACTACGATCTGTGTCCGGTTTCATTCGTCAGAAGTGAACTTCGTAACGAATCGCTCGACGAATGGAACCGGAGATACCGGGCGGGGGAGACGGCCTCCGTCACGAGAGTGTTCTTCCCGGATGCGAGGGAGGCCTATCGTCTGGTGCGGAAAATACAACCGCAGGGAATTCTTACCCAGATCTTCACGGGCCATGGGGGGTTCGCCCAATACTTGCATCGCTTCAAGTGTCGGGGGAGCCCGTCATGTGTCTGTGACCCTGCGGTTGAAGAAACAGTCCAGCACATCATCTTTGAGTGCCCAAAATTCCTCCGGCAGCGACACGACCTGGCTCAAGAACTTAATCATGCAGTAGAGGTAGATGGGGCCGCCAGTCTCATTAAAGAAAGAAAGATCAGACGAAAATTTCTAGACTTTGCACAGCATATCTGCAAAAGCGTTGTGGAGGGAAATGCATCTGACCAAACGGGTGCACTCCCCTCCATAACACAAAATGATTCCCAATAAATACGAGATAAAACCACGTATTATAGTCGAAAAATGTCCCTGATCATGTCAGGGGACTACGAGAAGTACCCATGATGGCGGGTGCAAATAATAAAAAAAAAAAAAAAAAAAAAAAAAAAAAAAAAACCTAACCTAACCTAACCTAACCTAACCTAACCTAACCTAACCTAACCTAACCTAACCTAACCTAACCTAACCTAACCTAACCTAACCTAACCTAACCTAACCTAACCTAACCTAACCTAACCTAACCTAACCTAACCTAACCTAACCTAACCTAACCTAACCTAACCTAACCTAACCTAACCTAACCTAACCTAACCTAACCTAACCTAACCTAACCTAACCTAACCTAACCTAACCTAACCTAACCTAACCTAACCTAACCTAACCTAACCTAACCTAACCTAACCTAACCTAACCTAACCTAACCTAACCTAACCTAACCTAACCTAACCTAACCTAACCTAACCTAACCTAACCTAACCTAACCTAACCTAACCTAACCTAACCTAACCTAACCTAACCTAACCTAACCTAACCTAACCTAACCTAACCTAACCTAACCTAACCTAACCTAACCTAACCTAACCTAACCTAACCTAACCTAACCTAACCTAACCTAACCTAACCTAACCTAACCTAACCTAACCTAACCTAACCTAACCTAACCTAACCTAACCTAACCTAACCTAACCTAACCTAACCTAACCTAACCTAACCTAACCTAACCTAACCTAACCTAACCTAACCTAACCTAACCTAACCTAACCTAACCTAACCTAACCTAACCTAACCTAACCTAACCTAACCTAACCTAACCTAACCTAACCTAACCTAACCTAACCTAACCTAACCTAACCTAACCTAACCCAAAGCTAACCTAACCCAAAGCTAACCTAACCCAAAGCTAACCTAACCCAAAGCTAACCTAACCCAAAGCTAACCTAACCCAAAGCTAACCTAACCCAAAGCTAACCTAACCCAAAGCTAACCTAACCCAAAGCTAACCTAACCCAAAGCTAACCTAACCCAAAGCTAACCTAACCCAAAGCTAACCTAACCCAAAGCTAACCTAACCCAAAGCTAACCTAACCCAAAGCTAACCTAACCCAAAGCTAACCTAACCCAAAGCTAACCTAACCCAACGCTAACCTAACACAAAGCTAACGTAACCTAGCCGCGGGAATCCAGATTGTTCCGCAGCCCGCACTTCTGCTGGCCCGGCTGTCCGAGCCTCGCCTTCTGCACGGGGTAGTGAGGTGTTGTACTATCCCGTGCATCGCCTCAGAGGCGCGCCGTCACCCGCCCGCCTCGGGTCCATCGAAAAGGGGGCTGGGACTTCCGCAAGTCCTTCGCCTGGACCCGTTTATGGGGAGCGGAAAAGGGCGTTGTCCGCTCAAATAGATGATTGACTTTGACCTCCTCGTAGTAGTCATACATTTTCTTTGTTGTTATATTTTTAAATTCTATTAGTATTAATATGCGCGTACCTGCCTACATGTTTTCATTATTTTTGTTATTTGTAAATTAATTAAGTTCTGCAAATCACTACATTAACTTCGTACTTTTGCTACTGTATCACGCTACCTAGTCTGCCTCATCTCGATAGCTGACGCAGGCACACGGCGAGTCTGAAAGTGGTGTCATCAAACATGGTGCCGATGTTTGACGACGGAAGTGCGTGAAGCCAAAGACCCGACTCCCATTCCCCCACAGCCAGCAGGCGTGCTCGCTCAGCAGGAGTATTGGATGTTTCAACTAATTCTTTCCGTATTACTCTGCAGAGCGGCTCATCCCACTGTCTCTGGAAGGACGGGTTAGCGGGGATATCGGTATTCGGGCAGGCGATTTTCCAGGCCTCTATAGCATCAGTCAAACACGGAACCTCAAAATTGATCAGTGTAATAGGTAAAATTTTCCTGGTCAATATTTCAGTACCGTGGACGTAATTCGCAGGCGTAATTCTCGATCCGAAAAGGTTTCAACGGTGCGAGTTGCAGCCTTATGTCCTCGAACAACATCAAGCCTCTCCACACTTAGATTAGCTCTTCGTTGGATTCTAGGGATCTTATGATCCGATGAATCTTAGCTTCTTTGGACAATGGAAACAATTTAACTTTTTGTAAGCATAGTTACCTATAGTTTTGTTGTGAAGATACTTGATCCTTAAAAATCTAAATCTCTGCTCTATTGCACTACCTGGTAGGCTGCCGTGTCGCAGAGATAAATGGTAAATAAAATTAAAAACTGAAATAACGTAAATGCGAAGGAATGTTAATGCGATAAAATAAAAAAAAATTGGAGTTTTGGCCGGAATGTTCAATAAAGCTATTAAATTTGTCAAAATTTCCAATCTGTTAAATTTCCTTAAAAGAATTTCAACTTTATCGCTGAAGCATATGGTTCAAAGTTGATTGGAAAATATTTACAGTTTTTGGATTTTGTCTTGAATGATGTTGAAAATGACGTTCCATAGAGTTTGAACTTGCCGCCTGAATGTTGTATGGAGTCTCATTTTTTTTTACCGAATTTCGTATTTCTTTTCTTTTAAAGTTGTTCACTTTTCGATTACATTGCCTTCCCTTCGGATGTATACCACCTTTCCGATACAACGTGTATATATATTTTTGCTCCGCTCAATTGTGTGCAGACTGCGACTTGTTTGCAGACGGGGTGTTTGTTGTGCCACGTCCCCCCAGCGAGAACACATAGGAATTGGTGAAGGGTGGACGTTTTGGGGGCTATCTCTTGTTTAAACGTTCGAAAAGTGCTGATTTATCTGCCTAATTTGAGTAAACGAATTTGAGTTTGAGACGATGGAGGCGATACGTCTGAATATTGTGAGAAGAGCGTGTGAATGTTTCAGTAGATCATCTGAATCGCTCACTAAGTCGGGCGGGTGCGGGCATGGGCTGCAAATTAAATTAAGTCCTGACTTGAACATTACTTTTATTTTACCTTAGAACTAGAGCTTACACAATAAAAATGTACACATTGGCCAAGTGAGTGCCAAACCCTTGTACAAGAGGATAATGTGGCAAACTGTAACATTTGTTGTTGTTGAGCTTCAGTGTGTCCCAGTGAACAATAGCTACGTATTTGAGAAGCGCGCGCACCGACTCTTCTGCCCGAGACCCTACCCGCAGACACTGACTCGCTTCATGTAATATTTAGTATATGGAACCAGTGAACAAAGTAAGAAAACGTTAGTCCGGGTGCAAGACGGGCGCGGTCGCGAGTGGAGCGCTCACGGCTTCCACAGCTTGAGCAGGCCGTCCTCGCCGTAGGTGGCCAGCAGGTTCTGGTGCGGGTGGTGCGCCAGGCCGATGACGGCCTTGTCGTGGATGGTGATGGTGCGCTCCAGCTTGCCGGTGGCGGTGCAGAAGGCGTAGAGCACGAGGTCCTCGCCGGCGCAGTAGACCAGGCGGCCGCGCGCGCTGAGCGCCGCGCTCACCAGCGCGCCGCCCTCCTGCTCGCGCCGCCCGCTCGAGAACGAGCGCACGATCTGGCCCTGCATGTTCATGATCACCACGGTGTTGGTGCGGTTGCACACCACGAAGTGGTCGGGGTTCTTGGGCGTGAGCAGCAGCGAGTTGACGGGCGGCTCCCCGCTGCCGAGCGGCTTGAGCGTGGCCGTGCACTCGCCCGTCCGCACCGACCACACCTTGACGCTGCCGTCCGAGGAGCCGCTCAGCACGGCGTGCCCGTCCGGCGTGAACACCGCCTCGTTGACGAAGGACGCGTGGCCGCGGAACTCCTTGAGCACCTTGCCCGACTTGAGCCCGTGGATGCGGATGGTGCGGTCGAACGAGGCGGACAGCAGCTGCGTGTTGTCGCGCGTGAACTGCAGGCACGTGACGCCCTTCGCGTGCGCGCGCTCCAGCTTGCGCAGCACCTGCCCCGACGACACCTTCCACACCTGCGGACCACAAGCGCGGTGAGCGAGGCCCGGCACTGCGCGGCCGCGCGGGGCGAGCACGCACCTTGATCTTGCCGTCGTTGGAGCCGGCGGCGAGCGTGTCGCTGTCGCGGCCGAAGGCGAGGCTGAGCACGGCCTCGTCCATGCTCATGTACTCCTCATGCGCCTGGTAGCGCAGGTCTTTGCGGATCTTGCCGGTCGTGAAGTTCCACACCTCCACCAGCCCGTCCACCGACCCCGTCACCAGGTACTGCCCGTCCGGCGAGAATCTATCATAAAAACTATGTCAAACATATTGCTAACTATACAAACAAATAAAACGTGATACTTTTGGCATCACGTGATTCGGATCTTGAAGATGGTTGGCGTACGGAGACCGGCACACCACAGCTACAGTGCACGGCAGCTGTGCAGCAGTGCAGTGGAGTACCGCGCGCCATCCAACATCTCCGGCCAACCAACTCAAGACACCCCTTTTATTGTATTTAAATGTAATAAAAAATGACCTGGCGCACTCGACGTGCGACTTCTGGCCGAACTTGATGATCTTGGACAGCTGCGTGGGGCACTGGTCGTCCTCCTCGTCGCGGATGGCGGCTTTGCCGCGGAACAAGTCGATGGTGGTACCGGGCGGCAGCAGACCTTGGTGCTGCTGCCACTTGAGCGCCTGCCCCAGCAGGGCCAGCAGGCGCGAGCTGGGCACCACGGACACCTCGCCGGCCAGCGCGGCGGCGATGGCGGCGCGGCGGCGCTCCTTGCCGCCGCCGCTGCCGTAGGCCTCGCGCGGGTCGAAGTAGGAGCGCGCCAGCAGGTTCTCGAGGTGGATGTAGCGGTCGGTCTCCAGCTGCTTCATGAGCAGGCACGGGTGCGTCTGGCGCAGCAGCGAGCGCGCCGCGCCCAGCTCGCGCAGCTCGATCAGCTCCAGCACCACCTGCTCGTACAGCTCCATGAGCTTCTTGTCGGGCAGCTTCAGCGACGCCGTGGCCTTCAGCACCGTGTCCCAGTGGCCGTTGTTGATGTCGGCGCAGAACCCGTCCACGCTGTCCACCGTGTTCAGCGACACGCCTGTCTCCTCCTGCCGAGCAGCACTCATTACGCTTCCCACTTCATCATTTCAATTGTACTCTAGACAATTTGCTACATAAAAATACTGTATCCCATAGTCGGTCTCTAGAGGTAGAGGTTGCAGCTGTACAGTTTTTTTTTTATTTTGATGTTTTGGTAGTATCTATACCAAACATGTGGTCTGTGTATAATATATATGATTACTGAAGACAGGATTATTTAGTGACGTGACAGACAGACAGAGTTACTTTCACATTTATGATATTAGTAAGGATAAAGATTTTGTAATCTGCCTTTAACCTTTTGACCGCCACAGTCAAGTACAGATGACAGGCCAAAAAGTGCCCAGCACACCACGGTCACAACTACATGACAGACTTTTAAAGTCACTACTATATAGTAAGTACTTATGGATAAATTCTTAACTTGGAGGATTCTGAGGACGTCTTTCTTTTTGATGTAGCGGACAGAAGGCAAACAGCATAAACGGGGCAGCAGTGGCTTCTTTATTACAAAGGCATAGCTACCACCGTCCTACTCACATTACCCATTACAGTGGGTCGTCTTCCTCGCTAATAATACATATTCCGCAACAGACACAAAGATAAATATTTCTGCAGAATGAACAACACTGGAGTTACTGTCGGTGTCAAACGTGTGCGAAGACGGGCGGGAGCCGCGACCTCGTGTGCCTTCCGTAACACGGCAGGTGGGTGACGAGAACTGCAGCGCTCGCGTTTGCTTCGGGGCACGAATGCAAACTTTGCCAATTACATTTGGGTTATAGCTGTGTTACCTGCAGCGTTTGAAGTGTTTTGGTGAGGTTAGACTCCTTCAAGTATTGCTGGATCAGCCGGATCACGCTGAAAATACATCATATTAACATAAGCAAGTTAAGGGTATAACGTCACAACAAGTTTGCACTACTTATCGGATACTCACTCCGCAGATTCTATTTCTATAGACATAATGTTAATGTAACAGTCACAAGCCTTATTTAACAATTAACAAACGTTTACTATATAAACACAAACAAACACTCTAAAACTTGGATTTTGTAATTAGCGTATAGTTATCAGTTATGAATATTGCCGAAAAACAAAATATATATATATTTCCACAATAATACTATGACACAATAATGCTTAGAATAATGTACTCTGTGCTGTCACCACAGCAAACACAATATTTACGTTTGTTTGATATGACATGACGATAGCAGAGTTGCCAACTATATTCAATTGACTTCAGAAAAATGTAGAGGTTCTTAGGGTTCTCAATTCGGTCGGTATGTTTTTTTTTTTTCAAGGAAATCTCTTGATACATATAAAATAATAAATCTTTAGGGCTATGCTACACGGGCGGTTCTTCCGCCGTGGGAATCCGCTCGACAAAGCTTCCGCAAACCAGCGTAGGTTGCTGGTTTGCGGAAGCTTTTACAGGACGCGGTTTACCGCTATGTTTTGTACCGTCACTAGCTAGCCACGCAAGTGCACATACGACAAGGGAGCGAAAAGGTCCCGCGCACAATGACACAATAGCGGATAACCACCTGTGTAGTTTAGAACGGCGGTAAACAGCGGCGGTTTGACGCTGCATGCGGCGGTCGAATTTCTCCCGCCTGCAAACCGCGCCGTGTAGTTTGTAGCATACAATGTCCATAAGAATTGAGTCTAGTGCGGTTCAGCTTCTGAACCGCACTAGACTCCCGCGGATTCCCGCGGCGGGAGAACCGCCCATGTAGCCAGGGCCTTAGAGTAGTCATTTTTGTACATCAAAGATATAAAAAAAAAATAGGCAGTGTTAAAAGATAACCAACATTCCCATCATTTTTTTATGGTTGTTAAAAAAGACGTGATCCTCAAACTAGTATAGTGACCGGTAGTTAGCGAAGTTCGTAGTGCTGAAAAAGGACAAAACAAATTGTTAGTATTAACGTCACAGAGGTAAGAACATAAAACAAAGGGGAGTGAAAAATACATGGATAACAACCATACTGAGCGGGTTCGTAATAAAGTATATAAATAGTCATATTTTTAATTAGACGAAGCTGGATGACAGTAACTAATGTCACTTTGTAAAATAATGTTGCCACATTTAAAGTAACAGTGATGCGTTCAGTTCTCGTGAAGTTCAAATGAATGAACAATGATTGTTAATAGAACGGTTTTACATAAAAATAAAACGAGAAAACATACAGCACTGACGTCATTAACAATGCTGTATGTTTTCCTGAAGCACATCAATAGAAGATTTGTACCGAAGATTTGTTGTTATATTTTATACATCTACATATAGCTTCAACAACATAATGTATTGAAAATAGGATAGTCCTACAAGTTTCATTTTTAAATTGTACAACAGCGGACTTAACGCCTAGCGTTCTCTAACAGAAGAAAGAAGTGGGAGGTGCAACACTGTCTGATATATTATTACACAGAATACATAAAAATTGAAATAGATATACATATATACTCCTATAATTATAACACAAACATATACATATATACCTACACATAAATATATACCTACATAATATATCCAAAGAGATGAAAGTGGGGAAAATGGACTACTGTAATGATTCTGCCAATTCTTCAATTTAAAGGTGTGTCGACTATTAACTATCCTGACCTCCAGACGTAGCTCATTCCAGAGAAGAAGAGATAGAAAAGAGAGTGGTTAATGCCCTCATCACACGTCGCTGTCTTCTCGGTAGCCATTTAATTTTTATATCTTCAGCGTACAGCAAGAAACGGGAATGGATTGATGAATAAAGTGAAAAGAAGGGGACCCAAAATTGAGCCTTGGGGAACCCCAGAGGTAACAATAATCGATTCCGATTGAAATAAAAAACATGTTCACAAATGAATTGTGAAATAAAAAAAAAATGTTTAAAATATGTATTTATTTGTATACAAAGTGTTGTTTCTTTTGCTTTATATAGGTATGTACTTCTTAGTTTGCCATAAATTCATCATTATGCAGATAATAAACATCTAAAAACGACAGTAAAGTGAATTATTCCCAATTCGTCATTCTACCGATTGGTCATCAACAAAAAAGTGTTCCAATTCGTCATCACACAAAATATTTTATTTCGCTTTGTACCGATTCGTCATCATCATCATCATCATCTCCCGAGCCTTTTTCCCAACATAGTTCAGTCGGCTTCCAGTCTAACCGGTTTCGGCTGAGTACCAGTGTTTTACAAGGAGCGACTGCCTATCTGACCTCCTCAACCCAGTTACCGATTCGTCATCAGTACTTTATTTTGTTTAAATTACTGTCAATAAGAAAGGCTTCACTACATATTGCAATATATTTTTCATAATTTATACTGATAATAGCTAGGTTATATTTTATCCGGATACGATGTAATTGATTCGATGAAATTGCGACTGTAACAAACAGCCCACGACCAAAACCAAAATACCAGGATAGCATAAATCTCATGAGTATAACAATAAATGAGTGTCCACGCAACTGCTCACCATGCACTAGGATCGCATAGCTTACAGAAGTTTAACAATCGCCGGCGGGAATGTCATGTCATGTCATTTTACGAATTATTTGTTACTAATTTATTTATAGGATAATTTATTCACATATATGTACCAATTTACGCCATGTTGATGAATATATAATCTCCTCGCTTGTTATGGACTCCTAATACTTTTGTTACCTAGACAAAAAGCATAGTCACACTTTCGGGTGAACTAATTTGTGCTAATCATCATCATCACAACTTCACTGCTTTAGTCTAAAAAGCCAAATATTTGTACCAACTACATAATAATACCCATGTCGTCTTCAGGGGTGTTATGATGTGAATTTTACTATATTTAGATGACGAACTGGGACTCAAATGTTAAATTATTTATTTTGCACTTATGACGAATCGAGAATTTGATGTATGGAAAAAATACTTGATGACCAATCGTTAGAATGACGAATCGGGTATAACCCCAGTAAAGTCGTGGCCCGATATCGTAAAAGTTTTCTTTAACTTTCTAGTACACAGATCGTTATTTTCACCCTTCGAGTCCGTCTAGTGGCACATTACATTTAAACACTTCCAACAGATATGCTGCGCACAGAGGTGCCACGTACACGAAGCAGTTTTAATATTCTTACAATAAAATTATATTCTTACAAATAGCATAACTTGCTGGCCTGGTTTTTATTTCTTGAGTTTGCATGGACGCGTCGATATCGCCCGTTTCGTCCCTTCACTATCTGGTTCATATCGCCGTTTTATTGTGTACGTTATTTTTCGTCGATGGCGTATATAGTTCGAGTGATTTCATAACGCAGTATTCTGTATACAACAAAAAATATCCTTCCGTAAAGAATGTAATTCCGTTTTGTCCCTTCATGATCAGAAGGTCTAACTAGCTAAACATCCAACACTGCAAAACGTCTTATGAGCAGTTAGTCTAACTAGCAAAATGTCCATGTAGCAAAACGTCCAACTAGCAGACGGTCGTTATAGCAGAACGTCTACATATTTAGCAAAATGGCAGATTCTCAAAATGTCTGGACACTCAGGCACAAAATGCTAATAATTGGGCTATTATATTTTCGTCGATTATGAACCAATTTTCATAAATATACTATTTTATATGAAAGGGTATGCTGCAAAGGTGGTCCCTTTGCCACCACTTCAAGATCTGATGATGAAAACCCTAAGAACTCAAGGAAACATGGACATTATGCTAGTTACACACACAGTAAATATTACGGATACGTAGAATTTTAACGGATAGATACTGGCGCTGTGTGCGGTGTAGGTGGTTTGGCTCAGTTTCGGCGGTATACTGCGAGTTTTCTGTTCACACAGCGCAGACAGTAACGACAGTTATACGGTGCCTATGTGTGTGCACAGAATAACGTTATGACGCATCCGTTAACAACGTACCAGTAAAACGGACTGCCATGTGTGAACGGGCCGTGGCTAGTGCTGACCGCAAACTGAAAGTGTACGTTCGTACGTGTCCAGGCCTATCTATCTTTTCACGGAAGTGTCGAGGCCCAGTTTGCTAAAAGGACACGGCCTTTTAGCGTCGTGTGCCATATATGCTCGTTAACAACCGGAGGCGCCACGAGCACAGATCTCTTCACAAATAAGCCAATTACGCGCACAAAATTGTACATAGGAGTATAAGCGGCACTTGTGCACCCTCGGCAGTGTCCGATCGGTCGGTCGGCGTCAGGCGGGCAGGTCGGGCGGCGTGCGCGGCGCGTGCGCCAGGTAGGGGTGCGCCAGCGCGGCGCGCGCGGGCAGGCGGCGGCTGGGCTCGTAGCGCAGCATGGCCTCGAAGAGCGCGGCGGCGTGCGGGTCGGCGCGCGCGGCCGCCGGCAGCAGCGCGCGCGCCGGCCGCGCGGGCCAGCGCGGGAAGGCGGCGCGGTACTCGGGCAGGCGGCGCGCGCCCGCCCACACGCGCTCGCCCGGCGTGCCGAGAGCGCGGAACACGCGGAACAGCTGGTCGATCTCGCTGTCGCCCGGGAACAGCGTGCGCCCGCTCGCCTGCCGAACGGCACATCGCTTAGCATTGCGCGAATATTGCTTCGCCAGTGGTGACGAATTCAAATCGGTGGCTCACCATCTCGGCGTAGATGCAGGCTAGGCTCCAGACGTCGACGGCGGTGGAGTAGAACTTGGCACCCAGCAGTATCTCGGGCGCGCGGTACCACAGCGTGACGACCTCGTGCGTGTACGCGCGCACGGGGATGCCGAAGGCGCGCGCCAGCCCGAAGTCGGCCAGCTTGATGCTGCCGGCCGCGTCTACCAGCAGGTTCTGCGGCTTAAGGTCGCGGTGCAGCACGCGCTGCGCGTGGCAGTACGCCACGCCCTCCAGCAGCTGTCGCAGGTAGCTCTGCACACACACAACATACATTTAAAATTTCACACATTAGCGCTTTAGATTTTTCGATTTTGTACCCTCAATCCATTACCATGTCGGGGGAACATGTTATGGTTGTTTGATCTAAGCTATGACAATATGCACTATGTTGTACTAATTACTGGACCTCCTGTATATGTAAGCACTTAAAACTAGTAGTTTTCCACTCGATAATAACCCGCTACCATGTCGAGCGACAAGGATGAACACGTCGCACATAGTGTGAATTTGCTGTTAAGAGTGGAAGTCCTTCACTATCGTAGCCATAGCCTGATGGAACGGCAATGTGACAACCAGAGAGAGATCAGGCACACCATAACATTCCCTCTGATACATCAGTGTATCAAGGACCACCTTCCAGAATCTAGATCCCCTTGACTGACTTGATTGACTGAAAGTTTGTTAAAATAACCTGGGAATCGAACTTGAGAATATCAGCTTACATATGCCGAGCCCCAGTGTGGTTAGCTGTAGTTATAGTTAATTCGAATAGTTTAAAAATACTGATATAATAAAAGGATACCCCACAATGAATTTTATGCATTCCTAATAACATAATAGCACATTCATGTAGACACTGCCCATAAGGATACGCAGCCAGGACATAAAACGCGACAACAGCTAAAATAGTTGATGATGATTTAACCAGCTTACCCGGTCTGTCCAACAGTTTGAAAAACGGTCATAACCTATTTCAAAAGATTTTTTGTCAATCCACTCACCTTGACAAGATCTAAACGAAGAGGCCCTTTGGCAATATCCATTAGCCGCTTTAAATCCATATGAAGGAATTCAAAGACCAAAAAGAGCTTGCTGTCGGCTAGGAGTACGTCCAGCAGCTGCACGACCGCCGGGTGCCGCAGCTCGCGGAGCACCGAGATCTCCCGCAGGGCCGTCGATGGCACGCCCTCCGGCTCACTGAAACATGAAACTACCTGTATTTCTACAAGCAAACTCCTTACCCAAACGAAAAACATTGTAGTCAAGATATTTCTCAGCTGTAAATAATTTGGCGCCAAACATACTTTTCCAGTTTTATTTTCTTTAAAGCTATTTCCTTTCCTGTCGCTCTGTCTGTTGCTTTATATACTACTCCATAAGTCCCTTCGCCTATTTTCTCAACTCTTGAAAAATTTTCCATCTGAGAAAATAAATGATTCAGCTTCAAATAATCATAATCCCATTCCGCAAACCTGCCATAACATTATTAGCACAGACTGAGGCACAGACTAATAAGACTAATAAACAACGGAGTTGACTTTTGTTTGACAACCGCCTAGACTAATAGATTCAGACTGGAGCGAGTCAACAAAATAAGGAGCAGAAAGCATCAAACCGTGTCCAAACCATGAATCTATAATACTTTAACCCAACTGGATCACATAGGTACTATAATTTATTCGAAATGCGTTGTTATTTAAGTTAACTTAAGTGCCTGACAGATGACTCTAAATTGCATAGCTCCTGATATAAATTAATAGGAGAGAGTTCTCTTTGCCTCTTTGAATCGCCAGTACTGGAAAATTCATTTCTAGAAATTATTGAGAACAAAATTCAACATTTCAGTGATGTTCTGGAAAGGCTTTTGTATATTAGCCCTCGCCATCATATAGCTTGACAAAAATGTCGTGTAAATAATGGTAGTGCCTCTATAGTACACATTGCAACCCTATATAGTACGGCACTAATAGTCTTGATATTTTGGTTTATTTTTCGAATATTTTTTCAATTTAATGTGAGTTGACAGGTTTTAGAAGAGCTTGGGCTAGGTCATAACAACTGCACAGAACAATCGTTAAGGTTAAGCCCTGCTTCCTATGCGGATGACACTGCTAAGCTGCTATTGTTTTTACTGCTAAGACCTGGGATAAGGTTGGGTTAGAGGCTGAAAGGGGGCTAGCCAGTATTTGTCAATGGCTGTATAAATGGCTGTAGGAGCCTTTAAAGGCTACTAGGCAAGGCAGGGCCCTCGGCTAAGCCGCCGGCCAAGCCACCGTGCACCCGACGGTATTCCAAGCCGCCGCCGGCCACACGAAGGAGTATAGCAAAGGAACACAGCCGCTCGGCACAAACCCGGCGGCATTGCCGCCGGCATGTATGTAGGAGCCTTAAGCCCTTTAGGTTTTCTACTGAATCCTTATACGCAATTTCGAAACTGCTCTCCGTTAGGAAACTTTATGTGTCACATATGACACTATCACTATGACAATATAGGTTATCATAAAACATTACCTTTTGATCACGCCAAACTTAAGAAAAGACGGTACGATATCGTAGCTCCTTCATACACTACACGCACAGTCTGCGCTACTCGGCAATATATAGCTCAAGCTCCTCATGTGTATAATAAAATAAATCCTAAACTTAACATTTACCCCATGCAATGTAGGAAAAAAAAATGTAGGAAAACTGTGATTGAGTGGCTCTTTTTAGTCTTAATTGCGTAGATGTGGAAGGCATATTAGTTAGGATTACTTAAATCTGATAGTAATATCTTTACACATATACAGAACACAATCAGTTGGTATACATAAGAAAATAGTACAGAAACGCGTGTGCGCATACATACCCACACACACACACTCACACACAAACTCTCAGGTAATGCTTATTTCTGCTTGCAGATCCCTTTTGAATTTTTATATCATTGTTTTTTATATTTCCTTTATTAAGAATAAAGTTTCAGTTAGTATTTATAATCAAAAGATACCTTTGTGGTCTAGAAGAGACATACATAATAATAATAATAACTTTTTGCCCGCAGGGCATCTGAGGCGGATATCGGGGAGTAGCGACCCCGCGGGTACCGAGTGCTCCAGGGAGAAGATACTGTCCCTCACCTCCGGCTGGTCGGAGTGAACCCTGAAGGGGGACAGGTCTCCCACCTCTGGCTTGCCTTCATTGGTAGTCCAGAGTGGAGTCGCTAGAGCAGTGCTCGGAGGGTAAATGCCTCGTGGTAAGTGGCGAGTGGGCACAGAGATGCTGGACCCTGGCTGAATGCTGGTTTTAAGGCGCGTGATCTGGGTAGAAAGCCGGCCGAGGCAACCTCACCCTTCAGCCCGTTCTTCACCTCATCATCACGTGTCATCACGGTGGCAAAAGGCGGCGGCGACCTTTCGTGTCCGGCCCTGGTCCAGGCCATAATCCGGAACGAGAAAGAATGGGATGCTGTCGCCTCCTTTTGCGAAGCAGTTATGCTAGCGAAGGAGGCGGCGGAGCGACTGTGAGACTGCACCGCTCATCCCATCCCAAGGTTGTTCGTAGGAGATACCGTGGCCCTGGCACACAGGGACCTCCAGAAGAAACATAGTGGGTTTTAGTCAGTAAAATTCTGACACTCCCTCCAGCTCTCATTTGATGATTTCCCACGGAAAAAAAGGGGCGCCAAAATTCATTTTTGCGCACAGGCGCCAGCAGACCTTACGGAGGCCCTGATTTTATGTAACCATTACTTTCATTAAAGTTGTCTCAAAAGGGCTTCAGCATGTTGGCTTCGGCTCCACGTTCGCCTTCTAAAAATCCGGGACTCTGTAGTCCCGTGGTCTAGAAAGAGACATACAAAATAATAAATTTTATTTGTCCAAGTCCAAAGTTACATCAAATAAGTTTGCATTGTAATTAAATTAATGTCTAAGGTACATTGATGTGTAACTTCAATAGTGATCCTGTTTTGTTAGGACATTGGTCACCAAACTAGGCGAAGCCTGTATCTTGGGGGCCTGGTTTGCGGTAACATGTTAAATGTATGTATATTTTAAGTAAGATTTTAAGTCAGACGTGTCGTATGTTTGATGTTGGTCTTGGACAGTTATATAAGGTTAGACAAAAGACAAATAAAAACATTAATAAAGTTAGAAAAAAAATAATAAAACAAATATTGCTTCTACTTAAAAATACAATTGTGTCTTTCTAAGCGATAAAATTTTAAGTGAAAAAAAGGAAGAATTAGGAAGACTTACGTAGTATTTGTATTCTCTTTGGTTGTATGAATATAATAATCTGTGCAGCCCATATACCTAGTCGTATTTTTCTTTCTTTCTCAGTTATATTTATTTAAACGATACAAAATGACGTTTACTGTGTTGTCAGTTTTTGATGAAATAAAAATAGTGTTGCGAAAAAGTGAATGAATGGAAAAGTTCCTGACTTAATGAAATTACTTAGATTGATTAGTGAATAATTAGTGTGCCAACCTACTGATATCGGTAAGGGGTTCGAATTTTAGTGGTGCTTAGTACATACCAATGAGTTTTAGACGACTATATGTTTCTATAGTATTCTGAATACTACATACCTATATTGAATAGATTGTTTTCACAAAAAATAATGAAAACAATGCGAGGAAACTTGTAGGATTGTCCTATTTTCAGTAAATCATGTAGTTGAAACAATAGATGTATAAAAGATATCAATTATAGGTGCTAGGAAGGTAATAAAAATAAAAAAACAAGGCTTATTACATAAATTATTTTTAATAAGCTGCGCTTTTTAATAAGCCGACCTAAAACGGATTGTAGTTACATATATACTACTAGTAACTTATATCAGAGCACTTTTTTACTATTTTATTGTATACATAATATTCTTTAAAAGTTTCAAATGTATAATTATGGTTCACTCATAGTTCATTCATCTGATTGAACGAGAACTGAACCCATCACTATTACTTTAAATGTGGCCACATTATTTTACAAAGTGACATTAGCTACTGTCATCTTGTATCGTTTAAATAAAAATACGACTTTTATAGGTGCAGCCTGTGCACCACAGAGTACTTTATTATAACTGCTGTGTACCTCAGAACAACTGTGCATTCATTCAATGCAAAAATAATATTCAAAACTTATGAACTTGTTAATAATTAAGGAAAAGCTTACTGACCTACCAGTAAATCCTTATCTACAATATAATATTATAATTTCCAGGTAATGGCCGTAAGGTTAAAAAAATTGGTGGAAAAATTCAGGTTTGCAAATTATATAACTGTAACACATAGTTTACGCAGTGTTATGACCACTTCAACTAACATGGAAAAGGCATTAGAGAATTTAAAAACGAATCCGTATTACGAAAAGTACGCTTCACGCATCGCAGATCTACAAAAAACATCGCCGGAAGAATTCATGCAAAGAGTTGAAGTGCAACAGAAATCCAAGGAAGAAGAAAAGAAGAAAAAGTTTGCGTCCGTAGACACACGGTGAGTTGGTGTCAGCGCTGTCGGCCGGCGCTCGCACCCGCCCGCACCACTCGTTGCCCTGATGTGGCTTTGTTTGTTGCAGACAGTACTCCTCGGTGCTTAATCCTAAACAAGCACTAAAAGGTGATGCCGACGCCAAGGTTAAAAGGCTTAGTGATATATTTAAAGTAGACCTTGTCAAGAATAAAGATGCAGCAGAGATTCAAATTATCTGGCAGGAGTATCATAAGAGCAAAGAAGTGATATCAGCAGCTATTCCGAAAGACACGTATGCACTACTGCAAGAGAACATGCAGCAGTGTCCCACATTCTTGTTCCCACTGCCGCGCTCTCAGGGCTACGAGTTCATCATGTGCCAGAGCTATGGCCATACGTTACACTTCACACCTCTACTTGCATATCAGGTTTGCATTTGTTTCATATGAATAAATCTCAGGCACCTGTCAAAGGGAAAGGGGGAGTCATAATAATGGGCCTTTTTACTGTTCCACTGTTACTGATATATATATATATATATATATTTCTGAAAACATCGATTATATTTATTTTGCAAATAGAGTTAGAGTCCAAAAATAAAGAAATTACATACAACTGTATGCATGAGCAATGTAGGTTCTGAAATTACTTGGGTCTTAAATTACATTTTGAGGAAAGTGTCATACATGTTTTAATGGTCTTTGTTGAACTCAACTCAATCCGACAAACATACCACCAGAGAGCACATTTGGGTATGCCACTTATAATCCTCAAACTTTCAGACAGAATTACATCCTAAAACAAAAATTAATAAAATCTAAATGAAAAACCCACATTGTTCATACAAAATAGAGAAATAAAAAAAGGATCTACATTAAACAGTAGGTTATCATGTCAATAAATTACAAAAAAAATGTCAACTCTTATTAATTTACAACATGCCAATAATTGTATAAAAATAGTAGCAATCAACAATGACCTGAGAAACATTTTTGGAACAGCTTACTCCCAAGCCTTTTTATCTGCCAGATAGTCTTTAACAGAATAATCAGCTTTTATTTATAATGACTGCTTTACAAATAATTTGAATATATTAAGACTCAAATGTTGAATATACAGTAGCTGGGAATTTTAGTATAAAAGCATACACAATGGCATTTAAAGGACCAGTTTATCTTTTGGAGCCTTGTAGCAGGTACTATCACTATATTTTTTAAAATATGTGGATTTTTGTGCACATTAAATATATTTTCATAAATTTGCTGACAGGGAACATGTCATAATTTTTATTTCTTTAAACATATTTTTGAGAGAGTGTCTGCTCACTTAGCTTGCTTCTGCAGAACAAAAATAGTTTGAATATCAGCAGGTTTCCCCCACAAAGGAATACCAAATGACAGTCTTGTTTAGGGTATTGTGGTCTATACAAAAATAACCCATGTCCTGAACCAAACAGATAAAATTTCTCTACAAACAAGCATTAAATCACCTTAACAAACAGGTGCACAAGGAGAACGCGCCCGAATGTCTCACCATCGTTCACTACACGGAGCTGGCCGAAAAAGGGATTATCCTCATGCGCGGTGAATTCGACAAGGTTTCACTTTTATATATTTTATTTTTATATAGGTGCGCTAATTGAGTGCTTTGTTGTTTGTTTTAGTCTTTCGAACTTGTACCTTGTACATTCGGACCATCTGTTTATTATTTACTTCTATGTGAAACTTTACAAGTTGAATATTTTTAGTTAAATTCGTGACTAAACACACTCATCTTTGGTTAAACATACACATCTTTGATTAAGCAATTTAGATTGTATTTATATTATCTCCAGGTGAGAGAATAAGCTCGAGCACAGGCACGGATACACTAAGGGACAAAATAATGTGCAACACGTGTCACCAGCGACGTTGGGTGAACTAGCGCGACGTTGCTGACTTCAGACATGTCTACACATTGCTACGGACTTAAGTCGGCGAAGTTGGCGGATATGTCAGGCAAAGTTCCGCGAAGTCGCCCGACTTCGTCTAACGTCGTTGCAGACATAAGCCGCGCCATGTTGCTATGTCAGGCGAAATCGGCCGGCTTCACTTGATATATCGCCGATACATGTCGTGGCACATTCTTTTCACATCGTTGATGACATATAGAGCCAAATCGTCCAACATATTGACATATCTGAGACTGCAGTATCGCAATGGTCAGATCCCCGCAGAAAATGGTGACAATTAATAACGGGTGTTTTTTTTCGATGTATAGAACTTTAAGTTGCAATAAAACAACGACATGAATTTTATTCATCCGAAAGATAATCTTGTGGCATTCATGATTTCTGGCATAGGACCGCCACGGCTGGCGCGGATGTAGTCCAATCTGGACGTCCAATTTTCGACGACTTTTTCCAATTTTTGAGGCCTTATATCGGCAATAACACGGCGAATGTTGTCTTCCAAATAGTCAAACGTTTGTGGCTTATCCGCATAGACCAATGATTTTACATAGCCCCACAAAAAGTAGTTTAGCGGTGTTAAATCACAAGATCTTAGAGGCCAATTCACAGGTCCAAAACGTGAAATTAAGCGGTCACCAAACGTGTCTTTCAATAAATCGATTGTGCGCCGTCTTGTTGAAACCACATCTCCTGGACATCATGGTTATTCAATTCAGGAAAGCCCAGCCCAGCCACCCAGCCCATAAAGCGCACCAAACAGTTAGTTTTTCTGGATTCGGGTCTTCCTCAATGCTACGCTCTACAGCAGCAATAGCTTCTTTTGTACGCACGGTATGGCGTCTCTGGGGATGCGTGTTATCAATAACAGTAAACGTGGTGCGAAAAGAATGAATCAACTGCTCTGATGGACGATTTTGTCGACAATAAAATGGACGTGAAACCATCGGGACTCAACCAGGTCCATTTCCTTTAAGGCGGCTTCTGGAACAAAGAATTCATCATAAAGGGTTCCTCTTTCTCCAGAAAGTCGGCCAGCCTCTGTCCCCTAGGGTTCCGTTGCCCATACCCAAATTGCCCCACTCTCAACTCATCACCACTTTTCTTGTCCAACTTTGCGTTGAAGTCCCCCATAACAACAGTGAAGCGGGTTTTGGAACTATGTATGGCCCTACTTACGTCCTCATACATAGATTCCACTCATCATCGGAGTGTGACGAGGTCGGTGCGTATACCTGAATGACCTTCAGCGAATATCTTTTGGATATTCTGAGTATTAGGTATACCACCCTGCTCGACACACGGTCGATGGTTACTTTGTTGTTTACGAGGGACCTGTGAACGAGAAACCCGACACCACCTTGGGACTGTTACTGTTGGGCTACTCCCGGTAGTAGAGCAAGTTACCAGACTTCAGGGTTACGTTGTCCTCCCCCTCTCTACGGACTTCGCATAACCCTATAATGTCCTAGTGTAACTTGCTCAGTGCCTCTTCCAGCTTGCAGATCCTTTCGTTAGTCCTCAATGTGCGTATGTTGTATGTGTGTTACCAGGGCCAGTCGTCGTGGGGGTGGGTAGCTGGACCTCTTCCGGATATTCTTAGCAACCCCTGCTCCGCCGTAACCTTGACCACTACCCGCGCCAGGGATAGCGGAGCTGCCGGGGACTGGGGGCCTGGTTTTTGCCTTCGCCACGCTTGGCAAGTGGGTTGGCAATCACGGTGAAGGTGTTTAGTACACGGAGGACGCTGCTGCCCGCCCTCCGGTTTGTCCCTTAGTCGCCTCTTACGACACCCACGGGATGATTTGGGGAACGCAATTCTAAGCCGGCGCCCCACGGCCAAATTATTTGTTAGTTTAATTTAAACACAGTAACAAGGCTGAAATAAATAAAAAGGGCGCAATTTTTTCCAGCAATTTTACCGATACTGCCGAATATGAATCACAAAGAAAATCATTTATATATCTGTCGTTATAAAATATAGCTGAACTGAGCAATCCTATGTTTAGATTATACTTCTAGGTTAGATTAGAGTTAGAGACATCTAGTCTCTACTACGGGCTACGCAAAGGCAGGATTCATGTTGGAATAACATACCTAGGATTGTAAATTTTCCATAGGAAAAACCATGAGAAAATCACTGTCGGCGTGCCTGTGTGTCGATCGGATCGATCTATCATCACTGACAGGACTATTGCAGCCAATAAGCCTATATAGTGGTGATAGATCGATTAACGCGTAAAAAAGAGTCGTGGTGAACTAGTGGTTAAGTAAGAGCCTACCTCTCAAGTATGAGGGCGTGGGTTCGATTCCAGGTCGGGCAAGTACCAATGCAACTTTTCTAAGTTTGTATGTACTTTCTAAGTATATCTTGGACACCAATGACTGTGTTTCGGATGGCACGTTAAACTGTATGTCCCGGCTGTCATTGAACATCCTTGGCAGTCGTTACGGGGAGTCAGAAGCCATTCAAGTCTGAGGCCAGTCTAACCAAGGGGTATTGGGTTGCCCGGGTAACTGGGTTGAGGAGGTCAGATAGGCAGTCGCTCCTTGTAAAACACTGTTAGTTAGACTGGAAGCCGACCCCAACATAGTTGGGAAAAGGCTCAGGAGATGATGATGAGATCGATTAACGCGCCGCACGATGATAATCTATGTTGCCGTACCACATGACGTGACTTAGCGCACGAGGTTGTCGCCATGTGGGATGTCGACACGGCTATCATTGGGCCGACTGTCGTTACGGCCAATGGTCTAATGGCCAAGAGCCTTGATCAACACCCGAAGAGGCTCTCGTTAGGCGGCTGGATCAAGGGACTGATTCAGAAGCTCCTTGAAACGGCACGTATTGTGAGGAAGTTTCTATCTCTGGGACCCTAACCATCGGTAGCTTGGACCCTGTTCCCGATATCGGTGGATAAAGACTTTTTTTATATTACAATTATTTATAATAGTAAATTAATGACATGGTAATGGTGTGTGAAGTATTAGTAATTAAAAATTATGTATTAATCGTAATCAAATAAGCATACTTTCACTAAGTAATATTTATTTTGTTTTACAGAATGTATTGGATGGCCAAGAAGCTCAATGCCTAGCAAATCAATTTCAAATGTACTATAGCGGAAAAGATGCTGCAAAGTTGCAGTTGCTCCAGACATTCACGAAGAACCCGGATACATTTAAGCACATGGATCTTATAGCACAGCTAGAAAATATTGGTTTATAATTAAATAAAAATCTATATTATTGTTTAGATGTTGTTTAAATTCGTAGTGTGTGAAAAACGCATATATTACACTATGGTATATATTAGTAGATATGTATTACTAATGTTAATTCAGTATGTGCGGATAGTACGAATAATCTGGCGTGTCGTGTACGATCACGCTCAGCTCCGGAGACGCCGCAGACGAAGAAGGGGCTGCTAGTGGTGACTGAGGAATGCTACTGCTGCCATAGGTCATTTCTCCGTCTTTGGATGTGTCGCGAAACAGGTCCTGTTGTTTTACATGACGCAGCCTGATATAATCCATTGGATTGTGAACTATCCTGTCGCTAGTAGAATAGTAAATATTTCTTGTTGTGTTAGTTTTCATGCATTTTAACAAATTATCTTCACGTTCCTGATAACAATTTTCTATGTAAAGATTTTGTAGAAATATTTTAGTTTTCTTCATAACATCGTCTTCTAAAAATGTGGCATGTGAATTATTTTTCAAATAATTTGGTATTTCCGACATAAACTCCTCGTACAAGTCGTAACCATAATCATTGTGAAAACTTTGATTGGATGTAAGAGTGGACACCGATTGCGTTCCTATACTGTCCGGAGATTTATCGGCCATTGCTGAATCAACGGAAGTAAAATAATCTAAATTGCCGGATAACTGCTCTTCTTTCAAATTCTTTACATCCGATTCTTCGCAATTATTAGAATCTTTAAGAGTATAAGTTTGGGAGATTACCTTAAACCTTATATTTTCTTTGTCCAAATATTCAACGCTATTATCGAATTTATCGATGAATCCAGGCAATTTATTTCCTTTCGTTGAAGTTAACTCGCGTAGGACATTAGTGTCCTTTATGAATATATTCAAATTAGGTTTCTGTTTGAAATTTTCTAGCACTGGTCTTGTTATTGTTTCAGATCGAACCGCTTTTGGAAACATTCTCAATGTTAAACGATTATCTGTTATGAGACACTTATTATCATTATTGCCACGTAACTTACCACACTCTTTCTCAAACATAATTTGTCCCGTACGACGAGACCTTTTTCTGATTTCGTCGAGACATTTTCGTGTTTTTCGCTTCTTTCGTTTAGTAGTATATAAAACCGACTCCATTACTTAACGATTACCCTGGTATTTATAAATAATGATTACACAAAGAACAGGAGTATCACAGGTTCATGTAGTATGTTTTAATAACAATATAATAGAGGAAACAAATTGGCGGTTTGATTTAGATTCAATCTTTTATATATTATAGGAATATTTCAACCATGTTTTCAAGTCCACTGCTGTTGACAGAAAATTATTCTACTTTTTGAGATATCTTAATAGTCGTTTCCTCTCTATAAAAAGTTTGAAGAAAAAAGTTTTCATCAATCGAAAGAGTTTACAAGTCTAGGATGTCTATTGTTTCAGAGTCTGCTCGTCTGCGTCGCTCGAGTAGTTTCATTCATCATTGAAGTTAGTTAGGTTAAGTCGATTAGGCTTCTGCGGAAAAATCTGATCACGCGTGAGGAGACACCGGGGTGGTTTTAGCCGGTAAGAGTCCGGCACGCCATGTCCATGAAGTCCATGAGGATTTACCCCTGATAAAAAAAGGTTGATTAGGCTTATGATATGCTCATGTCATGCTCCCTTAGACGGTAACGCCAACGATAGCGTCGGAGGTCGGCTTGACCTCAAGTGAAAGGTCCGTGATGCAAGTGCAGTACAGTTTAGGGAACTCCTTAATGTTTGAAAGCAGCTACATAATGTTAGGGTTTATTTTATTCGTGTTGATGAAGGCTCATCATCTCACGAGCCTTTTCCCAATTGACTATCATGTGATAATTATGTGGTGTTTTTTGTTGTGTTTAATATTGGACTTGTTTTGTATAAATCTGGTTCTTTAAACCTAGTGGACAGACCTGTTGCTGTGGAGTTTGCTGCGCCACTTTCTTCTTCCCAGCAAAAACACATAGTAAGTGGTAGTGTGGGAGTTATGGGGGCTGCCTTTTGTTTTGACTTTTGAAAAGTGCTGATTAATCAGACTAATTTGAATAAATGATATTTGATTTGTTCATGTCGGTTTGTTGATAGTTTTCATCATAGTGGGCGCCCTTGGATACTGGAACTTCTCGTTTCTTAAAAGTGGGTGGTTTTGGTTTTTCTACTTTACGTCTTATTCTTTACTTTATATATTTTGCTCTAATATTGCAATATGCTATTTTATGGGTAGTCTCAGTTGCAGCGCAGCGGCCTGCATAAGAATGCCGAAGTGAATAATTTACTCGAGTGCCACCTACCAATTTGCCACCCACAACCATTAAGTTACTAATTTTGATAAAAAGTCATCCTATTAATGAACAAGCTTCTGTATTGAATTAGTAGGGGACGCGATGATGCTCAATAGGTACCTAGGAACTAGGAATAAACTGATGGCAATGTCTTCCTTCCCTTGGGGAAAGCTTTTACAGACTTAGACGTCGGGCTTCGTTTCGAGTTTAAATAAAAGTCAGTTATATATGGGACTATATAATGTACACACACCATTTTATATACATGCAGTGGAATCAGATTAAATATAATTAACAAGAACTTATTATTAGTGCACGTGAATACAATATTTAGCGGCACGCGGAAGGCGCAAGAGTCCGTACGACAACAGAGCGCGTGCGTCGTTCACCGCGGTAGTTTGCTGACTAACTACTAATGGCGCGCGTCTTATTCTATAGGGACGCGGAGTGGCAATTAACACAGTACGCGCTACACTTTGCAATTTGAACTGGAGATTTGATATTGACATCGAATATCATAAATTATTGTCTTTACAAATAATAAAACTTCACAAGTAATAGATAAAGCCGTTTTATTCGCGAGTGACAGAAATTCAGATACGAACGTGAGGGACGTTAACCGTAGCTATAGCTACCCCCCCCCCCTCTTATGTGTACATATACGTCCGAGGAAGCATTAGTTGGAGCCTAAAAAGGTTTCAAACGCAGCTTTGTTGAGCTCGTAATTTAATCCATCTGACGAACTAGTCTAGAGTAGTTCGTTAGATAATTAAAACGCTGGAAATCGTCAGGTGGATTAAATTACTCGCGCACTTGCATAAAAATCTCATATTATGGTAGAGGTACTCAGCAAGATGCAACTATTTTCCCATATGTTAACCTGACGCGCGCGCTCGAGTTACTCCCAATCATCTCCCAATTCTCTTATTCTGTTTACAGCTGAGATTTACAGAATTAGTCACTACCTACTCGAACAATAAAGTCACCCCGATAGTCACATTGGTAAAAAGAAAAAGTTTACTACAAATATATTGTAACTCGTTATTTTTTTATTTATTTATATGAAGGCCTCTTGAGATGTTGGTCCAACTTTATGAGGTGTATATTAATTCTCAGACGGATAAGGATAAGAATTAATAACTTAAAAAAAAAACTCAACGTCAAAATGATAAGAAGCCTCGTGAAGTATGTCAAAGTAACAATTTGTCAAATCAAATGTCCAATAAGCATAGTCGCACGTACCGTACGTAGTGTCCGTAGTTGAAAGCTTTAATCGCAAATGGTATGGTGCCTTAATTAAATGGTCAAACGCTAAATGAAATCTATCCTTGAAATAGTTTTGGATCGTGACTCCTTGTTTGTATTTATTTGTAAGGTTTAATGTGCACTAGCCCTGGTCTAGCGTAGCCTCAAATGGTGTATTGCAACTGAACGATACACTGCGGTGACTGATAACTTGTGCTTGATCTTTTTACAGATGAATTGATCACAGTCCGTTAAAAGTGTTACATGTTAAAGATGTGCTTTGGATATTTTTGTCTAGGTATGTTTAACTGTCTATCTAATTTGATGAAACAAATGAGGTATCATCAGGTTTTTTGTTCATTCACTATTGCAATAAACAAAAATATCCCTTTAGTAGTGTTCAATGTCTGTGTGTGATATTTTGTCAACACTGCTCTTGGAATAGTGCTACTAAAAATATTTTTAGTTTAACAGACAGTTGCTGTTGGTATGGCTGACAACGGTGCTGTGTTTGATCAAGACTTAACAAGTTGTCAGTTTCAACCACAGAAGTGAACTTAGACAAATTATGTTATCTTACCTCTCATCAAAGTGTGGCTCCTAGCATTCATTCATTTGTAAATCTTTGCCAGGCATAGTGGCAGTCGGTAGATAGTAAGTTTTTGTGTTTATTTTTGTTAGTTTTTTCACCCAAACAGTAGACAAAAGGAAGAATCAAATCAATCATCAAGGAACTCAAATGGGGTTGAGTTTAAGTATTCAGTTGCAGCCGCAGATACTTACAAATTACAGTAATGATTGGTCGGGCGAGTCCCTGACTGTAGCTACCACAATTTTCCCTGGAATTGTATGTTAATTATGTATAATTGACATGTAACAGGTTAGGTTCAAATTGCCCCAGCAGGACAGTCGTGCCAGGACACAGCTAGCACTTCTTATGCTAAACTATACCAAAGCTACGAAATATGTTTTAGAATGACATTTTCTCTAAAAGTTAACTATGTTACTTAAGTCTCCTAAAAATAATTTGTCACGATACAAACAGGATTTTTATGCTTAATTGTGGTACGCAAGACACCTGCTACGGCACCTGCAGACAGCTAATGTGCACTTTTATAGGTTTTCACTCCATGTGCGCTCCTTGGACATTATAGCGAAAATGAAAAGATTAAGCTTCTGGTTTGATTTGACCCTGCGGCCACGTGAGTGAGCCTTCCCGACAGTACGACTAGCGCAGCGAGAGACACCGGACGGAACCGAGCGCATCCACATCGGGTCTCTCGTTAAGAGAGCTCT
The DNA here is from genome assembly GCA_958496145.1 of Heliothis peltigera. NCBI lineage: Eukaryota > Metazoa > Arthropoda > Insecta > Lepidoptera > Noctuidae > Heliothis > Heliothis peltigera. Next base: position 32,857 of record OY292332.1, read on the forward strand.
CACTGACAGACATAAATGCACAGTGTCCAATTTATAATAAATTGCTTTTGCATAAAAAGTTAAACGTTTAGTGGAGACACATAGCACATTACAGCAACAGCTATCCCGATATATTACTATAACAGCGATGGTATTGCAACGTGCAGCGCACCGGGTGCTGAGCATGGCGCGTGCGACGGCACGGCGCGGCGCTCGGTGACCGGCGCCGGCCCGCCATGGCGGACTTCGAGGCCGTGGGGCAGGCCGACGCGGTGCTGCTGGCGCCGCTGTCCGAGGACACGTTCCTACACAACCTGCACGTGCGCTACAAGCGCGACATCATATACGTGAGTATCGCGCGGAGAGGGAGCGCCGCCGCGGGCTCCCGGCCGCAGCTGACGCGCGCTCCCTTGCAGACGTACGTGGGCAACGCGCTGGTGTCGGTGAACCCGTGCCGGGCACTGCCGCTGTACTCGGCCGAGCTGGTGCGCGCGTACCTGGCGCGCCCGCCCTACCAGCTGCCGCCGCACCTGTGAGTAGCGCTCTGCCGCGCCGCCCGCGCCCGGCCCCGCCTAACGTGCTCCCGCTTGCAGGTACGCGATCACGGCGACGGCCTACCGGTGGGTGCGCGACAGGAACGAGGCTCAGTGCATAGTCATCACCGGTGAGGACAACCAAATGCGCATGCGTCCACCAGTCCAAGTTGAAGAAATGTCCGTCCGAAATATAAGATTTGTTGGTGTGACGCGGCAGGCGAGAGCGGCGCGGGCAAGACGGAGGCGGCGCGCGTGTGCCTGCAGTGCGCCGCCGTGGCGGGCGAGGAGCGCGGCGCGGCCGGCGCGCTCACGGCCGCCGGCACGCTGCTCGAGGCCTTCGGCAACGCCGCCACCGCGCTCAACCACAACGCCAGCAGATTTGTACACCACTCCTACCTACATACTACTAAGTTCTACTCGGCCCTTCCACCAGATTGAGGAAATAAAACATCCCAACCCACAAACTTTCACAATATGCTAATATTAGGATAGGGAAATAAATAAATAATACTAACGTAGGACAATAGTTAGCTTTGGATATTGTCGCCGCGGCCGAGCTGCGCAATAAGCATATTCATACATAATACACACCAGTCGCGCTTTTATATGAGTGTGACTGGCTGTCGTTTTGTTTAAACGTTCAAGCATGCATGTCACCGGAAATTGAATAGAATTGCTACAGACTAAGGCGCTACAGCAGCTCGTGTTGCAGGGCAAGCTGCTGGAGATCGAGTTTGACTTCAAGGGCGAGCCGGTGGGCGGACACATCACGCACTGTGAGTGAGCCTCGCGCACATTGCCGCCTAGTGCGTAGCGTCACACGTCTCATTGTATTCTCATATTATACAACCGTTTTGTTTGCACGCAGACCTCTTGGAAAAGGTAACACCAATAGTTGTCGCTTGAGTAAGAACACTAGCAGCCGTATTGCACGAGCGAGCCGCCATGTATTGTAATATGTATGATGGGAGTAGTACTGAGTGCCGCGTCGTGTGCAGGAGCGCGTCAGCGGCGCGCTGGAGGGCGAGCGCAACTTCCACGTGCTCTACCAGCTGCTGGCCGGCGCCGACGCCGCGCTGCTCAGTGAGTGCCCGCCGCGCCGCCGCCCTGGCGCCCGCCGCGCCGCCGCCCCGGCGCCCGCGGCCACTCGCAACCTCGCGTGCTTTCGCAGAGCGGCTGCGGCTGCAGCGCGGCTGGGAGCAGTACCGCGTGCTGCGCGGCGCCGCGCCGCCGGCCGTGTCGCCGCGCCGCGCGCCGCCGCCGCCCGCGTCGCCGCCCGCGCCCGCGCCGCCGCCCGCCGCCGCCGCGCTGCACGACCGCGACCACTTCGCCTTCACCACGGTACCCACCATGAGCGCGCCACTTTGCTTCATCACTCAGGCTGAGGCTACGTTAGGCCGCGACGCGATCTGCGACACATGAGCAATTAAAACAAATATTGCTAGCGATCTTTGATTTCTTTATGCGATAGGAACAACATTACTGCAATCACGGCATCGGCAACATCAACATATGAGCGAAATTGAAGCGAATTTATTAGAAAATTTCTCACTTGCACGACTAGTTCAATAGTGCTGCTAAATATGCGTGTAGTAAACCGATGGATGTGTACTGTAGCCATACCATGCTTTTCTCGTTTCGCTCTTCCAGTCGCATCGCAATCGCTCCCTACTGTAGCCTCAGCCTAAGAGGCAGATGTATGACCGGTGTAATAAATTTATTTGTATAATGTTCGTCACAAGTGTGCCAAAGGACGGGACGCTCCTCCGAAGAAGATATTAAAACATGTATCATATTCCGTCATATTATAAACAAAGAAGTCCTTTTTCTAAACCTGTCTCAGAGCGAACTAAAATCGCGTCACCAACGATGACGTAATAGCGAGGAACTCGCATACTCTACTGTAAATCCGTGTAGGGTTGAAAGAATAACTAAAAACGCAATTCTGAACTGACTCCGAGGTTTCTAGTCCGATTAGTGTGATTCTTTTTTGTTTCCATTTGGTCCCATAAAAATTTCATGCAATTCGGTTCAGGATTTTTGATTACCTACTGCTAATGTACGAGTATAATATAAACTGACATTTATTCAAAGTAGGCTGAAAATCAGCACTTTTCGAAGGTCAATTCTACAAAAGACAGCCCCAAAAACGCCCGCCCTTCACCACTTCCTATGTGTTATCGCTGGGAAGAAGAAATGGTGGAACAAACTCCCCAGCAACACAATTCTGTCTGTATGGTTTGAAGAACCGATTTTATATAAAACAAAGTATAACATATACACAAAGTACAACAATACATGAAGTATTAAATTCACTAAATATCTAACCATGTTGGCTAACACACATCTTTCTACCCATACCTATTAAAAAAATAATTATTATTAATAACTCAAGCAGCTACAAAAAAAACAGGTTAAATATATTCTATTGCCTCCATTTGGGGTAATAAGTAAAGGTATATACATGGATTGTGCCCACCAACATGTGTAAAGGTTTTGTGAAAACGGTGAACTAGGACCACAATTCACAATACAAGTAAAGCAAATTGTATAAACTAAGTATGAAAGAATATGCAGTCAGTAAGACGACCTGGCATCACAAGCAGCACCCGTTCACGAGCATAACGCGAGGATCAGCCATCGCCTCCCTCGCACATTTTTGAGGGAGGGAGGCAACCCGACCGCCGACGCTACCGCAAGCAATGCCTTCTAAGGGAGCATGACGACTCACTGCTGCTCAACAATAAAGCGGATAACACTATTAAGTTAGCAGTCACTAGTAGACCATTTTCAATACTGCAATACAGCCCATCGTAAATAAACTAAACGACGAGAGTTATTTGTCAGTGATAATATAAAAAGCATTAAGAAATTAATAAATAAATTGTCATGGATATAATGAAAATTGTAAGAAGAAAAAAAACACATCAGATTACAATGATAACCTTCAGGAGCTGCCCTGTGTTTAACATGAGGACCAGCTGCATTTATCGTTTATATAGTCATTAATAGTATAGTATGCCTTCTTTGTGAGAATAGATTTAAGTTGTAGTTTAAATTTATCAAAAGGCAATTCTAGCAACGACTGAGGAAGTTTATTATAAAAACGAATACCCAGCCCCATAAATGATCCATGTACCTTGTGAAGTCTGTGAATTGGTACACACAGTTTATGCTTGTTCCTAGTGTTGATACTGTGGACATCACTTTTCTTGGTGTATAGGTGAATATTCTGCCTAATGTATAATATATTGGCAAAGATGAATTGCGATGCCACAGTAAGAATACCTATATCCTTAAAAAGCTCCCTTAACGAGTGTTTGCTACCCAACTGATAAATTGCACGTATATATATGCGTATATATAATTGCACGTATGCATATGTGGATGATGTATGAATCTTTGCTTGTTCGCGCATGTCTCCGTCATTAACCAACCGATGCGATTTTTTTTGTTTGAAGGGGTATGTGTGTCACCTGATATGGTGTGATCCTGACCCAGATCTGATATGGTAAACCTGAAACCGAAGGCATCTTTTTAAAATTGTAGGTTTGCGCGGGGTAAAATAGTTTCAGGTGGCAATAGTTTCGGCCTGACGGTGGCACCACAAAGAGTAAAGGTTTACCGGCATGAATGTTGATTGCAAGTGACGATAGGGACAAAGTAGAGATCTCGGAACTCTTTAACGGGTTACGGCAGCTAACTTTCTGTTTATGTGAGGCGGCGATGCGCGCGCTGGGCTTCGGCGGCGGCGCCTGCGACGGCGTGCTGCGCGTGCTCGCCTTCCTGCTCAAGCTGGGCAACGTGGAGTTCGAGCCGCAGCACAACATCGACGGCAGCATCGGCACGCGCCTGCACCACCGCTACGGTGCCGAATATTTCTCGACCAGTGCGCTCATTTGTTCCTGTCGGTGTCCTCGTACCGTGGCCGACATAGCTGCCATACAGCAGCTGCAGCAGTCGCGGCGAGTCCGCCATAGCTTCGACATATTCAGTCTCAGAGTTAACGCCGGCAAAATTGGCGCACTGGATAAAGAAAATAGTCGTGTAGGTGTATGGCTCGGCCGCCGGTCGGACTATAGCGATGTACGGTTGTGCTTGCGCAGAGTTGGTGGAGGCGTGCGCGCTGGTGGGCGTGGACGCGGAGGCGTTGGGCGCGGCACTGGGCGCGGCCGACGACGGGCCCGCCCCCGCCTGGCCGGCCGCGCGCCGCGACCAGCTGCTGCGCGTGCTGTACTCGCGCCTCTTCACCTGGCTCATCAATTCCGTGAACGAACACCTCAAGCCTGCGGAGGCGGGGCGGCGCTGCGCACTGGGCATCCTGGACGTGTACGGGTTCGAGGCGCTGGCGCACAACGGGCTGGAGCGGCTGCTGATCAACTACGCGGCCGAGCGCGTGCAGGCGGCCGTCACGGCGCTGACGCTGCGGCGCGAGCAGGAGGAGTACGCGCGCGAGGGGCTGGCCTGGCGGCCGCTGCGCTACGCCGACCACGAGGCGGCCGCCGACCTGCTGGACGCCGGGCCCGAGTCCCTGCTGGGCGCGCTGGCCGACGCCGCCTCCGACGCCGCCTTCCTCGCGCGCCTCAAGCGCTGCCGCCACCCGCGCCTGCTCGTGCTGCCGCCCGACCACTTCCAGTGAGTCCGGCCGCACTACGCTCCACCGCTACGCTCCGACCTGCCCCTGCAGCTTCCCTTCCTGGCTGGTGTGCAGGGTGGTGCACTTCGGCGGCGGCGTGGTGTACTCGGCGCGCGGCATCGTGGCCAAGGACCGCGACGCCGTGTGCCGGCGCTGCTGCGGCGTGCTGGCGCGCGCGCGCTCGCCGCTGCTGGGCGCGCTGTTCGCGGGCGGCGAGTCGCCGCGCCGGCCCGCCGCGCTGGGCACGCGCCAGCGCGCGCTGGTGGGCGCGCTGGTGCGCCGCCTGCCGCCCGCGCCGCGCCTCGTGCGCTGCCTGCGCGCCGACGCCGCGCTGCGCCCGCACCGCTTCGACGCCGCGCTGCTGCGCCGCCAGATCCGCGACCAGGGGTGCGCTGCTCCATTTGCTCTTTTTGTATAGTTCAAACTCAAACTCAAAATCATATATTCAAACTTGGCTGTAAAACAGCACTTTTTGAACGTTAAATATTACAAAAGTCAGCCCCCAAAACGCCCACCCTTCACCACTTCCTTGGTGTTTTTGCTGGGAAGAAGAAGTGGCGCAACAAACTCCCCAGTAAGAATAAGAATAATTTATTTGCACAGAATATGAGTACAAAAGATGACAGAAAAATAAAATAAAAGATCATTTGAAAATCCTGTTTAAATTACATGCATTAGACATAACATACTCTATTACAATAGAATCTACAATACATACAATAAACAAACGATAGTCTTTCCTTATAATAATAATTTTAAATAAAACATAAATTACTTTTGGTTAAAAACGAAAAAAAAACAGAAACAGTATATTAAATAAAATAAAAATTAAAATTAACAGTCTGTTGGTTTGAAGAACCTTTAAAGTTTAAACAATATTTTCTTTATACACAATTTGTATGATGTAAGTAAGGAGTTGCCGGCCCTCCCGCCTGATCCCGTTGCAAGTACAGGTCAGCCGCGGCCGGCCGCTTGCACCTCGCCCGACATGTCGCAACCGGTCTGTACTGCACGACGACTTCGCAGGCTCATGGACATGGCGCAGCTGCGGCGCCTCGGCTGGTGCGAGTCCATGTGCGCGCGCGCCGCCCTGGCGCGCTACGGCGTGCTGGCGCCGCGCCCCGCCCCCCGCGCCGCCCCGCCCTCCCCGCGCGCCTCGCCCGCGCGCGACGACCCCGTGCGCGCCGCGCGCGCGCTGCTGCGCCAGCTGCCCATCCCCAGCGCCGAGTTCGCGTACGGCCGCACGCGCGTGTTCGTGCGCAGCCCGCGCACCGTGTGGGAGCTGGAGGCGCTGCGCGCGGCGCGCGTGGCGGCGCTGGTGACGGCCGCGCAGCGCGCCTGGCGCCGCCACCGCCAGCGCCGCCGCGAGCGCGCGCAGGCCGTGCTGGCGCGCGCTTGGCGCCTACGCCGCGCCGCGCCGCTGCGCCGCCGCGCCGCCGCCGTCTTGTGGCGCGCCTGGGCGGCGGCGGCGCGGCGTCGCTACCTGCTGCGGTTGTGGCGCCGCCTGCCGCCGCGCCACATGTCGCCCGCGTGCGCCGCGTGGCCCGCGTGCCCGGCACCGCGCCTGCTGGGCCGCGCCGACGCGCTGCTGCGCCGCCTGCACCACGCGTGGCGCTGCCGGCTGTACCGCGCCGCGTTCGACCAGACGGCGCGCAATCGCATGCGCGAGAAGGTGACGGCCAGCGTGCTGTTCAAGGACCGCAAGGCCAACTACGCGTGCAGCGTGGCGCACCCGTTCGTGGGCGACTACGTGCGGCTGCGCGCGTCGGCGGCGTGGCGGCGCGGGCTGGGGGCGGCCGGCGACCGCTACGTGGTGTTCGCGGACGTGGTGGGCAAGGTGGCGCGCTCCAGCGGGCGCGTGGCGCGCTGCCTGGCCGTGCTGTCCACGGGCGCGCTGCTGCTGCTGGAGGCGCGCTCGCTGCGCCTGAAGCGGCGCGTGCCCGCGCACGCCGTGTGGCGCCTGTCGCTGTCGCCGCACCGCGACGACCTGCTGGTGGTGCACGTGCGCGCGGTACGTGCCCGGCGCCCGGCCGCGGCGCCGGCCCCGCCTCACCAGCGTGTGCTTGCAGGCTGGCGGGCCCGACGCGGCGGCGGAGGAGCTGTCGCAGTGCTCGTCGCGCGACGCGGCCGACGCGCCGGGCTGCCTGTTCGGGGTGAGTGGGGCGGGCGGGCGGGCGGGCGGGGGCCGCGGGTGCTGACGAGCGCGTGTGCAGGGCGAGGGCGCGTGGCGGCGGCGCGGCGACGTGGTGGTGCGCACGTGCCACGTGCTGGAGCTGGCCACCAAGCTGTTCCTGGTGGTGCAGAACGCGGTGGGCGCGCCGCCGCACGTCAACATCGCCAGCGAGTGAGTAGTGCGGCACTGGGCGGCCGGCCGGCAGGACGCGCACTGAGCTGTGGGCCCGCAGGTTCGAGGCCAACTTCGGGCAGCAGCTGGTGACGCTGTCGTTCCACGCGCTGGGCGGCGAGGCGGCGGGCGCGCGGCTGCTGCGGCGCGGCTCGCGCATGGACGTGCTGGTGTAGCTGGTGGCGAGGCGCAGACGTGCCGCTTAGTGTAAGCAGAGAGCCGCGTGCTCGCACACCGACGTGTTCTTAATGTATTAGGATAAGCCCGCACTGGGACGTTACGGTAGCTAACGGAAGTTAGACGAACTTAGCTGTAATAGGCATAAGGAATATGAAACAGTTGCGCGGCCCACTCGACGGACAACGACTACCTTCTTGTTGAAAATTTGATGTCGATTACTTGGGTAGCAGAATAGTGCTTGCTATGTTCCACCCGATTCCCGCTAGCTCCGGGCATTGCAGCAGACAGCGAGCACTACGCGTATGTCGAGTGGGCAGTGGCAGAGCTGCACGGTGCCAATAACTAAACATACTAACTAGTACGTAGTTAGGTCGTGTTGCAGAATTCCATGACAATAAATGTTAGGAAGAATATTTACGCATTCACTTTGTCACAACACTATTTTTATTTCATCAAAAACTGACAACACAGTAAACTTCAGCTAGCTTCGTCTAATTGAAAATACGACTATATAGAACGTGCCCACCAACATGTGCAGCGGGTTTTGTAGCCATAGATCTACAATATTAAAAATGGAAACGGTTCCCCAGGAGTACAGTTCATACCGCAAGTAACAAAATATACACAAGCAAGCCATACAAGTGAAAGACTATATAGTCAGCAAGACGACCTGGCGCCACAAGCAGGACGCGTTCACGAGCACAATGCGAGCATCAGCCATCGCCCCCCTCGCACTTTTTTGAGGGGGGGAGGCAACCCGACCACCCGTTACCGCAAGCAATACCATCTAAGGGAGCATGAGGACTTGCTGCTACTAGTTGCTAGTGAGGTGGCTGGCACTAGTAGACCGTTTACAATATTGCAATACAGCCCATTGTAAAAAACAACACAATGACAGTAATTTGTAAATAATAACTTAAAATATCATGCAGGGCATCTGAGGCTTTTGGGGGGGAGTTGTGACCCCGCGGGAACCGAGTGCTCCAGTGAGAGGATACTGTTCCTCACCTCCAGCCGGCCGGAGTGAACCCTGAAGGGGGACAGGTCTCCCACCTCTGACTTGCCTTCATTGGCCGTCCAGAGTGGAGTCGAGTAGAGCACTGCTCGGAGGGTGAATGCCTCGTGGTAAGAGGCGAGTGGGCCCAAAGATGCTGGACCCTAGGGTTTTAAAGCGCTTGATCTGAGTAGAAAGCCGGCCGAGGCAACCTCACCCTTCAGCCGCTCACGTCCCCATTGCCCCCTTGTTGCGACTTAGCGACTAGTTCCCGGGGGTCCGGTAAGCGAGCTGGCGAGTCTCCTGCCATTTTTACGTGATTGTATTTATTACATTATCATCGGCAGGGGCCATAGTCACCATAGTTTTCCCTTCCCTAGTTCACTAGCATCCCATCACAATAGCCCATAGTTAGCAATAGTTTAGCACAAACCGGGGTTGTCCTTGGGTACATTTCAGGTATAATCGTCGCTTTTGTGTCACCATTACATACATATGTATGTTAAAGTTGTCTCAAAAGGGCTTCAGCGTGTTGGCTTCGGCCGCTCGTACCGCGGTCCGCGGTAGTCCCATGGTCGAACACACACAAAATACAATACCTTAAAAATGGCTCACATCAGGATGACAATGATAACCTCTTGAAGCTGTCCTGTGTTTAACATGAGGACCAGCTGCACTTATCGTCAAGTTATCTATACATGTCTATACATATAATAAAATCGTAGAAAACTCAAAACTGTACATTGAATATTTTTTAATTTTTTAAAAAGAATAATTGGGGCGTGATTTTTGAATTTTCGTCTGTTTGTCTGTATGTACATATGTCCGGGATAATCTCAAAAAGTACTGCACGGATTTGCTTCAGATTTGGCATGAATATAGCTAAGAGGTCGGGGCAACATATAGGCTATATATTATCACGCTATCACGTACGGCGGGATGGTGAAGGTTTAATCACTTGATGCCCACGCGGACGACGTCGCGGGCGACAGCTAGTCATCAATAATATAGTATGCCTTCTTCGTTAGGATAGATTTGATTTGCATCAGTTCTAGCAACGAATGAGGAAGCTTATTATAAAAGCGAATACATCCATGTATGTACCCCGTGAAGCCATGGAATGGATACCCACAGCTTGTGCCTGTTGCTAGTGTCGATACAGTGCACATCACCCTTGTTGGTGTACAGGTGAATGTTCTGCCTAATGTATAATATTATATCGGCTAGAATAAATTACTGCCACAGTAAGAATACCTATGTATATCCTTAAAAAGTTCCCCTAACGAGTGTTTCTACCCAACTAGCGTTTTTGTAAAATAAATGATTTCAATGTCTGCAGCTTTGCCCCGCAGTGCTAATTTTTTCTCGTCTTCCCCGGGATGTGCATGTGCACGAGGGCGGGAGGGTGGTGTTGCGTTGCATCCTGCATCTAATACTGCATTATTGTCTCGCGAATTAAAGCTAAATATTCTTCCAAACGTTTATCGTTTAGAAATGGTCTCCTTTAAGTGCTCTCTTACTATGGAATGGCTCGACATGTATGGGTCGTCCGGAATTCGGAAGAAATAGAGTCGGCCTACAGTAATAATAATAATAATGGCGTCCAGAGCAACTGGCCAGCTGCGCGGGACGCATAACGCTCAGTGTCGTCACTAACTAGTTGTAATAATAATAATAATGTCGTTGCGCAACTTTAGACTTTGTTGTAAGTCGGCAGTCGAGAGTGGGGTCGACGTGCGTTCGGTTCGCGAGTACCCACGGATTATGTAATGTTAAGAAGGCATGTGTTGATGCAATCCGCATATACTAGTCTGTTAGGTTAGTCGTTGCCGTTGGCCGCGGTCGGCGCCGGCCGCGTCGCCTTGCCGTGTATCCGCCAGCCCGGCAACACAGATTCATCACTTCTAGGATTGCGTGTGTTTTGCGAGTCCATTTTTGTTCAACATTGATTACACAAAAATTACTACCGAAGCGAAATTTTAACCAATTTTTTAAGCCAATTAAGTAGTTATGATATAGATTATTTATTAGACTTATGAGTTCCTTATGGTATGTATTAGAACCTTTGTATGTATAACTACTTTTTATTACACGTAGCAGTTAATACAGTGGAAATGGAATACCTAATTATAATATATAGACTTTAATTAGTTTTATATTAATAATTGTATGTATTAGTTTATAGCTATTGTTTTGTTTTACTATTATATATGTGTTGTACTTTTATGGGCCCTGGTTGCCCGAAACAAAGGAATAAATAAAAAATAAAATTACTGTTGGAACCGATGTAGCCAAATCACACAAATTAAGCGATAGTCAAATACTCGTACTGCAGACTACAGTAGTAAGAACAAAACCGTTTTGTTTATCGGCTCAATTTTAGTGAACAATTGCATAAATCATAGATCGTACATCTGGAAAATAGGCTCGTAAGTGTAGTGCAGAAGTTATTTAGGTACTTAGGACGATGTGTAGTCTGTGGTCGTGTCTCGAATGTCAATTGAGTTTGTTTCGCTACTCGACCATAAGCAGTGGGCTGTTCTCAGTGGTAACCAAACCAGCGGTTTAGCAAATAGTGCGTGAGGTTTTTTTGCTAGATGCGTTGACGAGTTGAAGTTACATTATCGATATTGACAAACAACTGGCGATACTTTTAGATTGAAAACATACAACATCAAATTAATGGTATTGCTCCTTACATACAATTGCGACTGCTCGTTAAATCAGTTGATATTTAAAAACAAAACGTAAACATCAATCGTATCTTGAATAAGCACAGGTTTGACTATTAATATGGACCTAATTCTGGGATTTTACTCTAATGGGTAACACGGTAACGGTGTTAAAATAATGAATGTCATTTGGCACCTCGAAGCGATGTTAGACCACAACTGGGATCAAGTTAGCGTCAGTTGCTATGGGTCGCGTGCCCGCGCGTACCCGTTCCGCGATATAACGAATTTCAAATTTAATGATTTATGTACACGCCCTATTATATTGTTTAAGCTTTTACTGTACGTATTGGGAACTGAACCTCATGAACAAAGTTTGTTTAGCAAAACAAACATATCTACATGGGTACACGATGACGGACAAGTATTGTTTTGTGGAACTTCGTGGTTGAAATAACAAGCCGGAGCCGTAGGTTTGACGGGCTACTGTAAACGTACACGGCACGCAAGTGGTACGCAAGGGGCATGGCGCAGGCAGGCAGTCGGCGCCGCGGCGGCCGGGGCGGGGCTCCGAGTCCGCCGAAGTATCATTTATATCAGCCGGCTCCTCCAATAACGCGTGAGCGCGCGGTCACTCACCAGACCTCTTGCTGGCACTCATCAGAAAATCTTCGCCCCGCCATCTGAGCGCACGGATGAGATCCGTCGGAATCCGATCCCCGCCCCCCACCTCCGCAAAAACCTATGTACAGGTACTAATAGTTTATACGCTTTAATAATAATAAATATGTACATCCATTATAAAAAAGGCTATGAATAAAGTGTCTCGACGATGTTGACTTTAAGACCTAGGCGATACGTAGTGAAGTTTGGCATAATTTAAAATAATTTTTATATCTCACTAAATACTTAGATACCTACAATTAGTTTTAAATGCCTAGTTGGTATTGCATGAGTGCTCCGTGGCGGAGAGCAGCGGTGGCGGGCGAGAGTTCCCGGGGCTGTACTGTAATAGATAAATATATTGGTGTTGCCGTTTGCCAAGTGCCGGCGGCGGCGGTGGACGGCCGCGCTCGAGTTCGGGCCGCGCTCCACACCCGCCGCCATCACTCATTGACAAACAATACATTTTTGTTGAATGAAATGTAATGTTACGTTTTTCAACGAACAATAAATGCAAAGGGTTTAACGTTTCTAATAAAAACACAAAAAAGTTTATATTTGTTTATTTTTAACAGACTTCCATAAAAGAAGATCATTCTGTCTTCGAATAACATAGCAGCTGTTGTAGTATAACTCGTTGAAAACTGCAGGGTTTTAGGGTCAACTTTTTATCCGACTTTAAAAGTGGAGCACCATACCGCCGCAGGCGGCGCCAGAGCGACGCGTGAGCTTGCGACCCTCAGCGGCGGCAGCTACTGCTTCTTTAAAGGAACAGAAGGGGTGCTCGGGTGGCCAATAACAACATTCTGAATATATTATAACAATTTAATATTTCCATACAAACATATACATAATTATATATTTATTACCAGTACAGGATTGACAACCGGTTCCATCACCAAATGTATCAGTATGGATCATAATGTGTTATTTCAATAATATTAAAACTTGTCGGCGCGGCGGTCTGACTACTGATTTTAAGGAAAAAAGGTCTCGAATGAAATTGCCCAGAAACTGGCTACAAGCCACACCACGCAGCGGCGCAGCGCCGGTCGGCGCCGCCGAGTCGCTGCCCGGGCTCTAAGGTTCAGAGACGACTGCTAGTCAACATTTAATTCAGCCTTCTACGTGCCTTCCGAGGCATGGAAACCCGCTATGCTAGATGTTCAGTAATCCACATCTCAATTTAACCTTGATGATCGACCCGTGCGGCTGTTAATACCTATTTAGCAGCCACGAGCTCCTTTCGTTCTTTGGCTATAAAGTACCCATGGCTTTAAAAAATATCATCAGCGCCATCCTAACGCAGACATTTCAATGTACACAATTTTCGGATAGGTAATTATGCTTTTAAGTACGAGTTAAATGAAGACCGAAAATGTTTATCGCTGACGAGACAGGTGGACTTCAATCAGGTTAAGGTAGGTACTCAAACTTGCTGCGGAAGAATGCGGAATCGCGCGCCCGTGCGAGGCGACACCAGGGTCCGCATCTCCCCAGGCGGAGTCCCCATGACGCCAGAGTTCCTACCGATTTATCATCCTCGCCTCCCTCTTTATATACATATAGCCCTATCTGTCTGAACAGGAATGTGCTGAACAGTTTAAATAGATCGATAACGATAGAACGTCGATAACGTTACTCGATATGAAAAAGATAATAATATACAAAAGAAAATACATGAAATTCATCAGTAAAATATAAATAAATATATAATAATCCTATACACCTAGCAGAGTAAGCTATTGATTACCTTGTGTTATGGGCGCTAACTCCGAGACCAACAAGCATAATGCTCATCACAGAAATATCGACTGCACCGACCCGAACCCCTAAACCCTCAGTTAGAAGTGACTTGATGACACCCTCCAATGGCTTTTGTGCTGCTTATTATTCAGGTCAGTGACAGTAAACCATTGCCTACCTACCGATGTCTTCAGTTGTCGGAAACCCTGAAGAAAGTGTTACATAGATCCAAGATGATTTACGTAAATGGTGCACTGACCAATATCAACTGTCAATAACTGTTTTCACGACGCTAATAACCTCAAAATTGAAAACGTGCTACATGCAAAATTTCTTCTAGATGTAACTTTTTTTTTGGCTTATCGGAAAATTATAAGAAAAACATATTTTGCGGTAACAATTAGGTACAAAATATTGACGAAAAGATGAAGAAGTTACAACTAGGTGAAACCGGCTTGGTCCAGCCACTCTGACGTCAGAATGGCTGGGCACTTTCCTCGTAATAGTTTTCCGTTTTTAGCGAGATACAAATGATTTGATATCTGGTACCAAATAGTACAAAATACGTACTAAAACTTGGTATGTATAGCTCAAACTTAAAAAAATCTCTTGGTCTAGGTATCCCATTGGTAAATCATTAATATCTTTGGCATTTTTTTTGTTTTTTAGGGTGATATAATAATATTAATATTCGCCCCGGATGCCATCCATTGTAGCTACGCCATTGATGACTTCGGACCTTTTTCGCTTTGTAGTTAGGTTTTAACTCGTGCTCGTGATCTCTTCCCGATTGTTTCGGATTGCTGTTCCTGGACTGTGACCCTGAGGGAACAGAGAGTGCACTGCAACAGTGCAAATGCTCGCGCACTATAATATGTCCTGCGCAGCCGCTTGCTCTCCGCAGAGAGAATAGCTTCCGGGACCGGTAATCGGGCTGGAAGCCCTTACTGTGTAGATAGCGAGTTACTGTGCTAGTGGCAACGGCGGACATACACCTGTAGTAGTACATGCTTACATAACATAATACGAATCAAAGTATAAACAGTCAAAAATCATTGATAAATAATTTAAAAAAACATGTCAACATTTGTTATCGCAGAGTCAATGACTTCTAGGCATTTCCCTTCTTCCTTGGTATTTCATTACTATGCTGCTTACAAATCCACTTATAGCGCGCTGTACATTTCCGCTGGTCAATTACCTCACTATTTGGGACGAGAATCGATTGCCTGATGCCTACATATAAAAATTAAGATAGAAAATAAGTGTGTATTTTTTCTGGAACCCACCCAGAGTTGTGTTTGGTAATATTGATTATCTATCATAAGTCAAACAAGCTCTGAGAAAAAAGAGAACCTGGTTCTGAATGTAGGTATTTTTAAAAGAATAAGGCCGATTTAGAGATTACGTAGCGAGTAAACTTATACTCGACTCACTATTTCATAAAGGAGAAATAAGTGATAGCCACTGGCCAAGATACCGTATAGTGGACAAGTGCCTAAACAGTTTGCGTGGTTTAGGCCCCAGTGGTCCCATTGGCACCAGGCCCGAGATGTCATGATGGAAGCGGCGGGCAACTCTCGAAACTTGTAGGCACGTATCGGGTAAAAACTTGATCCACAAAATGATGTAGGTTCAGACCTAACCCGTGGATAGATACCACAGAAATCCGGGGGAGTCCCAACGGTCTGTGCCAACTACGTCGTGTTTGATCTTACTTTTCTTCTTGTCTAGAAAGTATGAGGTCGAAGTCGATAATTATAATTTATGATGATATAATGATTACCACTTAGGCTGATTTTGGACCTAAGCAATGCAAAGAGATAAAATAAATTAAAAAACACAAACAACGATTTCTAGAGCGATCTTTGAGGAATTGAGCCTAGCTATCGTCACCCCCTGGAGTATGTCGTAACATTTAGTGCCCCCGGTAAATGTAAACACACCGCTCTAATAACTAAGCGGCGATCCGCACGAGCTCCGGCGAAGTGGGCCGGCAAGGGGCGGGGCCGTGTTGGCCGTAACACTCACTTCACCACAAACGACGACTCACGAACACTCGAGTTTTGGTTTCGATAAACCGGTCAAGCAATGAACTATGAGTGTCAACTCAGAATACTCATAACGAATAAAAAAGTAGGTAGTAAATCCGTCTTTAAGTTTAGCTTAAAGTATTGGACAATGTCTTACATCATGTCCCTCACAAATGATTACGGAAGATATAATACGTTGAAATATTGTGCCATTGTCATTGTGTACGTCACTTTTAGTTTTACTAATCTACTAGTCGCGCTGTCATCACGACTATTATTCGTCAAGCTACAAATAAACATGACGTTTGTTAACCATACCAAGTTTGTAGTTATTGGAAATCAGTAAAGTCGCGGTGCGCTCGCTCGGGTTAGTGGTCGGGCACGCTATGTACCTACTAGGTGAGTACAATAAAAGATATGCTTCACTTTTGGTCCGACAAGGAGGTACGACACAGAGATGTTATATATGACCGCCTGATTTTAGTCCTAACAACAAAATAAATCACGCTCTAGACTAAAAATGGACGCGTGTAATGCAAGACATGGACACAGAGACGGCGCTCGGCTCACTTGATGGAGCACGTGAAGTGGGCGCGCAGGCGCCGCAGCTCGGCCGCCGAGTCGCGCGCGCACGCCAGCGCGTGCGCCGTGTCGGGCCGCGCGTTGCCGTTGTCGTCGGGCTCGCTGGCCGAGCTGGCGCCGGCCGCCGCGCCCGACGCGCTGTCCGAGCGCGACGGCGGCGCGCTGCCCGACGAGTCCAGCTCCAGCGACGACTGCGACGCGCACGAGCCGCGCGACCGCGACGACGAGCGCGACGCCGAGCGCGACGAGTCCGCGCCCTGCTCCATCAGCTCCTGCGGCACCCGACCCATATCTGTGTACATTGGCGCGACACAGTCGAACACGCGCAGTAGAGGCGGACGCGGCGGGCACTTACAACTTTGTGCGGGTCGGGCGCGGCGGGGCGCGGCGGGCGCGTGCTGGCGTCCTCGCTGGAGCTGTCGCGTGGGCTGGCGCAGCGCGCCGCCACCTTGTGCTGCAGCAGCGGGAAGAAGCCGCGCGCCGTAGCGTTGTGCGGCTCGTACTGCAGGATCAGCCGGCAGTACTTCAGCGCTTCCGCGTACTGCCGCCGCATTATGGCCGACAGGAACTGGAAAGGAACAGAGCTCGTGCCACGTATCGCGCCTCGTCCTGCGGCCGTCGAGCGTCGCCAGTCAGTGTTTACCTCTGCGAGGAATTCGCTGGGTGCCGACAGAGTCTCGTTGCCTTCGGAGCAGTCCTCCGGGCTGGTCGAGTGTCGGTTGTCCGCGTCCATGGCGGGCGCGGGGGCGGGCCGGGGGGAGCGGGCGGCCGGCCGACCCGCCAGCGGCGTGGACGAGCCCGAGTCCGTGTCCAGCGAGCGCAGACGGAAGTGGTCGCTGGCGGGGCGGTAGCGCGGCGCGGGGTCGGCGGGCGGCGCCGGCAGCGTGACCACCAGGCGGCGCGCGGCGGGCGCGGGCGGCGCGCGCGCGGGCGAGCGCGCGGCGCGCGGCGGCTCGTGCGGCGCGCGGCCGGCGCGGCGCTGCTCGCTCAGGCGCAGCGCGGCGCGCGACGCGGTGTCGAGGCGCGCGGGCGGCGCGGGCGGCGGCCAGGTGGCGCGCGGCCAAGCGGGCGGAGGCGCGGGGCGCGGGGGCGCGGGCCGGTACAGGCGCGCGTTGGGCACGGGACGCCGCAGCACGCGCCTGTGGTGGCGGGCGCGGCCGTCGCCGCCGCGGGCCTCGGCGCGCTTCGGCCGCGGCTTGGGCTTGGGGCGGGGGCCGGGGTACCTGCGGCGGCCTGAGCGTCAGTCGAGGCGCAGAGGAGCTAGAAGCGGCCGGCGACGCTTACTCACAGGCGCGGGTTGGGCGTGTAGGGCGGGCGCGGGCGGGGGGCGCGCGGCTTGGGTCGCGCGGGCGCCGCGCGGCGACTGCGCCGGGGCGCGCCCAGGTCGATCACGTCTCCGGCTTCAGATTCCGCCTCACGTTTGGACCTGTGACAGATACGATCTTAAAGGTCTCTGCACACATTGGGCGCGACGCGTCGAGCGGGACGGCTCTGTGTGGCGTCGCGTCGTCTGTAATATCTAGTACTTTACAAGTGCTCCGTGTCGCGTCGCGCCCGAAGTGTGCAGAGACCTTAAGAGTGTCGCTCAAAATAACTTGGAATTTATATTTTCTATTGTTATTATCTTTTAAATTCTTAACGAGCGGCCTCGCGAGGCAAGCAGGCGTGGACGTTTCTTGCAAAATATTTTTTCACAATAACATTGGCAACGGAAAATCAAATCAAAATGGAGTCGTGGAATTCGTTGGCGGGTAACGCATGTACTTTGTAACTAATGTGCAGCAAGTGGCGTCGAGCAGGGGCCTGATGCTGCTAATTTAATATTGTGTCAATTGAAACTTAATTGGATCTTAATAGCAATTTTTACCTTATGGGGTATTCTGTTACTAATTTAAGACCAATGGGCTACGTTTGAACTGCCACTGGTACGCAAAAGTACGCAAAACGTTTATTAAAAACAATAGAATAGCAATACCGATAACCATTGAACTAAGACTCAGATAACAATTCAATTATGACTTTATTGAGATTGAAAACAAAATTTTTCGGAATGCCCTATTTGTCTCAATCGACATGGAGTCGTGATTGAGTATCAATTGAATATCAATTGCGTGTTCTTTAAACTAAATTAGCAGCATTAGGCCCCAGGAGTCGCGACCGCGACAGAATGCCTTCAACGGCTGGGTCATGCCGTGCCGGTCTTGATGCTATTGTGCTTATGCTCTTATAGCATAGTCATATGGAGCCAGACAGTACTTGATACCCTGGTCAGAAAAGTCTGCACGCGGCTGACCGCGTATAAGATGCATCCTCCACGTTCATCGCCATAATGAGGTTGTACATCCCACGGAAGTGTTGGGCCGAGGTTTCTTACATGCCAAAACACTGGTGTTAAAAAATAAATAAAACAATGAAACTTTTTTTTATCGTAAGCCAGGCGAGTGCGCCGCCGGCTCGGCCAGGCCTTACTACGCCGCAGCCCAGCACAGCACTAACCACTCTCGGCTACTATCGAACTTCTAAAAGTTAACAATAACAATACAATGTTTGCTTTCCAAAATCTGGCCTAATACGGTCCTTGAGATAATTTAGTAGTACCTACTTAGTTCCTGACTCAGACGTATATACATATACCTACTCAAAGTTGGGCTAATCTTGATAGTAGCACTTACCTGAGAGATATCAAATACTTTAGTCAAGCGAATGACAATCATGTATCACATATTAACGGCTTCGGATCAGTGCTCGGGCCTGATCCTGCAAAATAAAGTCACGTAGGGCAGCTGCTGGGCAGCCGCGACCAAAACAAAAGCAGTGTGTCGTATTGATTGCACGGGCAACTGTTGCGCGCCCGCCCGCGCACGCGCGCCCCTCCGCCTGCCATTGGCGGTACTTCATTAAACTGCACCTATGTTCTTTACTACTCGCTTTAATAGTATTGTGTACCTATAGTTTGCGTCAGTAACCCAACTACAACTCAAAACAACAGCTGCAACCCGTTATGAAGTAGGTAGAGCGAGAGCTACGACTGCCAGGCATCCCATACTTTATAGAGGCTGAAACGTTGTGTCTACGCTGTACTGTACGTCCGTCCTACAGGGAGTATGAATGTTTGTTCCCGGCTGCGATGCTGCGACTGATGGTGGCTTTGGATAGATAGAAAAAAACTAACCTTAATGGTTAAAGCTACATAGAAATCATGTATGACGGAAATGTTCTATATAAAATAGTTACTGGCTTCTGACTACCCGTAACGACTGCCAAGGATGTTGATGATCAATTCAATGACAGCCGGGACCTACAGTTTAACGTGCCATCCGAAACACAGTAATTGGTGTCCAAGATATACTTAGAAAGTACATACAAACTTAGAAAAGTTGCATTGGTACTTGCCCGAACTGGAATCGAACCCACGCCCTCATACTTGAGATTGAGAGGTTGGCTCTTTAACCACTAGGCCACCACGACTTCTTTGTTTATTCTTATGTTTATAATATACTCGCTCATCCCTAATTAACAAAAGATATATAACATTACTAGCGACCCGCCCCGGCTTCGCACGGGTGCGATGCTGATACTAAAATTATACATGTAAACCTTCCTCTCGAATCACTCTATCTATTAAAAAAAACCGCATCAAAATCCGTTGCGTAGTTTCAAAGATTTAAGCGTACAAAGGGACATAGGGACAGAGAAATCGACTTTGTTTTATACTATGTAGTGATAGTGATTACATATTCTATAAAAAAGAATCATAGAAATCGGCATAGAAATACCAAACTTATACATGAAATACGTTAATCAGCCATCGTCCGTTGCCTCGTGTCGTTGCCGCGCTCTACTCGGGTCCGCCGGCAGGTATAATAAGGCGGGAGGTCCAAGCGCGAGTTTCTCATCCCGACAAAAGTTAGGCTTTGGTAGCGGTAATCGACATCCACACAGGCGTAGCCGCGGGGGTCCTCTATAGGTATATATCAGAACAACACATAGACTAGTTTTTGTCGCGAAAACCGACATCCACGCGGGCGGAGCCGCGGGCGACCGCTAGTATAGTATAAAACAAAGTTGCTGTCGCGCTGTCTGTAGGTAGGCTTATCTCTATATATATATTGTATGCTTAAATCTTTAAAACTACGGAATGGATTTTGAAGCGGTTTTTTAATCATCCTCCTGCCCTTATGGGGTCGGCGCACCATGTTTCCGTCAGCGTCATCTCACAAGTAACATTCTTTCTATTCTTTCTAGCCGTTTTTTAAACAGATTATTCAAGAGGAAGGTTATGTACAGACGGCTACACATCAAACTATACAAAACCCATTTGTCTTGAACTCACTTTGTATGGTCTTTCTACGAATTGAACGGTCAGCTTATATTAGTTTTGTATAGCTTGATGTGTAGCCGCGTGTACATAATATTGTAGAGAAACATTGGTAAATTTAGATTTCTAATAAGTCGGAAATAAACAGTTTTTTCAACCGACTTCCAAAAAAAGGAAGAGGTTCTCAAATCGGGTGTATGTTTTGTTGTTTTTCTTTTGTCGTTGTTACCCGATTTCTCGAAGAGGCCTGGGCTGATTTGATAAATTCTTTCTTCATGTGAAAAGGTATAATCGCCGTTGGGTCCCATTGTCATCAGGTCAGGATCTGACGATGGAGACCCTGAGAAATCGACAGTAACTTTCGAATATTGTAGGCGAGCATCAGATTAGATATTGATATTTGTATCTATTTTTAGCGACATTACAATATTATAGAGGTTTAGAGGTGATGTGTTGATGGAGACGACAGAAAGTCGACGGAGCAGGTCCTCCCACGGTATATCAAACGGGTGTTTCACCTGCATGTATTCGTGTTGATGAGATCTTTACACCGAGATGGGTCATACATAACTGACACTGGAAGTTCAATGAGGAAGGTGAACTAGGTTAGTCAGTTACCTTACGTTTGGGCTCAATGTAATTGTATTGACCGGATTACCATTGCAAGCTGGATAATAAAGGTGAAGTACAGTTTAGAGCACTTCCTACCTCATATTTGACTTTACAATATAAGTGTTATCAGTTGCATGCAGCCATAACCCAAGTACTACCATGGGTACAAAGTGCCGCGGGAAGCTCGATGTTAATGATGGGTACGAAGTGTGCAAGTAGCTTTCAATTTTCACTGCTTCGTCCGGAACAAAAGTTAATACGTATAATTCCCTATAGGATGAAGTACACATAAAGGCAACTTATTGAATCAGGCGTTACGTTGCGGAAATCCATTACAATAAATGTTAGAAAAGAATATCTAGCTTTAGGGAGGGTGGTATCTTTCCTTCCTGTGCTTGTGTAAGTGGGCGGGAGGGCGGTATTGCATGTACATCCTGCACCAAATGCTGGATTTTTGTCTCGCGGAATTAAAGCTAGATATTCTTTTCTAACATTTATCACATAAAGGCAGCCTTTACGAAATATATGTAGGTAAGTATGAAGGTCTGGCAGTCGCTGGCTCGCGCTCAATAGAATACTATTAATGCACTTGTCCACACAAACTTTGAGCTAAATAAATACTGGACTAGGTAGGTACAATATGAACACTCACGGTTTCGGTATGGATATAGTTTTAATAACCATTTTTCCTACAAAGTTTACAAACAATTTAGCATATTTTTGTTAATTTTCTATTCACATGTCACGATGTCCAGACAAAAAATTAAATTGAGAAACTCGTTCATAGATTATATCCGTTGACTTCAAACAATTGAAGTTTTCCCGCCTCCATTAAGCACAACCAAACATTTTGAAGGTTGTGATGTTTGGCACAATCTTGCACAACGGTATAACACTGACCTGTGTCGTTGTTAACCGACTTCCAAAAAAAGGAGGAGGTTCTCAATTCGGCCGGTATGTTTTTTTTTTTTATGTAGGTATGTACACCGATTACTCCGAGGTTTCTAGTCCGATTAGTGTAATTCTTTTTATGTTCGATGCAGTATACTTGCCATTTGGTCCCATAAATTTCATCCAATTTGGTTAAGTACTTTTTATTTTATGAGCATTTGTTTGATTTATGTGGATGATGTTATAATCGGCTGGTAAATGAGAATTTCCCACAAACTTAAGTTATGATAGCTATTATAGAAGGTATGGAGATAAAAAATAAAAATATAAAAATAAAATAAAATTACAAAAAAAAAACCGACTTCAAAAATACTGAAAACTGAAAAAAAGTCTTTTAAGTACTTCGCTCTAGAAGTCGGTGTCCAAATAAATACAGTATTTTCGTTTTTTTTTTTGTATTTTTTTTTTACACTGAAGTGATTGCTAGATTTCCATACCTTTAATATCTGTATAATAATGTATTTACAGCACATGCCAGCGATAGTTAAGCAGAAGTATGCAATCCTTAATCCTGTGACTAATGATTTTACCAAAACCTACATATAAGGATCTCAATAACTCACGTATAAACTAATGCAGGCCACCCATCTTGAATTGGGTAGATAATGGGTACGTAGATAACTAGATCAAAAATTAAATACTTTTTCATATTCAGTTTGTAAAGCATCTTTAAGTAACGTCTCGTCATTTGACTAATTTTGGAATGAAAATTGAATAACTTTTAGTATATAATAAACCTCAAACATTTTTTTTTTGCAGTATTTACGATAAAATCAAAAGGACGTCCTTGTACTGGCCCCGGTCACGTGACCCGTTATACGTCACTCACTAGTAAACTAATCCACGAATAGGTACATGCATGTGACTACATGTGACATCTACGACTTCAATCATGCACGACAATGACTAGTACAAACATTGCTTACTAGTGACGTATAAATGTGTTGATTTCAACTTGTCCTTCATTAATCTGAGATTTCAACGTATTTTTCCTAAACAAATATCATTTATCAGTGTGTGACGTCACATGGCGTTTCGATTGACGTGAAAAAAAGGGAAATATATAATTTTTATTTTGCGAAATATGCCAAAAAATTATATGTTTTTTTTTTATAAAGTGATAATCGTTTTGTTTAGCCTATTATCTCGTAGAATGCGCACATTTCGTAGAATATTTTGAATGTTGTCAAACACTGAATTCTTTGCATTTATTAGCCGACTTCAAAAAAGAGAAGGTTTGGGGAGGTTTTTTTTGTGTGTTTGTTATGCGATTACTCCGCCGATTGTGGACTAATTAAAAATTTTTTTTTTGTTCGAAAGGAGATACTTCCGAAGTGGTCCCATTGTGTCACAGTGGTCATCACGGAATAGAGATTTAATTTCTGTTCCGTGGTGGTCACAGTTCCGGATCTGATGGTGAAAACCCTGAGAATTCGAGAGCAACTCTTGGAAATTCTAGGACTTCTTCACGGGATGTACAAACCAATTTGTGGGCTCGTGTTATTATTAACAAGAACTTTACACTCAGAATTACTATTGTGAATTCAGGGAAATCTTTAATGTTTTATGGCTGGCTAGTGAGAATTTCTACACAAAAAAACGACTTCTACACTTAACAGCAAAAAAAAATAGTAGAATGGAAGCTGTTACAAAATAGGAAGCCCTTCGGACCGCGCCTGTCTAACACTTGGATTACTTGGTTTCTTGACCTAGACTTGCCACCACTTTCTCGTGCGATGTTCATTCAATCAGCTGCCCAACAACGATATGGGAAATTGAGATTATTTTATTATAATGTAGGTACTCTGTGGCGAACTGTAAAACCGTAAAACCTTGCTACATTTTTAATCTACAACTGTGAAGGCCACTCAAGGCCATGACTTGACAGCAAGCAGTGACACTCACTCGCTGTCATATTGGTAGAAATGGCTGCTGAGTTGTTGTTTGTCCCGTTTAAAAAGTCGTCAGACGTAGATATTGTGAAGCCGTTGCGGAACCTGATAAATTCGACATATAACACCGGTGAACACCATGAGGATTACACAGAAGCTCTAAACGAGCTAAGCCGTCTGAGAGCCAACGCAATTTGGAAAGTGTTCGAGAAAACGTCGCTGGACATTATCTACAAGTAAATACAGTATTTATGTGTCATGAGTCATCCTGGACGGTTGAATCATTACCAACTAGCAGTTAAGGTTTTATAAAGTTAAGACTGATTTGTATTTAGTTGTGACGGGGGTGTTAACAAAATGATGTCATCGTTCCACACGCACAAATTGTAGGATGCGAGCGATCGAGCCGGCCTCATTAATGTGTCTCATCGCTGTTGCAGCTACCATGACCAGTTGGCGTCTCTGGAGTCCAAGGTGCCGCCCCAGGAGGTGCAGATTCCCTTCAAGTGGAAGGATGCGTTCGACAAGGGCTCCCTGTTCGGAGGCCGGATGAGTCTCAGTGAGTTGTTGTGATGTTAATCATTCTCTGTATGATAATGATTTGTGTTTTATTGTATGTTCTACATTTAAGTAAACTCACCAGAAATTTGAAGGAAAAGCGAACAATTTAGTTACCTACTTAGTTTTAAACACAGAACAAATAAATATGAGGGTAAATGAAAGAAAATATTGATGCACATTCAACATTTGTGTGATGAGCACTGCCAAGTTTCAACAAAATCCTATCAGCCATTTCATTTATTTATCACAATTCAAAAGCACAATGTTTGGAACTTTTAGACAACAACATTCTTGCACGGATAATACCACACAACGCCATCTATCAAATACAATAGTTCAACTGTTGTATTTGGTGGCGCTGCATTAGTGAGTAGCGCATGTCGTAGTAATATACAAGTTGAACTTATATCTTTTGAATGGACTGGAAACGACAAAATAATTAAAATGGTGGAAATGTGTTCTGCTGGTTATCCTTTCTCACGCTGACTATATATGTATTTTTTAAATATCTTCACCATGCTAAAATAACTACAGATTTATTATAATATGTATAGATTCCATTGACGTCTTAGTTCAACTCCAAATGTTTCTCAAAATTAATAATCTTGCATTAAAATTAAAAAGTTTAATAAAAATAAAACAAAGTTAGCTCCTACAAAATATATGGTCTCCATACCACATGCCTGCATGGTAACCTTATGTTACAAAGGTTACATAATATCTCGGCATTATAGAGAACAATTCAAAAAAACTTATTTATTATTGTGACTGATGTTTTGGTTTACAGCCAGCGGCTCAGCCAGCACCTTCAGGCTTCAATCTGGTGCAGACAAACATCATTTATTTGTAGGAATGTGCAAATTGGCAATGTTCCCATGTATGTTGCAGCAATATGCTCGCTGGCTTATGAGCGCATGTGCATCCTGTTCAACATCGCCGCCATGCAGAGCCTGATCGCGTCGCAGCAGCCCGTCGAGACGGAGGAGTCGCTCAAGCAGGCCGCCAAGCTGTTCCAGGTAGGTGCGGGCGGCGCCGGCGGCCGGCAGCCGGCGCCGCACCCGCCGCTCACTCTCTGTGTGTGCAGCAAGCGGCCGGCGTCTTCCTGTACCTCAAGGCCAACATCATGATGGCGGTGCACCAGGAGACCACGCCTGACCTGCACCCCGAGACGCTGGACGCGCTCGCCAAGCTCATGCTCGCGCAGGCGCAGGAGGTCATCGCCTTCAAGTGCATCCGCGGTGAGTAGTCCGCCCGTCCCCTGCCGGCCGCCCCCGGCCGCGCTACAGCTGCGGTCTTGTTGCAGACGAGATGAAGGACAGCATGGTGGCGAAGGTGTGCGCGCAGTGCGACGAGCTGTACACGGACGCGCTGCGCGCCATGCAGAAGGACCAGCTCAAGTCGCTGTGGGAGCGCGACTGGCTCGTCGTGGTGAGCCCCGCTCTGTTACTTTAATGAGCTAAATCTGTATCCGTTCCACTTCCCTAGCAGACGAGCGGAATGTAAGTAACTTGCGAGATGTGGAAGGCCAACGCCGACTGCATCTCAAGTTAACATGTTATCCTTTACGTACAACTAAGTGAACCACTAGCTCATCAGTGTTGCGATGCGTCCGGCACGCCGGCGCCCGCATCCTGCGAGATAGTGAGGCCGCGCTCTGCGACAGATGGGCTCGAAGCAGCAGGCGTTCCGCGGGCTGGCGCAGCTGTACCAGGCGCAGGTGTGCCGCGCCAGCCAGAGCGTGGGCGAGGAGATCGCGCGCCTGACGCTGGCCGAGGAGCTGCTGCGCGGGGCGGCGCGCGGCGTGACGCCGGCCGCGTGGCTGGGCGAGCAGCAGGCGCGGGCCGGCCGCGCGCTGGCGGCCGCGCGCCGCGACAACGACTTCATCTACCACGAGCGCGTGCCCGAGCCCGCCGCGCTCGAGCCGCCCGCGCGCGCCGCCGTCGCCAAGCCGGCCGAGCCGCCGGCGCGCTGGGCGGCCGGCCGCGACCTGTTCGCCGCGCTGGTGCCGCACGCCGTGCACGCGGCGCTGCAGGCGGCCGCCGCGCGCCGCGCCGACCTGGTGGCGCGCGAGGTGGCCGCGCTGCGCGACGCCACGCAGCTGCTCAACGCCGTGCTGGCCGAGCTCAGCCTGCCCGCCTGCCTGGAGGGCGCGGACGCGGGCGCGCTGCCCGACAGCATCCGCGCGCGCGCGCAGGCCGTGCGCGACGCCGGCGGCCTGCCCGAGCTGTTGCGTCTCATGGCCGAGCTGCCCGAGCTGCTGCAGCGCAACCGGGACATCCTGGACGAGGTGACTCAATATTGACCGTTGACGAATTTTGTTCGCCAACTTAATTATAATTACAAAATTTAGGAATCTTACTTACTAATTTACAAATCTAAAGTTTGTGAAAACGATGATTTTGGTGAGTCGAAGCCGAAGGTAACGCGTGTCGCAGGCGGAGCGCATGCTGCGCGAGGAGGCGGAGGCGGACAGCGCGCTGCGCCAGCAGTTCGGCGCGCGCTGGGCCCGCACCGAGTCCGCCAAGCTCACCGACGCCTTCCGCGCCAACGCCGACAAGTACCGCCAGATCATCGACAACGCCGTGCGCGCCGACGCCATCGTGCAGCAGAAGCTGGCGCAGCACCGCGACAACATCGCGCTGCTGGGCGGCAGCGACCAGGAGCTGTCGGCCGGCGTGCCGGACGCGCCGGCGCGCGAGCGGCCCGACGCCGGCGCGCCCGACGCCGTGCGGCGCCTGCGCGCGCTCTGCGCCGACGTGGAGGCGCTCAAGGCGGAGCGCGACGCCATCGAGGCCGAGCTCAAGGACACCACCGTGGACCTGCGCGACCGCTTCCTGGCCGCGCTGGCGGCCGACGGCTGCGTGGACGAGCCGGCGCTGTCGGCCGGCGCGCTGGGCGCGGCGCTGGCGCCGCTGCAGCGCCGCGCCGCCGCCACGCTGGCGCGGCAGAGCGAGCTGCTGAGCGACGTGCAGGCGGCGCACGCCGACCTGACGGCGGCGCGCGGCGGCGCGTCGGGCCGGGACGCGGCGCTGGGCCGCCTGGCCGCCGCCGCCGACGCCTTCCAGGAGCTCACCGCCAACCTCAACGAGGGCATCAAGTTCTACAACGACCTCACGCAGGTAGGCCGCGCCCCGCCCCCGCCCCCGCCCTCGCCCCGCCCGTCACTGACACGTGTGTCTGCCGCAGCTGTTGGTGGCGTTCCAGAATAAGGTGTCGGACTTCTGCTTCGCGCGAAAGACTGAAAAGGACGAGCTGCTGAAGGACCTGACGCAGGAGGCGTCGCGCGGCTCTGTGCGGCCTGCGCCCGCGCCTCCGCAGCACCACGCCGCCGCCGCAGAGGTATTGCGACGCCGCTAACTCTCTAAATTAATATTATAAAAGAAATATTTAATTGTTTGTTTGTTTATTTGAATTAAATAGTCTCCAAAACTGCTCGACCTATACTACCCCCGTGTTTTATCCGGCTACGGAAAAAAGGTCCCCAAGGACGCAGGGGAACCCGCGAGAATCTACTAGGACTATATGAGCAAAAATTTTGTAACAGCTTCGAATAAAAAAACACTCTTAACATTTTAATCGACTTTAACGTGATATATCAGTGTCCTAAAATGGTTTCTTTTTAAATCTAAATACATGTGTTAACCGAAGTCGGCGTTTCATTGAGCAGCCGAGCGCGCGGCGCGAGCCCCCGCCCCGGCCCCCGCCCCCGGCCGCCGCCCCCGCCGCCGGCCCCGCCCCCGCCGGCCCCGCCCCCGCCGCCGCGCTGCCCTACCCGCAGCAGCCGCAAGGTAATCCACTCTTAATACTCATACCGCAAATTGCACGAACACCATCCGTTGGGAATGACACACGGCCGTCGGTCAAATAAAATTAATGTACTTATATAATAGTGAAAACTAGTATTTATTAATTACTAAATTACGCAGTCGCTAATCAATATTCACCAAACATTGTTCGTTTACATTCGACAGCAAAATAATTAAAAATAACACGGGCTATTCGCCGTGCAACCATATTCAGCGAACTAATTTACTGTTAGGGTGAAACACCGAAAATCTGTTTAGAATACAACGCCATGTAGCGAAACTAACTTCTTAAAACTATTTTATATCATTACACATCGTTTAGCCTGCTTGTGAATTAAAATAAAATAAAGCTGTACTTCTGACCATAGCCCATACGAAAAACATCAAATTACAAAATTTATATTAAACTATTATCACAGACATGTGACTTATCAGCCTTTTTATTGTCCCACTGCTGGGCACAGGCCTCCTCTCGGACGGAGAGGGAACTGTTACGAGATCAGAACTTGGGCACTCCGACCAAGATGTAATCTGTTTAAGTTTAATTTTAAAACCACTGACTCAGTATAATTTCTAGACAATTCCTGTCCTGGCAAAACTAAATATTACTAAGTTTAAAATATCTTGATACAATTAAAATCACCAGCTTCTTTGACGCCGCGCAGTATTGGAAGCAAAACGACTCAATTATACTGTATTTTGAATCAATTGTTATGTATGTACGTTGCGACATATCGTCGCCACTAAGACATAGCGCGCGAATGCTAAGCGAGGTCCCGTGCGCAGGCATGCCGCTGCCGTACGGCGCGGGCGCGGCCTACCCGTACTACGGCGCGCCCGTGCCGCAGCTGTACAACCCGTACGCCACGCTGCCGTACCCGCACCACGCGCCGCGCATGCCGCCGCCGCAGCCCTACCAGCCCTACCAGTACCCCGCGGCCGCGCCCTTCGCGCCGCAGCCGCCGCCCGCCGGCTACAACCCCTACCCGCCGCAGTAGCCGCACGCGCCGCACGGCACCACTGCTGCGCCTGAGCGCCTGAGCGCCGTCTCATTATTATTATTGTTGCATTTCAAACGGAAGCACCAGGCCTGACAATCAAAATATTTCATCTATTATGAAGTATTGTTTTTTAAATATATATTGTAATAACGAATTTGGGATGAAAGGGAATTGTGATGTAAATGAAATAAATTGTTTAACATTGTTATACACATATAATTATATATAATATAATCTCGGCCGACAATCCGACGTAATAGTTAGTAATAAGAAATAGAGTACGCATGTTAGATATGAACTTATCTTCTGAAGGAGACACGTATAGTATAGCTTTAAGGGGGTGCCCCAGCGGGTGGATGTCCTGGCGGAACATCGCGTCGCCGCTGCTATATAAGAACATATTTCTCATTGGTATTAATTGTTATATAACAGCAACCTCATAATTTGTAACTATGTAAAAAACTATTATCTGTTTTTATTTTCATGAATAAAATGTAGAAGAAATATCTTTTTTTAATGAAATTTTCATTTGGTCATTGTTTTATTTTTTGCAACCTTTGTTATTGCTGCCAAATCACTGCCATGTTTAAGTAAATAACACGATTCTCCACCAGGAGTTAGTCCTCGCATTAAGCATGCTCGACAATTTGACGAAGTTTATATTTAGGGTTCCGTAGCCAAATGGAAAATAACGGAACCCTTATAGATTCGTCATCAGTCACTTTTTCCGT
Source organism: Heliothis peltigera (assembly GCA_958496145.1). Classification (NCBI taxonomy): domain Eukaryota; kingdom Metazoa; phylum Arthropoda; class Insecta; order Lepidoptera; family Noctuidae; genus Heliothis; species Heliothis peltigera. The sequence goes on from OY292332.1 coordinate 63,094, forward strand.
AACTATAAGAACTCTACTGTTAGAACTTGGTTAGCAGATGTATTCTGTGAACCGCATTAAGATTTCCGTTTACTTTGCGCGAGTGACACTTCAAAAGTGAAAAAACCGGCCAAGTGCGAGTTGGACACGCCCATGAAGATTCCGCACCAGCAAGTAATAATATATATTTTTATTTAATCATTTCTTTCACCAGCAAAAATAAATAGTTTTTTATAGTGTTTTATGGTATTTGTAAGAATCACAATGTTATAATTTGCGGTTTCTAGAAAAGTACTTCAACTCAATAACTGCTTTCCGATCAATTTTTGTTGAAAGTTTTCATTGAAATCTGTAAATATAGATAATTTTGAAAACACCTTAGGAAAACACTCATTTTAAGGGTCCATAGCCAGACGGCCATAGGGAAAAATAAATTTGTTTTCATAGTGTTTTATAGTATTTGAAATTTGAATAGTATTCGAAAAATTGATTAAATAAATTATGTTACTTAGCGGCTACGAAACTTCATGTGTAAGTATCACAATCGAAAACCGAGCGTGCCATATTTTGAATACCAACTATGACGTCACGTAGCACTTGTGTGTGCTTTGTTATGGCCCTCGCCCACGGGACCAGATTCAGTCGCAATGTAAACGGGATTCAGTCCCGCTGCAGTTACACTGATGTTCGGCACGCTCCCACCCCCTCTGTTCTTTCTCAGATGTCGTCCAACACTGTCGCGCCTTTGGATCGATACAATCGCGATGCAGTAGCGCGATTAGTAGCGTGTTGTAAACGCGACTAACACTCGTTAGAAGCGAAACAGTTGCGCGTCTGTATCGCTAAAAAAGTTGCCGTGGGCGAGGGGGCGTTAGAAACCTAATATCTATTTCCCGTCGCCTCAAATATTTTTTGTTTTAAATAAGTTTCATGTGAAAAGTAAAAAAAAATCAAGAAGTATGCCTAACAATTATTTATTAAATCTGATAAGAAATGTAATTTTATGCATGTCATTTTAAACTGAAATATGGTTAATAATTTGATTCCCATTATCTTTGGGTTTGATCTTTTTGGAGTCAGTTTGCTTAAACAGGAAAGCAAGGCGAAAAACTTTGATTATAGTTTTATATTAAAACGCTGGTATAATTTTGGTGATCATTTACACTATGGTAATAGTCAGCTAACTTGTAACCAAAGTATAATTATATTCCATTTTCAAAGTCAAGTAATTCAATAAAACAGACATTTTTATCACATAATTGTTTCTATTTATTAATTTATACCATCTAAAGTTCGCGATAACACTTGATTAAGTTAGCTTTTATGCAGAAGACTAGTACTTGGGCGCGGGCGACTCCTCCTTCGAGTAGTCTCTGATGGGCGAGTAGAACTGAAACAACCAACAGTGTATTGGGACAGCACAAACTGCTTACAAACTCAATTCCTTGTGACATCACTATCCAAAATTCTTTCCAAGTGGAGGGAATGGTTTAATATACTGATAATTCTCATTCATCTGCCACATTTACCCCCATTATTATGCAGAGTCTGTATGTAATGAATAAATTGAAAGACTGGGACAAATCAGATCAAAGTCTATATCTGGTGAGACAGCAGTTTAAACAGCTGTTGTTTATGCTCCTGCAGTGCTCCACCATAACAGGCATACAACAATATACTACAATATCCATGGTTAGCAAGGCTATAATTAATCCCAGTAGGTACAGAAAGTTTCCGGAGATATGGGAAGACCTGTCACAAACAATGATAGTGTACAACATTGTATACCTTGTACTGCTTGGCCCTGTATTCCTCCCAGGGTTCAGGGTTGGTCTTCTTGTTCCAGGAGACGTCAGGGTTGCGTGTAGCTAGCCTGCCAATGTAGAACACTGCGCCTGCACACCCGATGCCCACACACACATACAACGGGATCAGCTATAACACAAACATTAAATTGTTAGACCGGACTTGACTCAGCTCATATGTATTGCAAACACTACTACTCTGACAATAACTGAACACTTATTTTTGTTTTGAGATGGTTCTAATACAGGTCAGTCGAAGATAAACAATTGCTCACAACATAAAAGATTATGCTAATTTGTTGTATTTATATTTTAAATACCTATCTACTATGCAGCCCAGCAGCTGATTTTTCTACAATATTAGAACCCATTACAATATGATAACCAATTAGGAAAATAATCATAGGGCTTCTGTGACGATATAACGATAAATCTTAGTGCTGATATAGCGACGTCCCAAGTCGAAGTCAAAACTAAGAACTTCAGAGAACAAATTATTTTGACTACCACTCTTATAAAGACTAGAGATTTATGGAGTTGTTACACTTTCTGTGGTAAGCTGAAATTGTAATAATGTTCATCACATCACTCAGATTAGATTTTAAAAATGGCAGCCGATGAAGATTTGCTAGCATTTTATTTTAAAATACTCTACTTCTACTTTTAACAAGTCACGATAAGACTCCATAAATATACTTTGTATATGTAATCAAATGTAATCAACAACATTTGGAATTAAAATATACATTTGATAACAAAAATGTGGAGGTTAATTATGTAAGAACTGTAAAGACGAGACGTAGTTGGCGGTAGTCAACAAAGATTCTTGTAACTTACGGCTTTGTGCTTCTTCAAGCTTTCAATTGATAAACCTTGCATTTTGGTAATTTTATTTTATAGAAATCACTACAATACGCCCAAAAGGCTGAGACACAAGCGAGTCTTTAATCTGGTGCAATGCAGTTAGACAGGCTCCCTTGCCATTAACTAGGCGAAAGTTCTTGCTTGCTGAACTGACAATGACATTAGTTAGTTGGTAATTTGTAGGCTTCTTTTAAGTATACATTTTGTAGTTAGTCGATTAATCGTTTAACTATTATAGCTTAGCGTAGAATAAATATATGGTGCATATCACGGAACAGAGAATTAAAGAAAATAGACAACTTTAGTTCTCTATTACGTGGTGCATAATTATATATATTTTCATACAAAACGGCAATTTCATAGGTAAAGACCTAAGAGCTCTTACACACGAGCGGCATGTTCCCAACGACAGAGGTAACTGCAGCCGTCGACCGGTCGACGGTTGCCGCCGACGCGCGTCGACGGCTGCAGTTGTAGTGTGCCGCGTCCGCCAATTTTATCAGTCGACTGCAAATAGTTCAAGAGCGCGCACGCGTCGCAAATTTGTAAAATGAGTTCTACTGACGAAATTGATAGTGAAATGCTAATTATGGCGGTAAAGAAAAATGCTTGTATTTGGAATTATAAATTGAAAGATTATAGTAATAAAACAATAAAAAACAGAGCATGGCTGGCGGTTTGTGAAGAAGTTGTAAATGATTTTAATAATAAATCCATAAAAAAACGCATTAAAATGAATAAGTGTATTATTCATTTTAATGCGTTTCCGTCGGCGTCGACGGAGTAAAAGCAATGACATCATGGGCGTAGCCACACTGGGGCAAGCTGGGGCACTTGCCCCACCCTGGGCCCTGGCTCTGACCTATAAGGTGTCTGATTAAACAATGTTTTTTTTACTAACTCTAACTAACAACATCAACAATGATACCATCCGTAAGTTATTGCACAAAAAAATTTTTCGACTTTGAAAAGAGCGCGATCAAAACAAAATGCACGCTCGAGTTCCCGAACGTGCGCGGTGCGCGCGTCATTTGAAAGCGAGCCGTATTCTCTAAAAGAATAGGTGCTATGCTATAGCGGCCTGTGTATGCTAAGTGTGCACAGAACAAGGGTCCAGGAATCGAAAAATAAATTATTAGAAGAAGTGCTTAACAGGTTCTGCCAGAACCCACGCCGTCTTCTCTTGAAGTAATATTACTCATACATACTTAGTCAAAACTTTAATTTATAAACACCGAGTATCTATACCGAGAGTATTATACAATCTTTGATCTATACATACAATAAAACAGAAAAAAAACCGTGTCTGTAAATTTAATATATTGACAAAAATAATAACTGAGGGGGGTTTAGAAAAAGCAGTAGAACACGAATTAAAAAAAATATATGTCTGTTTGTCTGTATGTATGTCTGTTTGTTTGTACGCGATCTTCGGAACTACTGGACAGATTTGAATGATTCTTTTTTTGTTGTATAGGTGGTAGGTCGGGGCAACATATAGGCTATAAATTATCTTGGAAATTTGAACACCTGATGCAGAACAGCAACAGACCAGCTAAACTATAAGAGATAGAGAAATGCTGCCATAGCAGAAACTGTTCCACGTGATGAGCATTTTCTGCTGCGAGATAAAATTTGAAGATCTGGAACAGCTGTTTTGGACCTCCTAGAGCCAAGCTACACCATTACACATATAGAAATGGCGTCTTAGCAAAAGTTGTTCAGCCTGATGGGCACTCGCTGTTAACGTATAAAAATTGAAGATCTAAAACACCTGTTATGGAACTCTAAGAGCCCAGCTACACCATCAAACATATAGGACTGATGTCTTAGCAAAAGTTGTTCGGTCTGATAGGCATTTCCGGTTGACTTATAAAAATCTAAGATCAGACACACAGATCAATCTAAGATCTGAAGAACCTCCCTTTTTTGAAGTCGGTTAAAAACAACATAAGCTGAAAGTACCTCAGCGCGGTGAAGGCTGTTACAGTTTACGACTGATTTTCGATGACCATGGTATAGATGCCAGCACATCAAGTTACCCGAAACTGTAAATATTTTCCAATCAACTTTGAACCATATGCTTCAGCGATAAAGTTGAAATTCTATTTATGAAATTTGACAGACTGTAGTAGCTTGATGTGCTGCATCATTGAAGACTTCTGGCCAAAACTCCCATTATTTTTTTATTCTATCCCAATAATATTCCTTCGGACTTACGTTATTTCAGTTTTTAATTTACTTTTCCATTTATCACTTAGATTTTTATGGATTAAGTATCTTCACAACAAAACTATAACTAGATATGCTTACAAAAAAGTTAAATTGTTTCCATTATTCCAAGAAGCTAAGACATTAAGGATCATACGAACCTTAGAATCCAACGAAGAGCTAATCTAACTTCTAAAATCTTTTCGAGAACATCAGGCTGCAACTCGCACCATTGAAACTTTTTGGGATCGACATTCAGCGTATTTACGCATCTACATCCAGGTCTCTAGAGACCAAAGAAGAATGTGATGCGCCACTGACCGCTGATCCTGAACGTCTTGCATTGCCTCGCAAATCGGAGACGTTCTCGGTAAGAGAATCACGCTTGACTTCTCAGCGATTCTTCTGCTTCTAAGTGACTAAAGACAAGTAAGCAACAATTTGCCGATACAGAATCATGCTTGACTCCTATAAACCTAATGCGCGACTAATTGCTGATCGAGATTATACGTTGTCCAGAGTGATGTTGAAAGAAATATTCATAATCAGTTACAACTGTTGTGGAATTCCAGGCGCCCAGCTACATTATAACATCTAAGAATGATGTTTTAACAAAACTGTTCAATTTGAGGCATTTCAAAAATGAAAGAACTGAAGCGTCTCGAATCATCTCGCGCATCATGTTGTTTTCCCGTCCCCGGGCTCTTAGAATTCGATATCAGACGCTCCAAATCTTCGATTTTGACGGCCCTGTAGTCGCTGGCATAAGCGACTGGATCCGCGTACGAAGTCGCGGGCAGAAGCTAGTTCATAAATAAAACTATAAAATCTGTCCTGAGTGTGATTGACTGAAAATATAAACCTCTCAAATTAAGAGATTCACGAGATTAACGGCTCAAGGTACAAAAAATCGGAGGGCCCCCGCACTCCCCCGGGGATAGGTTGACTGCTGCCCCACCATGAGCCCAAAGCTGGCTACGCCGATGAATGACATTGTTTCTTCTTCGGGATCCATTTTACAACTGACTCATGTACTAGAGAGCAGATGACGGCTGCCAATGATCTTCGAAATTGAAATGTCGACGGCTGCCGTCGACGCGTCAACGGAAGCGGTCAACACGTCGACGGTTGCCGCCGACGCGCGTCGACGGCTGCAGTTACATCTGCCGTTGGGAACATGCCGCTCGTGTTTAAGAGCTCCAATCATGGGCGTAGCCACACTGGGGCAAGCTGGGGCACTTGCCCCACCCTGGGCCCTGGCTCTGACCTATAAGGTGTCTGATTAAACAATGTTTTTTTTACTAACTCTAACTAACAACATCAACAATGATACCATCCGTAAGTTATTGCACAAAAAAATTTTTCGACTTTGAAAAGAGCGCGATCAAAACAAAATGCACGCTCGAGTTCCCGAACGTGCGCGGTGCGCGCGTCATTTGAAAGCGAGCCGTATTCTCTAAAAGAATAGGTGCTATGCTATAGCGGCCTGTGTATGCTAAGTGTGCACAGAACAAGGGTCCAGGAATCGAAAAATAAATTATTAGAAGAAGTGCTTAACAGGTTCTGCCAGAACCCACGCCGTCTTCTCTTGAAGTAATATTACTCATACATACTTAGTCAAAACTTTAATTTATAAACACCGAGTATCTATACCGAGAGTATTATACAATCTTTGATCTATACATACAATAAAACAGAAAAAAAACCGTGTCTGTAAATTTAATATATTGACAAAAATAATAACTGAGGGGGGTTTAGAAAAAGCAGTAGAACACGAATTAAAAAAAATATATGTCTGTTTGTCTGTATGTATGTCTGTTTGTTTGTACGCGATCTTCGGAACTACTGGACAGATTTGAATGATTCTTTTTTTGTTGTATAGGTGGTAGGTCGGGGCAACATATAGGCTATAAATTATCTTGGAAATTTGAACACCTGATGCAGAACAGCAACAGACCAGCTAAACTATAAGAGATAGAGAAATGCTGCCATAGCAGAAACTGTTCCACGTGATGAGCATTTTCTGCTGCGAGATAAAATTTGAAGATCTGGAACAGCTGTTTTGGACCTCCTAGAGCCAAGCTACACCATTACACATATAGAAATGGCGTCTTAGCAAAAGTTGTTCAGCCTGATGGGCACTCGCTGTTAACGTATAAAAATTGAAGATCTAAAACACCTGTTATGGAACTCTAAGAGCCCAGCTACACCATCAAACATATAGGACTGATGTCTTAGCAAAAGTTGTTCGGTCTGATAGGCATTTCCGGTTGACTTATAAAAATCTAAGATCAGACACACAGATCAATCTAAGATCTGAAGAACCTCCCTTTTTTGAAGTCGGTTAAAAACAACATAAGCTGAAAGTACCTCAGCGCGGTGAAGGCTGTTACAGTTTACGACTGATTTTCGATGACCATGGTATAGATGCCAGCACATCAAGTTACCCGAAACTGTAAATATTTTCCAATCAACTTTGAACCATATGCTTCAGCGATAAAGTTGAAATTCTATTTATGAAATTTGACAGACTGTAGTAGCTTGATGTGCTGCATCATTGAAGACTTCTGGCCAAAACTCCCATTATTTTTTTATTCTATCCCAATAATATTCCTTCGGACTTACGTTATTTCAGTTTTTAATTTACTTTTCCATTTATCACTTAGATTTTTATGGATTAAGTATCTTCACAACAAAACTATAACTAGATATGCTTACAAAAAAGTTAAATTGTTTCCATTATTCCAAGAAGCTAAGACATTAAGGATCATACGAACCTTAGAATCCAACGAAGAGCTAATCTAACTTCTAAAATCTTTTCGAGAACATCAGGCTGCAACTCGCACCATTGAAACTTTTTGGGATCGACATTCAGCGTATTTACGCATCTACATCCAGGTCTCTAGAGACCAAAGAAGAATGTGATGCGCCACTGACCGCTGATCCTGAACGTCTTGCATTGCCTCGCAAATCGGAGACGTTCTCGGTAAGAGAATCACGCTTGACTTCTCAGCGATTCTTCTGCTTCTAAGTGACTAAAGACAAGTAAGCAACAATTTGCCGATACAGAATCATGCTTGACTCCTATAAACCTAATGCGCGACTAATTGCTGATCGAGATTATACGTTGTCCAGAGTGATGTTGAAAGAAATATTCATAATCAGTTACAACTGTTGTGGAATTCCAGGCGCCCAGCTACATTATAACATCTAAGAATGATGTTTTAACAAAACTGTTCAATTTGAGGCATTTCAAAAATGAAAGAACTGAAGCGTCTCGAATCATCTCGCGCATCATGTTGTTTTCCCGTCCCCGGGCTCTTAGAATTCGATATCAGACGCTCCAAATCTTCGATTTTGACGGCCCTGTAGTCGCTGGCATAAGCGACTGGATCCGCGTACGAAGTCGCGGGCAGAAGCTAGTTCATAAATAAAACTATAAAATCTGTCCTGAGTGTGATTGACTGAAAATATAAACCTCTCAAATTAAGAGATTCACGAGATTAACGGCTCAAGGTACAAAAAATCGGAGGGCCCCCGCACTCCCCCGGGGATAGGTTGACTGCTGCCCCACCATGAGCCCAAAGCTGGCTACGCCGATGGCTCCAATATACTTCAAAATAACATATAGGTTGCTTTGTTTTTGGGCTGTGGGACATAGTTCCCTCAAAAAGAGAATGAATTTCGCTGGCGGATACTCACTAATATTATAAAAAGGAAAAATATTTATTTTGTTTGTCTATAATGGATAAACTCAAAAACTACTGGAACGATTTTAAAAATCACTACGGTACCAAGACGATACCAAGAAGATAATCTAAGACGGGTAACATAAACTATATCGTATTTTTGAAAAAATAGTGGGTCCGCAATATACCTATTTGAATTTTTCGGACCCAAGCCGAAAAAAATACATACAGAAATATACATTATTATAGGCGTACGCCACCGCCGCTTAAACTATAAAAGATAGAACCATAAAATGTTCCCCTTAAAAATCATCATCTCCCGAGCCGTTTTCGAGCCGTAGTCGGTTTTAAAAAAAAAAACGATGATAAAAAATATGCATTTGAATTGAGTAAATTCCTTCTTTTTGTCAATTTGGTTAAAAATACACAAAAACGACTAAGCAAAAACGATAAAGGACATGTCCGCTTTTTGTGTGGACGTTGGTTTTTTATTCTAAGAAAAATCTAACCAACATCAAAGTGTACTCATATAAATACGAAAAAAATATGGAACTTAGAACCACTGAAATAATATTTTTAAACCGCTTCATTTAAGAGAAAATTCAAAACTTAATACTTGCAGTTATTACTATTTTTAAATTATTGGTCACCCTTAAAAAAGGTAGTTTTTAACTAAATTATCGCCACACTGGGATAATTATTTCTATTTATGACAGTAACTGTCCTAAATTGACACAGCGAAACTAAGGCGAAACTTGTCCTTCACTCAATCTGAGAGAGAAACTGTTCTCCTATGTCAATATTGACATTTTTTTTTTGAGTGCGTTCCCTTCAGTAGCCTAGATAAATCTTAAGGTTCGTTCATTTTAGAAGTAAATTCTCACTAAATTAAAATAATATTTTTCTAAAAATTGGAGGGCTTTTAAATGTTTGATATAGTCAGAAGCCCTAAGTTTTGGGATGTCTATTCAAATATATTTACCTTACCGTGGTTAGAATTATTCAATAATAAAAAAACATTTCTGGACATGTCCTTTTGCTGAAGTCTGAAGCTTATTTCGGAAGTGCTTCGTCTATGGTATGTTGACATGACATATTTTTTGCTGTCGGCAATATTGGTAGAAAATTGTCAAACCTTAAAAAAGTGAATGTGACATGTCTGTGAAATGCAGTTCAAAGAGGAGAAATATTATACCTACTTGTGACTGTTTGACAACTACAAAGGTTTCATTTTATGAAATAACCTAATTTTAATGACTCGGTGCTATTACAGTGAACAAAATACCTATTACCATCGAAAGCTGAAATAACGCTTTCAAAATGAGCTTTTTATTGTAAGTAATATAAGGTTGCGGTAAATAAGTCGTGTGTGTCTATTTATAACTAAATGTCTTCCGTTCTACTGCGCTGACGTCTTGTTTACGTTCATGGAGTCGTTACAAAATGGATCTTTTGTGCGGTGACGTTACTACGCTGGTATTAAGCCTCGTGCGCCATAGGGAGCGTCACAGGGTAGTACCTACGAGGCGGACTTTGTTGCTTGGCTTATATTGATAATAAAATGTAGTATTTGAAGATATGGTCTGTTTACTCGTACCCCAAACAAAATCGGTGACCAGTACTCCTGTTGCAGTGGGAGTCGTTCCAACAAGACGTTCAAACCGAAAAAGAACATCCCCGAAGGCACCCACCAGTACGACCTGATGCGGCACGCGGCGGCCACGCTCGGCTCCGGCAACCTGCGCCTGGCCGTCATGCTGCCGGAGGGCGAGGATCTCAACGAATGGGTGGCCGTCAACAGTTAGTATGCTCCACTCTCTAGCACTGCTCTACTAATGTCAGTTGTCCTCTTTATTGAATGTGAACCTATGACACGTTAAATAAGCACTTTTTGGTGTAAATAAAAACAGGTATTTTCTTTAAAATGTTGACCATTCGGGGAATGTACCATTATAGAAAACACAAATCCATTGTGAAACGAGGAAGCAATGTTCAAATAAACATATAAAATGCCTCATATTAATCTGATGTTAACTTAGTTAAGTATCATAAAACTTTTCTGTTTTAGAATTTTCTGCTGTTAGTGGTCACATTCATTTAAGGGTATTATTGATGAGCAGCTTCCACCAGCAGTTTCGCCCACTACCTGAGCGACCAACCTCACATAATATCCTTTCTCAGGATCTAGACTAGTTGAATAAGACGACCAGATGGCGTAGTGGTTAGAGAACCTACCTGCCATGCTATAGGTTGCGGGTTCGATTCCTGCATAAGTCAAAAATTTGTGTGCATGAACATGGGTGTTTGACTTAGTCTGGGTGTTTCTATGTATAATATGTATGTATTTACAAAAAGAAAAGTATATAAGTATGTTTATCAGTTGTCTAGTACCCATAGTACAAGCTCTGCTTAGTTTGTGTAATGTGTGAGGGATATTATATTATAATTAATTATAATAATAATATATTAATAATACCAAATTTTAAACAGATATATACAATCAGCCTGCAGACTTCATCATATTAGCAAACATTGTCAATGTTCTTTGTCACCACAGCTATAGGCAAGGTCATGTTTCCTTTTCCTGGTATTGGTGTACCCTCGCATGTAACAACATTTCTGCTTGGTACATCTGTTGGTATACGCAGCCCCTGTGGGACAGTAGGAATTACATTTTGTTGTCTGTTGTGAAGTTTCAGGGAATAATCATCTTGATAGTGCATCTATTTTAAAGTTCCAATGAAATCTGAAGATGTATTATTTAGAATACAGACACAGTTATGAATAACCAGACAATGGGATGAAAAGTCAACAAAGGAATTAGCGAGTTCGCAACTGATCGCGCACGAGTAGATTAGAATCACAATAGGGCGTAGTACTTCTCACAATCTATAAACGATTATTTTGAATGCATACTAAACAAGCTAGTTGTGTTTTCGTTCTAGTCGTATATATTGAAGGAGCTCAGTGCCCGTGCACCCCTGCCTTCTGGCCTTGAATAGGTCGGCGCGTATCGGCAGCAAAGCGGATGAAATGCGAGCGCGGTCAGCGAGTACGTTGGTTCTGTGGCATCGCATAGCGGCCGCGGAGCATTGTGCCGCTGCCGACTGACTCACGCACTTAATACGCGTTTATCAAACTAACTTCCTATTGCTATTTCCTCGACATGGTCAAAGATTAATAACTATTGTTGCAAGGAAAACAATACATTTATTTGAATAACATTACATATAATGTACATGCAGTTGCTACGTAAGTATGTTTTGGGCTTACAACCAGCCGGATATTCTATATTTGTATCCCATACATACGTATAACTGGAAGACTTGCCACAGCCCAAGAGTACACCAAAAGAGGACGAACTCTATTTATACGCTGCTATTTTCATATTATAAACAAAAACTGCACTTGTATTGATTTGTAAAGATGATCACTTTCCATAATGCGGTAATGTGGGGGGACGTGTTTGTATGTAGCCAGTATAGCACACCACACATTGTTCAATGAATAGTTGTTCATAAACACCAAACTTTTTTTTCGAAAGTCACCTGAAGCAACCTCTTGAGGTTTCGTTAGCACCCTCCTGGATACAACCACAATAGACCACCAGACCTTCGTTATCTGATTAAGGCGAAAACTTTGGACTTTGGGTGTGTATCCACCTTACAGTAGGTAAGAACGATAGGCTATTTCCGTGTGTGTGTGTGTGTGTGTGTGTGTATCCACCTTAAGTAAGAACGATATACCGCAGTCTGAGTAACGAACACGAAGATTAGCGGGTACAGGCTTATTTTTTATATGTGTGCTCTGTTAGTATCTTTACCCCCTAGAATATTTATTAAATATTTGGTCAGTGGGTGGTCTTAGGGGCGGATTTAAATGTACAGACCATAGACTTTCTTATAAATCTTTGGTACAGACACAGTTTTTTTTTCGTTTATTTTTTTCTGTTTATAGTATGTGGAGGTTGGGGCTGTCTTTTCTAATTTTTCACGTTCAAGAAATGCTGTTTTGCAGCCAAGTTTGAATTTTGATTTTGAGTTTCGTATTACTTATGATCGTTGTGGATGTGCGCAGCGGTGGATTTCTTCAACCAGATCAACATGCTGTATGGCACCATCACGGAGTTCTGCACAGAGGACTCGTGCGCCGTGATGTCGGCGGGGCCCAAGTACGAGTACCACTGGGCGGACGGACACACCGTCAAGAAGCCCATCAAGTGCTCCGCGCCCAAATACATCGACTACCTCATGACGTGGGCGCAGGACCAGCTCGACGACGAGACGCTCTTCCCTTCCAAGATAGGTTCGTGTCGGTCAATTTGTTAAACGTTCCATCCACGTTGCACATATTTGATAAGACAACTTAATAATTAGAGACGTTAGCCAACCACCGTATCAGGCCACTTGTGATCTAGCGATGGGATGCGATGGCCCTGTTGGCTCACAGGTCGCTACGATGCGCGCGTCGGGCGGTTGGTGACGGCGAGCTGCGGTACTGAGTAAGGCGGCTGTTGCAGGTGTTCCGTTCCCTAAGAACTTCTTGGCGATGGCGAAGACAATCCTGAAGCGACTGTTCCGCGTGTACGCGCACATCTACCACCAGCACTTCCCCGAGGTGGTGCAGCTCGGCGAGGAGGCGCATCTCAACACATCCTTCAAGCACTTCATCTTCTTCGTGCAGGTATGTACACACGCGCCACCATGCCGATAGCACAGCGCACCGCTCGTCATACCTTTGGTAGTCACCTACCGGTAATAGTATATGTATCATGCTTCTTTCTATTCATAACCAACTTTAGTAAGAAGATTTTGCAGAGGAGAATTTATAGTTATATTTAAAGGCTAACCTTTCCACTTTCCAAAGTTCATGAAGTGGACAGCTTCGTGTGACCGGATCACAAACTCGTTAACATTTCACGATTCTCTTATCCATATGTTGACGGATCGTGAAAACTGATAAAAAATCCCGAGTGATCCGTGTTAAGAAGTCCTCAATCCTCATAAATTAAACCGACCGTATGGGCCGCGGTGCCAGCGGCCGCCGCGCGCTCATAAACGTACTCTCTCGATATGTTATGATGAAAGTCTTGACCATTTCATGAATTAGGCTATTTTAGCTGTTGTTTATTGCCATGGGTGAAATTCCTCTTTGGACTCACGTTATCGGCTAGAAGCCCATCTGACACGGTCGCACATCCGGGCGCGGGTGTCGCCAAAGCATTGTTTCGCACCTTGTTGTCCCTATCGAGAAACAATAACTCATGTCATTGATCTGCCTGAATAGTGATGACGACTTGGCCAAAGGCAGTCAAAAGTTTCACAAGACAGCGAACCCATGATACGGTGACGAATTGACGATCTATAGTGATCACTATTCTTGTATGGGACCTGTATAACTAGGCATTGTTCTACATAACAATGAGTAGTTAGTGTTGTTGGTATAGCTTGGCGTGTATGTGCAGGAATTCAACCTGATCGAGCGGCGGGAGCTGGCGCCGCTGCAGGAACTCATCGAGAAGCTGACCGCCAAGGAGGCGCGATGAGCGCCGGCCCCCTGCCAGCACCCGCCCCGGCCGCACGAGGATACACAAGTATAGCTTATTCCGAATGGATGACGTTTGAATGCCGTGCCATCTGCGATTAGGTACGGCGAGTACTTGGGCACGATAACTAAATTTTAATTTAAATGTTTCTGTAATATTTGTGTTATTTGCGATATACTAGTAAAGTAAGCGTTAATCGTAACAAGTAAAAAAACAACATGTCTTAGTTTTATGAACTTATTACTTGTGCAACGCGAACATAATGGTTTTGTATATCGATACCTAATTAGCGTACGGCGGACCACCGCCGCACTCGGCTGCGTCCCCCTGCACGACGTACAGCCGCCAGCACTGACCCGCGGTGCGGCAGCTCTAGGCTATAGAGCGGACGGCCTTGCTATAAATAAGTTTATATTATATAGATGCAATTTATCTTTGGAAAATGTTTAGATTTGATACATGAAGTATAATGGTATATTTAGGTAACGGCGGCTGTCGCTGTGACGATGTCCCACAATGTGATGCGCTATTCGCTAAGTTATTTATTACTTGATGATTGACGACAATCCAGACTAAGAGTATTTATTAGATTAAATCTTTACTTCGTGTACGTCTCATTTCTATTTATAGTTTTATGAAATTGTAATCTCTTGTAGCATTAATATTAGTGATGTAGATATATTTTGTGCATTTAATATATTTGGATTTCGTGTTCAATCATATCGATTTATGTTGCGACTGACAAGTGATGTAATTAATTTCAAATTAGATAATTTCTGAATAAAAAACATTAAGTTTTCATTACATTTGTTTTTTTTTACTAGCACGATAATAATTGTAACATTACGGGGGTAAATTACTCGTTTTATTTAAATTGTGAGTATTATACACACAAAAATAACTTTTTTTTTTTTTGTTTTTTTGTTTCCAACCGGGATGCACATGGTAGCTTGTGTAGAGATGTCCCCACCATGGCCGGTAACTTTGTTACACATTCATTTAAGATATAATCACACTAATATATAAATGCGTCAGTTTGTGAGTGTGTGTGTATGTCACTCTCACACTCGCACGGATAAGTATGCGTAGTATGTGTGTTGGCGCTGCGCCGCAGCCCGTATGGCTTAGGCGATATTAGTCATTGCGGTGGAACATAATTTTCTGACCTCTGACTGTACCTACTTTAATAAGATATAACTGGCTGCTATTTTTTCTTTTCAACCAACTTCCAAAAAAGAAGTAGGATCTTTTTTTTTTTTCGTGGGAAATCATCAAATGACGCGTGGGCAGCCAGGGTGCAGCTGGAGGGAGTGTCAGACTCTTACTGACTAAAACCCACTATGTGCCTTCTGGAGGTCCCTGTGTGCCAGGGCCGCGCTATCTCTTACGAACAACCCGCAGCCCAAAAAGAAGTAGGATCTGAAATAGACTATTTTTCCCCAATTTGAATAATTTCGGAACAACGCCCGACGTTTCCCAGTAGACGGTTGCGTCAGGTAATGGATTATTTCAGTCGGTACTTACTCTTCTCTGGGGACAGCGTTCCTGTAATCAACAGTGGATGAAAGGAAACGAATGGCGTTCCATTTATTAGGTTTAATTATATTACAATTGAAATGAATCTCTTCGATTAAAATAATTGCATGGTCAACATCTACAAGGTAGATAGAAAGAGGCGCGTGCACTAGTCGCCGGAGACGGGCGGCGGCGGCGGCGGCGGCGCCAGGAAGGCGGGCGGCGGCGGCGCGCCCCACGGCGGCGGGTTGAAGCCGCCGCGCCACCCCATGCCCATCATGCCTGCACAATCAATTCATATTACCCCAGTTGCAAACACCCACCAACATATAATATTTTCATAATTTTTGTGATTTTGTTTGCCAACGTGTTATCAACAATCGGTTTAAGTAATTACGTGAAAGCATAACCAACACATTCACATCTACATTTATAATGGTAAAAGCAGGAACAAGCTCACTTGACAATAAATCCTAACTTGTAAAGCCTGAGTAAGGCCGTTAAATTGCACATAACATACATACATACATATGTATGTATGTACATGTCGCAGTCATCTGGTTGATATCGGTAGGTTTGTTCAGCCTTTTTTTATCGGGGGGAAATCCTCATGGACTATCCCCTCTGCCTGGGGAGAGGCTGAGGGGCGTGCCGGACTGTTACCGGCTAACACCACCCCGGTGTCTCCTCACACGTGCGGGCGGGGCTGCGGGAATCCAGATTCTTCCGCAGCCCCGCTCTGCCGCGGGGACTTCGCCAAGTACCTCGCTCTTGTACCCGTTTATGGTAGGCGGAGGCGTTGTCCACCCTTCTCCTGCACCCGCTGGTTTGTTCAGCCTAACCTTTGAATAAATGTTTTTTTTTTTTTATAGACGCAGTGGTGGCACCGTGCGTCCAGCTCCCTGTCTACAAATAATATAAACCATGCTTCGACAGCATCTGCAGGACAGGGAGCCGTGCCTTCTCCCGAGTCGTCGTGTACTGGCCGGATCGCCTCGACGGCAGCGAGACCGACGGTAGGGCGCAGAAGCCTCTGCTGCCATTCCGCCACCAGGAGCTGAGGGAGCTGTCCCCGGCGCAGCGCGTCCTGTCGCTGCCCCGGGCTCGGCCCGGGCAGACGTTTACGTCGTAAATATTTCATAATATATTGCAAAAATGACCGTTTGTGCAGTGAAACTATACAAAAACTACAAGCACTCCAAGAAAAAATAAGGATACGAACATCGCTTTTCATAGGTAAGCTTGCAATTTTTTTCAGAGCCTCAACATAATTTTGGCATGAAAGCCGTACAAACAGTAAATTTCGCATGTATTCATAACTAGCGGTCACCCTTGGCTCCGCCCGCTGCGATAGCTGTACTCCTGTAAGCTATGTGGTCCTAGTACCTACATGGTGAGCAGTTGTGTGGACACTCGTTTATTGTTATACTCATGAGATTTATGATATCCTGGTATTTTGATTTTGGTCGTTGGTCGTGGGCTGTTTATTACTAATCGCGATTTCCACCATACCCGGATAAAATATAATCAATATAAGTTATATCATATTTCTCACCTTTTAAACCTTTCCTAGACCTTCACGAACATTTCAAGACCAATATAAGATAAATACGTTCAGCCGTTCTCGAGTTTTAGCGAGACTAACGAACAGCAATTCATTTTTATAGTATAAGATATTAGTTAAGATAATATTATCACCTATGTCAATGTGAATAAAACTGCACAAATCCCACATTTTGGGGGTAATCACTTTGCGCTGGTATTGTAGAATGACACGCACACAAATGCAGCCGCGATAATCATACACTTTCGGCACGCACACGCGCATCAAAAATGCTGTCAATATGAACGTTCCGTTTTGTACTGAACACTCAATTTAGACTTTCTTATAAAACTATGCTGGCCGTCATATCCATCGGCCACATAGGGGCCCCATACAGGGCCATGGGTCGCGCGATTCCCTGAAGCGCGCCCGCTGCACCCATCAGTTCAGGTGGAGTCGACATCGACACAATCAAATAGCTGAATCAACCAGATGAGTGCGACATATAGGTCACCTGTTTTACCTTAACAAGCAAGAACATTTCTGAGATTGTAATAAATGGAGTTGGAATGTCGCTGTTACCCGGCGGCGGCGGCGGCAGGTGCGGCGCGGGCGGCTTGGCGTCGGCCAGCAGCGGCGCGGGCGGCGGCGGCGGGAAGGCCGGCGCTCCCGGCACCGGCGGCTGGCCCGCCGACCCTGCGACCCACGGCTACATGTTACATGCATCATATTATGTACTTACAAAATATTTCTAATTTAAAAAACAACAGATTTATGAGAAACTGATTTCTGTGATGTCGAATGTATCGTATAATCAGGACTCGGACACGCCACTTTGGGGAAACCTTTCGTATTCTAGCTGACTAGCCTCTGTGCACCGTAGTGGTCCCGAAGAGGAAATCATTGCACAGTAGGTTATGGCAGCAGGCATGGAGGTACTGACCGAGCCAGGGCGCGGGCTGCGAGCTGGGCGGCGGCGGCGGCGGCGGGAAGGCGCCGGGCGGCGGCGGCAGCGACACCGGCAGCTCGCCTGCGGGACAGCCACGTCTCACTCGATACCGACCCACTAGTTTTGTTCCTACATTTTGAGTGTTGCGCAGACAGCTTACTTCAAACAGGCTATTTGTCGTGACCGATAAACTCCACTATACTCTACTGGGAATTTCTTTCTATAAATGACGTACCAATTGGCCACTGAACAATAGCACTGTGTCTCTTATTTTTTTCTTATTCGTTATTGAAAAACACATAATGCCCGCTTGCTATGGTTGCTTTTTTATATTTATTATTATTGCTATGTACGTCACTGTATGTTCACATTCTACTTATTTTTAAGCCTTTGTAGTTCGGTAAGAGTCCAATAGATTTCTTTGTTTTAAATACACTTATTATATTACTTACACACTGTGACTTACCACGTAGTCTGAAAAAACGTGACAATAGACAAATATTTGCCAATATTAAAATTGTAAAAGCGTGCAATTTTTCTAAGTAAATTTAAAAATATCATAATTAAAAATTTCTGAAACCTAAACTTGTGATTTGATGAAAAGATTTTTTTTAATGAATTTGAGTTCTAAGTTTAGATCATACTTTCATTAAAGAACATGGGTCAGAACGTACCCAGTTTGTAGCAAGTTGAAATTGGTACCATTCGAAAGGTCTTTGAAACCGTAGATATTTTTTGTATGGGAGCAAGTTTGTAACTTATGTAGGAAAAAAGATATTCCATGTTGAAAATACCAAAAATCCTTAGTAAAATCGATCCACGCACGGTCAATTTTTTTTTATTTTATCCATTAGGTGGGTAGTTCGAACTATTTTAAAGGTACCACCGTCCCGCCCTCATGCACCTGCACACGGAGAAGGGGCAGCAGGACCTCCTGAGGATGCCACGTGGAGGGGCGAAACACTTGTCGAGTCGGCTTGGTGGCAGGGCTTGCTGCCCCTTCTCCGTGTGCAGGTGCATGAGGGCGGGAGGGTGGTACCTTTCCTTCCTATGCTGGTGTACGTGGGCGGGAGGGTGGTAACGCGGTGCATCCTGCACTCAATGCTGGATTTTCGTCTAGCGGAATTAAAACTAGATATTCTTTTCTAACATTCATTGCACTAGGAACATGTTGACAGTGGCTGTAGCTATTTGTGATGGTTCGTATATAAGTATCTACAGAAAAGTAAAATCTTTTTATTTCAAAAAAAGCCTGCACAAGTATAAAAACTTGTTAAAACCCTTTGTGATTACTTGCCCAGATGGCTAAGTGCCTGGGATGATATAATCATTTAAAGTAACAATACAATGTAAAACTGTGCTATTTAAGATTGATAGTTCTTATTTAATACTTTTTCTGTACCAAAAACCAACGATAGGAAGCTATATCGAATCTAAATACAGAAAAAATGACTGCTTACCTATTTATTTAGTCCAAAAATCAGTAAAAGTGCGATTATTGGCAAATAAAAATGTTACAAAGAAGTTATCATAACTTCGGTCTTTGATTCATTCATTCATTCGTTCACTTATTTTCGAGTTACTCAATTAGGCCACTTCTAAATTACACCTAGTCTAAAATGCTACAAAGTGGGTACGGGTTCCATACAAAATTACCCATTGTTCTTTACTATTATGAGGCTGGTTGAAAGATCACGTACCACCGAACTGCAAGCAACGCGGGCAAAAACGAAACATAGTTCGACCATACTTACCTACATCATTTTATGATTATATCTTTTATTATGATTTTATGAATGTAAATCGTCGCTCGGCACATTTGTGGATATTATCATTACAGTAACGACAATCTAACCAAACTTGTATCGTATACTACTATTATTGAGTGCCAGTGTGTGATTTACACAAAACGTTAGGTTAAACGAGGGATCTATTGAAGGATTCAGTACTCAGTTCTCGTCCCAAATAGGTTGTATAAAAACCATGACCTTAATTTGTGAGGTAATTGACCAGCGGAAATGTACAGCGCGCTATAAGTGGATTTGTAAGCAGCATAGTCATTGACTCTGCGATAACAAATGTTGACATGTTTTTTAAATTATTTATCAATGATTTTTGAGTGTTTATACTTTGATTCGTATTATGTTATGTAAGCATGTACTACTACAGGTGTATGTCCGCCGTTGCCAGTAGCGCAGTGAGCGCGGTACGTACGCGCGTGCGGCGGCGGCATGATGGCGCGGGCGGGCGCGTGCGGCGCGTGGTGCGCATGCGCGAACAGCGCGGGGAAGCGGCGCGCGGCCGGCGCGGCCTCGCCCAGCTCCGCCATGAGGGACATGTACTCCTCGTCGATCTTCGCCTGCAACAGTATGAAACTCATAACGCTATTGCCGATAGCCTCGTCCGGCACTATCTAGGCATGTATTGAAAAGAGAATTAAGAACAATTTTTGATAGCGTGTCAGGCTCGTCCAGCTCTCGTTGGGCTTTTTACATTTGGCAAACGCGCGAGCGCCGAGCGAGGCGGAGCATCACTTTAAGAGAACTATTGGTTCTAGTGGATTAACTTTGAGAGAAGAAATTATTTTTTTATTCCTTGAATGAAGTCTTATTTGTGATTCTAGTCAGAGTATTTAAGAAGGATTCTAAAATATTTAAGTACCTATCTAGAACTTGTGAATAGTAAAGTACCATATTTTTTTAAATTAAGGAATTACCCGTTGCCGCCTTGGTGCGGCTTAGCAACTAATGCTCGGGGGCCCGGTTAGTGAGCTGGTCAGGTCACCTGCCGTTTTTAATGATAAATGATACTGATGTAGCAAATAGGCTGAAATCAACACTTCTACACGTCAGTTTACATGTATGATACCATATGTATAAGAAAATTCAGATGCCTAGGCACGCGCTGTCAAAATGCCTCATTTTCAACTACCGCTGATACTCATGAAAAGAAGTTAAAAATAATTGCTCAATAAATAATTGTATACTCTATAATGAAGAAAAGCTAAATAAAGAATCTTATAATTGGGTGTTTTTTATATCTAAGACACGCGCTGCAGCGAGTGGGACTCGCAGCGTCTGCACGCTGCGAGTCCCACTCGCTGGTAGGCCTGCAGTAGATCAGCAACACGTGGCGCTTACAACCTGTGCGCTATGCCGTGCACCCCGCGCCGCTGTGTATGTGTGAGTAGCCATGAGTGTGACGCGGGCCGGAAGGCGTGCCAGGGTACGCATCGCATCGTTTTAGCCGTAACACATCTATGTAAAATTTACTGTGTTTATCAGTTGTGTACCCATATGCTTGGATTTATTTTCAGAATGTCCAAACCATTCCGTCAAAGCACCACTGTTATTTTACTTTTTAATGCATTGGTAAGAAGCTCACTGGAGTATTGTTCCGCAATTTGGTCTCCACATTACTCTACCTATGCTGATAAGGTTGAATCTATTCAGGCTCGTTTTGTGAGGTATCTGTGTTCAAAGAAAGGCATTCGAAAATCTATTCCTGATTACTATGACAGGCTTCGTCACTTTGGATTGTTAAGCCTAAAGGAAAGGCGAATTCATTCTGATTTACTGACTCTTTACAAAATTGTTAATGGTCTTCTTGATGTCCAGTTGATAGAATGCTTTAAGTTCCGATTTGACGGGCGTAGCAAGCGATATCATCGAGTTTTTTTAATTCCTACATCTACTTTGAACACCACATTTAATTGCCCTCTGACACGTATGTCAAGGTTATATAATGAAAGGTCTGTCGTGACAGATAAACATATCGATATTTTTTTCATGAATTTCACATCATATAGACGCTCCCTTTTCAAAGAATGTTAATAATGCCCATCTCTGTAACATAACATATTTTTAATATATAGCTTAGTTGTTTATTTATAAGTCTTAAGTTAATGGTAATGTCATGCACACCTGTAATTTGTAAAATCACTTGTGCACTAAATTGTTTGAGTTTCAGTTTTGTTTAACATTGAGTGATTTTATTGTTGGAGTGCTTTATTCTTAATAAATAAATAAACACAAGCTAATCAATAGCTTACTGTGGCGTGGGGCTAACCGGCCGTGTGTGAAACAGGTGACCCGATATATATTATTATGATCACAGGCCGCCATTACGCGACACATGTTCGCCTCGTATGCATGATTTTTTTTATGTCATAAATTAATAATTCATTTACATCTTTGTTGGAGATTGATGGCGCTTTGGTGCAACGGACAGCGCCATCTAACAATTAGCTTTGTAAATTACTAGTATCATGACCGGAAACGCAAGCGCGCCCCGCCGCTTGGACGAGGGGATGCAGCGAAGACGAACAGGGGGCTGGAGTGTTAGCGCAGTCTAGTTCGGACAGTCTCGGCAGACGCTCAGTACCAACGCACGTGTTTGTTTCTCTATGAACATTATTCATTATTGTAATTAAATCGGTTTGAATTAAAATCGCATTTCGCTCGAGTACCCAAACAGTGCCCACATTCTATAAAATAATGTCGGATCGTGAAGGAGACCCAGTGCCTGGCTCCTCGGCCACCCTCAATGCGACATCCTTATAACATAGCAAGATATATAAAATAGTCAACTTATTTCTCAAATTGAAATTTAAAACATTTAATAATTTTGTGCCGATCAAACGCCACATTTGCGCGCGCTAATTATGACGTCATTTGACATGTCCTGCTTGTTTACTTTAGTAACGTTAAAATACTTTGTACCTACTTGTGCTTGTTTTAATAATAATTGTTATTTTAACTGCGAGTTTTCTGTTCACACAGCGCAGACAGTAACGACAGTTATACGGTGCCTATGTGTGTGCACAGAATAACGTTGTGACGCATCCGTTAACAACGTACCAGTAAAACGGACTGCCATGTGTGAACTATTGTCATATTATTATTTAGACGAAGCTAGCTGACGTTTACTGTGTTGTCAGTGTTTGATGGAATAAAAATAGTGTGCGACAAAGTGAATGAATGAAAAAGTATCTGAATTCATGAAATTCCCTCGATTGTCTAGTGAATAGTTAGTGCGCCGACCGACTCATATCGGATATAGAGTTAGAATTTTAGTCGTCCTTCGTACATACCAACGAGTTTTCGAAAACTATATTATTATAGTATTCTGAATACTTCCTTTTCTATACAGTGCGAGGATACTTGTAGGACTGTCCTATTATATATTATGTATGTGAAACTATAGATGTATAAAATATAACAATTATAGGTACAAATCTTCTATTATTTACATGAACATTGCCTTTTTCACGTTAACTATTTATTAAGAAATCCTATGGTAGGATGTTTCACTAGAATCACTCAAATAACGTGCATATTACCTCGTTATTTCGAAAAAACAATATAAATTCGGCATTAACTTTACGCGATATCCCTAAGAAACTTGGATAAAATTCAGGGATAAAACACTTTTTTGCAATATAATATGTATGTTGTTATAAAAGAAAAGGTTATCAGTTGTCTAGTACCCACTGAACAAGCTCTATTTAGTTTGGGAATAGATGATGTTGTGTAAATGTGTCAGGAATATTATATTATATCTTATTATTAACACTCATTGTTCATTCATCTGAACTTCACGAGAACTGAACGCATCACTATTACTTTAAATGTGGCAACATTATTTTACAAAGTAACATTAGCTACTGTCATCCAGCTTCGTCTAAATAAAAATACGACTATAGCCGTCATGTTATGTGTAAGCTGTGACGCTAAGGCATTGTAATACCTACAAAACCTTGGCAGTGCGGCGAAATGACCCAGGTTTGTTTTGGGTCCTGGCATAATCAGAAGGGTGTAGGTTCATTTGCGCGGCAAGCGTCAGTGCGGCTTCCCTGTCCACTTGGGTGTGCGAGGGTGGCGTACCTTGTTGGGCGTGTTGTGCAGCGTGGCCTGCCCCGGGCGCTTGGCGCGGCAGTCGCGCGCGATGTGGCCGGCGCCGCCGCACGACGAGCACACGATGCTGTTGGTCACGTTGGGCTTGTCGGGACACTGCAACAGGAGGCGCGTGAGGGCGGGGCCGGGCGGGCGGGGGCCGGGCGGCGGGGGCGGTACTGACGAGCCAGGTCTTGTGGTCGGTGGCGGAGCAGTTGGCGCAGCGGACGGCGTCGTTCTCGCGCAGCGTGCCGTTGAGCTGCGCCAGCTCGCGCAGCTGCATGCGCCGCAAGTCGTTCTGTCCCTCCGGCACCTCCACGCCCTGACGGATCACCTCCTTGATCTGAGGACACAATTTGGATGTAAGTTTAGATGAAAAATCTTTCTAATCTAAATCTTTTTAACCGACTTCCAAAAAAAGGAGGAGATTCTCAATTCGCCCGGTATGTTTTTTTTTATTATGTACACCGATTACTCTCGAGGTTTCTAGTCCGATTAGTGTAACTATTTTTTTGTTCGATTGGTCCCATAAAAAATTCATCCAATTTGGTTAAGTACTTTTTATTTTGTGAAAATTTGTTTGATTTATGTGAATAATGTTATGTATAATCTTCTATGGCCAGTTAATGAGAATTTCCCTCAAACTTGAATTATGATAGCTATAGCGTATGGAGTGTATAAATTAATGAAAAAACACGACTTTGGACCTTGACACCAAAAATATAAAAATAACTTTTTACAAAAAAAATGAAACCAACTTCTAAAACACTGAAAAGTGAAAAAAAAAAACTTTTAAGTACATCGCTCTAGAAGTCGGTGTCCAAATAAATACAGCTCCAACCGTGACCGGCAACATCCATAGCAAGGATACAAAGTCTGTATTACAAACAGAGATTTAACTGTCAGGCGAGTAGCGCGTACCTTCTCGACCGCCTTCTTGACGCAGTCCGCGTTGGTGGCGGTGATGTAGGCGTGCAGCGGCTCGTCCTCGCCCGGCAGCGGCTGGCCGTCCTTGCGGCCCACCTTGCCCTCCTTCACCGAGCCCTTGCCGCGGATGATGATCTTAGCGCCCGTCTCCTTCTCCATCGCTACACAACCATTTGTACTCGACTTCGATTTACTACGTATTAGTTTGGTGGGGACAAACCGCTCCAGAAGGAACAAAGGAGGGCTCACAAACTGGGACACTCCCTTCTGCCGCACTCACTGCGATAGGGATATAGAGAGATATACCGAAACAAAGTTACCTTTGAGCGTGTTCCCGCGCGGGCCGATGAGCAGCCCCACGAAGTTGATGTCGGGGTGTTCCTCCTGCGGGATCATCACCTTGTCGTGCACGCGGATGATGGGCGGCCTGCGACCGACACAACTTAGTCATTGCCACGTACACACGGAGACACCTGCCTACCGACCGCTGTAACAGCCTAACGTTGCCTCATTACGGAATCATATAAAACGTACAAGCAAGCGGGGCATTTGTTTCTTACCGATGTTCAACTATGTTGTGCTAAATAGCATAGTGAAAGCGAAACAAAATATTTTTGATCGATACCAATATTGGTGAATTAGAATGAGTGCCGAGTGAGCGTGGCAGTTACTTGTAGTCAGGAGGCGGCTTGAACTCGGGGTTGATCTGCTGCATGCGCGTGACGAGCCGGTGGCGCTCCTCCTCCAGCTTGCGGCGCGTGCGGTACTCGCGCGTGTTCAGCCGCTTGCCGTCCGTCGAGTAGATGGGCTCGGGCGACGGCGACCTGCGCATGGGCCACGTCAGTCGCGTACGTAGTGCGTGTGCACTCGACCTACGCTAACACCTAGATCCTAACGCCCGGGGGAAAAATAATTCAATTCAATTTATCCTGAAATTTTAATCAAGCTCATTATTAGCCCTGAAAATAATCTCATTATTAGATAATATTATTATTGAGCTGACGTTGCTGAAAATCATCAATAATTATAATTAGATGAGTTTAATTAATTGAATCATTAGTGTTTATAAGCAGTCTGTATGCGACCTGCAACTGAAGAACATGGCGCATTAGTAGAAGGGCGGGCCGGCACGCTCCACGCGGGCCGCCGGCGCAGCACGCGCCGGCCTACACCGGCTCGCACGCTAGCCGCGCGTGCCGGGATCCTACTTCATAACCCTCATCTCTTCAGCAGACTCGGACATTATAATTGAAAATCAACATTTATTTTTTACTTTTATTAGTGCTTAAAAGACCTCAATAGACGGAATGCACATATTTTAAGTTTTCTCTTTAATTTATTATTGCAAAGTGCTCCCAGTTTTTTTTTTAATAATACGTAAGGTTTTTGTATAAAACACGAATACAGTTATTTCGAGCAGGGGCACCGCTCCTGACTTCCCATTAGCACACGAATGATTTCCAATGAGTTGTAGTGTAATGTCTGCGCCGGCCGCCCTCCCGGGGCGTGGAGCGGCGACTACAGATAATAAGAAAACAGCGGGCTATACTCATGGGTGGTCGGGGCTCGGCGGCGGCACAAACCTCTCCTCGATGTTGGCGGGGATGCCCAGGTCGCCCGAGCGCAGCTTGCGCGACACCTCCTCGATCTGCAGCTGCACTGCAAGGGAACGGGTTAGCCAACCGCGGCCACACGCACGCATTAGAATACTGACCGCAGCCGACGCTCACATCTCCTACTAACATCATTATTGCACAATGGCTTCAATCAAAAGGAACAATTTAATATAACACACAATCATTAAAGAGATACACCACAGTACGTCTAGTTCCATAAGCCGACATCGAAACGGACCACTAATATTCCTCGCAGCCTCGCAGAGGTTCGGACCGCACACAAGGCGTACTCACTGAGAGACCGGTTCCTTCAGCAGCGCATTGTATGGAAACCGTATGGTCGTTTCGACGTCAACTTGAATTCGCCTAATTTATTATAGTTGTCATCTTATATAACATGCAATGTTGGCAACATATTGTATGGAAATTTAGATGAATAAAGAAACGAAAGTTAAAGGTTTGAGCTCAAACGCAGGAATATCTCATCGAGTGGAGTAATATGTGCCAATATTGTGGGGTGCGGCGGCGCGACACTCACGCAGGTACTGCTCCTCCTGGTCGCGCGTGAGCGTGGACGGCAGCACGGTGGGCAGGCCGGGGATGAAGGTCTTGTCGTGCTCCGAGCCCATCCAGCGCGTGCGGCGCCGGCGCGCGCGCCGCTCGGCCGCCGTCTCGCCCGCCGGGCCTGCGGGCGCGACTGCGTCAGTGCCGACCGCACGAGCCTCATTTATTTCTCTTCCGGGTTTTACCAAAAGACCAAAACCTCGACATTTTTCAAATTTGATGAGACGAACTATTTCCTATCCGTCTTTTTTACTTTCATACAAACCTAGGCCTCTGTGGATAATGACGGTGAAGTAGTTTTGTTTTCTGATTATATGGACACTATCAGCATGTCCCTACGACTTTTTTTTCATATAATTATGGATAATATTTTTGCGTTCACCAAAAATCTAATGGTACATCTATGTATGCATTTCTAAAATATTGATCTTAAACCCGTTTAATTTTTTTACTATAATTAAACTACTCGGCCAACAAAATATGTTACATCAAACAAATTCCAAATTAACACCAAGATATAACACTTTTTTATTGTACTGCGCTGCCAATATTCTATTGTAACAATAAGTATTTTATTCTTCCCCGAAAAATACTGTTCGTGCACCAAATATTCCTGAATGTTACACAAAACATATAGTATGCATCCTAGTAACGTATACCGTGAACGTGTGAACAACTGATTAGTGTTAAAAAAAACCTTTATAGTAAGCATTACATTTTATAATGTGTTCATTTTTTATTAATAAAGCTACATTGGGCATTAATTGGTGTTTGATTCAAATACATTTAGCAGCGCATTATCTAAAGTAAAACTAAAAAAATAAATGCTTGTTTTTAAAATTTGGTGTATTACTATTTTTACAAATTTGCAACAGTTGTTAAATAGATGCTAGTTATGACATATTTTAATGAACATATTTTGGTGCACATTCAGTATATTTGGTGGAACACAGGCAAAATTAGTTAAATGAAATGGGAATAAATTGAAGTACTTTTAAATACCATCCTATAATTATTATCAAAAAAGATATTCATTACCATTCAAGAAACTAAAAAAATAGCCAGATTATCCGCTGTGTTCAATTTCCTAAAACAACCAATTACTCGGAATAAAATTAAAAACCGGCCAAGTGCGAGTCGGACTCGCGCACGAAGGGTTACGTACCATTATTTATATAAACTCAATATTCAGGGAATATTTCAAGCGTCTGCCTCTTGCCGTTATCAATATCGAGTAAAAAACGAGCAAAAAATCATGTTCGTTGTATGGGAGCCCCCCTCAAATATTAATTTAATTTTCATAAAATTACTTATTTTTAAAGTAAGTAATACATTCCATATTCTGTGAATATTTCAAGCATCTATCTGTTGCCGTTATCGATATCGAGCAAAAATGAACAAAAAAATCACGTTTGTTGTATGGGAGCCCCCCAAAATATTTATTTTATTCTAGTTTTCAGTATTTGTTGTTATAGCGGCAACAGAAATACATCATAAAATTTCAACTCTCTAACTATCACGGTTCATGAGATACAGCCTGGTGACAGACGGACGGACAGACGGACGGACGGACGGACAGAGGAGCGAAAACAATACCGGGTTCCGGTTTTACCCCTTGGGTACGGAACCCTAAAAATGAAAACAGTTCCAAGTCTTCTTTAATCGATTATTTTTTTTAAAGAAAGCGTGATAGAGATCTCTCGGGCCGGTCAACAATGTGAAACGTGTCTCACCGAGGCCGTCGTCGTGGTCGTCGTCGGGGTGGTAGTCGTGGTGGCGCTCGGGGCGGTAGCGCGAGTCCGACCGCGCCTGCAGCAGCTCCAGCTTCTGCTGCACCGACGTGGGCGGCGGGATGGCGGTGGCGGCCGACAGCGCGGCGGCGGCGGCGGCGGCCGGCTGCACGGGCGCCGCCATGCGCCGCTGCGCCACAAACGTCTGTAGCCGCACCCACCCCTCTTATAGTTACCCTCGGGGCCCCTTACGGTACGATGCATCGTATCCAATTCACGCTCCACACGACAATTTATTGCTCGTTGCTTTGCGCATTCTGTGCAAGGCGTAGTTCGAACAAAACAACAAATACCAGCACATCAAGCTACCCAAAACTGTAAAATTTTTCCAATCAACATTGAACCATTTGTTTCAACTATAAAGTTTAAAATCTATTAAGGTAATATGATGGAATGTAGTAGCTTGATGAGCTGACGGATCGCACCGTGAAAAGGGGCCCTTAACGTTGAATGATTAAGCTTTGTATTCACCTGCCATATGCACTTCATAAACATAAAACCTCAAGAATGAGATTATTGCTTACCGCATAGCCGATATTTCCACAAAAAATCTGTATGATTATCAATAAATGCTTGGTGGAAACAGAAAATTGCAATTCATCTGAGTAATGTAAGCCCGTACCCTCATACTTGAGACCCTGGCACATAGCTTGGAAAGAGGCAAGTTAGTTTACTGTACTTCTGCAACTCTGCCAAGTGACGGACCTAATTAATTGATCAACGAGTCCATAGCTTGCAGAAGAAATTTTAAACTTTTATTTTAAACTTTCATTGTATCTTTATATAATAATAAATTTCATCCGCAGTGCGCTGAAAGTGAGCCATGCTCAAACTGTATCTCAAAGGCTATACTCGGATAAGGGCGCCACACACGTTCAGTTTCAACTATGTATAAAGCTACAATCTGTTGGCCTCGCGGCTCACGTGTGCGGCTGTCGGGTCGACCGCAACGTGTATGGCGCCCTTCGGCAGCGAGGCGGGGCGGGAGGGGCACCTGTGCGACGGCGGCGGCGGCGAGGATGGCGGCCTGCGCGGCGGGGTTGATGGCGCCGTTGCTGCTCACCTGCCGCGCCGTCGCCTTCGTCGTCGTGCCCACCATCTGGTCCAGCAGCGCTATGGTGCCGTCCCTGTCACACAATGCGTTAAACATCACTACTTACTCCTATTTCACTTCTAATCCATAGTTAAATGGTGTTCCAGTTGTAAATGCGTGTAAATCAACTTTAAAAATATAATTATATACTAATCTTATCAATAATAATTGCCAGTTACTGCGGCAGAACATTTGAAAAATTATTTTTGTTTTTGAAAGGCTCAGGATCTGATGATGGAAACCTTGAGAAACCGAGGGCACTTTCCAAAATTAAAGTATTAAGTAAAAAATTTACAGATAGTGGAGAGATGACAAATGTCTGATGTCATTACAAAACAGTGAAGGTTTAGAGGCGACCTGATGATGGAGACAGCAAAGAATTTAGGTAATTTCTCAACAGTATGTACAAACCACCTTGTGTATGGGCTTGTATTATTCGTATTGACGAGAACTTTACACTATATTGATGTTCGATGATGGAGAAGAAGTACAGTTCAGGGAACTTTTTAATGGTTTATGGCTGGGTGATGAGAATTTCCCACTAATGTGCGCTATTATAACTATAGAACCTATGAAGTGTATAAATGGAAAACGAAACACGATTTTGGACCTTGAATCTGAAAAATAATAAACTATTTACGACGAAAACATAACAGACTTCTAAAATCACTGTCGGTGTTGAAAGTATTTTTTTTTGTTTTACAGTGTTTCTTTGTAAGTCAAGGTGTTGCTGACACACAACATGTAGGATATTTATTTGCACAGATACAGATATACCTAGATAATTAAAGAGCAACTACTTGGCATGCCTAGCATTAGTACATAAAAGAACTGTAAGTGGCCATTAGTGTAACATTATATATTTATATTCATACTGCCTAGTATTACCGAAAGTTTAATGAATCAATTATGCAGTATATCATATACAGCATAATTCATTCACATATTTTATATTAAAAAAAAAATTATAGAAGTGCCAAAGTTTTTCACTTCTACTGTTTGAGTGTTCAGATATATATATCAGATATAAACTATGCCAGGTTTTTATATTTCACCAAGACTGCAAGGTAATAGAGGAAGTCATAGTATGCTAGTATGTAATATATCAAGTCATATATTTATATGATTAGCAAAATATGCATCAGTTCATTCATGACATTGTATCGCTATAGTTACACATTTACCTAATCACAAAATGATTTGTCGATATGCTGATGCAGCCTCACTGCAAAAGGGGCCACTTACGATTTTTGTTATATTAATGTATACAATAGTTCAAAAGGGGTATTAGCTCGGAACTTTTTCCAAGTACGTGCCTATCCTTAGACTTGCGGCTGCGACTGCGGCTGGTGCTGCGCGAGCGACTGCGGCTGCGGCGCTTCTCCTTATGCCGGTCGCGGCTGCGGCTACGCTCCCGCTCCTTGTCCCTGCAGGATACGACATCGCTAACATTACTATGTTACCACACAAGTATCCATAACTCCAAGAATAGAGAAGGTAGTACTGTGATCATCGATTACAAAGCAATCATTTGAATTTGTAATAACCTTTTAGAACGGTGGCGGTCTCGATCACGGTCCCTGTCCCTGTCGCGGTCCCGGTCCCGGTCCCGCTCACGATCCCGGTCACGGTCGCGGTCTCGGTCGCGGTCTCGCTCCCTATCCTTATCACGATCTCGGTCCCTGTTCTTGTCACGGTCCCTGTCCTTGTGCCGGTCCCTCTCGCGGTCGCGAGATCTTGAACGGCTACGATCACGATGTCTTGAACTCATACTGACACTTTGTTAACTAGCGCTGATACGATGTATGCAAATAGTTGACAATTAATTATAAAGACTCGATCTTTATACAAATTATGAAAAAGATTTTGTTATAACTATTACGTTAAGCCGACAAGTATTTTAGTCATTTGAATCCATGTTGTTCATTTCCATAATTATT
Source organism: Heliothis peltigera (assembly GCA_958496145.1). Lineage (NCBI taxonomy): Eukaryota > Metazoa > Arthropoda > Insecta > Lepidoptera > Noctuidae > Heliothis > Heliothis peltigera. The sequence goes on from OY292332.1 coordinate 95,018, forward strand.
GTCACTTTTTGAATTAAATACAGATTTCTCGATTTACTACACTCAATTTGACAGGACGAGCAGACGAGCAGCATCAGCAAGCAATTTATTTTCAAACAAAATGGCGAAAGACACAGACTATATAAAACTAATAAAATATAGAGACAGCACATCGTACAGATGTGATGACCGGTTTTTAAGGGGTTTTTAGATACTACTCTATATCTATACATATAATAAAATCGTAGAAAAGTCAAAAAAAGTCATTGAAAAAATTAAATTAAGGCGTGATCTACAATCAACGTTGAATCCAAAAATATAGTTTTTAGAATTTTTGTGTTTGTATGTCCGGGCTAAATTCAAAAAGTACTGCATGGATTTGCTTCAAATTTGGCATGAATATAACTAAGAGTTCGTAAGAATCTCGTGTCTCGAGGTTTTATTTAGTTTGCATTTTCTAAAACTACGAGATTTTTTTTTCATATAATTGTTTTGTAAAGTCGGTTTCGGTCATTTCCTTATCTCATATTATTTTCACACTTCGTAGTTCACTCCAGTGGCAGTCATATCATAACCCATGTTAATACATGAGGCTGCAACTGATCAGGTACCCTAGCAAAGTCATCATCATCAATATGAATATAATAAGTCTAAAAATGAGGAGTTCCCTAAACTGTACTTCACCTTCATCATCGAGCTTAATCATCGAATAACCCATCACTGTGTAAAGAGCTTGTCAACATGAATAAAATAAGCTGAAACACTCGGTAGATATAAAATTGAGGAGTTCTTTCGATTCTCTGTCGTCTCAATCATATGATCAGCTCTAAACCTCCATTGTCGTTACAATAGAAGTTTTCATCTGATGCTCGCCTACAATTTTTACAAGCAGGGCCACCCCTAGATTTCCATCATCAGATCCTGGATGGCAATGAGAATACAAATAACAAGAAAAAAATTATATGAGAACGTCTTCGAGAAATCGAGTAACGAACACAAAAAACCGGCCAAGTGAGCGTTGGACTCGTTCATGAAGGGTTCCGTAGCAGCAAATAATACCTATACAAGCAGAGATCAGGGACAGTACCTGCCAATTACCTACAAAATATACCAACATTTTCCATCAGCAACAATAACTTTGTTTTTCATATTTTTATGGTATATATAATTATAATAATATAATATCCCTTACACATTCACACAACGGCATCTAGTCCCAAACTAAGCAGAGCTTGTACAATGGGTACTAGACAACTGATAAACATACTTATATACTTTTTTTTTTGTAAATACATACATACTATATATAGAAACACCCAGACTAAGTCAAACACCCATGTTCATGCACACAAATGTTTGACTTATGCGGGAATCGAACCCGCGACCTATAGCGTGGCAGGCAGGTCCACTAACCACCACGCCATCTGGTATTTGTATGAATCACAGTTATAATTTGCGGCTCCTCAAAAGTACTACAACTCAAAAATTGCTGACTGTATCTCGTTAAAACCAATTTTCGTTGATAGTTATAATTGAGATCTATAACATTTTTATTCACATATTTCACTTAGGTCGTTTCAAAATTGGATGGGGGGCACTAATTTTTTCACTTTGAAGTTAGAAACATATATTTTTGAATACCTATACATTGATACCTCACACGAAGGGGTGAGATGAAAAACTCCCAAATTTATTTTAATATGAAAATCTTAATGTGGTTCACAGAAAACATCTACTTAGCAACTCTGTTTAAGAAAAAAGTGACTGTGACATACGGCCAGCGGACGTAGGTACAGACCTGTACAGACAGACCAGACAGACATGACGAATCTGTAAGGGTTCAGTTTTTTTCCATTTGGCTATGGAACCCTAAAAACAGTCGAATAAAGAGCATCCTTTTTAAGTCGGTTTCAAATAGTCATATTAAGATAGTTGATATACAGCACACGTCATTCATATCGGGATTTTTATGCAAGTGCACTAGTTTAAAAAAAAAAATATCTGGAAAGCGTTAGACTGCTACAGTCGACGCTGTTGCGTCGACTGCTGTGACGCCTTATGTTGGACTCCCACCAGTGTAACTGTTAAGGTGACAAAGTTAATAACTAGATCCCATTGACAATTCATCAAATTAATAAATAAACAGACGTCCATGCTTTCTCAATATATTTCAAAGATCAAAATACATTTCTTACAACTTGTAACAGTTCAATCATACCAAATTACATTTTTCATCTCCATCACTTAAAAATGCAAAATGCTGCAAAAAAAATTACAACAGCTTATAGCTTCAAACAAATAATTAATTAATCAAGGTTGCACAATATGTATTCAAACTATAAATTAAAATGCACCAGTCCATTTGAGAGTTACAGATTCTTTAAATATCAACTGAAACTGGCAGCATAATAATTTTAAATTATGTTCATGTCATTGTAATAATCAATGCTTTAGAAAAATATCATGTCCCACGAACAAACAAGAAAATTAAACTTAATTCTACAATAGTATTAAATCTCCTTATTACTAAGATATTTCTAGTACTTATTAACTACTAAACGATTTAGTCCGGACCCAACAGTTCCCTGGAAACACTCCACTGTTCACATCACTAACTTGTTTGGAAACTATTTGTCAATCAGCTGATAAGTTTCATAGAAAATATGCCCGGAGTCAAATGCAGCAAGGTGGCATCGAAGATTACCTGTATGGAAAACAGATTATGTTATTTTAGTTTACAGCAAAATTACATTTTTATGTAACTTAAAATCCATAGCTTGTGTTGGGTATCTAACAATGTGATCATAATAATATACTGAATCATTCATTATTACTAAATTGCATAATACTAGTCCTGGTGGAAGCTTTAGGCTTTAACTTAGCCTGGGTACAGAACCCAGATCATCATGTATGTCAAGTAGTAGAAATGTGACATGAAAACTTGAAATCTAATTATATTATATTACAGCTTAAGTTTATTTATGCTTTTAAATGATTGTTACATGCTACTTTGCATTTGACATGCTGCATTAAATAGCTTGTAAACATCCCTACCTACAAATTGTGTTAATTGGTGAGGCAATGATGTTCTTTTATTCAATATTACATTAAATATTACTGCCTGTATTCTAATTCTTCTACTGTTAATCTCCATCCAAAGGTTGTTGGAAGAAATTGCTTTTTAGCAATAAGATCGCCCGTTGTACTGTTTTTTTGTCCTGTGTTTTTCATTATTATGTACAATAAAGAATGATCTATCTATTCCAAAATACAAATAAAGAAAAAAGCTACAGTAGTACTTATGTCTGCACTTTTTCTTGTAAGCGTAGATGACTTTATAGATGACCCTTAGAATCGAATAATAATAAACTAAACACACCTACTAATACCAAAGCAAAATGTTCACAATATAAAGCTAGGTACATTATTTCTGCGAAAGACTATTTTACGGCAGTAGGAAGGTAGGCACAGAAGTTACATTAAGCTGAAGGTGCAATAGGGCATAACTACCTAGTCAATCAATTTGACTAGTTAACATGCTCACCTATAATTAAACTGGAGCACCAGGGCCGCCTTTCTTTCCGATGAGCGACTTGTGTATGTGGGGAATCACACCACCACCAGCAATGGTAGCTTTGATCAAGCTGTCTAGCTCCTCGTCGCCTCTGATGGCTAGTTGCAAGTGACGCGGAGTGATACGCTTCACCTTTAGATCCTTAGAGGCGTTTCCCGCCAACTCCAAAACCTAAAATTTTGTAGAAGAGTTTACATTTAGTATAAAATTTAAAGTTGTTCTTCTTTATCTAATGTATAAAGAAATAATGTTGGTCCAATTATTTGTGGACGTATAGTTATTTACATACTTAACCTATGTTTCCCGCCAAAATTTCAAGTATAGAGAAAGAAGTGGTCCTACTGTCTGACTACATGAAATTCATGAACACATACGAAAGCAGATGAAAATATTACTTTCCAGAAAGCATAAGAATATTTAAGTATAATTATGTACGCTATATTGTATGGCGTGCCGCCATATTGACAGGGCGTCGCGCAAAAGCTTACCTCGGCCGTCAAATATTCCAGAATAGCTGCTGAATAAACGGCTGCTGTGGCCCCGACTCGTCCGTGACTCGTAGTCCTATTTTTAAGATGTCTGTGAATCCTTCCCACGGGAAACTGAAAACATTAATTGTATTTAAGCTCCGAATGTATTGATTATTTTCTCTACAAAGTAATGGTCGCCGCCATACTGGAATACTGGGGTCATTCAAATTTTTCAATTATATGATTTGGTCAAACTAGACGATTCTGTCTTTGCAAATATCACGAAAAATCCTATTATAAATTAAGATAACGGATAAACTTACCTGAAGCCCAGCCCTTGCCGATCTGGATACTGCTTTGGCCTTGGCTTTACCAGAATCTTTACCCGCTTTACCGCCAGCCTAAAATTGACGAAAAATCCCATTATTTTCACTCGTTCAGATTTGAAACTTCGCCAGTAAGTAAATAACACCACTGCCCACCGTATTACACAATAAAATCACAACAACAACAACTAAATTTCACAAAATCTTGCAAAACTCACCATTTTGAAACGTGTAACACACTATGACCACTACAGACAGTGAACAACCAACACAGGAAAGGCGCCAAGCCAAAGCGCTAGAAACAAAGATGGCAGCGCCACTGTTCGTACGTAGCAAACAGGGCAGCCAATTGTACGTAAGCGGAAGTGGCGTAAAAAACAAACAGCTCTCAACTTGCAGGCATTCAACCAATCCGCACGTTCCGAAATGGCGGGCGGGTCATCAATAGCTACAGTGCTGCCAAGCCAAGCTCTACTGTAACGGATAAAGTTGGAATACATAGCGTTTCGTTTTACGAAGTAATTTTTTTCAATGGTAAAGGTGAGTGAATTTTTGTCAATGATGAAGGTGAACTTCACCAATTTTGTAAATATTTTTACTACTACTGCTTAAAAAGCTCATAATTTATTCTGTTTAAGAACATTAAGACGGTAGGTTGAAGTCTAATAGAGATTCTAACAGGATTAAATAATATAAATAATTAAGCATCAAGAACTAATGGTGGCCTAATGGTTAAAGCAACACTCATACTTGAGAGGCTGGTCTCAAGTATAATATAAATTTACCAAGTGATATGTATAATCTTGGACGTCATTAACTGATTAAAGAAGATGGAAAACACTTCGAGGGAACTCGGACTAACAAAGTTTGACATTGAACAAGCATGGTGATTTCCGCTTAACCCGGTTGGTCAGTCAAAAAAGTCGGTGTTGAATTTGTTTTTATTTCGACATCGACCTCTAGAGCTATTTCGGTGGTTGGAGCTAATGTAAGTACTACTTAAAATTATTATTGTTATGCTTTTTAGAAGCCGGTACCTATATATTTTTTTTGTGAAATGTTTTATTTTTTTATTTTTAGCTCTTTAAGTTTTTTGTTTAAGTAAATGTTGTGATATTATGGGTAATGAGCGAGAGCATTGGTTAATGATAGATGATCTGTATAAAAGTATTATCTTATCGATAACGGAGGCTGCCGAGTCCACCTATGTTTAGCAATTTTGCGGGGTGGGTGGAAGAGGTAGACATATCTTGAGGTGGAATAAATATATAGGGTGACTGTGGTGACCGATATTGAAACACGTGATTGTACTCATGATTACAAACAACTTTCCCCGAGAAACCTTTTTGTTATTTTTTTATCATTACAGCAAAATTACGGGCGCGCGTGCAAAATTCAAATTTCGCGCGCCGTCACCCGGTCAGCTGTTAGCGTCGAGGCCCCGCGCCCTCGTTGTCGATGACGTAGAAGGATGACGTAGGTTCTGGAAGCATACAAGCATACAAATAAATTGAATCCTAAGCCTGACGTCCCGGTGAGAGTCGATAGTGCAAGCACGCCAGGGGAGATTGCTAACATGTGTATGACGCATTTTCTTTAACATCTAACGCAGATTGTGTCGTTGCTGACGCTCTTGTGCCAGAGGTACCGGCACGTATTACGGCCAAATAACTATATGTACATATAAGCCAGTTAATAAAGAATATGAAGCGTGGCAAATCGCCGGGACATGACGGCCTCAGCCTCAGTATCGAACATTTTATACATCAGCAGCATCTCCCACGAGACAAATCACAGACGATTTAGCAGCGATTGCGGCTAAAGTACTTGACGGTGTGTGAGAGGGGCAACTAGGCAAACATTTTAAAATACAAATAATGCTCATTCAGCTCAGTTCGGTTTCAGACTACAGCTATCAACAGTTATTTTATTTACTAACTAGCGGTCGCCCGCGGCTCCGCCCGCGTGAATGTCGGTTTTCGCAACAAAAAGTAGTCTATGTGTTGTTCTGATATATAACCTATAGAGGACACCCGCGGCTACGCCTGTGTGGATGTCGATTACCGCTACCAAAGCCTAACTTTTGTCGGGATGAGAAGCTCGCGGTTGGACCGCCTTATTATACCTACCGGCCGACCCGCGGCAACGACACGGGGCGATGGCTGATTATCGTATTTTTTGTATAAGTTTGGTATTTCTAAACCGAACGGTAAACTCATCATCTCCCGAGCCTTTTCCCAACTATGTTGGGGTCGGCTTCCGAACGGTAAACTATCGGGAGTTATACGTGTTATTGTGAGTCAACCATTAAAGATAGACATATGCTGTTGTGGAATATATTTTAGATAATTTTATGTAGAACATTTCCGTCATACATGATTTCTATGTAGCTTTAACCATAAAGGCTGCACACGCGACGAAAGCTTAAAAAAATTTGTAACTTCTCCCGTTTTCCCAACATTTTCCTTCACTGCTCTGCTCCTATTGATTGTAAGTCCAGTAGTTTTTGTTTCTATAAATAACATACAGACAGACAGACAAAAATTTTACTGATTGCATTTTTGGCATCAGTATCGATCACTTATCACCCCCTGATAGTTATTTTGAAAATATATTCAATGTACCTACAGAATTGACCTCTCTACAGATTTATTATAAGTATAGATATACATAGATAGAAGATAGACAGAAGATATACCTAGATATAGTTTTTTAAGTGGTGTCATTACTAACAGAGCATGGATAACAAAGTCTGAAACAATTATTTATTTTGTTTATTTAGTGCTAAGGTCCAAAATCGTGTTTTGTCATCTACATATGTTAATGTAATCATAACTGGATGCAAAATTGGAAATCACCAGGGCCGGACACGGACTGCACAATTTTTGGTTGAAATGGCTCGTGAGTTCACATGTCCGTTTAGCATCGCAGTTCCAGTCGGCTTTAGAGACCGGGTCACTTCCAGAGTTTTTAACAACAGAAGTTACCCACCTTGTCCATAAATCAGGTAGTACCGCTGAACCCAAAAATTATAGACCGATTACATGCTTGCCCACGGTCTATAAACTTCGTACATCTGTTTTGAGAAATAAAATAAATAATCATATAGAAAATCGAGAAAATCATTCCATCATTTATATTTCTCAAAATGGATGTAGGAATGGGTCCCGCGGTACTAAGGAGCTGCTCCTCATTGACATGGTCATTAGCCAACAAGTTCGGCGATCCCGACAGAATCTGTCAACATGTTGGACGAACCCATTAAGATCAAGCGGGGAATATTTCAGGGTGACAGTTTGAGTCCTCTTTGGTTTTGTTTAGCCTTGAACCCTTTGAGTGAGCACATTGCTGGAGGATTCAAGGCTGGGCTATCCTTTGCGGAGAGGGGGTCAGGTTATATCCCATTTGCTGTACATGGATGATCTGAAACTGTTTGCCACTAATGAATTACAACTGATGAAATTACTATAGGTCACAGAAACCTTGTAGCTCCATCAGGATGGAGTTCGGTGTGGAGAAATGTGCAGTCATGCATGTGAAGCGAGGGGGAATTGTAGAATCTGAGGGAGTGCAACTCTCAGATTCTATAAATCTGAGCTCACTCTCCGCAAATGATACATACAAATACCTGGGTATGGCGGAGGGGTTAGGCATCAATGTGTCCGTGCCTTTAATGGTTGGGTCATGCCGGCCTTGAAGTACTCCTTCGGCGTACTCAAGTGGACTCAAACCGAATTAGACACCCTGGATAGGAGAGTCCGGTCACTGCTGACCGCAGAACGAATGCATCACCCACGATCGTCGGTAATGAGATTATACATCCCACGGAAATGTGGAGGACGAGGCTTCTTAAATACTAAGACGCTCCACAACCGTGAGGTGTATAATCAGGGAATACTTCCTTAAAAGCGACATGGGTATGCATCGAGATGTGGTAGCAGTGGACAAAGGGCTCACCCCGCTATCGTTGGCTAATGAGAACTGGCGCAAACCTGTGGTACTAACTACCAATGATCGCAAGGAGGTATGGCAAAGCAAGCAGCTACACGGACGCTTTTTCGGGGCTCTACATGGTCCCGATGTAGACTTCAAAGCGTCCGTGTCTTGGCTACGCTTCGGTGATCTATTTGGAGAAACCGAAGGTTCTGTCTGTGCAATTATGGACGAAGTTATCTTAACGAATAACTACCGGAGATATATAATGAAAGACGGGACGGTTGACATAATATGTCGGGCATGTCACCATCCGGGTGAGTCTATCAGACATATCATATCTGGTTGTTCCCGTTTAGCTAACGGCGAATACTTGCACAGGCATAACCAAGTGGCCAAGATTATACACCAGCAGCTTGCTCTGCAGTACAAACTTGTGGATCTTGAGGTACCGTACTACAGGTATGTGCCCGACCCAGTTCTCGAAAATGACCATGTCACGTTATACTGGGATCGATCTATCATCACTGACAGGACTATTGTAGCCAATAAGCCTGATATAGTGGTGATAGATCGATTAAGGCGCCGCACACTGATAATCGATGTTGCCGTACCGCATGACGAGAACCTCGTGAAAGCTGAGAAAGAGAAACGAATGAAGTATCTTGACTTAGCGCACGAGGTTGTCGCCATGTGGGATGTCGACACGGCTATCATCGTGCCGATCGTTGTTACGGCCAATGGTCTAATAGCCAAGAGCCTCGACCAACATCTGAAAAGGCTCTCGTTAGGCGGCTGGATCAAGGGACTGATTCAGAAGGCAGTACTCCTTGAAACGGCACGTATTGTGAGGAGGTTTCTGTCTCTGGGACCCTAACCACCGGTAGCTTGGACCCTGTTCCCGATACCGGTGGCTAACTGGTTTTTATATTTTTAAATGTTTTTTTTTTATATTAATATTTAAAAATGTAATAAATATGGTTAAAGAATAAATGAATGAAAATAAAAAATAAGCAGAAAATATTTTATTGTTCTGACTGACTAGGCTCCGAAATTAGATATTTAAACTATTTGACGGAAATTCTTTCACTGTTGGGAAGCTGCACTAGCCCCGGTAAACATAGGCCATGTTTTATCCGGGTACGGGAACAAATTCCCTACGTCATGCTCCCTTAGACGGTATTGCTTGCGGTAGCGTCGGCGGTCGAGTTGCCTCCCTCCCTCAAAAATGAGCGAGGGGGGCGATGGCTCATGGCTGATCCTCGCGTTATGCCCGTGAACGGGTGCTGCTTGTGGTGCCAGGTCGTCTCACTGACTATATACTGAGTAGTATTGTTGTTATTTTTTATTTGTTTTTTCTATACTGTGGTCCTAATTTTCTAGATTGGCGGCTTATGTTGTACATTATCTCCTAATAGCATCATGTCATTGGAGCCTGTAGTTTTGTTTAATTCTAGTTTTATTTATTGCACAGTATTTTAATATTTATTTAATGCTTGAGTTACATAAAGGTATAAGATACATGTAGGTATGAGGTTGAGTGTTAGCCCGCGTGTGGTACAAAAGTATTTCAACTTCTTTATATTGCTATTACTAGCTGTTGCCTGCGACGTCGTCCGCGTGGGCATTAGGATTAAACATTCACCCTCCTCCCCCCCGTAGTGATAGCGTGATAATATGTAGCCTATACGTTGACCCGACTTCTCAGTTATATTCATGCGCAATTTGAAGCAAATCCATGCAGTACTTTTTGAGATTATCCCGGACATATATACAGACAAACAGACAACAATTCTAAAAACTATATTTTTGGCTCCGATATCGATTTTAGATCACGCCTCAATTATTCTTATAAAAAAATATTCGATGTACATTTTGACTTTTCTTCGATTTTATTATACATATGTATAAATATACATATATTTAATTACTTGCATCGGTTCTTCAAACCAACAGATAGACGTGTTACTGGGGAGTTTGTTGCGCCACTTCTTCCCTGCAAAAACACATAGGAAGTGGTAAAGGATGGACGTTTTGGGGGCTGTCTTTTGCAAATGTTGACCTTCAAAAAGTGCTGTTTCGCAGCCAAGTTTGAATAAATGATTTTGAGTTCGAGTTTGAGTTTGGTCCTAGGTTTTTTACATAGGGTAAAGCGAACTTTATTTTGGCATTTATTACAAGATTGTTTGTAGTAAACCAGTGCGTAACTAATGAGAGAGCACTGTTTACATCCTCAAATTGCTCTCTCTTTCTGTCGACTTTGAAAATGAGAGACGTACATATAATCTGCAAATAATACAACACCGAAATTATATTTTTTAGGTGGGCAACTAACAGTGAAGGTATAAGTATCGGTCATAACAAAGTTAACAAACCGAAGAACGGTGTCATCTATTTTAGCATTAAATTAATATGGGTTCATTTCGAAACCAATTTTTTTTTAATGTTCTTATTAAATAAAAATGCAATATAAATGCTTCAATTCCTATATTTATAACAAATCACGTTGGTAACGATATGCATTCATTGGCTGACTCAGAGGCACATAAGCTTCATCATATTACAGCCATAGGCTCCAAATGGTTCCGTTTGTAGGTGGTTTCCAGGTGGTACCGTTTGTTGGTGGAGCCCAGGTGGTACCGTTTGTTGGTGGAGCCCAGGTGGTACCGTTTGTTGGTGGAGCCCAGGTGGTACCGTTTGTTGGTGGTGCCCAGGTGGTGCCGTTTGTTGGTGGTGCCCAGGTGGTACCGTTTGTTGGTGGTGCCCAGGTGGTACCGTTTGTTGGTGGAGCCCAGGTGGTACCGTTTGTTGGTGGTGCCCAGGTCGTACCGTTTGTTGGTGGTGCCCAGGTGGTACCGTTTGTTGGTGGTGCCCAGGTGGTACCGTTTGTTGGTGGTGCCCAGGTGGTGCCGTTTGTTGGTGGAGCCCAGGTGGTACCGTTTGTTGGTGGTGCCCAGGTGGTACCGTTTGTTGGTGGTGCCCAGGTGGTGCCATTTGTTGGTGGTGCCCAGGTCGTACCGTTTGTTGGTGGTGCCCAGGTGGTGCCGTTTGTTGGTGGTGCCCAGGTGGTGCCGTTTGTAGGTGGTGCCCAGGTGGTGCCGTTTGTTGGAGGGGCCCAAGTGGTTGGTTCCCAAGTTGTGCCATTGGTGATAGGAGCCCATGTGGTTCCATTGGTGACGGGTCCCCAAGTAGTGCCATTAGTAGGTGGTGCCCAGGTGGTGCCGTTTGTCGGTGGTGCCCAAGTGGTGCCGTTTGTTGGTGGTGCCCAGGTCGTACCGTTTGTGGGTGGTGCCCAGGTGGTGGCGTTTATGGGTGGTGCCCAGGTGGTGCCGTTTGTCGGTGGTGCCCAAGTGGTGCCGTTTGTTGGTGGTGCCCAGGTCGTACCGTTTGTGGGTGGTGCCCAGGTGGTGGCGTTTATGGGTGGTGCCCAGGTGGTGCCGTTTGTTGGTGGTGCCCAGGTGGTACCGTTTGTTGGTGGTGCCCAGGTCGTACCGTTTGTGGGTGGTGCCCAGGTGGTGGCGTTTATGGGTGGTGCCCAGGTGGTGCCGTTTGTAGGTGGTGCCCAGGTGGTGCCGTTTGTCGGTGGTGCCCAGGTCGTACCGTTTGTGGGTGGTGCCCAGGTGGTGCCGTTTGTAGGTGGTGCCCAGGTGGTGCCGTTTGTTGGTGGTGCCCAGGTGGTGGCGTTTGTTGGTGGTGCCCAGGTCGTACCGTTTGTGGGTGGTGCCCAGGTGGTGCCGTTTGTTGGTGGTGCCCAGGTGGTACCGTTTGTTGGTGGTGCCCAGGTCGTACCGTTTGTGGGTGGTGCCCAGGTGGTGGCGTTTATGGGTGGTGCCCAGGTGGTGCCGTTTGTAGGTGGTGCCCAGGTGGTGCCGTTTGTCGGTGGTGCCCAGGTCGTACCGTTTGTGGGTGGTGCCCAGGTGGTGCCGTTTGTTGGTGGTGCCCAGGTCGTACCGTTTGTGGGTGGTGCCCAGGTGGTGGCGTTTATGGGTGGTGCCCAGGTGGTGCCGTTTGTTGGTGGTGCCCAGGTCGTACCGTTTGTGGGTGGTGCCCAGGTGGTGGCGTTTATGGGTGGTGCCCAGGTGGTGCCGTTTGTAGGTGGTGCCCAGGTGGTGCCGTTTGTCGGTGGTGCCCAGGTCGTACCGTTTGTGGGTGGTGCCCAGGTGGTGCCGTTTGTTGGTGGTGCCCAGGTCGTACCGTTTGTGGGTGGTGCCCAGGTGGTGGCGTTTATGGGTGGTGCCCAGGTGGTGCCGTTTGTAGGTGATGCCCAGGTGGTGCCGTTTGTTGGTGGTGCCCAGGTGGTGCCGTTTATAGGTGGTGCCCAGGTGGTGCCGTTTGTCGGTGGTGCCCAGGTGGTGGCGTTTGTTGGAGGGGCCCAAGTGGTCGGTTCCCAATTTGTGCCATTGATAATAGGAGCCCATGTGGTTCCATTTGTCGAGGGTCCCCAAGTAGTGCCATTAGTAACGGGTCCCCAAGTAGTGCCGTTTGTTGGTGGTGCCCTTGTTGTAATGTTGGTTACATGGTCCCAGTCGGTACTATTTGTAGAGGGGGGCAAAGTCGTTATTTTGTCTCCTGTAGCAGAAGAAGCCGTTCGCCATAGCCGAGGTTCCTCCTTCAGCTGGAACCTAAAAGAAATGACTCATTATCACTCCATAGTATAAAAAAGACGCTTCCTTTGATCTTTAAAATACGCCACGGATGTTGATTAATAGATGACGTGGTTGAAGTAGAAGGTTCAAAGTATCAATAGTGATGTCGAAAAAACATTAATTGTTTTGCTCGTAAATTACAAACGCTGCCATACCCCTAAATGAGGTAGATCGAAATAATATACATTCAGTCAAAAAAGTATCGGGAATGGATGATTTGTTTCAAATGATTCCAAATTCAAATTTTTGGATTTTTTGGTTGTTGCTAGATAGATTGTACAACTGTTCATTTTGGCGCGTAGTTAGACTAGAGTTGCATCTGTTATTCATATTAAGTACAGTGTTGTTTTTAGTTATATCGTATCAATTGCTTGCGAATTTCCCAATCTTCCCGATACTTGATAGAGTAGTATTATTACAGTATAGAGTACAAATAATATTTCTTCCTATTGCTCTCCTTAAAGTACAGAAAAGTTAATTAAAATATGCCGGTCGAAATATTGTTCATCCATCAGTTGCACCTCAGCATTAATGCCTATATAATTATAGTAGTTAATTAAGTTTTAGTAGCTACAGGTCCTTGCTTGAATGAACCGAATCTGTCCTAACTACGTCACATTATTAATTACTTCGCAACAACCCGCAGCCCCGAACGGATTTTGTATCAGAAAGAGGTGGAACAATTCAAATTCATACATGAAGATGCTTATGGACAAGGTAACACTGGCTAGCTTGGTGAAGAGCTATGGACACTTGAGAACAGCAGTAAACTTACTTGAGGTCAGCTAGGACGCTGACTAAAAGACAGCAGCACACTAGAAGCTTGTACATGTCGGCGCTGTCGTGGAGGTTGCACTGACTGACTCGCCGGCCCGCCCAACTAGTTATACTATCCACCAGACCCGGAGCACTGATAAGCCTCGCGTTTTGCTGACTCCGCACTTATCAAAACGACGCGTGTCTGAGATAATATATTAAATTATGACTTGATGTTTGCCAATATCCTTTAAAACATCAATGTTTGTGTATCATTAACTTTTTATCATTATATCAAATTTAATGTGTCATAATAGTAGGAATATATGTACACTTACCGGCGCGGGCGGTTCTCAATAAGAAAATCCATCCCTTACTTAAACCACAGATTTTAATATATTCTTAAACGAAAACTACATAAATAACAAACAAACGATGTTTGACTTCCTAAACAGTACCTAAGATAGTACCCCTAGGGGCTGAGGTACTTAACGTAGAGTTACCGCCGCGCTACACAAAGTGTCCCAGTAGATGTGATTTTAGCCAGTTAAAGTCTGACACATCAGCATACAGCTCTGGATGCAGCTGCATAATTTGATGATTTCCAACTCAAAAACGGAATACGAACAGTTACCTTACCTGAAACTGGAACTGGTGTCACATAAAGAAAGAAAAATTCTTGCGAAATGTTGCAGTTTAAATGAACTTTTTTATTTCGTTGTACATGGCAAAATCTGTTGGTAGTGTAGCGTAGTATGCGGTATCACTGGCACACCCTGCCCTCGTGTAGTGGACAGCTCGCGGGCTCGTCTTTTGACTTTGGCTTGACCAGTGAGCTTGTTAATGATGTTAATCACCTATTCTCGTGACGCAAACCTATCTCTTGTCTGTAAAAGTTAGAAAACTTAATGACGTCCTGTTTCCCAAAAAAATGTTGGGGAAGTTTTTTGGTATTTTTTTATTGTTTGAGTCAAAACTCTTAGAACTACGTTATACCTGACGTAGTAGGTCTGCGGTGTTTTACTATTTAGTATTCTGTCACTACCAAAGAGTTAATGACTCCTGTACATGCCGACGCCGTAGTCAACCATGGAGACTACCGCAACAAACACAAAGCTACAAAATCACAAATAAAACATGAAACCAAAGTTCAATAAAAAAAAATAAAGAAACCTTGGAGACTAACTGGCCACGTGTCATAATAATATAATTTTTATTTATTTATTTATACATACATATAATAAAATCATAGAAAAGTCAAATCTGTAGGTGGGTTGAATATTTTTTTTTTAAATAATAGGGGCGTGATCTAAAATATATATATCGGGACATACCTACATATGTATATTATATCGGGACACCTTTTTCACACATGGTCGGTTAGCCCCATGATGATGATGATGATGGCATCCAGGCCGATTGTCGGCTACGGCGGCCGTTCTCATTTATGGAAATCAGCCAGCTGCGCAGGACATATTATAGTGCACAAGCATTCGCGCAGACACAAGTGCACTCTCTATTCCCTCACTCTCATAATCCGATGGGACGGCAATCCGACACGACCGGAGAGAGATCAGGCGCAGGACCGACATTTACGTGCTCTCCGATGCACGGGTGAATCAATCACCAACTTCCAGACTCCAGGCTGCTTTGTGAAAGTTTCTCAAAACCCACAAAGCGATTTCGGCCCGACCCGGGATTCGAACCCGAGACCCCGTGCACAGCAGTCGCGCCTTGCGACCAGTAGACCAACGGGGCAGTCAAAATAGTTAGCCCCATAATAAGCTATTGATTAGCTTGTGTAAGGGCTCATACGCACTATGCGGGTAGCCGCATTGCGGCTATGCGCACTGCGATGCGGCTACCCGCAGACCGCTCCGGTCGCTCGGAGGGCTGCGGCGCGAGTGACGGCCAGCCGGACGGTTGCTATACGCACTGTGCGGTTCAGTCTGCGGCTGCCCGCATTGAGTGAGTGTGTGCACGTGGTACGTCTGGTAAAATGGAATTCGATACCGAAAAATTTATTATCATCGAAATTCAGAGTCGGCCAGCAATTTGGAACACCAAATTACTTCTTTTTTTGTTTTTTCTTCTTTACGTAACGTGTGTAAATGTAGTAAATAGCTGCAACTTCTTCCACGTCCATCTTTGAAATGGATCGACATGACCGCAAATCGCAACGGTTCTTCAACCGCACGTTGCAGTTGCGAATGCGGCTGCCCGTGATCCGGCTGGCCGCATTCGCAACCGCATCCTGCGGTCAGCCGCGCGGCTAGCCGTAATGCGGCTACCCGCATAGTGCGTATGAACCCTTATGGGTGCCAACACAACTGATAAATTACAGATATTTTACACATGTATATTATATTATATATTTATAAATACATATTATAACACCCAGACCACAGCCAACAAGCATGCTCATCACACAAATGTCGAACGTGCCGGGAATCGAACCCGGGACCCTTAGCATGGCAGTCCGGCGTGGTAACCATTGAGCCATCGGGGTCGTCCAAATGGGGGGGGGGGGGTAAAATCGATATCAAAGCCAAAAATTCTAAAAAATATAGAATATTTTAGAATTTTTGTCTGTCTGTCTGTATGTAAGTCCGGGATAATCTCAAAAAGAACTGCATGGATTTGCTTCAAATTCGGCATAAATATAACTAAGAGGTCGGGTCAACACGGGTTACAGTACATATAAACTTTTGTAGTAGTATCGAAAACATTATTACATGATCAATCTGCATTATGAAAGCACGTTGCACAACCATTATGTAACTGTAATTAGCTTCTTAAAAGCGAGGGAGCTTTAGCTTTAGCTAATATCGCTATAGGGCTAGTTCTGTAAAAGTCATATAAAATCTTCTATAGTATGAAATAGTACCGTTAGCATTCTGTTCAGATACGATAATAAAGTGTAACATGAAAGCATTAAAATTTATACTTAATGGACTAATTAGATCTATACTAGTTTTTCAGAATCAATTATATTACTAGTATTTCATAAATAGTGGCACACTGCCGATAGTTTGCAGTGCTCAGGTTAAAAGTTTAACTCAATAAAGGTTTAATAATAAGGATTTAGTTAAGCCAAAATGTTTTTTAATGAAACTATATTTTTTTCGCTACACATTCGTGATGATTTCAACACTAAATTGGGATATAAACTATAAAATACCTAAAGAGTGCATTTAATGCAAGTCCACACAAAAAACTTTATTATGACTACACTATTTCATATTTGGTCAAGGAACTCTAATTCGTTTAAAATATGGCTGCTGTTTATGTCTGCCGTGATAGCACATTAGTAGCACGGCTGAAGCCAATGTGTACTATAGCAGCCATAGTCGAGACAAGTCCTTTTTATTAAAAGTTAATTGTTACGGTGGATTCTTTGAACTCAATTTTGAAGTAGATATCTTCAACTGATTGAGCTGAAATTTTGTATACACGTTCAGTTTGGATGACAATGCAAAATATGTTATATGACGTCATTTTGAATCCAATATGGCGGACCATCCAAGATGGCCCAGTAGTTATTTTTAATGAACTTCTACTCGACATATTGTAACGTAATTCTAAATTCAATATAGTGTGGACCAGCCAAGATGGCAGAATAGTTATTTTTAACACCCTCACCGCCAAGCCTTAATCGCCCAAACTAGAAACTTAGTAGAAATTTACACTTGACTTTTTTTCTCAACCTCATTTTTGTTTACTAATAATTTCTAAACTATACGTCTTAACCCAAACCCAAATATACCGTTCTATTCGTCCAGGCCAGAGGATTTTATTCCGCATACAAAAAGTATGAAAAGCGTGTGCATTAAGGATACACAACGTTCTAAACACGATAGGCCGTGTGTATCATTTTTGATACACAATGTAATAACAAGTGTGTGCAAAAATAATACACTGGCGCTGAGGGTGTTAAGGTATGTTTTTCTGCAATATGGGTATCAAATGAAAGGGATGATATAGGGTTACTCGAAAATTTGTGACTCACTCTAAATCCAATATGGCGTATCATCCAAGATGGCGGAATAGTTATTTTTAATGCACTTCTGTAATATGGGTATTAAAACTAAAGGGATGATTGAGAGTAAATCGAAATATTGTGACCTCACTCTAAATCCAATATAGAGGAGTTATTTTTAATGTGGACTTATTGAAATTAATCGGCAAACGACCTTGCAAAAATGATGCGTTGAACGAGATGAACAGACTTCAGAGACCTAGCCAGCGATAACTAAAAAACAAAAAAATAATTCAAAGAAAAAACATTAAAAAAAAACCTTTTATTTGAATAGCCTAAAAAGAAGAAAATATATTTAAAAATGTTAACTATCAACTTATTACCTCATTATACATACATATACAATTTATATGATAATAATAGCTTGTCGCGAAATTTGAAAATAAACTAGTACACTTTTCATAAGGGACCAATCTTAAATTTTGCGACAAGCTTTTATTATCGTATAAATTGTATTATGTAGCTGACTTATCACCATGAGAGCCTTTATGTAATGTCTATACAATACATCAGTGATAAAACTAGGGCCTTTTTGGGGTTTTGTAAATGTGAACAACACTATTATGGTACAAATCATGAACACTAATTAGCAGGTTCTAAAACGTTCTCAGGACCTTTATAGTGCTAACTTTTGTTGCTTGGGAGGTTTCTATGCTATTACAATATTTATCTAGAAATTGTGAAGTACCTATGCAGAACTTCGCACTTAAAAAATCAAGGATTCGGAGGAGGAAAGATTCGGAATAGTTTTGTACGGGTACCCGACAGTGTCAGATAGTTGGGAAAAGGCTTAGCAGATGATTCGCTTAACATTATTGCACAATGAAACATAACAGAACAAGTTCATATTTACTTCGTATCAATCACGTCATACCACGTAAGCCTCCGCCGGGATTCTGTTTTGCAGGCATCTGCTAAAATGTGTAAAGTGTCGTATCGTTATTGCCGTTACATTTACGTAATAACCTGATGTACTCGCACTGATAGGCACACAGGAAAATAAACATATTTAGGTACTATCAGGTTGGATATACATAGATCACGATAAACCAATATTGTTAATCGATGTATGTTTATAATAAGTGACCACGTTTTGAGTGCAATATCAGCAAATGACGTTCTCGCTGTGGGGGCAGCTGGCACCGGTATGCACTTTATAATTATGATGAGTTTAGTCCCATAGTTTATTCATTTTGATAAAGAGTGCTTGATTGCTGTTCAGACAGGGCCCGCGCTTCTGTAGCCGGATCATAACTCACACTGACATACCATGTGACGTGATCTAGCAACTATTACGTGTATATAATAAAGACTGATTATGACGCTCAAATCAGTTTTCAGATTGACAGATAATGGAATGGTAAGTAGTACCTACTCGATTGTTTGTTTTGAATAGCCCATATCCAACCGGATTACGAGATTATTACCGTTGAGTCATGTCCGCGTTCAAACGTGGCTACCGACGCCCCGGACCCAGGCGCGGGCGCTGCCGAGTGCCGTGGTGAGTTCGCGTATATCTCGGTGATTTAGCAACGGAATTGAAAAAAATATTTTTGTTTTTGAAAGAGTACCTTTCGTACTTACGAAATGGCCCCATTGTCATCAGTTCTACAAACTGATGATAGAAACCTTGAGAAATAAAGGGTAACTTTCGAAAATTGTAGGCATGTGTTAAGTGCAAAGTTGTCAATTAGATACATGTACCTATGTCTGATGACATGTTACAAAACAGTGAAGGTTTAGGGCTGACCTGATGATGGAGACGACAAAAAATTGAGGGAACTCCTCAACAGTTCATAAAAACTATCTTGTGTTTGGACTTGTATTATTCGTATTGACGAGAACTTTACACCGAGGTTTTGGGTTTTGACTACAAATGTGGTTTTGTTGACTGAGACGAAGTACAGTTCCGAGAACTCAGTCCGGAATTTCCCATTTTGGATATGAAAATGGATGAGGAAACACGATTTTAGTTTTTCTGAAAAACTAAAAGTAAAAGCTTTTTACAAAAAAAAGAGGTGTGCCAAGACGAAATGGTACTAGGTACATTTAATTTCTAAAAAGATAAATAATCGTAATTTAATAAAGTGACGATCGGGGTTTTTCTTTCATATAGAACCACAAGGAAACATTTATTTTAATTTGTTTATTCAATATATTTAATACAATGCGGAAGACTTACCTACAGCTTCATAAACTTTAACAAAAGAAAGAAGTCATAGAGGACAGAAAGCCAATTAGAAGTCATGGCTTATAATAAAAGCCTACAAATAAAGTGAACACACATCAGAACACCGTGCTTCTATGTATGAGGCTATAGTGTACAGTATTGCTACCACCATCCGCCTCAGATGTGCGCGTATTAGTAGAAAAATAATTTCATTTTTAGAGTAAGGTATACTGAGTTTAATAATTAAAACAACCGGTACGTAGACCAAACAGCGCATATGCGTATCCGCCGCAGCAGTGCCTACTAGCATGAGCTTAGTTTAACCTCCTCCAGCCGATGGTGGTGCGCCGCGAGCCGTCGGTTACCGCCTTCTCAGGCTCTGTGGTGATGGAGCGCCAAGCGTGGCCGGTGCTATCTGGCAGGTTGTTCCCCACCACTACACTCTCTGAAGGCACACTTGAGTACGTAGTGGTCTCCTCTACTGGCGTACCGGTAGAGTGGCTTGTATACGTAGTGGTCTCCTCTACTGGCGTACTGGCAGAGTGGCTTGTATACGTAGTGGTCTCCTCTACTGGCGTACTGGCAGAGTGGCTTGTATACGTAGTGGTCTCCTCTACTGGCGTACTGGTAGAGTGGCTTTTATACGCAGTGGTCTCCTCTACTGGCGTACTGGTAGAGTGGCTTGTATACGTAGTGGTCTCCTCTACTGGCGTACTGGTAGAGTGGCTTGTATACGCAGTGGTCTCCTCTACTGGCGTACTGGTAGAGTGGCTTGTATACGTAGTGGTCTCCTCTACTGGCGTACTGGTAGAGTGGCTTGTATACGTAGTGGTCTCCTCTACTGGCGTACTGGCAGAGTGGCTTGTATACGTAGTGGTCTCCTCTACTGGCGTACTGGTAGAGTGGCTTGTATACGTAGTGGTCTCCTCTACTGGCGTACTGGTAGAGTGGCTTGTATACGCAGTGGTCTCCTCTACTGGCGTACTGGTAGAGTGGCTTGTATACGCAGTGGTCTCCTCTACTGGCGTACTGGTAGAGTGGCTTGTATACGTAGTGGTCTCCTCTACTGGCGTACTGGCAGAGTGGCTTGTATACGCAGTGGTCTCCTCTACTGGCGTACCGGTAGAGTGGCTTGTATACGTAGTGGTCTCCACTGGCGTACTGGTAGAGTGGCTTGTATACGTAGTGGTCTCCTCTACTGGTGTGTTCGTGGAAGTGATAGAGGCAGCATGCGCGGTACATCCGGCGATGGCGGGCCAGTCGCACACACGCAACCGCGGGTTGAAGTGTAAGCCGGCGGGGCACTGGCGGCACGTGGCGCCGCTGGGCTCGCAGTAGTAGAACAGCTCGCAGTGGTCGGGGTGCGGTAGCATCGCATCCGGCGGGCCCGGCACCTGGCACCGTACCGCCGTCACTGAGTACCGCACGCACGCTGCTGGAATGTCTCGAGCCGCAGAACCCCTGTCGATAACCACAGCATTAGCATCGTCAATCAGCACTTTTTGAGATTTAAAATCCGTTTTCACTTTATAAGTGACTAAGTTCCAGTCGCACCTTACGCCGTTACGCCTTTCGGGGATTTAAGTGATTAATAAAAAATGTTTTTTTTTACTCGTCTATCGTTTGTATGTACATATACGTACGCGGTAACATAGTGGCTGGACGCCAGTAGGTAGGAGAGCGCGAGGAGCGCTTCCATGCTGGAGTCAACAGTGAGCGGTCGCGTCATCGCGTGCACTGCTACATATGCCGGCGGCGCGACTGCCCGTCGCTGGTCAACCTCAAGTGCCTCGATCCTCTCGTGGAACTCGACGCAGTGAGACACTCTTGAGTGAGACTCAATGTTATCAGTACAAGGGCTCGTCACGTGGAGCTTCACATGCGACGTTTTATATTGAAACATCAAGTTCTATGAATATAACAACTTGTTGATTATCTTCAGATCTGTTCAATCAAAACAAAGCGGTAAGTATAAGGTGGCGAAGTGGAGTGGGTAGTAAGTACATCCGTGTACTTACTTGTTCTGTAATCACGTGTATCTTTGGTGTACGATAGGCACCACCAGCCTTTACAACTACTATCAGCGAAAGGAAGTCATGAAGTAGTGGTTTGTACGAGGTCACCCCGAATGAGCTTAACATTCGCAGGAAAGAGGACACTCAGGTTCTTAATAAAACTGAACTAATACAATTTTGTTGAGTTTATTGTAAAATATCAAACTTTTGGTAGCATCATCACAGTAATTGGTATTTACAAAGGCTCAGAGCAGCCGAATTACTTGAAAGTTTAATTATTTTAAAGTTAATTATGTAACGTAACATTAAATTTATGTCAACTAAAGTATGAATCTCTGTGGAGTGCGCGTGGCGGTTGCGCAGCGCTGACGTCACGTGGCTGGCGAGTGGCGCCGCGCTACACGCCCGCCGGAGCATCCTCCGTGAACTCGTCGCAGCGGTCCTCGAGCTCGTACTGAAACCGTACATCGACACATTAGGTGTTACTATTGATCGACGATGGTGTTCTCGTGTGAAGTAGGTGTAGGTACCTCATCGAGCTGCAGGCACTTGCCCCACTCGGCGAGTGTGATGCGGTGGTCGTCGTCCTCGTCGCAGCGGTCGAGGAAGGGAGCGATGCAGTGCTCCAGAGACATCAGCGGCGCGCGGATCGGGAATAGCTCATGCCGGGACACGAATCTAATCCAAATAAATACATCAGTATTGCTCGATCAGTATCAATAACTAAGAAGTCATTATAATTATGCTTAGGCCTTTCCCAAAGTTACGGTCGGTTTCCAGTCTAACTGGATGCGACAGATACCAGATGTTTATAGTGTAAAGCCTGTCTTAAGCCTGTCTGCTAGTCAACATTATACGACCAGATGGCGTGGTGGTTAGTGAACCTGCCTGCCACGCTATAGGTCGCGGATTCGATTCCCGCATAAGTCAAACATTTGTGTGCATGAACATGGGTGTTTGACTTAGTCTGGGTGTTTCTATGTATAATATGTATGTTTTTACAAAAGAAAAGTATATAAGTATTTTTATCAGTTGTCTAGTACCCATAGTACAAGCTCTGCTTAGTTTGGGACTAGATGGCGTTGTGTGAATGTGTGAGGAATATTATTATATTTGTGAATTTTGATTTGCGATTTATTTGTTGGTTCTTCAAACCTTACTTGTGTTGCTGGGGTGGGGGGAGTTAGTTGCGTCACTTCTTCCTATTAAAAACACATAGGAAGGGGTGAAGAGTGGGCGATTGGGAGCTGTCTTTCGTGTTGACGTTCGAAAAGTGATTTATCAGCCTAATTTGAATAAATGATTTTGAATTTGAGTTTAGCCATGCGCTTCTCCTGTCTCGAATGAAGTAATCCTAGCTGGCTATATCCGTGTAGTGGTGTCGCACCTGTCGTTGTCGTGCGCGTCTAGATCGCACCATTTCCAGATGGCGGCGTTGGTCCAGCGGCGCGTGAGGTTGGACTCGGCCTCGCGCTCCATCTTCAGATAGTGCGGGGTGAGCTCCCGGCGCTCTGCCATGTCGCGCATGATGTTGAACAGCCAGTCGCGCATGCGCCGCGGGAAGTCCAGCATCTCGTTTTCACTGCATTCCTGGATTTCCAAACAAAACATTGTACTACGGGTAATACTTTCTGCACGGAAAGAATCTAAAAGACAGCGACCAGATCTCCTGTCCTACAGGGGAGAGACCCACAAAAGGAATAAATGAAAGACATGAGGATTAACATTAACATGGTGGGTACAGAAGGAAGGGACCATCAAATACATATATGATGCATGAATTGTGTAAAGTACGATATGGCTGGAAAGAACGTTATGTACCTGTGAGATGACGCTAGACAGAGAAGTATGGAACACAAATTATGTATGCTGCGTAGACAACAAATAAAATTGGAATAGCGGCAGAAGAATTATGATGAATTCTTTCGGCAGGAAATGTTGCCATTGTATGAAAGGAAAGGGGCACAGACCGGCATTTCACGGCAGGTGCCGTAGTACTCGATCTGCACGTGGTGGTACTGCGGGCCGCGGCACAGCTCCGAGCCGTCCAGGCACAGGCAGCGCTGCTGGTACACCTCACAGTCCGACGACCAGGTCTCGTTGTGGTTCGTGCAAACCTGCGTCAACAAGACGAATCTATCCAATGTATATACATCACCTTGCATCCATACCACTTCGAAAATGTGCGTATGAATAATAACATAATAAGACATTTGAATACATTCATATTCCGCTTCCGACGGCGGTTTTACGCGCTTCTTGAGGTCACGACTTGCCACAGTCAGATAAAAAGTAGTCATACGTTATTCTGATGTATCTTTACTGACCTTATAAGGCCAAAGAGTTAATTCGCTTCAACGCGCTACTCTCAAAAAATTCTATCAATTTTTACTTTGGCCAATTTGGTAAATTCCATTCAACAGTTTTAAATGGAGCGAAGCTAAAAAAATATTTTGCTCGTTAGATTTTCATTAAATCAGCGATGAAAGCGCAAACTATTTTATTGCAATAACTGAATATGAAGGTTATCGCACCTTGCGGCGCGAGTCGGTCTCGTAGGGGCACTCCTTGATGCAGTTGCAGACAGCATCGCCGTGCTCGTCGATTTCGCATACGCGGCCGGCGCTGCAGTGCACGCGCAGGCACGGGTCTGCAACATGGTCCCATTCGTGATCAACCAGTAGCGCTGTCGCGGCGGTGCGACACATTTACCTCGACAGCTCCGGGTCTCGTGGCAAGTACGACACATTTGTTTACACAACAACAAGTGGGCGAGGATATGTTATGAACTAAATATCGCAGTAGTCAGTACGAGAGTATGGGTTAGGTGGGCAGAACGTTACCGTCTAGGACATTGACTTCGTTTTCGCTGCCGCCTCCCTCATGTGAAGACGCCTCGTTCATGATTTCATTGACGCGTGACCTTTCAGCTTCCTGCAACACATTGCGATGTTATATTAATCTCGACTAAAACTCGCTGGCGCGGCGTGTGGAGCACGGGAAGCAACGCGGACATCGTGATCACCTGGAAGCGGCGCTCATCGAGTCGCTCCGCCATGCCGAGCTCGAGGTGCTCTGCTTCCGAGTCTTCGCGCACGGGCGCCGCCAAGTCGGGCGGCGCTGGCCGCTCCGTGGTGGTGGTGCGCAGCCGCCGGTGGCGTCGCCGGTGGCGCTGCAACACAATCATGTTGACGTTACTGGACTCCTGCATCGCAAGTTTTTGGCACTGCAGGGCCCTGGCTGGTAGTCGCCAGAAGTGAACTACATGAGCTGATGTGCTGAGATACCTCTGCGTCGGCTGTGCACAAGACTGCGACCACGAGGGCCAGCACAAGTAGACCCCTCATCTTGAAACGGAACTACCTGGAACAACCGTATATATTATTTTTATTATGTCTCGAGTTATTTACAGGAATATGATTAATAGCAGTAGCGAGTGTTTAGGAGCACGCTATTTACGCTCGTATCGAGTTTATTGTCGATGTCCAGTGCGCGCACCGTGCCCGCGTCCTACACATAGTCTAAATGTAGGTACAGTTTCCCCATCATCGTTGAAGGAACAATGAACGGTCTTCCAGTGATATAATCTGAATCCTACAATGTAGGTTTGCCACTCGCCAGCCACATCCTGTAAAATAATTGTTAGCCACCTGTGTAGAGTAGGTACGAAATCAGAGAATGTACGTATATACATACATGTGGTGTTTGTTAATTATAAATAAATTGAAACGGTCGTCGGTCCTAAGCGTCGGTCACACAAATCTTATGACTGATCAATCAGTAGAACAATGAAAACTCTGCTTCCGTCATACGAATGAGTTAAGGAACTAGTAGAGGAACTAAACAACATTTAGTTAATGAGCTATTACAGGAATTTACTTGAACATAGGCAAGCAACAATAAAAGCCCCTTTATAGTTTGGACTTGTGCACACAAATACTGCATTGAGTACAGTTTCATTGAGGAGCTAGGTTTGCTGGCTTGTGCATGGCTTGTCAGGGTTCACGGTGTCAACGGCACGGGGCGAGGAGAGGGCAACGCACCCCGGTGCGCAGAGTCGCCGCTCGGAAGCTGTGCGTGCGGCGCGGCGGGCGGCTCGGTCACACCTTATCGCGAGGAAAGTGAGCGCTCTGTCATCTTATGTGTTAAAAAACTTTTCTATTTTCTAAAAAAGTATCCTACCACATCGCAAGTGCTAACAACTGTACCAGGTATTGCTGATGTGTATTTGCGCGTCACCTAGTGTCCCGTATGTGTTTACGCTAACGCAAAACTTAAACATGTTTAATAAATATGCGCAGATTTTTTTTCTGCGATAACCTTGGTCACTGAGGTCTAGTCTTATTTAAAAATATGATTTCACTAACAACGATAGGTACGTATGCTATCTACATTACACAGTTATTCAATTTTAACGATCGTGGCAGGGATTGCGGGCAGCGGATGGTGGTGACCTCATCCCCACATCTGCACAATTCAGCTCGCATGGGTTTTACGAGGCCGTTCTCAGAAATGTGTACGCAATAGGTATTAGTGTGTGCTAGCGTTGCAGTTTGCGGTGCACGAGGGCCGAGCGCTCGACAAGTTGCTACCTACTGCCACTTTCTGTACCTACTAGTTAATACATGTGCGAAGTTCACATATGTATGTGCTTTTAATAATAATTCACGATACTAGCCAACTTCACTAAAGTCTGCCAAGACGTTAAATTATGTACCTATCTGAATTTGGTTACCCCTCTGTGTACTGCTTAGGTGGAGTCCGACAAGCCACAAAATTATAAAATTGACAAAATTTACTAAGTGATTTTTCTTTTTGTCATCCGACTTAAAAAAAAGGAAGAGGTCTTCAATTCGGCTGTATGTTTTATTTTGTTTGTTACTCGATTTCTCAAAGACGCCTGGACCGATTTCACAAAATTCTTTTTTTTATATAAAAGATCTTAATTTGAATTGCTGAGGTTTGTAAACGCCACATTTTAGGTGCAAGGAGGGCAACCCTGTTGTTGAGTGTAGGTATAGCGAAGAAATTCCTTGATAAGCATTACACAATAATAATATTGGTAGTCAAGTAGGTCCGCTTGGAATGCTTGCGTTCAGCCGAGCAGGTTATGCTACAAAAGCTTCATCAGCTCAACTCGTCAGCTTACCTAAACAGCATGTTGATCGAAGGGAATTGATGAATAATTTGAATTTTACCTCTAAAATACATAACTTCTATTAAATAGAGGTTCCCCGGGAGCGATCGGTAGGTGACCTAACTAACATTCCGTAAGTTTCATAGACCTACAAAATATGGAACGGACTATTTGGACCCGTTGTAATCGTAACCCTCGCAAATGCAAGTGAAGGCAACAAGGAGCTGAAACGTTTCTTGTCTAGAGAACAATTTAGAGCGCGCCGCAGTGGCGGCGGAGCTCCATCGATCTGCGCGGCCACGCGCCTGACAGCATAGGTCCTCTCTTTACCAATTATTCGCAAGATACAGTAATGTTTATTGTTATTATCTTTGAGGAAAATAATCGCTTCATGCGACACTGATAACAGGTTAGTGGCGAAAGATAAAATCACTAATCATTACTCATTTAAGTATGTACCTACTTCCCAAACACTTAGTTACATATAAACGATTATAGCCTAGGTTTTCCCACCTCCCACCTCTATTTAGTCTTTGATTGAAAGAAGTGACTAACGAGCAAGTTTAAAGTACCTACGCACAATAGTAGCCGTCCAGAGCATGCGCGGCCCGCGGGCTTGTACCATGTGCGTACCTCTATGTACTAACAAAATACACTTGGTTGACTACATATAACCTTACACAAATACCTTATTTCTTAGGTATATTTTTATTCTTCTGACGAGCATGTCAGCAGTTGGGTCTCTCTTCATCATCTCAGCTAAACGGTAGAAGAGGTCCCGAGCTAAGTTCACGTTACGCAGGTGTAGTACTTAGGTATAACAGTTTAGGCAAAGAACGAATAAGACAGTGACATAGTTGAAGCGCGCCGGGACACAGTCATGACCCTGCCTGCAGTCATCGCATATATTCGTCTGAGTCTCCTTCTGCATTCATTATAATAGAATAAGTGTACGGCAGGCATCGTTTGACCATTACCATTTGTGCTAACAGGGCTGAGCACTAGATCCAGTTTAATTAGTGAATAAAGTTTTCTGTGAAGGAGCTTGTGGTTAAGTAAAAGTCGCACGGGTCGATTGATGATATTTAAGGTTAAGCAACGCTTGGCGCGGTCGGTCCGTCGGTGGATCGTCGGCCCATCTTGTCATGACGAGTTCCTCCGTGTTTCGGAATTGCACGGTCCCGGCGGCTGTCATTTGTAGCATCTTTGGCAGTCGTTACGGGTAATCGGAAGTCAGAAAGTCTTAGCAACGGGTATCGGGTCGCGCAGGTAACTGGGTTGAGAAGGCCAGATAGCATGCGCTCCATGTAAAACACTGGTACTAAGATGCATCCGGTTAAGACCGGAAGCCGACCCCGACATGACTTGGGAAAAGGCTAGGCAGATGAAATTGAGGTGAGTCCGACGCAAACAACCTGAACTTTTACGAACGAGTAATTCTGAAAAGCACCTCCGTCATCACCAGCAGGGCCCCTGCTGCAGGGGACTTAGCTTAAGGTAAAGTCGAGTGTATGACCACGGCCGCGCCGGCAGCCAATACTTAGCTAGCTGAAGCTAGTCGCCAGCGTCACCGAGGAATCAATGCATTACCTACTGTTACGTACATGACTATAATTGTCAATCGGATTCAATTGCATCGCGTGGCTGAGAGGAACAGTCTAGAACGGCGCATTTGTATCTGCGCGACTATTTGTTTCCATTGACCCAAATACGTTGCCGGTAATGCGTGACAGCGGCCGCGCCGTGTGGAGCGGCCACGCGACGTGGGCCCAAGATCAGAAGGACGGAGTGCACGTGCTCAGGTATGTGCCCTGAAAGGTGCGGGAACACAATGATTGCGGCTGCCCCAGCGCACAACACGTGAGTACCTGGCCGACCAGTGTCCCACTATTAACATTTAACAGCCAGACCAGTGTCTGGACAAGAGCTGGGTTCATTAAATATTTATACGTTATTCAGCTCCTTGGCTGTTGCATAGAAGCACAAGTCTCTATGAAGTTGTAAAGAATAATGGCACGCCCTTAGGTACTTGTAGATATAATTTTCACGTTATTCAATAATCTAGGTTAAAATGAATTCGAAATTAAATGTGTGAGTATAAATAAAACATTTAATCAATAGAGACCCAATTCGGGTGCTTTAATCGCCGTTTTTAATTAAGATTGTAGTGTCATCAGTATTTTTGAACCCACATTATCTGGCGCGATAGCCTCCCAACCTTGCGCTCGAAGTGTGTCGGCGGGAGCGGCTTTACGACTACAGCGGAATAACTAAAACTGAATTTACTGGAAAACTATTACTGACAAGTCCGGCTAACGTTAACACACATCCAAGTCACCGACTCTGTTCCACTTCCTACTTTTATACCTATACCTAATGGCGTTTTGTGTCAGCGTTGTCAATTACAAAAAAGAAGGTTTCGTCTGTTCTCCAGAGGTTTTTTAGTTTAGTTTGTCACCAAACCAAAATAACAGCCAAGAGGGAGGCGAGATACCGACGTAGATTTACTTATTTTCTTTTTAAGCATTTTTAAGACGGTTTCAATAATTTTGAAAATGTATTTATTTTGTGCTTTTCAGTCGAAACTTGAAAATAACCTTTTAAATGTAATCATCCAGTTTAGCATATTATTTAATTGTAACTAATAGGTATTTTTGTTTTAAGGAAATATAAGAATGTCGAGAGGTGACCAATAAGTAAGTACCTATTAAATGTAAGGTCTGTGTCTTTATTGGTCAAATTAATAGCTACGTTGATACTAATTTAATCAGATCGGATAAATATACTGAAAAAATATTGCTTCAGCTACATACGAATATTCATAAGATAATATGTTTTGAACTAGAAGATGACGTAACGAGTCAAGTCAGCGTGTTCACAATTTATGAATGTAAGGCGGTAAGACCCTATGCATATGACACGCTGCAGACGCTCCGCATCCATTTACTAGGATAGTCAATGAAAAAGTTTGCTAAAATTCTGCGAAATAATACAAGTTCTAGGTTAGTTGTTTATTCCTATGGTCTGAATGAACCCTTAAATAAGTGGATACAAAAAGACGGTACGAGTAGGTACCTGTACCATCCGAAAAAAGGAAATAAGCTCTGATATATGTATATAATTGATCATTTAATTTGATGGTAGGCATCTAATTCATTATTAAGGCAATACTTTGTCTCCGACGTCCGGTAAATAATACATGTATAAATGGGTCAGAGCTGGCGGCAGCGGTTTCGCGAGGGCTCTGGCGGAAGCTCCGCGCCAGTGTCCGCTGATAAAGTGACCCTGCCGCGATAGCCATTTAAAAACATCAGTTTTTGTGCCACTTACTGGCCACTACCGAGTATTTTGTGCGTGTTATCAAATCGCGTGATAATCCTCAACTTTCGTATTATGACTTTTTCCACGATGACAGCCACCCTACACAGAGTGATCTAAGCTGTACTAAGCATTCGGTAAGGTTTGTATTTTGCGGATTCATTTGTTAGTGACTAGTAAAGCGCTCATCGCTTATGCTGCAGACTACCCGTAAAGTAAATCGCGACCCTATTGGTCTAAGACTTCGCTTACGGCATGTCACCAGGCTGTAGGTACTTCATGAAACGTGATAGTACTAGACAGCTGAAATTGTCACAGATGATACATTTCTACTGCCGCTATAAGACAAAAATACTAAAATGAATATTGACGCTTTTAATATTCCCACCCCCTTAAATATTATTTATTTATATTTCAGGGGGGGGGGGCTCCCATACAACAGAGATGATATTTTGAATTATGGTTTTCAATTCGGCAATTACGTTTTTTTTATGTATGTACACCGATTACTCCCGAGGTTTCTAGTCCGATTAGTTTAATTCTTTTTTTTTGTTCGATGCAGTATACTTGCCATTTGGTCCCATAAAATTTATTTTCATCCAATTTGGTTAAGTACCTACTTTTTATTTTATGAGCATTTGTTTGATTATGTGGATGATGTTATAATCTTCCATGGCCGGCTAATCAGAATTTCCCACAAACTAGAGTTATAATAGCTATTATAGAAGGTATGGAGTGTATGACGAAACAGGATTTTGGACCTGACACTAAAAAGATAAAAATATTTTTTTTTACAAAACAAATTAAACAGAGAAGTAAAAAAAAACTTTTAAGTAAGTACATCGCTGTAGAAGTCGGTGTCCAAATAGGTACAGCTGCAACTCCTTGACAAATAAAAAAAAATATATTTTTTGGTAACATTTGATGAAACCCTTATTTTTATTATTGTTTGTTTCACATGAATCAACACCATTCATCTTCCTACACGGAATCTATCAACCTATCGGTGCGGACGGCGCTTTGCTAGTCCTACATGGTAACCTGCTTCTATCTGATATCTGTGAATGTGTGAGTGCACCGGCCGCCTACCAATTTATCGTTGGGCCTTAGAGACAACCACGTGGCGGGCGAGTCCTCAAATAAAATTGCGACAAAATCGAATTACCTACAACTGAATATTTTTGCGGAGTAAATTTTGAATACCTACAAGCCGTGTGCGTATAATAATATGATCATGTTTTGCATATCAGTACATCCTGTGACTACAACGATGACGAATAATCGGTCATGAAACATTCTCGCAACGACAAATAAAATGTTTGTCAACAAGCGCCGTATGTAACAAATACTTGCGTATTATATCGTTATTTCATTAGCCACACGCATCAAGCAAGCGTTTGGTGGATGATGCAGAGCGGAGGGAGACTAACTACATTACCTACCTACTAGGAACCTATTGTTGCCACCACGGAACAGACAATTAAAGAATTTTTAATTGCCACTAAGCATTCAAAAGTGGAGAGGTGTTAACATTCCACTTGCTCGCCCTGCAGAGCTAGAAGAGGCGCTGTTGGGTTAGGCATCGCAAGCGCAACTTATTACTTTACCTACATATATCCCGAGGCGCGAGATGAATGATGATGATTCATTTTAAAGAAACATAAGAAGAACTATTTTAAATATTACATTATACTGTAACCAATAAATTATTATAAATTTTATCAAAAATCCGGTTCATTTTACGTAATTGCAAAAACAAAAATAGTTCCGCCAGGAAATACGATATCCTCACTGAGATTACAAAACGAAAATTAATCAAATAATCATCAGATGTCATTGATGTCATCAATAATATTAATTATATCACAATTCATCAGCGATACTTATTGATAATACTAGTTTAGCCAAGTTAAATCATTTCTTTGCTGCCCAATCTTAATTGATTGGTTTGATCGAGATATGAATATGGAAAAACCGTGTACAATGTAACTATGCCGCACATGTACAGTGACTAGGATCTCCATACTTGCTCTGTTCCTCTCCGATCACTATCTCTGTATTACATTCGATAAGTTCAAATAACATCATTAAATTCATAAGAGCTGCAGTGCATCCGTGTCGCGACAAGTAGGTACATGCGCCAGTAAAGCCTATTATAGGTACTTTATTATGGTGCGTATGTTTCTACTGTGGTTGTCCACAGAGATTCTAGGAAACTAGGAAGATTTGTGCCAGGTTGTGTGAATTGGACGCATGTAGGCAAGGAGGAACTCGAAATTACAAGGATGGTGAGTATGGTTACCCTTCAATGGACCTCGTTCGCCAAGTGAAGCTAAACGTTCGATCGGCGTGTGCAGGTGGAGAACAGGGCATGCGGCCTCTCGCATCCAGCCACGGTCCGGAGCGAGAGAATGGGATGCCGTTTAATACTTCTCCGAAACAGTTAAAGAAGCGGCGGAGCGGCAGAGAGGCTGCACCGGCTCTCTACGGATGACTACCGGCCATCTTAGGTGCGTATCTGTGGCCGGTGAGTTTTGTTTGGCTCGCCATCCGTACGCCTCTTCTACGCGCTCATCTAAGGACCCGTTTTTAAACTTACTTTACGGAACCCTAAAAACAAAGCCATGCTCCGCGTACGTCCGATTAACTCAAAAAACGAGTGAACAGCTTTCAATCTTGTAAATTTTCGTTTGGAGCGCATTATTGTAATTAACATATGTATATACTATACTTAATTAAAGAAATGTCAAATGCACTCGTATAACGCTATTAGGCAAACAGGAAGCTTACCTTACCATGAAATTCCCAAACCTACAATAGCTATTAATAGTGTTACGTCAAAATGAGACAATTGGTATTGTGTCAGTAAATTATTATTATTATTCCTTAATTATATTTTTTTAGCGTCGACTATTAGTCGTAGGAAGAGGCGTACGCGCATCGCTTCCTGTTTACAAATAGTTTCCGAAGACTGGTTTGAGTTACAGGTACCCAAATCTTTCATCATAGCCCGACACAATTGGCAATCTAGAAGATAAACATTGCCGAGAGGAGTGCTAATCATAGCATAAACATATAAAAAGTAATCCTAAGCGCCTGAATTCTGGACACTAAACCAGTTTTTGATTTCAAATTTTAGGTCAAAAACACACTGATCGTGTTGCAAGCTGGAGCCGGTTCGCATACATTATTCGCAAACCTGGAGTTTATACAGTAAATGACACCGAGTTCAGTAAGAATTATTGGTACTGAAGCTTTTTTAAGCAAACTTTTTAACGACGTAGGTACTTTTATGGTATGGTAAATCGGTACAGAAAAATGATTTTTTGATTTCAACATAATGATTAACCTAATAGTAGTAATAGTCTAGAATGTTTCAACATTATATAGAGCAATTATAGTAAGACATTCATGTACTCACGGTATGTATTTATGAAGTAGCCAGCAAGCGTCCTCCGCGGGGTACGAGCGCGTAGCCGACTGGCACGGCGTGGCTGCGCGCCCGCATCCCGGCACGGCTACACAACCAGCTACTTACCAGAAGATCCACTCCATACAGAGCGAGTCTGCGTAATGCTTACCAAAACAACCATTTTGAATGATAGCCACCAAAAATACAATCCATCAAGTACATTTTTACGCATTGTCGGTTAAAATATAATTACAGATCACAGTTCTAAATAAAAGAAAGCCGACAGGTTTTGGTAAGCAAAAAAATAAAACCGACTTCAAAAACACTATTGGTTTTATTTTTTTGTATTTTTTCTTTTTATACACTCCATACCTTCTATAATAGCTATCATAACTCAAGTTTGTGGAAAATTCTCATTAACCGGCCGATTATAACATCGTCCACATACACATCATCCACATAAATCAAAGAAGAGAAGAGAATTACACTAATCGGACAAGAAACCTCGAATGATCGGATTGGGTCCCACTTTAGATAATAATGGCTTCCAGAGCGATTATCTGCAAGAGCAGCTGTTCTCTGCATGGAGATCGCCCAGGATACGGCTGTATCACCGCCAGTGTTGACTTAAGTTGCTTTATGAAAACTACTTAAAAGTTTACAAACCACAAAGCGAAATAGGCCGGACCCATGAGAGCCGATTTTCAGACGAATATTTATTTTTAACGGACATCACATAAATAATAGATTGGTCTAAAGAAACTAGGTTCGTCGTTCTCGTTCAAAAACAACCGAATGTTAGAGGCGTTCTACAGATCAAAAATCACAAACTTTTCTCTTCCACCAAAAATATTCTACACGATCCAAACCGTCTTCGGTCTGAACTGATCTTCGGTTGTCTGACCCGGCCCATAATTAGGGGGATAGCCAAGATGTCTTTCTACAATCGTAAAGCTTGTAGAAACGAAGAACATGTATGGAAATAACATTTCAAATCGATAGATCTTGTGGTCACCCGACCAACGTCTAGACGGTAGATTTTCATACTAACTTGAAGGTCACTCCTGTCGGCGGACGGACGGTTTGAATTATGTAGAACGCATTTAAATATTAATACATTTGATTATCGTAAAAGTTTTTAATTTATTTTGCAGTTAGAAATCAGCATTTAGCGTTTAACCATCTGTCGGCCAAGACTAGGTAATATTTTTCAGACTTTACCTTTGCTATCGTCGGATCGTTCTGCTTAAATATCGATACATAACCACTAAATGGTGATAGCTAAATACAAACTAAGTACAGCAGGTTGGTTTCTACAAGATCTCAAAAGTTTTTAGGATGGAAAGATTCCATAGATTTAACATTCTTGACGATTGATTGACTGCGACGAGACCAAAGGCGGCTCTGAAGTTAGTCGACACAGCTCCATGTCTGGAATCTTTCCATCCTTAAAACGTCCCCTGCTGTCTGATTCAATATCTTTAAAACCTGTAAACGCGCAAATTATTTTTGCGGTGCACATTTTTGCACTAATAGGTAGATATCTCTTTCTGCCCATGCACAATGTGTCTATCTACTATCATTTATTTTTGTTCAAAATGTTCTTGCTGGAGGAACTTTTACCCTAACGAGAATAGTTTTTGTTTGCACAACACGCACATAGTATTTTTGTTATTATTTTGCGCCCATTATATCGGTGTCCCACTCATGTCACTCTGGGAACCATGTTGCTATCTCCTGCTCGGCCAGTAGGCCTTAGTAGGTATTAAGGATATACAGATCGGCAGTCCTTGTATCTGAGTTTATGTAGGTACCTAAGTTGCTATGAACAGCGATTTTTACTGAAACGGTGATTTGGAATTTAAATAGCATTTGATACCAACGTATCACATTACAGTTGTATCTACGTCAGCGACATTTATATGTGACTGTGTCTGACAAAAGGGACCTCTTTGACGATTTGTGTCGCAACAAAGTCGTGTCCAGTATGCCAGTACGTAATCAGCAATTAATTTAATAGAAGTATTATAAACTAGCTTCCGCCAGCGGTTTCACCCGCTTTCTGAAGGAAGTACTTTCCATACCCGGATAAAAATTAGCCTATATGTTATTCTGATGTATAAGCTATATTGTGGTAAAGTTTCATTCAAATCCATTCAGTAGTTTTTACGTGAAAGAGTAACAAACATCCATACATCTATACATCCATACTTACAAACTTTCGCCTTTATAATAGTATTAGGACTAGCTTCCGCCAGCGGTTTCACCCGCTTTCTGAAGGAAGTACTTTCCATACCCGGATAAAAATTAGCCTATATGTTATTCTGATGTATAAGCTATATTGTGGTAAAGTTTCATTCAAATCCATTCAGTAGTTTTTACGTGAAAGAGTAACAAACATCCATACATCTATACATCCATACTTACAAACTTTCGCCTTTATAATAGTATTAGGATAGGATTAGGATTTCCAGATCAATTTGCATTTAATTTTCAAATTGCGCGACAGCTTTTATTATAACATAAATCGTATACAATGGGGTTTTAATTGTGATGATTAAAATTTTAAAGAAAAACTTTTAGCTTTTATTTTTTAGCTATCGCAGACTAGGTCTCCGGGTCTTATATTTCAATTTTCTCTTAATATTGTGCCCTTTCATTTGATACCCATAACCTGAGCCCATAAAGCAGTAAGCGCATTAAAAATAAAGTAACTACGCCGCCATCTTGGATTTAAAATAATGTCAAATAATTTTATTAGTTATTCTCAATAACCCTTTCACTTTTGATACCCAAATTGTAGAAATGCATCAGAAATAGGTAACTGTTCCGCCATCTTGGGTGATCTAATACATATGTCGAATATTGGATTTAGAATGACGTGTATTTCCCTTTCCGTGTTCAACTGGCAATCGGACTAGCGAAATCCACACGCGCGCTTTTGGTGTGTCAGATGGAGTTCCTCTCCGGTCGTGTGTCGAATTTCCTATCGGACTATGACGAAGAGCGAATAGTGTATTTGTAAGTTCGCATAGCTGGCTGATCTCTTTTATTAGAGAACAGCCGCCGTGGCCGGCAATCGGTCTGGATAGACGGACGCCATTTATACTATTTTGTAAGTATTTATGGATGGAATTCTTAGCTTTCAGCTGAGAGCAGAGCAAGACGTTATTTTTTGACGTGGCGGTTAAATAAGTGTTAATTCCATAAGAGGGTAGTAGTTATGTATTTTTTTAAAACTTATTATTTTGTTTTTATTTCTGTTTCTTTTGTATAGACGCACTTGTGGTCCAGAGATATGGATTGATAAGGAGAAAGATGTATGGATAAGATTGTGGTAAAAGTGGGATAGAAATAAAAGACTCGGCGTGTTACAAAAAGTACATCTCTATTAGAGAGGGAAGCGCGAGCAGCGCGGCGAGGGGCGAGCGCCCGCGCCGCCTGCTGCCGCCGCGCTTCATACGTAAGTTACTGAACAACACTGTACCGCACAAACTTTAGACCCCATTACATACATACTGCTACTAGGCGCCTGCTGAAGTACTAGAGCGAGTCGGCCGAGCCACACCTCGATGAGAACGCACTTCGGCACCATAGTTCTAGCATTGTCGTCGGCCGGGCGGCGCTCGGTTGACGCGCTGAACGTTTGTCATGGTAATATAGCACAGACTGAGCGCTACGGAACTATCCAAATGGTAGCTTCCGCTATTTGTACTAGGTACTTTAGCTGCGGGATCTAAACTTTGTATACAGATTTGCACATCATTATACTTGTAAATGCTGTTTTATAGGGCGAAAGGTGTTACAATACGTTCGCATCGAAAAATGTGATGACAACGCTTACAAGCAATCGTATGACGTGTAGTAAGATAGGAGCGGGCCTGCCCACTCGCGGACCGACATCGGTTTACAACTAGCGGCTCGTACAGGGTGCTATGAGTGTCTGTACGCCCTGTACGCGTGGCAGTGACAGCCACACACCTTGTAAGACAGCGCAGATTTCAAAGCAAACATTAACCCTTTTATTCATAATAAAGCCATGCACTGATAAACTTTCTTTATACCACAGTAAAATAAAGTGGTCTAACACAAGGGACCTTTTTTGAAGGGTGTACTAACTAAGCAAATGGGTTTAATATAAATAAGGAACTTAGATTACTCATATCTGAATCACATATCCCTTTCGCTGGCTTACAAAGTGAAAATCGCAGTCAACATTGATATTAGTACAGGTTTACATTAAAAATAAATTATTGTAACTAACATATTATGTAGTATGGATGGACCCGGCGGTGTTCGAGCCGACCCATACAGGGCCCGTCAATAACTTTGCTTTTCCGAAATTGGCAATTTGGCGTGTCGTTTATTGAATGCAGTGTTTTTTTCATACATTTTGACTATCTCGTAGTGACTGGTTGCCAACTCGGGACAAGCGAAGCCAAGCGACACCAAGTACAGAGTGGGCGCGCACACGCCACTGAGGCGGCGCCACCGCCCGGCCCGAAGCGGTACA
This sequence comes from Heliothis peltigera, assembly GCA_958496145.1. Taxonomy (NCBI): domain Eukaryota; kingdom Metazoa; phylum Arthropoda; class Insecta; order Lepidoptera; family Noctuidae; genus Heliothis; species Heliothis peltigera. Next base: position 133,306 of record OY292332.1, read on the forward strand.
AACGCGATGCCCGTCCTTCTACAGTGTAAAGAGACTCTCGAATATTATTTACAATAAATAAGTACACGAAATTTAGTCCAGCACGTGGCGACACCACATGCTTCACAACTCAATAGAAAAACAATGTACTTACGACATATTAGTAGTACAGTTAAAAAAAATCGATGAAAAACTAAATCAAAAATACAGTCACTGCCATTTTTTTTTAGTTTTCTTTTTTAACTAATATTAATAATATTAGAATATAATACAGTTTCAAATCGTTATCGATGTTGGTACGCAGTAGTGTAGGCAGTTAGCGATTACACGGGCGACGCGGTGTGGCACGGCCACGCAAGCGGCCCGGCCACCGGCGACCGGCGACCTGGTCAGCGTGCAAACGCTACTGCGCACGACATCAGTCACATAATTACTTCAATACAGACCTAAGTAAATGCATAAGAACATCTGCATCAATATCGTTTTAGCGAATCGATACCAATAACATACATTTTATTTTAAATACAAAATACGTTATTTATAGTTCTGGAAAGATTTTTGGAGCTAGTCTAGAATTTATTATTTCGTCAAGTCGGCGAGGCGGCGGGTGCCGGCGCGGCATCGTCTAACATAAACCCTAACAACTATTTACACTCATAAGTATTTTTCTATTTATCGTTCGGTGTGGCGGCCAGACGCGCGGCAGAGAGGACACGCAGTGCCGCGCCGCCAGCGCCGGCCGGCCTCGCGACGCGTTCAATAACTTAAATTCACATTCAAAATCGAATAAAAAACGAAACGTATCATAGAAGCTTAGCGTATCTTACATAGGGGAAGAGGGACGCGACGGTCGGCGACTCGTCCGGCCGACGTATTCCGTGCGAGGATGACGATGACCTAATTTCATCACATCAAAGCGAAAATCCCACGGACTAGCTACGTAGGCTGTGAAATCACAGAATGCAAAATACCGGGGCGGGTGGACGCGGAGCAAATCAAATGTACAAAAGTAGGTGTCGCGCAAGGTGTCGCGCCACGCTCGGCCAAATGATCAATTGACTATCTAGTGGGCGGGGCGGCTAGCGGCGGTAGGGCTGGCGCGGCGCGAAGGCGGCGCGGTGCGACGACAGCGGCCGGCGCCGCGCCGCCTCGCGCCCGCGCGTCTTCTTCTCCTCCACGTTCAGCTTGACGCCGTCCGCGCCCTCGCCGCCGAAGTACAGCGGCTGCAACACACGCGCCAGCTCAGAGTCGCCGTCGCTTCACTGGAAACACGGTTGCCACGCGGCGACCGTCTTTGCAGCGAAAGCCGGCACGGCGACACAGATTACTTAGTTACTTCGTAACAGATAAATCAATCCACACAAAAAGTTCATTCCTACCAAGCGCGGATCCACCGTTGTGGGCACGATGGGCATGCTCACAACCTTAATAGACTTGTGACGTCACACTTTTACGGTCTATTGAGATTGATATGATTATGTTTTTAGAAAAGTTTCGGCAATTAAGTTATAGTTTTAGTGTATTTAGTTTATAGCCGGGTTTTCGCTGGCCCAAAACTTTTATAAGTTGGCGCGCCGAATGCGACAGAGAATATTATGTTTTGTCTCAATTTTCTTACTTATTTCGTATATATGTTTCTCACTTCCACATTTGCCTACAGTCTCATGTTTACATCTTTAGGTGTATAATCTAAGTGTGACCACAACCTTTTTTGAGGGCTGGATCCGCGCTTGATTCCTACACATACATCATCTCCCGAGCCTTCTTCCACCTGTTTTGGCTTCCAGTCTAACTTATAAGGAGCGACTGATCCTATCTGACCTCCTCAATGATCTATAAACATCGTATGAAAATGTCCTTTTTCCTTTGTTACTTCATTATAGGGATGAGTCCAACATATGCGGCAGAGAGCGCGGTACGTACGGCGGCGTTGAGGCAGTCGTGCGCGGCCTGCGAGGTCTCGTAGGTGATGAAGCCGTAGTTGGGGTGGCGCGCGGCGCCGGGCGCGGCGGGCTTGGAGTGCACGCGCAGCTCGGCCACGGGCCCGAAGCGCGCGAACAGCGCCCGCAGCTCGTCCTCGGTGGCGCAGTGCGGCAGGTTGCCCAGGAACAGCTGCTGCGCGTCCGAGTAGCGCCGCGACCCCTCCGCTGCGGGCACGCGCCCGTCAGCCTGCTGCTCCAGATAAACGTGACGACAGCTTTTCAAAAAATATTGCCACGTTTACCTGGAGCAGTAGCTGATATAAATGTATATGTATATACTAGCTGTTGCCCGCGACGTCGTCCGCGTGGCCATTAGAATTAAACATTCATCCCATACCCCCAGTGTGTAGCGATAGCGTGATTATAATTATGTAGCTTATATGTTGATCCGACCTCTCAGTTACATTCATGCCGAATTTGAAGCCAATCCATGCAGTTTTTGAGATTATCCCGGACATGCATACAGACAAACAGACAAAAATTCTAACAACTATATTTTTGGCTTCGATGTCGATTTTAGATCATACCCCAATTATTCTTTAAAAAAATATTCAATGTACAGTTTTGACTTTTCTACGATTTTATTACATGTATATATAGGCCTTATTACCAGTCACCCTATCTATATCATAGGGTGTCCAATAACCCCAACCCCATATTATAGGGTGATTGGTAAGTGACCGATATTTAAACACGTGACTGTGCTCATTATTACAAACAACTTTCCCAAAGAAACTTTTTTGTTTTTTTTTTTATCATTTTACCAAAATTACTGACAACGCGGGATCGGGGCCTCGGAGCTAACAGCTAATCGGGCGACGTCGCGCACGAAATTACAATTTTGCTATAATGATAAAAAAAAAACAAAACAGTTTCTTTTCAAAACACTTCTCTTAACACCGAGGGCGGGCGGCGCGAGAGGCTGTGGGGGTTACCGGGCGGCGGGCGCGCGCGCGGCTCGGCGGGCGGCGCGGGCGCGGCGGGCGGCGCGGGGGCGGCGGGGGCGGGCGCGGGGGGCGACACGCGCGGCGCGGGGGCGGGGCCCGACTTCAGCAGGTTGGCGTACGTCTTCGGCTCCGGCGCCGCCGCTGGGGCACACATTTTACATTCACATACAAAATATGTAAGGTCTAACTAAACTAGTGCACCATATTTTTACAGGTCATCTAGTACACGCTCCGGATCATGTTTCCCACAATAAAGAGTCATGCAAACAATAACATACTTTTTAAATTAATCATCACAGTCGCCAAATGGTACGCATAACGCCGGTCTCTATGAAGGCGCTCGATTGACCCCTAGGTTAGTAATTTTTTTTTTGTGGTAAACATGATCCTTAGCCTGTACCTACTAGATGACCAGTAAAAATATGGTTTGTTAGACCTTATGACAATAATGTTATAACAAACATTATTGTCATAAGGTCATCATTAATGTCATCAGAAATGTACATATTTCTAAATAGCTATGATAAGTGTTACAAGCTTAGTGGAATCGTTAAAAAAACACTTAGGTATTATAATACTGTAATGGTTAATAAATATAATTTGAAAACGCGAAATAATTATGTTCCACATAGCAACACAATACTTCACAGCGAAATTCATATTATAATTTGTTAAACATTTCTCCCACAACAGTGGACTTATTGATTGTTAAAAGGAACTCATGCATATTATATTATGAGGACGTAATTCTCAATCCTGAATCAAATCTGTGTTTGAAAAATTTGTGTTTGTGTGATCGTGATGAATCCTGGTTCTTCATTTTAGAAATACTTAATTCAAAAAATAAAAGTTCTAAATATCAAAATAAAACGTAAGAAATAGTTAGAGCATGGGCTGTCAGTCAGAGGCATGATGCCACGCTCCCCAATTGGTTTTCTACAAGCTGTTGTTTTGCATCCTCTTCAAATTTCAGGTGGTTGTCATAAAAGACATAAATGATCAATTGAAAGTACAGTAACGGGCAATAACAAATTAGCGCAATTTTTTTGTTGTTGATAAGATTTAACAGATTTTCAGAATTAAACCCTTAATTCAATACAAAATTAAGAGAATCCACCAACCAACTACGTAGTCTACGCACACACACCTTAGTGACCGGTAGCAATAATTGTACCTAATTTATTTCGAAAATCACCCACATTATTGTCATAAGTTCAGTTTGATAATTAACTCATTTTAAGCTTCAGTACGAATATAATAGGGAATCTTACTAATGACAGTAATACTAGACGCTGACCTGCTATCAGCTGATTAATAACATTTAAGTTTTGCTTTATTCCTATTGTTTTGACTTTTCGTAGTGACTTTGTTTTTATTTGTGGATTAAAATGAAAGTTTTTAATTGTGGTTGATTTGAAAATTTCCTTCCTACTTTACGGGCTTAGGACCCGCAGTAACACATACCCCGATCTACTAAGTATGAAAATGTTGGGAAACATTTCCGTGAACATCCGGATGGCTCAACGTAATGTTCTACACTGATGGCATACTGGCGAAGCATTCCCACCAACTCGACATTAGTAATAGTCCGCCATCTTGCACTTTCGACTATGACTTCCCAGAGAAGGAGCGAAATTTGCAAAACGCGCATAATTACGTCCTTGACGAGGATGCAAAACAACAGGAATGTATCTACTAACATGGCCAATTTCCGGGAAAAAAAATTAATCCTATTTATTTTATTTGATTAATGCATTATTTTAATGATCCCTATAGAATCAGACACAAAGCAGAACCATTTGATTCTATTTGAAAATATTTTATCTAACAAATAATAAATTGCGAATTGATGAATTGAATGTTGATGTGAATAGTTATTGCGAGCATTTACTATTATGTATACTGACGTGGGTGTGGCGGCGGCGTGGGCTCGCGCTCAGGTTCGGGCTCAGGCGCCGGCTCGGGGGCCGGTGCGGGTGCGGCCGCTGCGGGCGCCGGCGCCAGTCCCGGGGGCGCCAGGCCCGGCGGCGCCAGCCCCGCACCCGGCGACCCGGGCGCCGCCACCGGCGCCGGCGCAGGGGGCGACGCCGCAATCACCGGCTCGGCCTCCGGCTCGCTCGGTATGCCGCTCGCTGTAACATCATATCAAAGTGATGTAACGCTGTATATGCACAGTATTAGGAAAGTAATTTTAGGGCTGTGCGTATTTGTGGGCGCGTACCTTGCAGCGCGGCCACGAGGTGGTCGCGCGGCGGCGGGTGGCCGTTGAGGTGCGGCGCGGGCGCGGGCGGCGCGGGCGGCGCGGGGAAGGCGGCGGCGGGGAAGGCGGAGGCGGGCGGCGCCACGGGGAAGTAGGCGGGCGCCGCCACCACGCCCCCCGCCTCCTCCTCCTCGCCCTCCGACCGCCCCGACCCCGAGCCCTCCTCGTCCGAGAACACTATGTCCTGCGCACACGGCATTGGCGTTACATGTCTATCGGTACATACATACGCAGCGTAGGCACAGCAGTTTCGGGCGGGTACGTACCTGGTAGCGGAAGATGTCGTTGTGCACGTAGTATTTCTTGGGCGACTGCGCGGCCAGCACGAAGGTCTGCGTGAAGCGGCGCATGGGCGCGCCGCCATTGGACAGCTCGCCCGTCACCTGCACCACCACGCCGTTGCCCAGAGTGGCTTGCGCGTCCACCTATGGCATCGCACAGCACGCGTGTCAGTGACGCACGGTCGGGTTGATGACTATATGACCGGTGTATTCAAATCATCACGAAATCTCCCTAAGACAATGACTACAAACTACTTGGAATCTCTAACAATTTACATAGTTCTTAAGGACGTAGACCGCTCAACTAAGCTAAGGTCATAGATACGATTCAGACCGGCTGCCGCGACGGCCGACCTACATACAATCGGTTGCCGTCGGGTTCGTTCGGAGCGCGTTCGGCGCCGTTCCGATGCGGACGGGTGCGGGCCGGTTGGTCTGAGGCCGACTTATACGAAAGTCAATCTCTAATGCTGAGAAACAGGATGGCAGATCAATTTGGCTATGGCAAAGGAGTAGGGCGAGGTTGTACCCACATTGAAGAAGTGACCTTCACGATGGAGTTCATGTTTACTATGATTAAGACTTAATAAGAGGAATATATAACAAAATATTGAGATTTTACAAGGGCGGTATTAAAAGTTAGAAAATATTTTTATTTACTTAAAAACAAGTCATTTTCCAGTTTTTGAACGCACCTCGTGCGTATAACATTCCAACCTACTCTTTAAATGATTAATAATGTTACATTTACAGAGATTTAAAACTAATTATTAATTATTTTTTTTAATAATTGTAAAGTAAGAAAAAAACATACAAAATTTAATATTAAAAACCGGCCAAGTGCGAGTCGGACTCGCGCACGAAGGGTCCCGTACCATTATTTATAAAACGGACAAAAAATTATGTCTGTTTAATGGGAGCCCCGCTCAAATATTAATTTACTAGCTTCCGCCAGCGGTTTCACCCGCTTTCTGAGGGAAGTACTTTCCATACCCGGATAAAAAGTAGCCTATATGTTATTCTGATGTATGAGCTATATCGTGGTAAAGTTTCATTCAAATCCATTCAGTAGTTTTTACGTGAAAGAGTAACAAACATCCATACATCTATACATCCATACATCCATACTTACAAACTTTCGCCTTTATAATAGTATATTAGGATTCTTAATGCAATATTAATTTATTCTTAATGCAATAGAGAACTTGCATTTTTTTTTTAGTCTATCTTTAAGATTTAATGATTATTTAAAGATACCAAAAACAATAAATTAAAAGTGTACCAAATAATTTACTTAACGCAAATAAAAAAATTGGCAATTCAAAGTTCGCGCGTAAACGCTCACTGGGTTGACGTGACGTCACTCCATATGTCTCACTTTTTATTGCGCGTGAATATTTGTTGTTGTTTTATATTTTCTATTTTACAACAATGGATAACCCTTCAACAAGTGGATATGTCTCACAAAAAAAATGTGCAGTGATATATTGTTATGTAACTATGTGTTTTAACCCAGTTGATTTTCCCTTTTTATCTGAACAAAACCAACTGCGTTATCTCCATAAGACTCTCGTGTCGAGCTGAAAATACAACATAATAGGTAAATAAATTCAGGTTTTGTTAAGAAATGCACTCTAAACAACATAACCTCACATCAACACCTTACCGGAAAAGCTTTCGTCCTTTTATCTCTACACTTGAAAAATCGGAATTCTCCATAAAAAACCATCGCACCATGTCCATATCAACCTTAGGAAGGTTTCGCGAGTCGGCTTTAATAAACCCTTTTTCCATTTTATATATATTTTTCAATGTTTACTTCATAACACTTAACATAACATACACACATAACTAACAACAGCAGCTGGTCATATGGAGTGACGTCACTTGGCGCTGATTGGTGTTTCAAATTCCGTTTCAAGTTACGTAACTTATAATATAAATATTTCGCAAAAAAATAATAATCTTAGAATAAATCGTTCATTAATACACTTTTAATGAATATTATTATTGAATTATTAATTTAATTACTAAATATAATTTTGAATTAAGTAATACATTCCATATTCTGTGAATATTTTAAGCATCTACCTGTTGCCATTATCGATTTCGAGCAAAAATGAACAAAAAAATCACGTTTGTTGTATGGGAGCCCCCCAAAATATTTATTTTATTCTAGTTTTCAGTATTTGTTGTTATAACAGAAATACATCATCTGTGAAAATTTCAACTCTCTAACTATCACGGTTCATGAGATACAGCCTGGTGACAGACGGACGGACGGACGGACAGAGGAGCGAAAACAATAGGGTTCCGTTTTACCCTTTGGGTATGGAACCCTAAAAATGCATTTTAATTTTTTATTATAAAAATGCACAATGTTATAATCATAACGGTTATTTGTGATAGCGTAGAATGAAATGTTATAATGTCAATATGAGCTGACTGACAGAGTCAAAACTAATTGTATTCTTGTTGCCATTTTATGAAAATCATCAAGAGAAATGGGAGTTAAACTTCTAGGTGTGTCCCAAGAATTTTCATTTTCTTTACATTGAGAGTCTACATAATATGTATCGTAAGGGTGCGCACCCATATGATTTGTATTTATACAAAACATGATATGATATTGTTCAATACGCTCTCCCAGATTCGTTTCAGGTTATAATCTTTTAAGTTTAATATCTTTTTTCTCCCAACTTCTACGACTTACTGCCCATTTGCTTTCTTACTAGTTCCATATAATTCTACAACGAATTACACGTACCCATACTGCACGATACTTCTAATAGTGGGTCCCATTTTACATGCAATCTCGCCATACCCCTTTATTGCATATTTATATTGAATATTCTGTCACAAAACTGTAACTATGCATACGGTAAAGTTTTTGTCAAAAAGGGGTAGAACACAAAGATGAGAAAGCATTGTAATTTAAACTTAAGGTAATTCAATGTATTGAAGTTCCTACACATTTTTATTTGTCAATAAGTAAGGCATAGAGGGCAACTGATGGCTACCTGGCTGATCTTGGCATGGCAGTCGCGGAAGTTGAGCTGCTGGATGCGGTTGTGGATCTGCTTCTGTCCGACCACGGGCAGAGTCTCGCGGTTGGGCGCGTCCAGCCCGCCGTGCACGAACGACGAGTAGTTATTGTAGAATCTGCAACAACGTTGTTTTCAGCGTTACGACGACGGAAACATGTTGACTAAATTGTACTAAAACTCTATATCTAGACAATGATTTCGTAACTAATTTGCTACAAAAAGAGGTCATAGTGAATATAATACATTCATAGCTAAAATTTGTTAAAAAAATTGACAAAACTTTTTTTACTGGATAATTTCTTTAGGCCTAAGTAAATTAGTACAAAACTAAATTATGCCACTTATTACAAAAACCAAACAAGACATGAGCTGCAGTTTTAAAAGCATATAAAATGATATTCGACATTGTATGAATACGTGCCTGCCGATATGTTTGCACAGACATAAGTCCCGCATCTCGGACAGTCCTGACCACAGCTTCATACCCTATACTGAAAATGTACAGCAAATACTCATATCGTCGTCATATTGTTCAAATAGAGTGACACTGCTGGCAGAGGCCTGACCAACAACTAAGCGTGCTTATTACACACGTGACACTATTCGTCGTTACTTAGTGCTGTGTCGAGACATTGCTTAATTATGTGTCTATTTCGAGTCTTCTAATAATTCGAAAGTAGTTTTGAAATGGCACTTTTTGGCATTTTTCTTCTCTAAGGACGATGAAAAAAAAAATTTCAGATTTTACAAATCGTCTTGTACTGTATTTTTTCTTTCTTTTACAAAAATTACATGCTAGAATAACGATAACTCATTTTCTAGCCCGGTTGCGCTTAAGTTGCCTGCTAAACAATTTCACCAAATCCCAAGCACTCTATCCGCGCTCGATGAACTCCTGGACAAATGAGACAATGAGAACATTAAAACTTGACCACACTGTGATGCAGGGAAGACAGTACAAGTATTGTTGCATCACTATCTCGTACGAACAGTGAATCACTGGTCGAAGGATACGCCTGAAATGATGACTCATCGCTTATTGTTACTTAACTTAAGGTGAATGTCGCTGGATGCGCTCCCGACGAGTGTGGACTGGCCATCAGCTCGTCAGCGTGTCACGCGCTCGGCGTACAGTAAGCAATACAAATAGTTGGTTGGAACTTGTAGTACTACTTGTACTACTTTGGGAACATACGCAGATGCAACAAGCACGCCGCTCGCAACTCTACGTTAGCGGACCCGCTGCGGGGCAAAGGCCCCTTCTTATGCAGAGAAGGAATAAATCTTATTCAGCGCGCTTTCTCAAAGCGGATAGGCGAAACTATCCTCGAGATGTTTTCTATCACCTTATTAAATCGTGTCCAAAAATAATTTATCGAAATCCACTCGTATGGGAGAGGCTGGTAGTATAACTTTGGCTACTGACTACATAATATTATTTCACCCTAATATACGATGTTATTACGTGTACCTACCATGAACTGCGGTTCTATTTCACAGTTTTCAAAAAACCTTTGCAACTGCACGTGATACGATCTATAGTTTATAGTTATACCTATTTGCACTAAATGAAGCCAATAGAATATTTTGTAATGCTTGAGTACTTACTTGTAATAGGTATGGGTGGGAAGGTGTCTGCTACTCAACATAGTTAAATGGGTGAATATTTAATTGAATTTGATACTTCTTGTATTATTATACATTCTACATCGTCAAACCATACAGACAGAATTGTGTTGCTGGGGAGTTTGTTCCACCATTTTTTCTTCCCAACGATAACATAATGTAAAAAGTGGTGAAGGCCGGGCATTTTTGCGTGCCTATCTTTTGTAAAATAGCCAGTCGAAAAACAAGGAAAAACGACTTCTAAAATTACTGAAAAGTATATCGCTTTAGAAGTCGGTGTCAAAACCTTGCGGAAAAAAATATATTTCGTCGCCGACTTCTAGAGCGATGTACTTAAAGTTTTTTTTTTGCTTTGCAGTGTTTTTAAGAAGTTGGTTTTCTTTTTTTTTGTAGAAGAGTTTTTTGTTTTTAGGTTTCAATATGTCAACGTCCAAAATCCTGCTTAGTACTCCATTTATACACTTCATAGCTGCTATAGCTATCATAACTCATGTTAGTGCGAAATTCTCACCAACCAACCATAAACCGTGAAAGAGTTCCCTGAGCCTGAGCCCTAGTATATATCTTTAACGAAACGAAACGTTCATTTGTTGTCTGCGGTTGTAGACATCGCGCATTGAACCAAATATAATTTTAAAAGGGTGGATGTTCAAATTCGAGATTAATTATTAAAAGAGAATTGAGGAAGCGATATCAGTAAACTTTAAATGTCGTTTCTTTGTTTTCAGGTAAGATAGAATATATCTCTAGTTTGTTTTATTAAAATATAATTTCGTTCAATACATATTGTAAAAGTATTAAAAAAAAGTAAAATAAATCTTTGTTTTCAGAGAAACTATTACACATGTTAAAACATATGCTGAGAAGCACCCTCAATTCTTTGCCGTGTCCATCATCAGGTCAGCCCTAACCCTTCAACCTGTTTTTGTAATGTTATCAGGCATACATCTAAGCATAAACTTTTTACTTAAAACATGCCTACAATTATCGAAATTTTAAAGGTTTCCATCATCAGACCCTGGATCTGATGCCGATGGGACCATGTCGGAAGTATAGTAATCTATTAAGACAATATTACCTCCCATTAAGGCCGCGACAGATATTTTTCCAGCATAATAATATAATTACTGATTGGCGTAGATAGTGCTCCGTTTGTGGTTATTGATTTTTTTTTTGAATTGATTTTTGGATTTTTGTGATGGTTAGTAGAAGTGTGACAGATGTAAGCAAATGCAGCAGATGTTTCTTTGTGGGATAACCAAGGGCCAGCGGTGAGCAGTGGCAGCATATTAGAGAGAGATGGTGCTCACCTGTGCAGGTGGGCCGGCGCCTTGTTGAGGAGTGTGTAGTACTGCCGCACAAACTCGCGACCGACGCTCTGCGGTGACGGGGACGCCTCCATTACCATCGCTGTTGTTCACAGTGCGCCAATACAGCCCTCTGCTATATGCTGCCCTGGGAACACAATATCTTTACTCACTTAGACTCAGAACATAATAACATAGCAGGTTCATATCTACACTCTTTACACATGAATAAATTGGAGTGTATATGTGTGTATGTGTAATATTAAAATACCTTCTTATTACCAAAAAATATATTAAACTTTCATTGATCCTCACGTTATATTTGTTGTAAGAATCATTCTCTATAACAGGCAATCTCTTGTCCATAGTTCTCTCAGATCTATATTTTAACATATTTCATGCATTTTATTACATACTAGTTGTCCCCCAGGGTATTGGGGCACAGCCTATGCTCTTAAGCATGCCTATGGAATAGAAAGGGCATCAGTCACCTGCCTGCAGAAAATATTATGGGGCATACAAACGCCTCTCCTCAACATATTGTATTAATGTTACCAAACTGTACCAAATGCTCCTTTAGCATTACATTTATACTGATAAATGATATTTATTTTGCAAATAGGTTAAAATCAACACTTTTACACATCAAGATTTTTTTTAATAATGAGAAAATTAAATAAAATTAAAAAAAAAATGTATAATGAGATGAGGTCGGCATTTCCAAACTGACTGCCTTGAGAAGAAACCCCGAAACAAACTCAAGGGTCACAGTCTCTAAAGTCCAGACATAAAAAGAAATTATATACTAAAGTATGGATGAACATTGTAGGCTTGTGTCTGAAATGACCTTTTGAAGAAAGTGTCATACAAGTTTGAATGGACCTGTCCAATCAGATGGTAAGCATTTGTGGGTCTTCGTTGAACTCAACAGTTACATAGGAGCTCCACAATCCAACAAACATAACAGTAGAAAGAACATTTGGGTAGGCCACTTATAGTACTCAATCTGTCAGACAGAATTACATTCTAAGGCAAAAATATAAATTAAACTAAATGAAAACCCACATTGTTCACACACTCACAGAATAAAATGCATCTACTGGAATATTACTGGCACTCTGGATATTAAAGCAGTCAACTAAATTTAATCTTATTTCTATCAAATATAAACAGTCGACAGAAAAAAATAAGTTCTATCAAATATTACAATCAAACATTGTAATATAGATTACACTTTTATTGTGTGTTTACCCTCTCATAATAATACTGCACAGAGCAATTTATGAAAGATTCCTAAAAACATTTGAAACATTTTCCTCATTAATAAGCGCAATGTAGTAATGTAGCTTAAAACCTTTAATATTGTTAATATTTATTTAGAATTCAGAGTAGGCGGTTCAACTCGGCGACGTAGAGCGCCTGAAACACCATTCATACAAGACTTGCAGCAAGAACTTGTCTATGCAGTAAACAAGTGACAGATCGTGCCTACAGTGCTGTAAGCTTGCATCACGCGTTATGTAAACAATCACTCGATATACTCATCAATAGGGACATGGATAACACCAATAACTAAATCGTATTGTCAAAGCACGCATGGCGACTCCGACTTTATAATATCTGCTTCTTTTGTTACCTAGCATCAGATAAAGTCACAAAATGCTGTCAAATTATCATTAGTATCCCAAAATATATGATTTTAGATATAAATTAGACCAAACCATGTATGTATCAGCTAAAACACAAAAATGATGAGCATTAACCTTTAAAAAGGAATACGTCTGCCGACAATCAAAATATTAAGATACTAAGTTTTCGGGTAAAATATCTGTTAGTTGAACTTACCTCAGTAAAATTTAGGCATTAAAGTAGAGTAATCGGTAACAAATTATCAAGAAATTCGCGTAATTTTCACGATAAATAAGGACTGAAAACAGAAAAAGAGCCTACCTCACCGTTCTGGTGTCAATTTAGTACAAATGTTGCCGGACGTAAAAATAAAAATCCTATTTTGTTTTTCCGGTTTAATTTTTAATGCCAAAATTTTGGTCTAAATATTATATTCCAATTTACTTTGACTTTGTTATTAAACATAGCTCCATTATATTATTATTAAGCAGAACCTAATTCTTTTCTTGATCAACTCGGTGGCAAATACTAACCTCCATTACGACACATTAATTAATAAGTAATGTGAAACTTATCCGTATCCGTCCCATTGCAATGCTTACCCGTATAAACCAATTCAGTTGCCTAATATTTTCTATCGATTAGTAATAGAAATTACATTACAAATACCCACTCGTAATTTTGTACAGCGTTCAGTGGAATACACGTCATGGCATAAAAATCTAATATTACTACTTCCACTGCAAGAATTTAAAATATCAAAGTACGTTTTTTACGTAGATATTTTGTTTTAAAATTGGTATTTTATGAATGTTCGTAAAATATAAAAGTAAATAAAAATACAATTCGCTGCATCATAATCTTCTCTAAATATAAAAAAAATACTCGTAATGGAGGAGTACGCTGGGTCTACGTGGTATTTATTATAAGATAGATAATAGAAGTTTTCTATTTAGGAGGTGGAAAGATAGTATCTATAGTTTCGTTATTAGCCCTATGGTCAATGTTAGTATAAAATACCATGTATTTCTTATCAGTAAACGACGAAGTCCCTGGTATAAAAAACCAAATAAGTAGGTACATCTACTAAATAAAAGACTTTGAGTTTACTTATTTCGTTTTTTATTAGCAGTATTTTCTGTTTTATGACTAAATATATATATACTAAAATAGATGTAACAATACAGCCAACAACGTTATCCACATCCATCCACATAAGCTAGTTGTAACCACTTGACTAGCTTAATTTTTAATCATTTACCTTTCTCTTCGAAATCTAAAGCTTGATAATGTGGACTGGTTTCGAGTCAGAATAAATTTTAATGCATAAAACATTTGTTCATTTACAAAATTTTATACCCATATAAAAAAAAAGTGTAATGCTGTATACATTTTGTATTGTGCCTGCATCAGTGTATAAAAAAACGCGGTAAACTTTGTCTGAATGTTGGCAGTTGGCTATCGATTAAATTCATGAATAGTGAAATTTTTGTCCTTTTCTTTCTTAGTCTCTTTACCTAGTCATCCTTGTCACTAACGGGATAGACGCCATTGACCTCCTTCGCGTACTATTTTGTGATTGGTTGATATTTGTGGAGGGGATGAACTGTTTGCAGAAAAAACCGCGTCTCTTTGCATGTTACCAACATAACCGTTGTTTCGCGCCGACTCATCACGCATTTCCTTTCTTTCTTCTGCATTTGGCATTCGGAGTTAAAGGTCGCGTGTGGACCTTAGGTTTAAGTTTATTATTAATTTTAGCCTAAACATAAGTCATGGCCAATAACGACAACTTTGCACAAGACGTTACTGATAACCAACTAAATGGAAATGCAGAAAATGGTGGCGGAGACACCCAGGAACACAATAGTGCCGAAGCGCCTGGACGCGATGATGACAGGTAATGTTGGTTTACTATACATTTATTAATCTGTACGTGTATATTGTCTTTATCCTTAGCGTAATCATATTTTAATCACCGAGACACTTTCGGAAATCCATTCTGGTTATTATTGCAGTATCTATCTGCGACCGCTACAATGGCGGCGTTCTGCCATTATCCTTATCGGCATAGCGCTTAATCTATTTTAATCGTTAAGATCTTTTCAAAATTTTTCATTTTCATCTTTACAGTGCATTCTCTACGATTTAAGTTAAGACCCTGAAGTCATAGTTTTTATTTCAGAACATTTCCAGGCTTATTTTATTAAATTTAGATTATCTTCGAGCCGCATGAAGTAAAATGGCGTCTTATTTGCGCGTCTCTTTGCACCCGACACCGGCTCGGTTCAGTTATCGATTTTTCGTTTGGTTCTTTGTTAGCATACTTGTGGTTCGTGAATGCCGGTGTTGTGCGGTTCCAAAGCTAGCGGTAAAGCGTACGTAGGTAGTTGCAAGATTTTAAATCGGTAGCGCTATTGTGCGTCGGTGAGAGGGGTCGTCGCCCTGTAGGCGCGGCGCGTTGGTCAGTTTGGGGCGCTACTAACGCTGTGTCTCTCTGCAGGTGTGAGCCTGCGCCGCTGCCGCAGCTGCCGCCGGAGGACGTCATGGTATATATCCGCTGGGCTCACACTAAAGTAAAACTATGACCAAACTGACTAGTTGTATCGGCCACTTAACTTTGGGCCTGGATCACCTTTGCCAATTTCAAATCTTGCGATATGACTGTAACATCTTGTTTCATACTCGTTGTCCTGATTGATAATGTAAATTTCCAGACTTTACTTTTGTAACTTACAGGTTGTCAATTTGTTTTGCTGCAGTGCTTGGAGTTTGTTTTGAAAAAATAGTAGCTGTAAAGTACTGTAAACAAGTACTGCATAGTGTTAATTAATAAAATGTAATTTTTAAGTCAGTTTCTAAATCGAGACAAGCCTAGATGGTCTATTTCTTCATGTTTTAATCATTTATATTGCAATGTCCACAGAAAACTTTTTGTTGGAGGCCTGAGCTGGGAGACCACAGACAGTAAGTGTCATTGTTATTATTTCTGTACTCTCTAGTATCTTTGAGGCATTACATGCAATGGGTGCATGGTTTTATCACTGACTCACATTTTAATTACTATGTCGGTGGCCAGCGACTTGAAATGATGACTTAATTCAGTTCTGCTTCTGACTAAGCATTGAAGAAGACTTATACCCACATTTCTGAGATTTAATGTATTTTCAACTAGAAAGTATTTATGAAGGCTATGCAGAGTTACATTCTGGACTTTCTCATTCACAGAGGAATTACGTGAACACTTCAGTGCATATGGAGAGATTGAAAGTATCAATGTCAAGACTGATCCAAACACTGGGCGATCCAGAGGATTTGCCTTCATTGTTTTCAAGGCACCAGATTCCATTGATAAAGTGATGGCTGCTGGCGAGCACACTATCAACAATAAGAAAGTGGATCCCAAGAAGGCTAAGGCGAGGCATGGAAAGATATTTGTTGGAGGTCTCAGCAGTGAAATATCAGATGATGAAATCAAAAACTTCTTCAGTAATTTTGGAACTGTAAGTGTTGTTGTTTTATCTTTATCAGTCTAACAATGTAGGTGTTTTATGATGATAAATCCGGTTTTGGTGAGATAACAATTCTCGACATTTACTGACGAGGAATCCGGGCCCCTGATGATATAAAACATTTATAATTTAGTAATGTTTGTCAAATCAAAAGACTACAATAACCTTTTATCTTTTCAGATTATCGAAGTTGAGATGCCGTTTGACAAGACCAAGAACCAAAGGAAGGGATTCTGCTTCATCACATTTGAGTCTGAGCAGGTGGTCAATGAACTGCTCAAGACACCCAAGCAGACGATCGCCGGCAAAGAGGTGAGTAACGATCGCCGAGAGCGGTGCCGCCAGTGAGGGTGCGACTAGCGAGCTGTATGTAACGCGGCGTGTTGTGCAGGTGGACGTGAAGCGCGCGACGCCGAAGCCGGACGGACCCGGCGGCATGGGCGGCCGCGGCGGGCGCGGGGGCCGCGGGCTGCGCGGCGGCCGCGGCCGCGGCGGCTACGGCGGCCAGGGCGCCTGGGGCAACGGCGGCTACGGCGGCTATGGCTACGGACAAGGTGGCTATGGCGGCGGCTACGACGGATACGGCTACGGCGGCTACGGATACGACGGCTACGGGGGCTACGGCGGTTACGATTACTCCGGATATCCCAATTACGGTAAACGCGGCAAGCAGTACTAGTGTAGTGGCGAGCCCCCGCTAGCCCGCTCACCGACACATTACCTCGACTGATGTTACCTGATCCTAGGATACGATGTGAAACGTAGTAGTAAGGCGCTAGGTTAGCGTTGCGAGCGAGGCGCGACTCCGTCCTCGAGATATGCCTATTTACATTATAGTGAACGTTTATTTTACGAGGAGATCGACATCACGCGAAGCTTAGGTATTTAATTTAGTGTGTAGGAAAATATTTATTTTTCTATATATTTAATGTTCTATCGAGATAATGTGTAGTGAATGTTGTCGAGGCGACAGTGTATAATCTGAATATAATCGCAGCTCTGTCAAAATTTTGAAAAACTAGGATTAATCATCTCATATAACTTTGCTAAAATCATTATTAAGTTGCATATTTTGTTTATTTCCGCGAGGAGCGCTTCGCGTACTCTCTCGTGCGTAGATCGTAGTGCAGTTGCCCATTCGGCTATCGCTCTTTATCATTGTTTCAACGGGTATAAACTATATTCTGTACATATGTATGTTACCTGCCTTATGTTTATAAGCGTTCGTTTGTAATACCACTTTTGACATATGTAGCAATGTTGCTCGAGTTTCTCTCCTTTTTTTTGGTAATCATTTTACCTCTCGACACTCTCGCCACATGCTACATTTGGGAAATGGGGTAAATATGGAGAGACATTGTGAAAGTGATAAAGATATGATGAAGCTTTTGAATAAAGCACTGTTACAAAAATTCTCAATGTGTTTCCATATGTAACCCTAGTCCACTCCCTGCCCCTGACTCACCACATGCTTCATACTTTACACCAACTGGAATAGTATTCTACTAATCGCATGCATATAAATTTGCATAAATACTAGTACATACTCACAGGTCTATACAAACAGAGGAGAATTCTTAGTCTCCCCGGCTGTACTAGCCAGGGCAAAGTTATCAGTCGTATGCGATATGGTTGTGCACGTGTCGCCTCACAACTAGCTCGCTACACTGACATTATGCTTGTTTATTTGGGTAGATCCTAAATCGTCTCGGAAGTTTGTACGGTACATTTTAATAATTCTGTAATCCCCATTTTCTACAGCCCTAGCTAGGAACTTCAAGTAGGAGTCTTGTGTTACGTTAGCCGCAGTGATCGTCCGTTCTAAGTCGATTAGGAAAGAGAGAGCATATTCCCTGCCCTTAATATTCTGGCGAGACGATTTACGAGCTATCCGCGGTGCGGGACTCGGTCGGCCGGCCAGCCGTGCGGCGGCCGGTCGCGCGGCCGCACCCTGACCAGTGTACGTGGACCAGTCTGGCCGTCCACCGTTCCGGCCGGCAGCCCGCGGCGCGGCGCGGCGGGCGGAGCGGTGGCCGACTAATGTGTTTGTGTTGCGGGCAGACTACGGCGGGTACGGAGGGTACGAGGGCGGGTACGGCGCGCGCGCGGCTCCGCGCGGCAAAGGTACTGCTCCGCCGCCTCCGCGCTCTAGCGACCGACCGACCGACCGACCGACCGACCAACCAACCAACCAACCGACCACTCACCTACCTTGTCCTCTCGCGTATCACTGGACGCCCGACTGGTTCGCATGAGCGAGCAGCGGGAGGGAACAGTTGGCTAGAGCGTGGAGGCAGCACCAGACGAGCTGGCGCGTGGCTGGCGGCCGTGGGCGCCGGCCGCGCCGCAGCTGTAGAGTAGTTGTCGTGTTTGTCGTGCCCGCTGGTGGCTCGCATGACACCTTAACTCGCTAACTTGTTTACTACCAAAACTTGACTAACTTATACAAAAACCTGTTGGGATATAAATCGACAATAGATGCGCTATTAAGTCTACATTAACTTGAGCTGTAAACTTGGTTTAGAATTATGAATTAGCTATACAGTGGTGGTCCATCTGTTCCTATTCTGTAATTTGTCGTCCAAGTTGACACGTGTGGGTGTCGTGCGAGCGTGGCGCCTCACGAGTGTCTGCATTCGAGCTAAAATTTTGTACCTGTTTTGTATTGATCGATTACTTTTAATTTGTAGTACTAGATCATAATTCCTTAAGGTGACTAATATGTAATCATATTCCACTTTATTATCCTAATAAAGCACCGTGGAATCAATGTTACCATTGCATGTATTTATTTAGACTTAATCTTTTCCATACTCAACAGCTTGACAAATAACCTAGAACCAGTTATGTAGAGTTTAGCGTTACAAACAGGTGACGTTACAGCCGGGTACCAAGGTGGCAAGCAGCGCGGCGGCGGCGGCGGCGGCGGCCGCGCCAACCAGAGGCACCAGCCCTATTAAACACTGTACCTGCCGATAGTCATCTCAGTCCAATAGTGAGGTGAGCATTTTTGGACTTACGCTAGAGCTGATTATTACCTTATTATATTTAGGATTCAGGTTTTTTTTGAGCTAACAAAAATATATTTATCATGTGAGTTTCGACGCATTTGTAAAACGTAGCTTGTTGTCCGCAGGTTAAGTCACCGGTCATGAGTGTCCCCTGCGCTTCTCGCCTCGCCGCGCTGGGGGCACGTCATTTCATTCCACATAATTAATTTAAGGAAGTAATTGATAACATTTTAAGAAGATTTTTTAAGGGTAAATACTGTCAGTTGCGATATTGCCGTGTTAGCTCGGCTCTAGCGTAAATTTATTATAATATAGTATGGATTATAGATTCACTGAGTATTATTGCAGATTGATTAGATTCAATTATGACATGTCTCGAAATTTTACCTTACGTACTGAACACTAGAAATAATGAGTAATAATTATAATTACAGAGCTTATAAATTTGTAACAGTGTCCCTGTACGCCGGCGAGTCGTCTTGTACCGTGTTGTGTGTATGAGGTGTGTGTGTGTCGTGTGAACGTGTAGTAGCCCTCATGTCACTGTCAGTTTTTGATCTGGATCTCATTGCAGAAATGTAGTTTTGTACTTTAATTTGGTAAAGGATCGAGCAATCAGAATCATGTATTTTATACAAATTAGATGTTTCTTCCATTGATTAGGGATGAAATTAAATTTTTAGACTAAGTTATCGGTCATGAACAAACTGGAGATATACCAAGTTGTGTATGTCAGAATAAAACAAATGTGTAAATAAAATATTGACTTTTTGTCTGTGTTTATGTCACTGAGCAATTTATCCAATGTGCGCGCATTCGCATGTACAAATTAGTATAATTATAATAACCTACGATGATCAAGTAGTATAACAAATGCCACTGGTATTAGTTTAAATATTGATTGTGGAAATATGAATGACGCAACCCTACAAAGTATGCTCAATTGCCACTATGCTGCAATGTAATTAGCTACACAGTAGTCGTTATTAACGTGTTACCAACTTAAGGTTTTCCTCTGGATGCCTATGTGGATACTAATGGGTCTACAGAATACCTACCTGCTATTTTTACATAATAAACATGCCAATAATTTGAGTTACAAGAGTTATTTAATTTCGATAACTGAAGTCTCTCCCAACAAGTAGAGGTACCTACCTACGGAAGGATCCAGTGTTAGGAGTTTCAGCAGCAGGTGGCTATCTGCGAGGGACTACTAAACTGACGTAAGTCGTGGGAAGCGAAACTATTGAAACTGACTAGGTAAATATCATCTAAAAATGCGACCAGGTTAAAAATGACGTCGTACATATACCTACTAGTAGGTACATTATATTCATTTGGTAAAAAATCATAAAAGAATAATTTTTTGTTTTTGAAGCGTAGGTACCTAATCGGTTTTAATTTTTTATTGAGTATCCAGGTAAGCAACAGAATAAGTATGTAGGTTTGGATTGAGGAGCCACTTTTTGTATCATAATGAAATTATTATAGTCATTTAGTAAGTTTAAAAATATAGTAGGCAGAGTCCTCGAATTTGTAGTATAATAATTCAAGAGTTATATGAACATAAAGGTGGCTCCTCAGTCCAAATGTTTGGATTGAGGAGCCACGTCAGAACTAGGAAGATCATGGATCAATACTTATCATAATTTGGTATGATTTAGTAGGTAGCATTTTAGATTAGTTAATGGACAAAATCTGAGCTCTGTAGTACTTCAATTTAAAAAGTTATACATATATGTTACTTTTTATTATTATTATCTTTTTTTTCAATTCAAATTTTTAAAATAAAAAATTCAACTAAAGCGTAGCTTCATGATCATTTAGTAGTAAGTGTGTTTGAATTTGTCGTATATGGACCAAGTATTGTCTGAATTGTCCCTCTTATTATAAAACGTGGTCCTAAAATACTACCGGCTTTTGTACTAGGCTTAAACTATGAACTCGAAAAAACGTTATTACAAAACGCGTTTCATCGCAAGTACTATTACTATGTATGGTACAAAAGTTAAACCATCGTGCCCCCTAGTTTAACTACAGTACCTAGTAATTGACAAACGTCAGATTTTTACTTTCGAGGTTAGCTTTCAGTAAGGAACTCAGAACATATTTTGTGATTTATAAAACCAATAATCATGGATATATGGATATATGCATGATATATGTTTGATTTATTAGAACCACTATATTTTTTTTACCAAGCTTTTATCCAAGTTGCAAATTATGAAAAAAATGTCTTCTTAATTCGAATTATGCGCGTGTTCTCCGTTGTACGCGCAAGCTTCATTGTTGTTCGAAAACAGAATAATTGAATTATTTTGACCGATAAAAAATGGAAAATAAAATATATAAATACCTACTTTTAAATAATGTAACGTTATATTTTCCACTTCATAGATAAATTTATAAAATGTAGATTATTTTTTTTTCTTAGTATTACTTTATAAATTTTTGTAAACAGAAACGGTGCATAGAACGCTGAACAAATGAATGATTTAAAAATTTATTGCTTATAATCTGTGGATAATGTTTGAACCCGAGACGATCTGTGGTACCAAACCGTCCTTTCTTGGTCTGCGATTTGTAATACGATTGACAGAACTTACGTTAGTACAGTAACAAACCAAGACGTTCTAAGTCTGGTTTAAACCACTACTTATTGCAGTTTTTATAATAAGAGGCAAGGCTTGGAACCGGTTTGAAAATAACCGGTTATTAAACGTTATTAATCGGTTTTATCTTTATTTCGTTCGGAGTCGAAACGTTAAAAGAACTTTATTAAGAACCCTTATTAACCGGTTTAATCCGCAAGAGCCGAGTAATGCGCGGCGCCGCCTTCGGTTGTGCGGCGCTCACATCACAGCGATCACGCGTCTGTCTACGCTACATCATAGACACGCACCGACTTGCTTGCGCACCTGACGCTTACTTGACAATCTTGGGTGCCTTTCGCACGTTCTTCTGTATTCGTTAGGTGACGTCGTGATCTTGGTCACAACGCGGTATGGTCCATCCCATTTAGCCTGCAGTTTAGGAGACTTTCCTTTGCTTCGCACTGGGTTATGCAACCACACTAGCGACCCGTCGTCGAACCCACTATTGTTCATCTTCCGGTCATAACGAGTTTTTACTCTCGGACATCTGTTGGCCTGATTGTCTGACATGTTCGTACACGTCATTCATTTTACTGCGCAGGTCATTCGCATAATCCGTTATACAGCGTGGCGTATCGGGAGGAAGGCCGGTTATCAATTCCGCTGGTAACCTTAACTTTCTGCCTAAGTTAGCAAACGCAGGGGTCACGGTCGTACTCTCATGAACAGCACTTCAGTACGACAGGAGAAACGGTTGAATGTGCTTGTCCTAGTCCTTTTGTCTGCTTGAAACTACTTTGGCCAGATATCTTTCCAACGTCTGATTAAACCTTTCCACCATTCCATCAGACTGTGGGTGGTACGATGTGGTTCTGGTTTTATGTGAACCCATCACTCGACATGTTTCCTGAAAAACTTGCGACTAGAAGTTTCTTCCTTGATCGCTGTGGATTTCCAGAGGTACTCCAAATCGACATAAAACTTCGTGAACCAGTTTATCAGCTACCGTCGTTGCCTCTTGATTAAGAATAGCGAAGACTTCCGGCCACTTGGTGAAGTAATCCATGACAACCATGAAATATTTGGTCCCTCTGTCACTTTCGGGGAATGGTCCGGCGACATCCACTGCTATCCGTTCCCAGGGGGCTCCAACATTGTAGACTTTCAATGCACCCCTGCTACGGATCTGAGGTCCTTTTACTGCAGCACAACTGTTGCATTTACGACAACAATCCTCAATATCCTTACGACAGTGGATCCAGTAAATCCATTCTCGGATCTTCAACAGAGTTCTCTTTACTCGCAGGTGACTTCCTGAACATCCATCATGGTAATGCCCTAGAACGTCTGGTACCTTAGCTTTTGGAACAACCATTTGCAGGTGACATCGGTCCCCATGGGCATTTTCTCATCTAAGGCACAATACGCCATCCTGGATAACCAAGCTCTCTCACTGTGCCCAATGGCTCTTAGTGATTATACTCATCGATGCTACATCACACCATTTAGGCTTAGGAGCAACGGCCTCAACCCTATCGCGTATTTGTCTCCACATCTGGGTCACTTCGCTGAGCATCTTGCAGGGTTCCCTTCCACTCATCACTAAGATCCATCCTTAGCATCCTTACAGGTACAGTTTCTTTATTTTCTTGCCTGACACAATGCTTACAATCCTCCGGACAAGGTCTTCGTGAAAACGCATCTGCGTTGCCGTGTGACTTCCCAGCAACACCAGCGATATTCGATGGCGAAGTCATACTCTTTAAATGTGCGAGACGCTCCAGTATCCAAAGTCAGTTTACGTGGTCTTCCATTCACTTCACATTTGATGAGCAGGCTGTTCCTATCGCGGGCTTGTGAGATCGAAAACCTTGGGGCTCTTTTAAAACCAGCCGGCACCGGCCCCGCAGTCCTGTTTCCCTGCTGCTGGGCGGCAACATTAGCCGCCCTTCTTTCTCGGCTATGATCTTCGGTGGCACTGTTTCGCTTCGGGCAGCTCGACTGAAGATGGCCCTTTTCTTCGCATGCGAAGCACCTGGGACTGTAGCTACTTAAAACGGTCCCGTAAAAATGGTGCTGGTGCCGCTGAAACCACCCTGACCACGGCCACCTGGCACGATTGCGTTTTCATATTGCCTCAACTTCCAAAGCGTGAGGTACGGCACTCTTCAAAGACGCGTGCTGCCCTTGACTTACAATAGTCCTAACATCCAGGTCTCTTATGTCATCGACAAATGCCTGCACACTAGTCGATTCGATATACCCAGTCGCAGACTGATTCGCTTTACGAACCAGCTTTTCAATCTCCGTGGCCCATTGCTGCAGATCTTCACCAACACGTTGTACCCGATCCTTCGGCTGAACGCGATATACGCGTTCCAGGTGTGCATCGCCGTATTTGGTTTCTAAAGCCTCAATCAGCTAGTCGTTGGTCATGTTCGTAGCACGGATAAAGTCTGGTCACGGAGGCCTAACTTCAGTGCCGTCATGGCTTGTTTGTCTGCTTCAAATTAGATTCTATACGACGACCAGGGAGATGTTCCATCAAAAGGTGGCACCTTAAAGTCTCGCATCGTTGGCGCGGCACCTACGGGAAGTGTTATCCCGTCTCCAGCCCTGATACTTATCGACCTACGTTACAATATTATTAAATAAATTATTGCCATTTAACTCGAACGAACGAATTGTTTTTGAGTTGATTGCATCACAATACAATAAAAACTGTTTAAGTACAAACATTTAAGTAGTCAAAATTTTTCTACGACGCGCGCTGAGACGAGCCGCACAAACCAGATTTAGACTCTGGTTGATTCAGCAAGTGTAGGTAACATAACATACAAAACCGTTTAAAACCGGTTAATTGAACTAAAACCTATTTAAGAACTTTTTTAGCTTGAAACCGTTTAATTTTCGTTAAGGTTAGAACGAAACCGAAAGCATTAGTTCACTATGTACTTGGGCGTTAACCGGTTCGAAATTTTTTCCGGTTTCCAAGCCCTGATAAGAGGGTTGCAGTTTGTCTGCAATGTCACGGACATGAAGGCTTCCGCGAATGCGCGAGTTTCCAACACAGTCTTTCCGCGTAACTCCGCACATCCAGCGCAGCATTTTCATCTCCGTGACCAGCAGCTCCTGCTCGTGCCGCTCAAGCACAGGCCACGCTTCACTGCCATAGAAAAAGACAGCCCTTCAGCTTAACCGGCATTTTAGGGTCACAAATGACACCAGACACCTCACGCGTACATCTCATACCAATATAGGGTAAAAAATATATCGATTGTTATAGAATCACGGGACGCTCCCTCTGGCTGAGTGCTGTTCGTATGGTTTGCTCTTGCTGTGAAGTATACCTAAAAAGTAAATGAACGCCTGCACGATATGAACAAGACGCTAGCTGTAGTAAAAAGTACTATTGTCTTTCTAAATTATTAGGCACTTCTTAAAAGAATAAAATCTTTTTTTTAACCGGCTTCAAAAAAAAGGTTATCAATTCGACGGCATGTGTTTTTTTTTGTGTTTTGTTACGTGATTACTCCGCTGATTGTGGACCGATTTTTTACAACAATTTTTAAAAAATTCTACGTCCTTCATGCTGAACACGGCGGTCACCAGCCATCCTGACGTCAGAATAGCTGATCAAAAAAATATTATTTGAGCCGCAGGAGACCTCCTGCCTCTCCGTCCACGTGGATGTCGGTTTTCCCGACAAAAAGTAGTCTATGTGTTGTTCTGACATACATAACCTATAGAGGACCCCCGCGGCTACGCCTGTCTGGATGTCGATTACCGCTACCAAAGCCTAACTTTTGTCGGGATGAGAAACTCGCGCTCGGACCTCCCGCCCAGGGCCGGCCTGTCCATACGGCGAACGGAGCAGCCGCTCCAGGCGCCAAATCGTAAAGGGGCGCCAAAATGGCAATGGCAAACAATATAAGTTTTGTTTTTAGTTTTTCTTTATGTATTTATTCACAAAAATAGGCGCCAGAATAAAATTGGATCTCGCTCCATTCTAATATTTGCTTCAGGCCTGCGCTGCCGCCTTATTATACCTACCGACCGACCCGCGTCGAACGCGGCAACGACACGGGGCGATACGATATCGTATTTCATGTATAAGTTTGGTATTTCTATACCGATTTCTATGATTATTTTTTTATAGAATATGTAGATATTAATGTTATCTTTTGTTAATTAGGGATGAGCGAGAATATTATTATAAACATAAGAGTAAACAAATCGATAACAAATAATCAGAAAGCTCCTACCTGCTAAACTATCGGGAGTTATACGTGTTATTGTGAGTCAACCATTAAAGATAGACATATGCTGTTGTGGAATATTTTTTAGATAATTTTATGTAGAACATTTCCGTCATACATGATTTCTATGTAGCTTTAACCATTAAGGCTGCACACGCGACGAAAGCTTAAAAAATGGTGTAACTTCTCCCGTTTTCCCAGCATTTTCCTTCACTGCTCTGCTCCTATTGATTGTAGCGTGATGAAAAGTAGGAGGGATTATCGTAGTTACTCTATTATTTATCTCTATATGTTCTCATGTGTCTGCTTCGTAGGTCTAGTAGTCGCATAGTGCGACTGCTGTGCGCGGGGTTTCAGTTTCGATTCGCTTTGTAGGTTTTAAGAGGCTCATACAGTAGTACGGAGACTGGAACTTAGAGTGGGGAATAGAGAGGCACCTGTGTCTGCGGAAATTCTTGTTCACATATTATAATATGTCCTGCGTAGTTGGCTGATCTCCTTAGGGAGAACGGCCGCCGTGACCGGTAATCTGTTTGGACGCCATTTTGTTCTCTAATGCCAAGTGTTCCAACGTGATGCACAAGAGTCGATAAGAGCGCAATGTTCGCGCAAATGCAGCTTATCAGATGAAGTACTTGTATGAGTCACAGGGCCACTCCACCATCGCAATAAGTAGTGAGCCCAGTCTGGTGCGCCACAGAGCGACTTCCACCTGCAACATGTTTAAACTGCTGGTGCTGAGCTGTCTGGTGGCCACGTGTGTGGCTGGGCCTTTCCACCTCCAAACCTGGTAAGTTTTTATACCTAGCTGCATGACATTATATTTTTGACACCCAAAGAGATTCATGTGTTCATTACAGTAGATCTGTTGATCTCAACTATTGTAACTTATATTCATGGAGAACAAAATTACGAGCGGGATGAGGCTACAGCTATCGGGCAAGGTGTACAAGTAGTATATTTTATTTTTAACAATATTTTTATCGCTGATAGTTAGAGACATCTGTTATTGAAGAGCTGGATTTTTTTTATATTAGTAATTGTAGAGGTGACGAGGATGCTAAATCGGTAGGAATCCGAGCGTCATGGGGACCAATTGAAGTTTGTAGATTAATTAAAAATAAGAATAAAATTATAGTTAATGTTTCCCCTTCAGCGATGAGGAAAGCTTGTACAGACTTTCCATTATTTTTTTAATGAACTAACTAAAAAAAATCAATCAAAACTTGGACTAACTGAAGAAAATCAAATATTGATACTGTAGGTGTGATACGGACATGAAATATGTATCATATTAATCTGCCTTTATAGTAATGGGATTACCATTCAGGAGAACAAAAATAGATAAAGCCGTTTTATTCGAGCGCGGCAGAATTCTGAGGAAATGTTATTTGCAATCTAAAAATGTTTTTAGTATAACTTTCTTCAGCCCGTAATTAATTCTTCTGGCCTTTAATCTGACGCTTTCCAGCTTTTTACTTGTCTAGCGGACTACCATAAACTCGCGCACTCGTATAAAAAGCGCATATTATGGTGGATGTACTCAGCGCGATACAATCACTAAACGCGATGCAAACGAGACTAAGAATCTTTCAAAACAGTACACATATTATTTTGTTCTTTATCCGCAGTAGAGTACCTACGTACTAGTTTGTGTTGAGCGAATCTTCGAGAACGAAATTTTCTGGTGGTCACGCCACCACAAGTGTCGAGTAGGTAGACGACGAAAATTCTGCCTAGGGCCTGGATAGTAAAGGGAGTTACTACTTCAACCTTTTTCATCGCTCGAAAGTGAACATCATCTATACTGATATTCTTAATTACTGCAATTATTAGATTTTAGTTCAATTTGAGAAATATTGCAATGTTAGATAGCTTATTTATAGACGAAGGCGAAGAATTACCTACTTAATGGATACCGCTCACGGAATTAGATACATACTGAGTAGTAAATAATATTTCAGCTTCAATGAAAGTTAAAAAAAGTAACACATGAGTAAAATTAGTTTTTTTTCCCTTTTCAATCTTGCATAATATATTGCTGCTAAATGCTAAGGTTAAGTATTTCATTTCGTTACAATAACATTTCTGTATCGTCTTTGCTATAATTTCTGCTACGTTGTGCTCTACGGTGTATATAATAGTTCTTCTATCGACACTTTGTGGTATAAAAATGGGTGGGTTTCAAACTCGCCCGTGTTTCGTCCCAAACATGTCCCTATTAAGGCGACGTTATTTATTAGGAGTTTTCGTTCTGCCATCTCCGCTCATCATTTAGTTTTCCATGTAATTAACCGACTTCAATAGGAGGAGGAGGTAATCAATTCGACGGTGCTTTTTATTTTTTTAATGTTATGTACCGGGTTACTATGTACGGCCGCTTGTGTAGTTCTTGCGGAATCAGTTACAAAAATGCTGTATCTGCAGGATAAGAGAGGGCTGGCACTGGCGTGGGCCGCGCGGGTGCGCAGACCGCGCGGCTGGATGGGCCGCGTGCGCCCAAGTCAACGCCACGGCTGCGCTGGCGCCGCACCCTCGCGACTGCCGCCTGTTCTACTACTGCAGCAGTGTGATGCGCCCCGTGTGCCGCCGATGCCCCTTAGGCCTGCATTTCAACCCCGAGCTGCAGGTGTGCGACTGGCCCAACAACGCCAACTGCACGGCGATGCCGCGCCCCCCGCGCCCTGGACATAATGCGACATCACCTATTCCCCCTACTACAATTCTTCCTACTGACGCGCCTTCCACTAACGTACCTGCTACTGACCCTCTTTCTACTGACACGCCTTCAACTGTAGTTCCCTCAACTGACATGCCATCAACTGCAGTTCATTCAACTGACCTTCCATCAACTGCAGTTCATTCAACTGACCTTCCATCAACTGCAGTTCCTGCAACTGATAGCGCCTCAACTGACGTGACATCCATCAACTAGTGTTCCTCCCTGTGAGTGATTGATATTGTTCCTACCTGTGTTACCTTAGTCCAAAAATTCTTTTTGTAAAGCTTAAGTTTCCTAACTGCAAAATGTTATGAATAAAACTAGTTTTGAGTACATTTAAAGTATTTATTTGTGGTGGGGAAGACTGGGCGACCCAGCAGGTCAGCACGGCTGCGCGCTGGCCGTGGCGTACAGGATGGACAGCGCGTTGCACAGCGCGCGGTAGTTCACCTGCACACAACATTAAATCACAAAATATTATCGTCAGCTCAGCAGCACATTACTCACACTGCCTTCCTTCCTTTCATCGTGTAAAGACTTCTAACTAGGTCATTATTAGTCAGTTGCTACTACATATATGTAGAATAAATAATATCTACTCATTTATTGAAAGTTGTTACACTGCGTATGCAAAAGGCATTACGCCTATAATTTGTTGATGCGAATGGTGCCTGTAGCAGAGGCCGTTTTCGCAAATTGTTTTGATTGGTACGAAAATATATCTTATTAAGCAGTTCAGGGCAGTCAATAGAGTCATTCGCGATTTAAAAAAAAAACTGAAGTTATCAATATTACGTCTTAATTCAAGTGGTGGGAAGTGGTTTCAAGGTGCTCATAGTCGACTGAAAATTGCTTTGCTTTGAAACCTAAGTAGAGTGGAAAATGTGCCTAAATTGGATGCAGCGGAACTATTACATGGTACGTAATTTAAGTGCGCAACATGCGCACATGGACTGACGGAGGTCGGCGGCGCTGACATGATCAGCCCGCTCCGCAGACCTAGACTTACGAAAACCTTACATGCATTCACGGTAATACAGCTATGAGGCAAGCACTGTAGGCAGAACATCGTGTGTGTAGGTGGGAAATATGAGCAAGGGGTGACCTCATCGCCGCAGCCGCGCCGGTACCCGAAGCACTTGTAGAGCAGGTCGCGCTCCCGCGCCGACACCAGCGCCAGCAGGTCCCGCTGGCACAGCGCGCGCTCCACCGACACGCGCGGGATCGTGCCGCATCGCTCCTTATCCATGTCCTGACATCACAATTACGAATGAAGAGTTTACGTACGTTTTAGTTAATGGTGGTAATAGCGTACCTAGACGCTATAATCTAATCCCAAGTAAAGCAAAAAGAGGGGTGTTATAACTTTGACCGATTTGTGTGGATGTTTATTTTTAATTGAAATCTAGCTTTCTAGCGGTGGTTAGTAAACATGTTTTATTAAAATCAAGACAGCTATAAAAAAATAAATTGTGTTTGTTTGTATGGGTTCTAAGATATTTGACAAGTGTAGGCAACACCTATCACCCTCAGGCACATTGCTATTTAAGCAATCATCAAATGACCCCTATCCCGCTGCGGGTGCAGCTGGAGGGAATATCAGACTCTTACTGACTAAAACCCACTATGTTCCTTCCGGAGTGTTCCAGGGCCGCGGTAACACTTGCGAACAACTCGCAGCCCCGACAGAGTACTATTGGTAGTACTTAAATAGTATTTTTAGTTGGTGTCAGGGTTTTCTTTAAAGACCTAATTTAGAGTTATTGCAGTACCTATATTTTATCACATCAGGATTAATCACTGTTAAAGTGTTTACCATCCTGGGAGTTAGCAAAGATGACACCGGAAGTGGACTACACTTGCTTATAAGAAACTCTTTTACTATTCTATATCTATCAGGAGACCAGCTCAGGCAAAAAAATCTACTAATTAGCTGAACGCACAATGCGCAGTATTATGTAGTAACAGACCTGGAACACCTCCAGTATATTGGAGAGCTGGTCAGGGAACTTGGAGAGCTTCTTGAGTGCTCCAGAGACGACGTTCCTTTCCTCGAAGTTGAGGAAGTTGAGCGGCGAGTCCAGCGTGGGCACGTGCGGCACAGGCGAGAGCAGCGGCGCGCGCTCCAGCCCCGGCTGCGTCAGCGCCTCGCCCACCGTGCTGCAGAACCGCTCGTACTCCACGTAGCGCCGCCGCCCTGGCGCGCAGAACCTGCACACACACAGCCACGCTGCA
The DNA here is from genome assembly GCA_958496145.1 of Heliothis peltigera. Classification (NCBI taxonomy): domain Eukaryota; kingdom Metazoa; phylum Arthropoda; class Insecta; order Lepidoptera; family Noctuidae; genus Heliothis; species Heliothis peltigera. The sequence goes on from OY292332.1 coordinate 164,697, forward strand.
CCTTCCTATACCTACTTGCTTACTTATTCTTACCATTATTCAAATTTCGAATGCAATAAAGAATATGAATATGAAGATGTTGGTTGATTGAATATGCGTTAATCTCATTGATTGGATGGATTGTATTTGTCTGAATTAAAAAAATATGAAAGAAATGTATTACATAGCCTAATTATACAGGATGGCTATCGGCTATTTCATACCGGTGAGCAAAGAAGTGCTAACGGTAAACGGTAAACGGGCTTTGTGTTTGCCGACTAGCATTAGGGACGGTTGTGAGTTAGAGTTCTTTGAGGATTAAGCAAGATTTAGTTCTAATCGACTATTTATACTGCATGAAGTACCGTATTGATTAGTTGCTTCCGAACAAGCTTGTGTACGTACACTTCCATGAGCGTGTCCATCTCGAGAGGCGTGAGCGCGAGGCCGGCGGAGGCGAGGCCGCGGTAGAAGTCCGCGCGCGGGATCACCAGCTCGTTGCGCGCGTCGAACTGCTTGAGGAACTCGCGCGGCCGCACGCCCTCGCGTACCATCTGCCCACCAACACAAGTTATATTCCAATTGGCTAGGTGATTTATATGTTGCACATCGCACTATCAGTAGATAATATTTTTATAATATCTCTATAATATTATACAGCCTTAACAAATTAATATTATAAAGAGGATGGCCTTCACGGGTCGGAGTGATTTTAAAAACAAGTATAGTTCTCGACTAACTTAAGGGCGGCTCGCAACGAACTCCCGAGCATACGTACGCGCATGCGCCCCACAGCCCTCACGCACTTCCGCCGCTCACTGATTTCTGATCCACGATCGCGCGATGTTTCCAGCCGCCATTAAGTTTGTCACCAACATAGTCATCATTACATGAGATCCTACCTTGCCCTTGATCTTGGCAAGTATCTGCACGATGTCAGTCTGCAGCGGGTCCTCGCTGGCGGCGCGCGGGCGGTGCGCGGCCGACGCCGGGCCCGCGATGCTGGCGCTCTCCACCGGACGCTCCACCATCTGTAACAGTGGATCGTGTGGTGGTCGTGGGGTCTCGAGCTCGGGCCAGAATCAGTGCTGGTGGTGATCGTGTCGTAGGTTTTGGCGTTCATCAAACTTTAGGAGTGAGAGAATAGGAAGTGCGCTAGTGTATATGTGAAACCACTCTGGGTGGCATGAACATTAGTGAGCATTACCTCGTCGAGAAGGCGCACGTAGCTAAAGCCGCAGTCGTCGAGATAGCGCGCCTCGAGCGCGCGCACCTGCTGTGCGGAGGGCAGCACGCCCAGCCGCGCCAGCACGCGCCGCACCTGCGCGCGCGACACGTGCCCATTGTTGTGTCTGCATGCACCCACACACTCTATGTTCACTAAGTTGTCTATAGGCATCACTACAATCACGTTTGTATCGACTGTCGCCGAGCGAAAGTCGTGAATCGTCTGCGATATGGGAAAATAACCAAGTGCTATTTGACTGCGTCTTTCAAGATCACTATGTCGGTTAAGTATCTAGTGGAATACTGACTCGTCATGGTCGCAGAACGCCGGGCGCAAGTCTATGGCGCGCTCGGTGCAGGCGGCGCGCACGCGCAGCAGCGCGGCCTGCGCGGCGTCCAGGTCGGCCGGCGCCTCGCCCTCGCCGCGGTCGGGAGCGGCGCCGCGCGGCGGCAGCTCGAGCACGGCCGCCGCCGCCGACCCTGCGCGCGCCTCCGGGTACTTCTCTAACTCTTTGATTGTGAACACTGCCGAACAAGAGATACCGTCGAGATTCCAAAAATTCTCAACTATTAAGCTGAAGACGGAGACTTATTACTGCTTGTGGAGGACTAGCTGCAAACGAATGAGAACTCACATAGTTTCAGCATATACGGAGTTCACTCTCCAAATCCATCAGAAGGACTCGAGCTACTCAGCAGAATGTCAAACTATGATAAACTTAATAAACAAAGACCCTGGTCGCAGTCATCCTCGAAAGTCCGCCAGCAGACGCGCTCGTTGTCGTTGGGGTCCAGGTAGTGGCGCATGACGCACAGGAGCTCGTTCTGCGACAGGATACTGCCCAGCCCCATGGCGTCCAGCCCGCGCCGGAACTGCTGCGGGGCAATGCGCCCGCTGTTTAGCGGGTCATAGTCCTGTTACCAAAACGCAACATTATCAAAATCACTTCTTATGATGGTATCATCATCATCATCATTTATCATCATAAAAGTCATCAGCTATATACTACTTTACGGAAGTCGTCGTAGGTATAAGGGGGCTATGCGCTGAAGTGGAACATACAAGTAGGGACATTGTAATAGCGTAGACGCAGGAATTGTGTTTTAATTTCACAGTATTACCCTCAGAAACTCAGAAACCCTTATTCGTCTCTGCATAACGAACTCCTGGATCCTGAGCATAAGGTCAACGAGTTGTCTGGAGGGCCGAGGCTGCGCCAGCGCCGGATGGAAGGTCTCCTGGAAGCCGAGCGGTGCGGTAGACATGCCCGCTTCCACCTCCGGCCGCGCCAGCTTCGGCAGCGTCGTGTCAATCACTGCACTAGGGTTAAGATACTCCTGTGGTGGTACAACAATAATAAAGACATGTCATCCGCTTGTACACTTACGCACGCGCCGCAAGCTATTGTGGCTCAGGATCAAGTAACAGTAGGTATTCGTCGAAGCCATCACGTCAATCCGTTGACGTCTATACAGGCGGCTAGGAATGTGACACATATTTTCTATTATTATCTTTGTTTAATTTTTATGTGGATATTTATTTCTATTTGTATAGTGACATCTGATGCCAAATATAATTTGATAAAATTGTCAGTGCCCATTAATAAAATGGGTTTATCTACTCATTATTATCACAGTATTATCGATGTCAACACCGGAATGGGCGCACGAAAGCTTACCGGACCGAGCCCGCGGATGCCCTGCTTCTTCACATCGTCCACAGCCTTCAGGAACTCCACGTAGTCGATGGTGTAAGAGTCCTTGATGAACTTGCGCACGAGCAAGTTGAAATCCTCTGCCGTGACGATCACCCCGATGTAGTTAAGGATTCTTGCGAAATGAGCAAACGTTATTCTTCCATCATTTTTTGCGACCTGAAAAACCATATAGTAATATAATTGGTCAATTAATAGGACAACGCAGGTTGGTGGCGTTACTATCAAGTACAGTCAGGTCGTGTACAGTGAACAATACCTTGAACTGTACAACTAACCAACTCATAATCTTGAAAGTATGGCTTGAGCGGCAAGTCCCGTTCGGCAATGGTGGCCAGCAGGCAGCACAGGCGGCGAATCTGCCACTGGTCCAGTTTGTGGCACTCGGGCTCCGGCGGCGGCGGGCACGCCTCCAGGATGCAGTCGGCCGACGTCTTGTCACGACCACCCGCGTCTGACACACACATATTCTGTATAGTTTATATTTCAGTCAGTAATATATGACAGAAAAAATACAAAAACATATGTATTGATAAATGGCCATGGTTACATACGACACCATATCACAGTACTACTTAAGAAAAGTTCCGGTAACTAAGCTGTCAAAATACAGATTCAGCTGAAGATGCTGCATATTGTTGTATGTATATATTTGCTATATTTTAGTTTTTGTTTCCAAATTGTTCCCTCCTAATAGTAGCCAAGTTGGATGACGTGAAGAGTGCGCGTCACTTCGCCTAAAACTATGACGTTACTTGTGACTTCATATAATTAACATTACGTCCTCAGATTGTCACGGTACCCAGACGCTAAAGCATGCCGTTTGTCCATACTGCCACAGATTTGGATTTTTAACATTGCAATTAGCGATCTGTTATTCTGTATAGACAGATGAAGACGGCTCTAGGTCGAGACGGGTACAACTATTGCCTATTTACACCACATCACTGTTTGTGTCAGGTTTGCTACCAGCAGCATTTCACTTGACCTGAATGAGGTTTAGATTATTTATTTAAGTAGATGAACGCACCGCGCTTTACATTGAAGACCCATACGAAGCCGTCGACTGAACAGTTTCTATTAAATAATATGAAATGATTTTATTTGTGATATCTAGCCGAGTAGCAGGTCGGCGGGCGTCGTCTCTGTCTCTTATTGATTGCATGACCCGGTTACCGTTGCTAAATAAAACCTTTCGTTTGAATCTTAATCAGTTGCGTCAATACCTGGAATTATCTAAAAATATCTGTGGACATCTTGATTATTGTTTGTGAAACAGCTAGAGCTGGAACTAGTGGACAGAATTAGGTTACAACCGGTTAAAGTTTTGCTACCAACTCATTTTTTAATGTTAGCGTCTAACATTAATGTAATTGGATCTTTTATTCAACTTAAAGGAGTTTATAACTCGTTTCGATAAATACCTCCTTAATCGTAGCGTGATGAAAATGCCTCGCTCTTATGCAGTTTTCTTACTTAACAAAATTGTTCTCAGGGAAAAATATAAAAATTTGTAGCATCATAGCGAGTAATGTTCGTTTGTGGTGTTACGTTGAACCTAAGCTAAGACGGTTACCAACTAACAGACTCAGCATAATATTGCCGCTGTAATAAAGTGGAGCTGTGCATAAGTCGCAGAAGGCAGGCTGACTGAAGTAATGTTATATCCGCTAGTCGCCATAAGTACGACAGTAACTTAGCGCTCTCCTATGTGCTGTCTTTTGTAGAGTTGATTTTCAGCCTACTTTGAATAAATGACTTTTTATCTTTACCTTCTTATCTTAGGGATATAAATATCTTATGGCTTTCATGCATCTCGCATATCGCTAGTCAGGCTAGTCCTAAAGGTAAAGGGCGCAAATTTGTCCAAGCCGAATGCGCCGAGCGCATTGGACAAGAATTAATATCTACTTCCTTTACACCTGTTGTTACGTGAGCCGCGCTGAATCTGATGTCGTCATCAAAATTCCTCTGGCAATTCTAGGGTTCTTCCAGGTTCGGACGATTGGACGCGGGATGTAGAGGTAGTCTAGTGTGCGATGTTTCATAAGATAAGATTGTATGTATTTTTTAAACCGATTGGTGTGGCACCTCCAGCTTAGACAAACGTGCGCATGCTGTAAGAGAACTCAGAGGGAAATGACCCACAACACTTTGAACAAACGAAATCAAACAAAATAATATTTTTGACAGTTTACTTGCAAAAGTACCAAAAATAAAAGGACCGAACATGGACATGGCTGGTGAGTACTATGTGGCTCTCAATCGATTGTCAAAGTAGTTGGCCCACATCTGGCTCTCTGAAAATACAAAGGACGCAGATACATTCCCGTGTTTACCACCATACACAGACATGTCAAATAACAGGCACAATGGCACGGTTAGATATCTTCAGTGGCGGTTGTGGTGTAGGTACACGTGTTGCTTGATCCCTTCCAAACACACATACTTTTGTTACATCGTCAAGTATGGAACTCATGACACGCGGCATACCTTCACCGTGTATGATTTGACATAGCTGGTGGTACAGGACGCGGCCATCTTGCGCACGGAAGTAGTCTGCCAGCTGCGCGATCTCGGAGTCTGACAGGCCTATCACGGAGCGGAGCGGCCCCGCCAAGATCGAAACGAACTTCGACTCTGGAATCATCAACATCACCAGGATTACTGGTGGCAGACCAACATATAACCCAAATTCAAGTTATCATTAATTTTTATCTAGAGTCGCTGGCAGTTTTGTTCTATTTGGTTGTCTATGTTGAGACAGCAAAACTAAACTATTTGGCATAGAGATAAAGTGAAACCTTCGGGAGGATAACCGATTGCAGGTGACCTACAAATATGCAGCTCATTCAATAGTTCCCATTACAAGTACCTGATATGAGGGAGTTGCCCTCAGGGTCCAGTGGCCGGTACCAGTCCCATAGGTTGAGACCCACGCGGAAGGCGGCCGCGCGGATCTTGTTGCACGTCTTCCATACGTCTGCCAGCCGGACTATCTGCACACAAACACAACATTATCAGGATCTACTCTGCCCAGGCACCTTCAACACTCAGAGTCAGAGCTTCAACACTGCACTTGCTTATGTTAGATCAGCGATTCCATTCCTTTGAAGTACAGGATTAGTATTGACATTCTCCTTAGGACTGCGAGTCCCGATACACCTAGTACTAACTTGGACTAAGGTCTGAAATCACATTCCTTAATTGAGCAAGCGACAAATGCTAACTCCCAGTCCCTGTGAGAATCCTGAGGCTGTCGAACGTGGCAAGAAACAGAAGCGAGACGGACCACACCCTCACTCAACGGCCTCCACGTTCAGGAGACATGTGAACATTCTACGAGCGTTCGATAACTAACCGTGTCATGCATTTTGAAGGCCTGATAGGGACCTAGCTATAAAGAATTGTATATATTGTTGTTTCACACATGCCTAAACAATTTGGATCGAAATTTATGCTTATTGGCGATAATTTTGAATATTTGAAAATGAACACAAAATTTTACATTTAACAGCTAAAGTCAACTGTCACTGCTCTGCGTAGTTTTTGTACAAATTCAAATTAGGAATGTTTGTATATAAATCTGTGTAGTAAAGGAGGTTGATTACAACAACAGTTTAACGGTTAAAGGAATTATGTCTCCTTTGGATTTTTTGTTGAAACAAGTTGTAAAGATTATAAATATCCTTATATCCTAAACTAGTGCTACAAGTACCAGGTACTACGCTGCCCTGGTTACAGCAGGAGCGGATGAGTAGGCTTCACAAGTCTAGGTTTGATAATTATGAGATCTGAAAGCTCTACGGACACCATTATAAATTATTGTACTCATCAATCAATTGGTCAATGGGTCTACGTCGGTACCGGTCCGTTACGTTACCACCCCTTATTTTATATAGCTGTGATTTTTTTTCCAAAGGTTGATACATTGCTTTGTACATAAGGTAGCCGCACCGCTTCGTAGCAGCGGGCCGAGCCATGAATCGGGGCGGTGGTGGGCGGTCGTGAGGTTGAAAAGGTCGGCGTTATCTCAGCACATGCGCGCGGGGCGAGCGCGGTGACGTCAGAGGGATCGATCGAGTGGCGCGGCGCGCCTCGGCACAGCTCCTCCGGTCCTGTCAGCTCCGGAGCACGTGAACAGCCCCGACGAGGATGCGGCCACCCCTCACGTAAGGCCACACCACGTGTATTCATGTCCGGCAAGCACCCATGTGCGGGCTAAGCTTCAGGACCAGGAATAGCCCTTCGCAGAAAACCTCCCTCCGATGGGGCGACAGTTGCCCTCCGAGGCTGATCATTAACACCTCGGACTAGTGAGGGGACAGTGTGTGTGTAGTGTTACTTACTGTACGTGCTGTGGCCTCATGGTGGTTGAGTGACGGTCCTCCGGAGCCGGACACCAAGTTGTATTGACCGGAAAGTGAGTATTACAGTTTAACTTTTACATAAGTTCATTCATCGATACTTGTCATCACTATTTTGCAACAAAGAATATGCTGTTTCTTCTGCTTTCTTTGGACTGTTAATGGGGAACACCTATCCCTGACCGGTCTACCTGTCCCAACTGCCAATGACATAATAACCGTGTACATTTGAGTTACTACACTTGCACCTGTTCAGACTAATTACATTCTACTGCCAGCAAGTGTCAATTGTTTTGTTTTAAATGCTTGTTCATGGTGACCTTCACATTGTTGACTGCTACACGGTGTCTACGTACCTACCAATAAAGATGAGAAAAGATTGAATCAATTTAATATAGTTAAATTGTATTCCCAACATGACATTTCTTGAGTATGAAAACAGCATTGCTTAATGACTTCCTAGTAAAACTGACAATAAATCGATCCAACTGCTACTCATTTGGGGATATTCTTGTTTTGTAATACGATAAGTAATATTGCCATATGTACCTAAGCTCATAACGTTATGGATACCTACCCCTACCCCCTACTATTTTATTATAATAACTTAGCATAATATTAAACACAACAACAAGCTATTAAAGTAGGAGGCGCTCGTGGCTATGTAGCGTGTCCCCTCAGGCTCTAGACTATTTGTGGGACCAATTAAGTAGTTTTGGTGTGAAAGCCAGACTAGACTATCCTATCTAGACTTGTCAATTTACTAAGGGACTCCTTGGTAAGGTTGGTTATCCAACTTTCTAGCTTCTACCGTTAGCAGATGATGGATGGATGGACGATGAAGGATACCTTTAGGCGTTAATTAGATCAATTTTTAATTACACTATAGGCAGGATCAGCACCATCATCTACAGACCAACCGCAACAAACTTAAGGATTATTTAAATTACTTATTTCATAAGTATTTTGTGAGTATTAAAGCGTTTTGTGTCCAATTCTTCAAATGGTGTCGCACTGAAGTGAACTTTCGTTCTATTCAATTCTATACTAATATTATAAAGCTGAATACTTTGTTTGCTTAAACGCGCTAAGCTCTGGAACTACTGCCCACTTATCGACATAGCTTACGGGCTACTTCTTGTCATAATTCGCGAAGTATTTCATGCCGGACGCGGGTGAAACCACTAGCAAAAGCTAGTCTTTTTATATTTGTCATAAAGCAGGTGCTGACAGCTTGAAAGCAAGTTGGAACTGCTTTACGAACCGGATAAAGTTAATCCTATAAAGTTAATACTTTATGTCGTCCAATTAAATCGTAACTTACACCACCGAGCTACTGATGCTAACTTCCTGCGGTTTCGCACATACTTCTCAGATTATAAATCTTCCTAACGGATGTTTAACTGTTTATTTATTTCGTCACTCACGTTATGACGGCTGAAAGGATTTTGATACAACTTGGCAGCTTTACACACGGCAGCACATCAAACTACCTCAATCGGTTAAATTTCTTGACCTAAATCTTATCACAATGCCGGAAGGTTTATATTTAAAAGTTGTTTAGCCTGGGTCTATACCAAAGTCTCCCATCTCCGTACAAGCATATCACAGAAACGAATCGGCTTAGCGAGACGATTAGCAGGATGTTGAACCTCTATATCACTTGTTATTATGGAATACCAAAGTCCTGAGTGGAAGACCTGGTGACCTTTGTGTCTGTACAAGTCTGATACTGCTTTTCACTCCATGCGTCGTCGGTGGGTGTAGTCCTCGACAGTAATTTTCTACGCAATAACGAAAACCATAGAGCGCTTAAACGTAGCTGTTTATTGTTTTAGAAGGAAGAATCTATCAAGATGATCAACATAGCGGGGGTGATCTCCATCATCCTGTTCTACGTGCTCATCCTGGCGGTGGGCATCTGGGCGGGCCGCAAGAAGCCAGCGGGCAATGACTCCGAGGAGGAGGTCATGCTGGCCGGCCGCTCCATAGGCCTCTTCGTTGGGATATTCACCATGACTGGTGAGCAGCAAACAGGGCAGAACCTCTCGCGGATCTGCTCATGAACGTATTTCAGGCACAATATTTGCGAATATCTATTGAATTTTACGAATCAGAATCAGAATAGCATGCAAGGTAACCACTAGTAGTAGGTACTTATATTACTTAGTCATTTTCTGTTTACCAAAGTGTGGGAAATAACGTGCTCGAGTTTTCCTGGAGCCAACAACAAATAGAAATGTCCACTCGACAACTCGAATAGTTGTCTTTTATCTAGTACTAGTAGGTACTCGGAATAACACTGACGATATAAATTTAGTTCCATATACTAAGTAATATATTTAATATTAGATATATTTAGGATAATATAATAGGATCACTAAGGAATAAATTATTAAAAAAAAAACAGGTTTTAAACACATGAGAAGTTTACGAAAAAGGGGAATATTGGATTTTATATCGTTTGAGACATTTGCTATAGGTATTTAATATTTTTATTATGGTCCATACATAACATAGGCGACGTGCGGGAGCAGATAATTTTATTCTGTTTGGTTTTGACTGTACCTATATATTTTATAATTATACATAATACTTAAAGCGATTAATTAAATAAGAAATCAACCTTTATATTCTTTAAGCTTTTGTACTGATTGAATGTGCAGATTTTAATTTGTTTTGACAAATTCATGCCATTTGATGTATTGGGTTTTTCTATTGAATTGAGTGCATTCATTACGTACATTGGCTGAAGTGCGGCGGGTTTTATTCAATAACTGTCAAGTGTCGCATCAAGTTGTTGACACAAAAACATGACTAGTAATGCTGTTTTAATTTTCCTTAGAATTTCTGCCACGCTTGAATAAAACGGCTTTATATATTTTTGTTCTCCTGGATGGTAGCCTCAACATCCATCACTATTGACTAACGGGAACAGGCATCTTAAGGCGATAGGGTATTAATTTTGACAGTAGAATAAAAAACTTTGCTTGGTTGTAAGTTCAATAGGATAAAAGTGTAAACGCATGCAGCAATAAACCGACAAACATGAGGATCCACTCGTAAATGGTGCCTGCACGTTTCATTATTATTGATCTACATTTCTGGTTTGTCGCTAAACATCGTTTTAGAGTTTAGATGTTTTGCCAAGTAATATTTCAGCTTACACTCATTTGTAATGTAAAAAGCTAGCTCTTTGTTTTGTTAGTTGATCCCGGATGGATCTAATAACCAGATACTGGCAAAATCTACTAGTTAACAGTTCGCGAAGCTAGTCCGGCGTAGCACTACGACACTAGTCGTGCATTCTGGGGAATTATTTCTGGTACATGAGCAGTGGTAAGATTATACGACTCACTGAATGAGTGCCACGTTATATTACCATTCTCGGCTTACTAGCTTAAAGGGTCAGTAGGTTAATTAGTAGGTAACATGTTACAGGTGCAGGTGGAAACGGTTCTATCTGATGTTGAACGTAAACGTAATGCGTTGGTAGCTCCAACTCATCAAGTTGCCAACAATAGTCGCAACTAATCTTACGATAGGCAAGTAACTATTTACACTGAGAAGAAGAACGCAAGGTACTTCAGTATTCCTGTCAGGTTTTGAAATAAACCTAAAACTAGTCTAGCTCCCAGATCTGTCCTCACATATCGTAAACGATAACGCTAAGAGTTGGAAACTGTGTTATTTAGGTTACATTACTACAGAGAGCATGACATCAACACATAATTATACATATATTATTATCAGTCCCGGAGATCGGGCAACTCAGACAGCAGCAAAACCTACCAATTGTTTATCAAACCATCCGGGAACCCATTGAAATAAGGAGGAAGGTGGAGGAGAAAGACACAGAAAAAATACGTTTTAAAGAAAATATGTAATAAGAGCGCTATTAGTTGTTGGAGTGTAAACAAAAGTTTTGCTGCAGCTACATGGGTGGGCGGCGGCTACATCAACGGCACGGCGGAGGCCATCTACACATCAGGTCTGGTGTGGTGCCAGGCGCCCTTCGGGTACGCGCTGTCGCTCGTCTTTGGTAAGACCGATATCAGAACATATACATAAGTTAATTAAACTATAGAACCATTTACGCGTACAAGTCCTATATCATATCGTTTCTGAAATAGCGTTATCAGACCTGGGTGCTGGCTGTAGTGATCCTCGAGTATAAAGGTCCACTTAAATGACTCGCTATCTGTCTCCAACAAAATTCTACAGTAGGAAGACTGAATACTTTTTATAGCTGGATTTCACCCGCGGCAATAGGTTTTGTAAAGCCTGGCGTTTCATACAGTATCGATCAAACTGTTGGCACGTTATGTCACGATTTATGTAGGTACCGTTTAGTCAGCGTTGGGGTGCCTAACTCGCGTAGTCATTTAGGGATTCGTGGTTGGGCTAAATCCCTAATTGAGCACTGCCAATTCTGGTCGAAACTTCGGGGGTCGATTGAAGCAACGGTGTTCGGATACCGGATATATTTCGCGTAAACCCCCGAGCTGTCCGTGCCTCGCATGCTTCGCGCTCTCATATATTCTTGCTTACCTTACACTCTGCCATACATACTTACATGTGTCCCTACAGTCAAAATGTGCACAGTGGTACACGGGTCTATTTCAAGTCCTACGTTACTTTTCGACGACACGATTCGTTTTCAGAAATATACGATTTGTATCGGTACTCGAAACGAATAATAATTTTCCGAGTACTGAGCGTCATTACGGGTACGATTACACGAATTAATTAAGGTACACAACAAGACTTCTATGAAATAAAATAAAATATCAATTTCAACACTTCAAAGTTCTTATGGATTAGGCAGATCCCAAAACAGTAGAATATTGACTTCAATCGGTATCCACACAAGGGGGATAAAGTTTGAACTGCAACTGTCTGCATGACAGTTGACGAAACAGCTACTGATTATGTGCAGTTGTTAAGAGCCCGCTGCTCGGCAGGTGGAATATTCTTCGCGAACCCGATGCGCAAGCAAGGCTACGTGACGATGCTGGATCCGCTGCAGGACTCGTTCGGCGGCCGCATGGGGGGGCTGCTGTTCCTGCCCGCGCTCTGCGGGGAGGTCTTCTGGGCGGCGGGCATCCTGGCTGCGCTTGGTAAGTACCCACAGTATTCCCCATGTGTAGGATTGAGGACAATAAAAATATGACTATGTTTTACATACTTAAATATGTACCTACTGTATAGATATTAATTGTTTAAGACTTTTCCCAAACGATAAGGAGTTCCTCGTTTCTATTCTTTTATTCGTATGTAAAAAGAAACTAATTGAATAAAAAGAAAACATAATAATAATATTGGTTTTCTTCCTCTAAAATACTTACATTTTTCATATCTTTACTGCGCCGCACAGCTTTCGTATTACGAGTATTATGTAAACTCGAGAAAATACCGTGTTTCTTTAAAACTGTCAAGTGTCGTGAATCTGTCGTGGACTGGTGCACGTCATGTCGATATCTGTGTTCAAACACATTTTCATCATAGAGGTAGTCTAAAGCTATCTATTGATAAAGATGTACACCCTAGGTACATAGCGATTTAAATATTGTTGATTTTTTTTTCTTTGGAGCTTTGAAAATGCGTCAAGTGGGTGGTTCCGGCTGCCATTTATATATATTTGTCGACGGGACTGATACTTAAAGCAAAATTGAGAGATCATTCCGTCCCTCATTATGTTGGGAAAAGACTAATGAGGTATATCATTAATTCATGAGATCGTATTCCAGTGGTGATAAGATTATATATATTAATTTAAATATAGTAAGGTTATTTAAATACCAGTACGCATACTGTATATGCGTTCACAGGTTACAGACTTTGTTTCAGTCTTTATATGAGAGCCGCGCTCAAAAGTCTGCCGGGAGTGTTACGCCGCGCCGGCAGTGTACAGAATGTGAATAGGTGTCCTAGAATGTAGGCATGTCCTAAATGTTTCTTAAGATCCCAGTTGCGATGCTTATTTTTTTATGGCGATGGACATTCACGCGTTTTCAGAACGAAGCTTTAATAACTAAAATAACACTAATGCCTCGGTCATGGCGTGGAAAGTAATTGCCTCTAAGTAATTACTGGGTTCCAACTTGTTACTGTAATGCTGTTCGCACACAACACATATACATACATAGTTACAAACTGAACATATACAGAGTAACGTGGTCTTAATTTACGTAATTTTTCTATTTGTAAGATTCAGCAAACTGTCGCCAATGTCAAGTGAAGAATGTTGTAGTTGCTTCAATGTAGTAGTTGGTCTACTGTGGACCTCTACACAGTACGGACTGGTAGTTAGAATATGACTTCTCATTCAAACTAGCAAGTTAGGTTATTACTTTAAAATAGTAAAATACGTTTGGAGCCCATTCAAGCTTCGTTGAATCTTGACTGAATTTACCAAAATCAATGGCGGGTTTAGTAGTACTAAAGAAGTATCGAGAAACCAAAAAGTAATAGTAGATCTATAGACGAAGTGAGTAGGATCCCCCAGCTTGGAAAAATATAGTTTATCTAATCGTAATAATAGTGCCACGCGCGTAACGTCTCCGTGTTCTAGCTTATGTCACGCATGTTGACTGTTACGAATTTCTAAGAACATATTGTACCTACATACCTAAGGTTTAGTTTATCGACGGGGAATACCCAGAAAACTCTTTACCTGCAATAAATTTCCGTTCCGTGTCTACAGGCGGCGTTCTATTACTTCAGAGATATAAAACAGTGTAATATTGTTTTGTCGGCAGAGGGCTGATATTGTTTGTTTGGTAAATTATGTAGATATTGAACGGTTGTGGAGAGGCCGGCTTGTCTACTGAATAACTTATAACATGCCCACTCCACTGAAACCTACCTTATCAATATTTAATGGCTAGGTAATGGCTATTTTGAATAGGTAACAGTTTCTTAATACAAATTATATGCATCTATACGGTTTGCACGCAAGCCGACGACATTTTGCTATTTTGTTGTATGTTACAAAACCTTTGAAAAACTACAGAAAAGTATTTTTTGTCATTTCATTGTACCAATTTTGGATTTATTCAAATCACAAGTTCCCAGAATGGCATTTGGCAAGTCACCCAATTTTTTTTTTCTTACCTTTATTTGTGGAGGCTTGCGCAAAGTCACCAGATTGGTTTAGGGAAATGATTAAATCGTGTGGTTGTTTTAACATCCTCCGTGATTTCATCAAATCCCTAAGGGTTTTGATGACATCCCTGTTATTATCACATCAACCTATCTATATCAATCTGTAAATTTTCTTTAATAGATTTTCAACTTTATCAGAATACAGCAAGGTTAGTATTCAATTAGTAAAATTTTACAGATTCGGGTAGGTTGACCTGCTGGCGTTTGAACGTAAAATATTCATTAGAAGAATTTCAATTCTTTGTAAATTGTAAATAATTCTGTGAAATACTTGCCTACATTGCTGAAATTGAATATATGTATCGCAGTTAATTTGAAATAGCATATAATTATGGGCTTTAACCTGTAGGTGTGCGGTCAGATATTATGCACGGGTTTGGGAGGACTCCCCTTTGTCAGAGGGCGGGAGGTAACCAAATTATTTACGCGTTCTAGCGTCCCTGTAATGAAATCGATTAACGAACTGATTTCTAAACGGTCGTTTAAATTTTTATAACCGTTGTATTTTCTCAATCAAAATCTTTAATTTTCTGTTTAATATAGGTACAGTTAATAATAGTACTGATTGATTCGCAAATTAATAGAGATGAATAAATGAAACGAATGCGTCGGGTTTTCGCAAGGTATACCGCCTACACGATGCCATTTCGCTGTCCCAATATTTTAGAGTTTGCCTATATCAGACTGCTCCCTCGGCTGACAGGTACGAAAATAGCACATTATTATGTGCGGCAGAACCCGCGGTAATATTTTATAGCGCGTCGCGCGATGTCATGTGACAAGCCGTCCGTATGTATATGAACGTTGGGTATGTATTATGTGGATTATATACCTATGTTGTGAACTTCAGTCACTAAGTAGTGTCTTATGAAGCTAATTAATGTTATGAATACATACATATGCTGTAAATTAGTTTCTAAATTTTATCGGTTCGGATGTTTCTCTGCACTAATGCTGTGGGATTATGTGTGCTCATCACACAATACCGCTACACAATATCGCCGATACCCAGGCTACCACAGAATAAGACTTTTTCCCTAAATTCTGCATTTAATTCTGTTCCCAAAATAGATACACAATCCTTTATCACGTGTCAGCTAGACCAGTATAAATCGAGCGGCTGTTACACACCGAGGTAGTGGATGTCCCCCGGCGTTGTCTGTCCGATGGTGGCCGTCATCCCCCGAGTCATTTATTATGCATGGCTCGGTATA
The DNA here is from genome assembly GCA_958496145.1 of Heliothis peltigera. NCBI lineage: Eukaryota > Metazoa > Arthropoda > Insecta > Lepidoptera > Noctuidae > Heliothis > Heliothis peltigera. The sequence continues at coordinate 180,366 of OY292332.1, forward strand.
TTGGGCATACGACATCTTAGTCGCCTGTTACGTCCGTACCTACTGCTTCGGCTTTACTAGAACATGTGGTTTTTGCTGAAGTCTTGTATGAAAGAATATATTTAAAACAGATATTAAAGAGTTAGATAAAAGGCAGAGTCGGTTATTTTATTACAGTGTGTTTTTGTTTCCGTGGCAGTGGTGTGTTATTATTAGCAGGAGAGCTTTTTGAAGTAAAAACATTTGTCTTTGACTGTGACAGTAGTGTTATCAAGTACTTAGTAGTACTTAATGTAGGTAACATACAAACGAAGGCAGAACGACAGTTACCAAAGTTGTAGCGCCTGGAAAATATTGTTTATAGTTTAACAGCGTGGTGTAACATTTAATTGTCCGACACAAAGGGTTCTTTACTTTCCCTGAAAATATTATTCGTCTCCAATTTAGGTCAACAATATGTAACGATGGCCTGAAGCCAACCCTTTGAACGCCAATGTCGTTTGTGAAGCGAACTGTTCCGTCACAGCGTCAACCAACCCCAGGCTGTGACTTTGACAAGGCGGCGCGCTGTGTCAAACGACTGTCCCCCTACTAGCTGTGAGCCAATTAAAAGCGAGCGAAGTATTCATATTGTTTGGTTTGGACGAGGAAACCATTGAATCTAACAGTTTTGACTTTTGAAATTAAATTGACGTATGATTTCTGTTTGTCACTGTCACAGACACATTAATCTCAAGATAAAAAATGTATATAAATTATCACTTTTCAATTCGTTTTGCTCTTCAGACATCGAGCTTGCAACTTATACAAAACACTTAGGATAAGGGAAAAAGTGAATATTTCAAGAAATCTTTAAAAACTTGAAATAACCCTAATCTTTACAAGCTAAAGATCGCGCTATCTTTGCGCCATTACAACTATGTAAATGTGGTCGCGCTGCCATATAAAATACACATACTTACATAATAATATCAAATTCGCCGATGTATTATATTATACATAATTTGAAATTGTGTACGCACCTGTATGTATCAGATGAGACGCAGAACTAAGGTTACCTATAGGTAGTACGTATTACAAGTTTTTGGCTTCAGGTAATATGTCTGCGAGACGTGAATTTATAAATTTGTTTCAGTAGACCCTGTACATGACACGCGTCCCGTTTTTGTTTCAAACTATATTTGTGCTATAAATATATATTTCTTACTAGCTTCCGCCAGCGGTTTCACCCGCTTTCTGAGGGAAGTACTTTCCATACCCGGATAAAAAGTAGCCTATATGTTATTCTGATGTATAAGCTATATTGTGGTAAAGTTTCATTAAAATCCATTCAGTAGTTTTTACGTGAAAGAGTAACAAACATCCATACATCCATACATACAAACTTTCGCCTTTATAATAGTAGTAGGATAAAATTATTTTTACACATTAGGTGCATAATCGATTAAAATTAAAATTAGAATATTATGAGAAAAAAAGAACTATTGAAAGTTCTACAGTTACAAAAACCTAAGAATATAAAAAGCTAGTAAAGAAAACTTAACAAAAAATTGTACCAGTATACTGAGTTACGTAGGTATAACGTTTGCCAACAGAACATCGATTTGGACAGACGCAATAACAAAATGCATTTACGAAGGTCGTGATTAGAATCAATATTCGTGCTTATAAATGGCAAAACAGTCGCGCAGCTGGCGAGCTTCCCGCGCCTTATGCACACAAACGCGGTACGCATACGTCATTCGTAGGTGATGACGTCACTTGTGACGTAGGGTCCGCCCAGGCACGCCGATTGCACTTTATTGTAGAGCAAATTATACAGCAAGTAATTGGTTAGATATTAGAACTGTAGAATTGGTTATATAGTTATATTCCAAAGGTTCCAGTTCTTCTATTAAACAGAGATAAGAGAGATTAAGAGGAGAGATGATTGGTTCAGTGAAATTTCTTTCAGTGAAATGATCTTTTATTTGCTTTTCGATCATTTTCTGTATGCAGGACTTACCTAATAAAATGTAATATTTACGACAAGACATTTGAGCATCACACAGAACATTACATCGAAATTATCAGTAACCATTAAGTAAATAGGATGGTGGTCGGTAGGGCTCCCTCAGTAATCGGATCGGCGCGTCTGAGCTCTGTAATTGACTTACAGCGTCTTACACCGGGAACACCACTTAACGTTATTTAGTTAACCGCTCAATAGTTAGCGGATCATCAACTTCTTTAACGAGTAACCCGGAGTTTAACTGAACTGAGAATTTAACTTAGCTTTTAGTACAGACTCCGGTTAGAGACAAACTTACTCTTTCTTGATTATTTTCCCCAAAGTTTAGATGACTTTAGTTCCATTTACCGGATTTCAATAAATAATTTGTTTAAAGTTGGTACATTTAATTTGCCTCGTTTGTGAGTAGGTATAGTAGATTTCACTATACAAGTAAATTTCAGTGTTTGAGTCAACAGATCTGAATGTATATTGGATATTTACAACACGACCCAACGATCAGAGTTTGGGACTTGGCAGCAGTGTTCCGACCGCGACAGTTCGGTAACTCGGCTGGATCAATATGATGCGGGGGATCTCGGGGTCTGCAGAGTCAGGCTTTACGCTCTGCCTGTCCCCTAAGGCAGTAGGTCGTTATTTTTAGAAGCTTACCTGACGTAGGCTACGAAGTGAGAAATGATTTGACATCGTCATCGAGGTTTGATCGGGCTTCTCTTATTTTCTGATTTTAATTTGGAGAAATAGTATGATATTAACTTTATTAGTTGCGATAAAATAGTTTGGTGTGCAAAAATAATAACAAAGCCATTTAAGTGGGCCGAATTTATAAGAACTTAATTCCCTAGCTAATTGTTGCGACTTGAATGACTCGTAAACAATTTAATTAATGCCCCAAATGGCGTGCTGGGGTCGAGTAATTAGACTAATTTAAGACTTTGCAGTACTGACTGCTAATATAATTTTTGGATATTTGGAGCTGGATTTTTTGAATGTTTAGATATTTTAAAAATACTTCTATGATTACATTATTTCAAATAATTTGTCTCTTTGCTTGGTTTAAAATTAAAATGTAACCAAATAACATTTCAGACGAATATGATTTAATTTATTCTGGTTGGCTTATAGGGCTTATCAAAGGCTTTGTGTTTGTACGTACGTACATGTATTTTAGAATATATTGTATTTATAATAAATAACAATGTTGTTACAGTGGAAATTCGACCCATTTTTTTTTAATAACGAACTCTTTCTAATTTTTATTCATAAAGTTCTTTGATACCTGACAGAAACTTTTTGTTTCTTTCAAATATTCTAATTAAATATTATAATTCATTCAAGTATTATGTTAATTTTTAATGGCGTGATAAATACATGCAAGCAAGCAAATACAAGCAAGTGTTTCATTTTTGATTGACTCACGACCCAATAACGGTAGTAAGCGAATTCTGTTTGGTTAGGCTTCATCCCAGTCCGTGGCTGCGGGGTCTTTCATTTCCATACATTTTTTAATTATCGAATAATATGTTGCACACGATGAACGCGTTTGCTCGGTGCCCTTGTCACAAGCACAGCAAAGTTTCGCGCCGATTTCATAGAAGCTAATGCAACATGAGATCTGATACACCAAAGTTTCAAGTAACTAGTCCAACCGAGTGAAAATGGAAAATTACGTTTCACATAGGTTAAGCAACAAGCCCATATTTTGAACAAACCAGTTGGTTTTGTTTGGTGTTGATGACGTCACAATGCGCAGGAGCAACACTGGCGGTGATCATCGACATGGACCAGAAGACGTCGGTGATATTCTCGGCATGCGTGGCAGTGTTCTACACGCTGTTCGGGGGACTCTACTCCGTCGCCTACACCGATGTCATACAGCTCTTCTGCATCTTCATTGGTAAGTCTTTTGTTATACTCAATAAAAATTTAACTGTTGATAGCTTCAAATTAATGTAATTTTAGGAAGCTAAGGGTTTCAAACTTCGACACTCCTTTCTATATATTTCATCTACAAAAAAATTAAGATTGCTGATTGATCCCAGCAAAACCTTTACGAGCACAGGGCGCAGAGAGGAGAAATACAATAACGCAGAAGAAGTAATGGCGTTGTAAAGATTACCTAGTAATTGGCACCGCAACCATTACTGCTGTTCTGACCCGGACAGAGCATTAACGTGACCAACCAAGACAATAGTTAGCTTTAACCGCTATTGCTAAACTGGCAGTTTTATTGTTCACTATCCTTTTAGCAACTTAAGCATTCTAGACAATCAATAAGACAGGTCTAGTATGACCGACCTCCTAGTTCCGATCAAAACCTGAATCAAGATCTCACTCGTAGGTCTATGGATGTGCATTCCGTTCGCGTGGGCTAACGAGCACGTGAAGCCGCTCAGCTCCATGGAGGTGGACTGGATAGGGCACGTGGATCCGGAGTACTACTGGTTTTATGTCGACTATGGGTTGCTGCTCGTATTCGGAGGAATCCCGTGGCAGGTACGAACTTTGGTTTAGTTAAAGTCTCATTGGTTATTTGAACACTTAACAACACTTGGGCGGATTAAATCCTCACTTTTCATCACATCTGCCTTCACTGTTCTTAAATACCATTGGCTGTTATGGTATACTAATGCCAGATATCTCCATATAATCTCCACAAGCTAATGGGTCTTTTACTGATATTCTATCAACCAGGTATACTTCCAACGTGTGCTGAGCAGTAAGACTGCAGGGCGCGCTCAGATCTTGTCGTACGTGGCGGCCATCGGCTGCATCTTCATGGCCATCCCGCCCGTGCTCATCGGAGCCATCGCTAAGGGCACTGGTAAGTCTCTCCGACGAGTTGATTATGTACGTTATATATGGAACAGGAATTTACAAATATGAGAATGAGTACAGAATTATTTGAGCCCTTGAGTCCTGATAACAAAAAAGAATCACTTGAAGTTTTATCGTCTTAGTTTCTGACAAAAAATGGCCGAAGTTGATTTTGTTCAAGCTGCATAAATTATTAGCTTTATATTAAACAGGTTTAACGTCCTAAAATCGAACGTAGCTCTCCATAGTTCGATCAAGTCCTTGACACACAACTCAAACCTTTGTTTTTCTCCGTCCGTAACTTAGCATGGAACGAGACGGACTACCGCGGCGACCTCACGCCGGAGGGTGAGCTGACCTCGGACCAGACGTCCATGATATTACCGCTGGTGCTGCAGCACTTGACGCCCGACTTCGTCTCGTTCTTCGGGCTAGGCGCCGTCTCCGCTGCCGTCATGTCCTCGGCTGACTCTAGTGTGCTGAGTGCTAGCTCCATGTTTGCCAGGTCAGTTTTTTAATAATGTACTCCGGATGTTTTGTAGGGTTGCCTGATCTTTTGCAAAAAAAAATTGAAACTAGCGATAAAATATCTTCATCTCCGTAGTTATTCTATCGCTAGTCTTCAAGATTTTCGTGAGTTATTGCAATTTTGCAGAAACTATTTTATTGAATTCATTTAAACACATAAATAAAATCCTAAATCGCTCCTCCATCATTTCTGTGCTATGGGAGACTTCACCACCTGCATCTCCACAGGAACGTGTACAAGCTAATCTTCCGCGCGAACGCGTCAGAGATGGAGATCATCTGGGTGATGCGCGTGTCCATCCTCATCGTGGGCGCGCTCGCCACGCTCATGGCGCTCACCATACCCTCCATATACGGGCTCTGGTGAGTACTGTTCTCTGTGTCTATTGTATATCGTACGACGTCTAGGTAAAGGGAACAAGTATCAATTTCATAACTACAAGCAAGCAGGGCGTGAAAAACCAATTAACAAACGATCGATGCAGATGGTAGAATGGACTGTTCGATGCTATCGATAGTCAGCCAGGTATTTGTAGCAATGAGTTTCCATTACCTTACAAAGTTTCGTCATATCAAATCGTAAAACCAAGAGGGATGGATCACTGACATCGCATGAATAGCATCAACTCTTTAAACAGTTTGCTACAACGCGAATGTAAGGCGACGAAATATGCGCTTGCGCAGCTGAGTTGGTCGTTCTAGTTACGGTAATGGTGAGCGTTATTTTTTTATATATTGCTAATTACAAATTTTAATATAATATTTACTGCATCTTTATATAAAGGCAGTGTGAAAAATATAACTATATAAATTACTATTTCTAAGGCAACAACTTTAACACTTGTAAGACATTCTTGAGAATGTTTTACAGCAAATAAATATAAATTCTTCGAATGCAAGGAAAGAACAACAAATATAGAAAATAAATCCATTTAAGAATTTTCCCTGTCTTTTGTATCATGTACTTATGACATGTTCGACCTCCATATGTTAGTGCTTAAGAAAAAAAGACCTCCTTCATCAATAAGGATCAGCCCGTAACCCGCGCCCGCTCATTATCAAAGTCACCTCTATTCCTTCAAGTCCTCCATTTGTATCCTCCTTTCCGTGCAACCTCTGTCCCTCTCTCCGTGACCCTCTCCACTGGACAGCGACGAGTGTTCGCCACTTGATCCTCCGGAAAATACCGCTTTGCGTACCTTTTGTTATTCCAAGAGCATGCTGGCTCAAATATTCAAAAGCTTCGTCTATTTGTGTTCGTAATAAAACTTGAAAATTGTGCAGGGTTCGGTAATGGTGGTTGTTTTATTAAAGTTTTAATATTTTTGTAGACACGAATGTGTAGTTATAAAAAAAAAATAAAGCTTTTATCTTTTTAAATCATGTATCTATATGCATGAAAATTTTCTGTTGTTACTTGTTAGAAACTAATTTATGGGACTGGAAAAAAAATGAAAGCCTAAGACGTATAATACGAGACTCTGGTGGTACCTCATGCCGTTTCAGGTTACTGTTTTAATTTCTTAGATCATTGCGGAGTTCTTAAACATTTCTGAAAGATTAATGCTTCTTCCTTAGAAGAAACATTCCTTTTACTAAGGATAACATCTTCCTTCGGCTTCGTCCGATTGTGACAGTGAGCGCATGCATAATAAACAGACATCGGTGTTAGACAGAGATTATTCGTTGCATACAAATTAATTCTTCCTAATATGAACAGATGAAGGTTGTTGCTTTAGGTACCGAAATCAGTATTAAGATGTACTTTAAGCCGTAGAAACATTTAGACTCCGTGTCTCGAGGGCCACAGCTCTCAGTACACATGGCACAGAAAACATTTATTTCTCATTAGTTGTGTGTCGCAATCAATAATCGCTGGTCGCGCCCCACGGCCGCGGTCGCAATCATACGAGTGTACGCACTGTGCTATACCAAGTCATTGACTACGCATGCCAACTGGTTTGGTTCACTCCACCGCGTCTGTCTGTTTGTGATAAACAAACACAACTTATGAATGGCTTTTCATGTTTTTTGTAAGTATGAGGGATATATGAGGAAGATTTTCTTATTTATAATTATAAGTTTACGAAATCGGGGCGGGTCGCTGGTAAAAACTTAACTTCTTTAGTGGTCCAATAGTAACGGTCATAAGAATATAACTTTTTAATTTAGGTAGGTAACTACTAGATGTCAGCGGATTTTCGCGACTTTGTACATATTTGTTTATACACAACACACGACTCTTACTTGCGATGAAAATTATAAAATTATTTACGTTACCTGGACTGGAGTCCACCCGTGACTACGGTCGGTATAATTCGGCCGAGACGTCAGGAGAAAAGAGTAAGTGTACATGTCTTTATAATTCTCACTTCACATACACAGATAAACGCGTTTAGTGCTCTAAGGACACTTGAACAGTTCTCCGTCAATGTGGGACGATGGTGTTGCACATAGCGATTACCATGATCAGGCCATTGCCACACGCCGAGGAGCTAATGGCCGATACCGAAAATATATAATAATCGACCATTATTGTAATAGGGGAATGCTTTTATGATGGTGTTATTAGTTCTGTACTGGGCAGTGGCTGATGCAACGGACCTTCGAGAACTGAGCCTATTTAGTTGTCACTTGGACGCGATACCTACATGCAGGCCTATCAAATTGTTCTAAGAACCCAATATCTAGATGAAATGTAGCATGAATTGTGTTAACTAAAGCGTAATATATATTTTTGCGTTGATTGAACTTTTATGATGAACCTGCCATATTTTCTAAATAAAACTCTATTATATTTCATTTGCTTATCTAACTTTATCTAAATAAACAAAACAATGTCAGCAATAATATACGTCAAAGACATTCTAAGTTCAAATAACGCGTTCCAGCAGGCTTAGCATGGCAACCGTAGAAACAAGTTTTGTCTACCGGAGAATGGACATAATGACAGAAAAGTGACAGATTGACGTAAGATTTCTTTTGTCATTTTTTGAAGAAATTTTTCTTTTCTTCGATCGACATAAGTTGACAAGTGATTATATGCGAGTTGACAGTTCGCGCCATGCTCTGGCAGAAGATATGTTGACATTGAAACAAAAAGCTTTGTTTTTTCTTGAAAGAATAGATATAGAATCGCCATGCTAAGCCTACAGATTCCAATGAAATCTTTGTATAAGACAGACAAAGCAAGCAGCCGGAATGTTAGCGATGTCCGGGACCGCACGCAGCACGCTCGGCTACTGTGCTAACTGAAACTTAATTCTCACTACTACGTGCAAACACCCCTCGCGAGTAGGGGTGGCGAGGCCTAAAAATAGATTTTGCAGTTTCAATTAATTTTAAATTGATTCTGTCCTATACAGACATTCAAAACTTTGAGATTTAAATTATTTCAGCTCCCGTAACCTTAATATTAGTAAGATGAAATGAAAGGGTTTCATGTTGTAGGACAACAGTTTACTGAATAGCCAATCCTAACAATTGGAACACAATATATATATTTTTTGGTTATGTGAATTGACTACTTTTCAAATAAGAGAAACAAAAATGTGTAATCGGAAGACACTAGAACAGCTCATCCACCATGCCGACCGAGCTTAGCAGCGCTATAAATAGGAAAATCGATAGTTTGAAAAAGATTTCCTCGACTCGAATGTAGACGGAACATTCGTAATTCTATTCGCGCTCGGTACAGCCCTGTTCACCCCTACTTCGGCCCCACTTCACCTCCGCTTCACCCCCACTTGCCCCTACAGGTATTTCCGGAGGGTTCAGGGGGCATACGGTCGATTGAGCTCTCTGCTCACACCTGCATCGAAATTGGATGCCGTAGTCTGTAGGCAGCGGGGCTGCGGCGGCGGCGTAGGGGATTGAAAATTTAAACCCAACTATTATAAATAATTTTACTTCGCTTCGAGCGGAGACAGAACTTGCTTGTTTTTGAAAGAGCTTTGTCGCGAAACCGTTGTTATGAATTTTATGTGCTAAAGGTTTAGCAGTCCTGAGCTGCGAGAAATTAAGTTTGCAGTCTTTTCGTTTCAGCAGCGAGAAATAAGCTCGTGTATTATGTTGACCTCATTATTGTTTTAAAATAATTAATTTATACTTCTTGTTATCCAAATGATTTCTTTTGTTCTAAATTACGTATATCATTCTTAATTGTATGTAATGTAAATATTTACCAATTTAACTGAAATAATCAAGCTCTGTATTGTTTACGGAATTAGTCGTCATACATATCCAAAAAAAAAAAATAAGCTCAAATAAAACATAACACAAATGAGGAAACTTATTTACTTTAAATGTTATGCGAACTGCACTCCCTTCGAAATCGACTTCAAATACATGGAAAATTGAAAAATCCGATGGTTCTATTTTATTTTTATTTATAGCAGTTCGTTGAGGAATAGTTGCTACAAGGCTTCTGAGCCGCTTTAAATTATTGTTGCATTAGTAAGCAAAGCCACAATAAGACAGCATAACAAACTGTGAAGACAAATATAAGTTAGATTGTTTCAATTTCAGAAAACAGTTTTCCTGCCCAATTAAATAGATTATACAATACTGCACCAATTTATATTAGCGCACGATTTATATTGGAACACCTATTAGCATTAATTTATATGCTTGGGCTGTTCCGAGCATCGATTCATCACTCGATGGTATCATAAACCGGCGATGCGCAATCTATGGGTCGTGATGATGCCAGGGCCGTCGCTCTAATTACCCTCACGGGTTGTGCGTCGAAAGGAACGTACCATTGCTCAATGGGTCTAACTTAGGCCATTTATTAGGGCTACGTAGGTACAGCATTAAGTGAATATTACAGAATGATTTAAGCACATTAAAGTGTCGTCGGTATTAATGTCCTGGCGACGATGTGTCGGTTTTGTCAATGACTCCTCGTTTAGCTAATTTAGTGATGCAGCTTCTGATATTATAGAGATTACCATTACCTAACTATTACCATTGCTTAAGCTTGTCCTGTAGCTAATGTGGACTTACCAGGAACATGTTCAATGTGCGTGCTAAAGTTCTTGTACAGAGTACTGCACATTTTGTTCTTATTAACAGCAGGGACTCGCGCCGACGCGTATGATATATGTTTTGTTAGCGAGCAATTCTGGGGGAATCTCTCGCTATTACGTTATTACTTTTTGTAGACATTCCGACCTTGCGCGTTTCGGAGCATGCAGCCGTAATCCAATAACAGCGTCAACTAACACACAACGCTCTGCAGGTCAATGTGTTCAGATCTGGTGTACGTGATCCTGTTCCCTCAACTGCTGATGGTGGTGCACTTCAAGAAGCACTGCAACACGTACGGCTCGCTCGCCGCGTACATCGTGGCGCTGCTAGTGAGGCTGTCTGGGGGGGAGAAACTCCTAGGCCTGCCTGCGCTGATACACTACCCGGGCTGGGACGCGGAGAATGAGGTGCAGCTGTTCCCCTTCAGGACCATGGCGATGACAATGTCGCTGTTCACGTTGGCGTTCATATCGTGGCTGTCCGTGTGAGTATAGCTTTTCTTTTGTTTTTTCGAAATGACGAGTATTTTCATCGGGAGAAACGCTTAAGAAGTTTCCGCTTAGTCGGAAAGGAATACATAAGTTAATAACTAATAATAACAACTTAAGTTAACGTCTTACAATGTCCAATTTCTTCACTTGAAGCTATCATCTCCGTGTAAGACGTAATACCGTAAGCGATCGTTCGAATTCAGTGATTCAATTTGTTGTCCGTCGAGTGTTGTGCTCTTGGTAGTATCCTAACAGACATACATCAATTTTCATAACAGGGTATTTCTCCATTTGTGGCTTATTTCATAAAATGATGTTGTTGCTCTTTATTGTCAACAGATTACTCATATTGATATGTGCAACTGATCAGATCAATAATTTATGTGTGTTTGAAAAAAGGTGCATTGTAGATAATAAGTTACTATTTGACTGGTCGGAAATACAATCACAGGTAGGAATAGCTGTTATCCTATGCGTAGTGTAATTTTTGTCAATACGTTCGTTCGGTGTTGTAACAGATATAGTGAGGGCCGCAGTACCATGATTCAGTTCGGAACTCTGTCTCAATTTAAACGAGATAAATCTGTATTGACAAAACAGAAGAAAGGTTAAATAATTATGTTTTTGTATGAGATAATACTCCAGACGAGAGTCAACAAGTTTAGTGAAGTGATCTTGAACTAAATTATTAACGAACAAAGTCTTTATGTCGAAGAAAGCGTTGCCTCAAATATTTGAGAAGTTATCAAATATTCGTCGAAGCGGGTCAGAGCTTTTGAAGGGCATTCAATATTTACGTAGTTTGTACCTACATTTACATTTAGAAGTTGCTCGTTACCAAAGTGTGTTTCAAATACTTCTGAACGAATGAATTTTACAATCGTTCGGAAAACCTATGCGAATTGCGCATGATGTTTTTTTAAATTCAATGCTGTGGTGGTAGATGCTTCATATCTATAAATTAGTGTCTGAATATGACTGCTACTTCAATAGTTATGAGGCGAAAAAATAAAGCTATATTTCCTTCTTTTATGTGCCGTTTTAATACGGTGATCTATATTTTTCCTCATCTTTAAGTTGTCTTGCTTATGGAGTACCTCTCGAGCCCGCTGAGTCTGTCATCCGTCACATATTACATACGTCTGGTTAGCCCATCATACGGAGGGCCCATATTAAGGCCAGGTCAGGCTTTTGAATTACGTATTCAGGGAATGAGAGGGTCGAAGTAACGAGGGCAACATTGTGGGATATCTCACAATAATGCACTTAATTAACTAGAGTGCTTTTAAAAAATAATTGGGTATTTTAGTTTCTATTAAGTTTAACATAAAAAAAACAATAGTTGGGTTAAGTTTTAATATATATCTACTATGGTACGGTTATATAGTGGGCTTGATGACGAGGAATAAATTTGTGGAATCATGTTACAATATTACTTTCGATTTCGACACAGGAAAGGTATATCACCATATATCCATTAGTAGATCATCGACGGATAGGTAACCAGCTAGCAGTCGTGACGTACAGACGGACGCTCACAATGATCTTTAATGACTGGAAAGTGATTGTGTATCACGACTTGTATGAACTGACGAACATTACTGCATTGTCTACTTATTTGGAACACATTTATCTCGATGATGTAATGGTTTTTTCTTGTAATTATAAAAATTGAACTGTCTTATTTTATTCTAATAATACAATAAATGGTCCATTCACTAAGGTGCATTCACTTTAAAACTGTCTTGAAGGGGCTTAATGAATGAGAATATGCCGCACTTAATCAAGGGAAGGGCATTAAAAATCAAGCATTTTGAAATCTGTAATATAATTTATAGATATTTGTAGGTACCATACGATGCTGTCGCTCTGTTATCATTATCTGCATTAATTTACAGCTTCCTCTGAACATAAATAGTTTTATTGCTTATTGGCTTGTCCTTACATTTCGCAAAGTTGTTTTCTCTATTTTAGGGTCATAAATTACTTAGGGTGTGGGTTGGTTTATAACCATCTACGACATCAGTAATTTTTTTAGTTATTTAAATGGGGAAATGGGTTTCGAAATAATAAGGAGAAAGTAACTTATAAAGATATTCGTATACAGGCCTGTATTTGTTACGCATGGTAGAATTATTATTTATCGACAAACCGGCTCTCATTCATGCTGTTTGATTGCTTGACTTTCAAACAATTAGGAAGCAATCTGCAACGCAATGTATCACATTTTCTTTTGGTTAATCTCATGCGCCATTCGTTGCGGACATCTGAAATAGTTTCCTGACCTTTCGTGTTATTCGAGTGGAGTGTCAGGTATTGTTTGTTGCAGGTTCCTATTCAACGGCGGCTACCTCAGTCCGGAGTCGGACTATTTCAACTGTGTTGTGAACATCCCTGAAGATATACGTCGTGTAGACGAGCCCTCGGAGGCTGGGGAGCAGATGTCGGTGCTCGGCGGCGTGCCGGGCCGGCTGTACGGCGCCGCCTCCACACTCGTGGGGCCCGACGAGAAGTGCGGCAGGATCAACCCGGCGCTAGAACCCGATGACGACGACCTAGACGATCCCAACGACGGCCCCACGCCGCTGTTCGGCAGCTCCAGCGCGCCCCCGCCCGTGCAACCCTTCGGCAAGCAAACGGCTTTCTGAGACGATAACTAAACTTAGCGGTTGCCGACATGAGGCCATGCTGCCACTGTGGGCTCGCGTCATAGCGGGATTATATTTTCCGAAAATTTTACTATATTTCTTATTTTTTCATTTAAATTCGGTAAGATCGTTACATCGAAGTGTGGAACAGTTAACTTCAGTATTTTTCGAAATAACGACTAGAATGTTATGCTCAAGACGATCGAAACGAAATACCTACATCATCCGTATCTTCCTATACAAACAAACCATTTTGTAAATGTCACATATTTCATATGACAGTAGAAACGAACGATTTCTTTGATTCTTACTAATGACGACGTAAGCGCAAACTGATATATTATATATTTAATTAATTATTATTATCGTGTAGATATAAATGCATAAAAGCAATAGATGTATATTGATAGTCGATGTAAAAATGAATTTAAGCTGTATTATTTTGTAGTGAAAAATATTATAAAAATATTATAACGAAGTGTTGCAACTCATACATATCAAAATGTGAATTATATTCGTTGTTAGAGGAAAATGTATGTGTACTAAATATTTATATAATTTATATTGATGACGATTCCTTATTTAAGTCAATTAACGTAGAGAGAAGAGCACACACGTTCATGTGCTTATAGTGACACAGTGCAAGAGTGTGCGTGTAGTAGCCAATGTTGACCAAACATTACATATCGTACGAGTGTACAGTATTATATGAGACATGTCGCTTGAGAAGCATCATCGCTACCTGGTATATACACAAGTTATGCGGCTCCAACATTAACTATTTAACCCAGATTATTTACATAAAAAGGTCCGCTCTAAATATATATTTAAAACTTATTTTTACTTAGTATTAATACAATTTATAGGATGTGTTTATAAAGTTTTATTTACTAGCGCTAAATATTTATGTAGTAAAGAGAAAGAGAAAATTATTTAGAGCAGTTATGTGCTTGGAGAGAGGTGAACCCACGCTATATGTATACGTACGTATATGTCCAGATGTAGACGAATACAATATTGGGAATGGTTTTACTGCACGAGGTGTGAACACGATGACGCCTGGCCTAATATCAGCTGAGTTACTAACGAAACGCAACAAGTTATACTCACAAAGTGCAAGTTTCTACATACTGTGCTGTATATTACTATACGTGTCAAACGGTACTTAATAATAAAGAGCTTTGCGATGCAGCCGATGTGGCCAGCATCGCTGATATTTAAACTCTTTTTGGAATTATAGATGTATTGGTGTTCACAATATACTGTCGTGTTTGTTCCCCCCCGCGCCCCCGCCCCCGGCCTCCCCGGAGCGACCCATCGTGCGTGTTAATGTCCATATTTAAAGCTTTTTGATGTACGTTTCTAAATATATGAAGGTGTATCTTGCGGATAGATAATATTGTCAATTTTGGCAACTTTAATCCTTTTGGAACGAAACGCAAAGTTTACACATGAAGTATAGAAGTATATTGATACATATCACGTTTTTGACGACAAACTAATATAAGATAGAGTTGCTAAACTTGATACCTAACCAAGCTTTCGAATTGTTTTTTGATAATAAGGTTTACATATAAATCGTTTTAAAGTATAAAATTGGATATATTTAGTGTATATGTTGCGAATATAAAGTATATGATGTGATATCCACCTGCCTAACCTTTGCTAAGACTACGGACTCGATACATATCATCTCTGTGACTTACTTAATATCTTAGTTTAGTGTGAAGTGGTACATATCATACTCGTAAGCGTAGCTATAGGTCGTTGTTGTTCTTCGGCGCCGCTCCCTGACTCGTCCCCCTCGTAGTTATATTTATACGCAATGTACTTAGCGATAATATTGATTATATCATATATTTGCACTATGAGACATTCAGATGCATTTACTAGATTTGTTTATTTTTTTATATAAGAGTATATACATTTTATTATCGTAATAATTGTAGCACTTAGTGCTCACATAACATATCAGAAGCTTAATAAAAAATATGTATATTAAAATTTTAAAAAGCTGTATAAATTATGTTATACTAAATGAAAGTTTTCATTGATTGTGACCTGTACTGTTATATAATATTATCTTGACCATAGAGAAGTATATTGTTTGTTGTTTATGCGTGACAAATGGTCAGGCAGCGGCTCTCCACTGTTAGCTAGTAGATATACCTACTATTGACTTATTCCTAGTTCTTGTTGAATATTTTGAAAAAGAAAAATGTGTAAAAAAATGTGTAACGTTGTGAATTCCGCGGTCGCTTCAGCGACATCAAAATAAAACATATAGTATGTTGACGAGTTTCTTTTGTCTGTGCTGCCCCTATCGTTTTCAGTTCCATTCTTAGCCGAAACCGACGCGCGCACACTGCGGCGGTCTTGTGGCATGTGTTAAGTGTTGATGTGTTCTACGTTTATGTTCTTCAAGTTAAAATAAAGTGTGTGACACTCATGCCAGGAGGAGAGCAGTGTGAGAGAGAACACAATCCCCTTACAAAAACTCAATCATAAATTATTTCTCCAATGGTTGCTACAATCAGTGGTGTCTAGAGACAAAAAGATGAAGATAAAGTCATTTATTAGTAGGCTTGAAATCAGCACTTTTTGAAGTTTGTCAGTTTTACTAAAGTCTTCAGAGGCTGCGGAAACAGAAAGTTCAGTCCAATTTGTACACGTGGTTATTAGAATGATTGAGTAGGTATGTCTGAATTTATTGCTTGGAGGAATATTATTAGAGTGCTGAACATTTAAATACTTACGGGTAAAATAAAATGGCCCGTTTAATATTTACAAAACGTTTAATTTATACAAAAAAGTATAATTAGTCAGACCTAAAACTAAATTTTTGTACAATTTAATTAATTAGAGTTAAATTAAAAGGTAATACTTCCAAGCGTCGCTTACTCGGTAAGCAGCGCGACACCACTCACAGACTCCCCTGCTGCTCTTATTACTATTTATTCTGTTAACAATGATTTTACCGATTGCAGATCACAATTTCTAACAAGAATATATGGAAAGCTTCGAATCCCCAGTAACGTAAAGCTTTGGTAATTCATATCGCTTTACTTCAGTTTGTTCGCATGAGGTCCCGAAGCGTTCCATGCACTCCGCCAGTCATAATATCTAATAGATTCATAGTTTTCGTTAGAGCTCTACATCAATACACACAATTTGTGACATGTGTAGCATCCTTATTGACGATACTTCGATAACTTAATAATTGACTATTGTATATTAGTGCTAGCACGCTAGGAGCCTACAGGGCCTAATACACGTAGCCGCCGTTGGAGTCGTAGCCCTGGCTGATAGTGGCTGGCACGCCGCCGCCGCCTGACGAGTACCCTCCGGAGCCACCGCCAGACGAGTAGCCTCCCGAGCCTCCGCCTGAGGAGTACCCGCCGCCGCCACCCGACGGGTATCCGCCGCTACCGCCCGATGAGTATCCACCGCCTCCTGAAGAGTGGCCGCCGCTACCTCCGGATGAGTAGCCGCCTCCGCCTCCGCCAGAAGAGTAGCCACCACCGCCGCCTCCAGATGAGTAGCCTCCCGAGCTACCTCCATGGCCGCCGGAACCGCCGCCGAAACCACCGGACCCTCCAGACGAATAACCACCTCCAGATCCACCTGAAGAATATCCACCGCCAGAGCCGTGGCCGCCGCCGCCGCTGCTAGGGGCACCGTACGTGCTGGATGGTGCGCCATACGAGCTGGATGGAGAGCTGGCTGGGGCGCCGTAGCTGGATGAAGGACCGCTAGAGCCAAAACCGCTGCTTCCAAAACCACTGCCGCCGAAACCGCTGCTACCGAATCCGCCACCACCGCCGCCGGACGAGGGAGCACCGTAGGACGAGGACGGAACAGCGGCAGGAGCACCATAGGATGAGGACGGGGCACCGTAAGATGAAGAAGGAACTGCGGCGGGCGCACCGTAAGAACTAGATGGTGGAGAGGCGGGTGCGCCGTAAGAACTGGATGGAGCGGGAGCGCCATACGAGCTAGAGGGACTGGATGAGGGGGCGCCGTATGTACTGGACGGGGCAGGAGCTCCGTACGAGCTAGATGGCCCAGACGAGGGTGCGCCGTACGTACTGGACGGAGCTGGGGCGCCGTAGGAACTAGATGGCGCGGGTGCTCCGTATGAGCTTGAAGGAGCACCGTAAGTGCTTGATGGTTTCGAAGGCTTAGGTGCACCGTATGTTGTAGAGGGTCCGGTTGGCACGCCATAGCTGGTCGCAGGAGGTCTCGCCGGGGCTCCGTAGGTACTGGAAGGCTTGGAAGGCGCTCCGTAAGTGCTTGAAGGCTTAGAGGGGGCTCCGTAAGTACTTGAAGGTTTAGACGGCGGGGGTCCGTAGCTTTGGGATGGGGGGCCGTAGCTCGACGATGGTGGAGGTCCGTAGCTATTTGATGGCTTCGGTGGGCCATAGCTGGGTTTCGGTGGGCCGTAAGAAGGCTTAGGGGCTCCGTATGAGGAGGACGGTCGACCACCCCCATAGCCACCACCGCCACCACCTCCGTGACCGCCGCCTCCGTGACCGCCACCGCCGCCGCCTCGCGAGGGTGGAAGGTAAGAGGAACTCAGTGGAGCTGCGAACAATGGTATTGGTGCATTTATTTCATATTGTGAGTAAAACTCCCTTATAGAGCTTCTGCAAAAAAGTGTTTATTTTTAAATTCATTGATTATATTTGATTTAGCGGACTTCGCTGCAGAAGCTCTAATGATATTGGTTTACTATAGTAATGGGTAGAGTGTTACCTTCACGTTTGTACGTCTTGCGCGGGCTGGCTGCAGCGAGCGACAGCAGCAGCACCGCTGAGGCCACCTGTAACAAGACAAGAACACATTTAGACACAAGTGTACAAGAAAAAGAAAGAAGAAGAAGTAAGTTCTCCTTCCAATAATAATCCTATACCTAACCAATATGTATATAAAAGTTTCAACTAAAAACAGACCGCAGACTCGGTCAGTACAGCTAGTATGTCATGTCGCTACGTACTCAGTACTTCACAGAAGCGAACATTACCATACAATTATAAAAACGCGAGTTATTCTAAACGGAGGAGGGTCATCACATGGTGGACGTGTTCTGCAAGACAATGTGGCCCATCGTTTAACAACGTTGCTTAACTTTCCCACCGTGGTCGTTGAGTTGCCTCACCACTACTTGCGCGCGAGGATTTGCGACAAATCACCGGCCTAGCAATTGAATTAAATGACGCGGTTTCGTTGGCAAACAGTAGCGGACCTTGGGCCTTTAATTGGATTCTGTACCTCGTTAAGATGACTTAGGCTTGCGTAAGTAGCGCTGTTAGCTAAGGTCCTTCATTTTTAAGAATTTGTGTTTATTTGGTAATAACAAAAGTACCTACAATGACGTCGCTTATCTAAGTTATAGCTTCAGAATTGAACTTCTATCATTCGCATTTACTGCGACAATTGATACAAAACATTTTATGTTTATATGTACCCGCTCGTAATGACTCCGAATTTCGTGCCAGACTTACGAATAATACAATTTATGACCTTAAACGTCAACAATGTTGCAACAATTTGGTACGAAGTAACTCCAAAGTGGTGATTTAGTTCCCTCATCACGCCGAGAGGGCGAAATCCCCAGCGCATAGATAATCTGGCAAGAGATGTCACAGTCGGTGCGCGTGCGTCGTAAATACTCGTCGTATGTATACTTTCACGACCGCTGATGTTATCTCCGTGTGTGTGGACGCTTCTACTTTCAATCAATTTACATAGGGACAGGCGCAGGAACTTCAGTTAGGAATCAAAGCTGAGATATCAATAACTCGAATTACATATCGATAGAATACCTCTAATCATGTAAAATGAGTTGCAACCCTTTTATATACTAACTGTGCTATCCCAATAAATGTAGTAACAAAAATTGTTAATTGACACTATAAGTCATCAGATCATTGCTTAACCTCCAGCCATGACCTATGTTTTATTTCGGCGACCTCACCAGGTCACACAAATCAACATTAAGCACTAAGCACAAGCAAAACAATTTCTTGTTCTGTACTGTATGTGAGTAGTAATGAATTCGTGAACACAGTGCATACATTACTACTGATAATTATAGTAATATCAAATGCTAATGATAGTATACAATCATTAGTGCACGTGACATGTAATTCACACTCGTCATTAGTACAAAGCAATTAGACTTCAGTTGATTTATTCATAAGGTTAACATTGCTGAAATACATAGCTAATGACATAAATAAGCTAAAGCACAATTTCAGTAGGGAGATATTAAAGTTTTGCTAGATAAGGGAGCGCGTAGTGTCATCACCTTATGTGAAGCTCTTTTTAGTAAACCGCGTTTCCCCTGCTGGCTTTTGCCTACAGCTTGAGATAAATTAAGGTTTACGCTTTCTTGAGCATACACCTCTACGTTATAGAATTTCAATTGTTTCAGATGTTCCTGAAACTACCAAACTAAACTAAACTGAACAAAACTGAAACTACTATATACAATTATAGATTTTCTCTAATCTACCTTCTCAAGCAAATCATAGCAGATGTATAATTTACGATGATTTTCCGTCTTCCGGAAGAGATTAACAATAAACTTGCACATGCGTATGTAACGACAGATGACATAACGCGGACAGGCGCAGGCAGGCGCGGGCAGGCGCGGGCAGGCACGAACAGCCACGTGCACTCATCTGCAATGAGTATTGACCTCTGAGGGAAAGCTGTCACATGTACTAGCTTTTTGCTAAACATGTCATTTCTGGTCAGGTAATGGGGTTAAGGCGTTAGCGAGGTCGGTCCGTGATGGGTAACCGTGATTAGTTTTGTAATCTATGGAGATTGAAATAAGGTATCTTATTCTGATGATATCAATTTGATGGGATTAATGTTGAAAAGGATGTTTTTTACTATTTACGTTCCAAAAAAGGCTAACAAACTTTGAGTGAGCTAGACGAGAGTCGCCGTCTCAGGTTAGCAATTAGAGTTAAGTAGCACTAGGTAATGAAGCTGTTCTGTTGTTTGTATGCGGCGCTCGGTTGGCTAACTGATACAGAGCCAATAGGTAATAATGTCACGGTCTTGTGCAGTCAGGAGGGTTAACAAATTCAAATGATCAGTAATTGATCTGATCCTCAAACGCGTGAGGTTTCATGGTCTATCACGGTATCCGTGGTAAGCCCTTAAATGGCGAGGGAGGAAGCAAACCAGTCCAAATTCCGAACGAAGCAGTTAAGTAAAAGTAGGATTAGTACCTCTGAAGTCAAAAAAATGTATATCTTCTAAGAGCCTCTAAGCTGGTAGATAAGTCGGCTTTATAAGATAATTGTCATAATATGTATAATAGTGCGAGATAATCTAACGCAGTAATGAATGCACTTTCACCGACTAATCTCATTATGTCATTAATTGTAGTTATATGCTAAACGTTAGTTTTCACGGCCCGTGGGCAAGCGGGTCGGAAATGTGTTGAAAATGTTTGACTAGCAACAAAAAGATAAACTTACATGAAAAGATCTTGATTTCTATGTAATTGCTGTCAGCACTAAGATCATCTTAAAACCCATATTTACTTCATAGAACATTTCTTAAG
Organism: Heliothis peltigera; assembly: GCA_958496145.1. Classification (NCBI taxonomy): domain Eukaryota; kingdom Metazoa; phylum Arthropoda; class Insecta; order Lepidoptera; family Noctuidae; genus Heliothis; species Heliothis peltigera. The sequence continues at coordinate 201,456 of OY292332.1, forward strand.
GTTCACCATTATTTATCCCCACATGCCAGCGCGCTAAGGGAAACTATTTAAAAGACGGTGTCCAGCTATCAGATATAAGAAAACTATAACAACATAATTCTTTACGACCATTTCTTTAAGTTTCAAGACCAAATTGCACGGACATTCATCTGCCTAGCTTTTTCCCAAGCTATATTGGGTCGGGGACGGCTTCCAGTCTAACCGGCTGAGTGCAAGTGTTTTACATGGAGCGACTGCATATATCCGATACACCAATTCCCTTTCTATGACTGGTACTCAGATTTGATGATTTCTAACTAACGTGACGATTGCCAAAGATGTACAAATAACACCAATGTTAATAAACTGTTAATTAGCCACGAGCTCCTCATCAAATTGCACAGCCATTGTTAAAAAATACACACGTTGTTTATAAACCGGTTCAGTTATACCTAGCCAGTACAGTGACGTGTCATTTGTACACGTCACCGTGACGTATAAACACGTTGAGTGTTGACGTGACAACCGCGCTGTGTGTGCAGCAACTTATTGTTTAGCGTTTGTTATGAAAGCTGGTAATATAGCGTGGATAGTAATGATTAATTAAATGAATGGAGCATATTTATTAAAAGAATTTTGTTTCACTATCGGAAGTTACGTTCATATGGATTAATGAGTATATATTCATATTACATCAATGAATATGTTCATTGACAGTAATTTATGAGCTACGAATTCATAACTGAACTAACTAACACGTAGTAGTTTCACAAAAGTTTCGCAGCCACTAACCGCTTCGTTTAACAATTCGTAACAAGCACTCGCCCTATTGTTCAACTTATAACACAAGTTAATCACTTAAGTGCATCAAATTCGTGTCCTGAGTGCAGCACCCTCGTCGCTATCAGCTGATCTAGTCTTCATAAAAGAAGGCAATATGATGTAATCGCAATAACCACAATTACGTTATATGATATAACGCGCGGTAATGATGTCCCCTGCAGACGGACGGCCAGTGTAATAGCCACGACTTCAGTTACTTTTTTGTTTCGCAGCTCGTAGAGAGATTTGAGGAAAGGTCGCTGGAATATGCTTTAGTTCCCCGAATGATTTCAGCAGCTATATATATTTCCCAATTAGTTATTTGTATCCATGAAAAAGGAAACAGTGATATATTGGGGGCTAAAAAAATTATTAAAAAAATGCCGCAATCAGCGAGTATGGTCCTGTTATTAAGTGTTGATGATGCAGCAAAAACCATGTTACAATGGCGTCAAAGTAATGTAGTTCTAAATATATAGTAAAATGTGTTGTTTTATTCAATCCCATGAAAATGGAAAATTTTCTGAAAGCATGAATACCTAATTTATTAGCAATATATCCATCACCCAGCTATCAGCACCAGCTCCCATCTGATCTGTAACCGTCACTGCTCACAGCGAAACATGAATGTGTCGTTGACTTCCCCTCGGGCACAAAGTCACGGAAATGAGTTCCACTTAGCTCGATACTCGTTACTTCGCTCGCTTATACGTATCGAAGCGACTGACGTTTATTGGATATCAATCTTTGAGATTGTGAGTGAACTAGGGCTGTCACGGACAAGTCTGCAGTTTGGATTAGTATGTTTTATTTAGGAAGACAAGTTAGATAAGCAAGGTATAAGTACAGGAGATATAAAGAATATTTTTAATTCAACTAGTAATTTAACTAATTAACAAATGTCAAGTCATCGGACACAAAACTACAAATTGACCATTAGAAGGGATAAATAAGAACCAGTTTTACAGTAGCCAGTGGTTGGGGTTATGCTTCAAATGATCGATAACCACTTAAAATTTGGCAACCCTAAAGCAATATGGCGGCTCATATACGTCATAAGGTTGGCGGGAACTTCGCGCGGGAACGGGCGCGACAATACGACTGTGCAACATGCATATTGTTCTCCGCAAAATGGTGCGAACACTACCAACAGCTGCTCGTCTCCGGTTGCGACAGCCAGGATCTTGGCCAACTTGATAGAGATCCGTCTATGATTACGTCTGATGGGATTTTTAATTTGCAATTGTTAATCGCCCCATGGTTTCAAAAGACGTTCAAGTAATCTTTATTTCTGTGAAAATGTTAATTGTTCTCATACATTAATTGAAAGCATCTAAATCCAAGATCTATAGAATATATTGTACGTTATGCACATACACGTTTGCGAAGTTACGCCTGTGCAGGTTGCGCGCCTTGTATCATAGTAACCTAGTTCCCTCATTGAAGTCATTTTTGCATCTGTCTAGTTAGAAGACATTATGTGCGTGTCAAATACTATACCTGGAATACGAAACCATACGAGTGATCAGTATTTCATATTACGTAATTCTCTATACAAACCGTTATTACCATGTAGAACAAAATTACTACGTTATTACACTTTCGATCAAAACTATTGGCTATTGTTATCTATTACCCACAGAGATCTTTGCAATACGGAACTATTTCCTATGTTTCGCTCGAGTACCTGCGAGCGCGGCTTTCAATCACAATTACGCGGCATTGTGAACTTTGAAGAGATTAATCAATTTTTCATTGTACTTTCGTGACGTTTGAAAGCCACTAATAACCGAGCGAAAATTAATGAAGCAAAATTAACTCTTTTACAAACTTCCTCACCTGATTCGCCAAAAAACGAATCTATTAATCTTAAAAGCCGTTTTCAAACTTCACACGCCTCATTGTTCACATGAATAGTTGTTTTTCTGACCCAGAGGAAGCCGCGGCGCGCGCCATCACACTTTCGAATACAACATGGAGGTAACGTTTTTCCCGCCCATTTTCACCGCGGAGGTTACGCAATTATAATAATGAGTTGTTGTTGATAAGTTGCATGTCTGGGCTAATGGGCTGTTCGTGTTTTTGCGCATCTTCAGCTATGCAGGATGAGCAGTGCCGTTGAACCGTTTACTGCAAGATATATAACACGATTTGCCGGAGTTGTGAATGCGTTAACTTGTGGGAATGGATTAGAATGCTTCATATTCGCTTCTCACGCAAATGGGTGACTGTATTATTTATTGGCGACGGGCTATAGGCGACGACCTCACAGTTTGTGACGCTGTCCTACTATTAGTTCATCTGGAGCTCGCAGTGGAAAGTTCAAATTACTCGCACAAATGTAACGGTTAATGGCGCCATTAAATAAGTGGGAAACGCAAATATTATGTAGCTCTGTATTTATTTTGTTATATTTACGCATAATATTTTGCAACAATTTCACGCTACATCTACGTACCGTTGTTATATGAAAAGAGAAATCTGCGTGAGATATAAAGAAATTGGATATATTCCGCAAATATTTGGAACTGTAACATAAATAAGATCTGCGTGACCTTTTACTTATTGCAATCGATGACATTACGTACAGATATAATAAATTTCGATTACAGCAAAGTACGAAACTAAAATGGTCGTTAGTTTTGGAGCGATTCGCATAATTTCGGAGTCATTTAAGCTTCGAGGCATGCGACTTTAAGTATAAACGACACTTTCAGTATTTAAGTCAACATTCTCGCAGGTAATCCATTTAAATCAGCTGTCACAAGTAATAGCGCGGGCCTGTCACCTTGGTATGGCGACTTCAAACTTATGCGAGTACATTACTTACTGATTTTATAGTTTTATGTAATAAATATTTAATAAATTTTGCTTCGTGCGATAAGCGGCCAATTTTTGCTTTATTTATTACGAGATAATTTTCGCGTTAATACATAAGACGAACATATTTTTGGTGAGGTTTATAAAAGTTCGCGCCATTTTCGTTGTCATTTATTATGCGATATTTACCAATATCGGTTATTTATTTGGGGGATTTTTTGTATGTTACGTACTCGTAATAAGGTGAAAATGGAACCAGACTGGTTCGCTATATTTAGCTTGCATAAACTGTGTGAAATTCAATGAAAGTCAATGCCGATAAAACTTGTTGCCTTAAATAGTTCATAAATTCCAGCAACTGATGGTCGAATGCCATGTTATTAAATTCCAGATGACCAGCGGGTGATTGCTGACGTATTCGTGTCAATAGTTAAAGTGTTTAACATGAAGTGCAATTACATTACACATTAGCATAACTCGCGGCTCAGACATTTGAATGCAGGGCAAATTACAGTAAAATTGTAATTGGTTTTAATTAGGGCACTGTCTAATTGCCTTATTGATCGAGATATAACGTAACTATATACCTACATAGATATACTGTTTCTGTATTTATAAAAGATTTATAAAATCTAAGAAGTTCCACACACTCAAGAACGACACATATACATACATACATATGTACTTATAGAAGCCAGTAAAAAAGGAAGACATTAATTTGGTTCCTACATCAGAATAACTCCGTCATAATGATCATCGTACAAACACATTTCCCACAGCGAAAGTAAAAGTCATGCATTCGAAATGTAACCGCAGCATCCATCTCCGGCTTACAACGGTATAGCTTAACAGTTTGCGTACTGAGCCGGCGATGTACAGCGTTGCTAGCTGTAGTGACGTATGTTACGTAAGGGTATCGCGACCCCATGTTTTGTGCAGACGACCTGCATCGCAGTCACAAAGAGGTTTTGTTTCAATCGTAATGATATGTATGACACAGAACTATTACTTTTAGTTCATTAAGAGTTCTGTGGAGCGACAACAACGAATAAATGGAAATCGATCGCAGATTTTCCCTTTAATAAACGGATTTCTGATCAAACTGAAAATAAACAAAAAGCCTATAAACACAGGTTACCTGTATAATCAGTAGGTACGTTGTGTAGGAAAGTGAGTGAAACCGGGCGCCATAATCGTCTGAACGAGAGAAGCGACACAAAGTAGCGTGTAAAACCTCGCCGGAGTTATTTTCGTTGTTATTTGATTTTACGAAAAAATGCACGACTTTTAGTAACACTTGACAAGAGTGGAATTACCTCACATTACTCCTTATTTTAATATTTTGCCTGTTTATTTTTTATTTCATTGAAGTAGTATGCGTGGAAATACTTAAATATTTCGGATGGCACGTTAAACTGTAGGTCCCGGCTGTCATTGAACATCCTTGGCAGTCGTTACGGGTAGTCAGAAGCCAGTAAGTCTGACGAAGTTGACTGGACTGAAGTTGCCCGGGTAACTGGGTTGAGGAGGTCAGATAGGCAGTCGCTCCTTGTAAAACACTTGTACTCAGTCGAAACCGGTTAGACTGGAAGCCGACCCCAACATAGTTGGGAAAAGGCTCGGGAGATGATGATGAAGTAGTATGCCTGGCAGCGAAAAAATGAAAAATGAGAAAATATTTAGGGATATCATTGTATCGCGAAATAAATATACCTAAAGAATAAACGTGACGATAAATTCTAAGTTCCGTTCAGATAGTCATCTCCACCAGAACTCCACATGTTAGCAATCGCACGAATATTTACGGAGAGTGACGAATTCTCACGAAGTTTGCTACAGTTTCGCCACGAAGCCTCCTCCGATAGTATCGGAGTATTGTGGAATCTAGTCATTTAAGACATCACGCTGCTGCTGACTATAGGGAATTTTCACTGATTGTAGGGCTCATGGTGGAATTTAATGGTGGAATTTTTGGTAGTTTTCTGTACAAAATTGGTTATTCATGAACATTAAGTAGAGCTATTATGAATGTAAAATATACTGCTTACTACTATAACTATACGTGCATCGGAGAGCACGTTAATGTCGGTCCTGCGCCTGATCTCTCTCCGGTCGTGTCAGATTGCCGTCCCATTGGATTATGAGAGTGAGGGAATAGAGAGTGCACCTGTGTCTGCGCGAATGCTTGTGCACTATAATATGTCCTGCGCAGCTGGCTGATCTCCATAAATGAGAACGGCCGCCGTAGCCGACAATCGGCGTGGATGCCATCATACTGCTTGCTTTATCTGAATGATCATGTGTAAACAAATACAATATGATAATTTTAGATTTTAAGATATTTTTCTTAATTAAACAAATTTTACTTGGTCTGGTATTAAACCGAATTAACCGAGATTTTTAAACAGAGTTTTTAAAGGGTAAGCTTCTCTCAACATTGGGGAACTGCGACCAAAGACCATGCCAGCAATGTGTCTCTCAAATCTGTAGAGTTATATAGAATTGCGATCCGTGACCGTGTCACATTGTTGTTGTTAAATTAGTTATTTGTTTGCTAACATAATGTGGGTCACAAAGTCAGTCAATTTGTGTGTCACATTAATTGAACAAAAGTGAAGTTTGCACAAGTGATTGCTGCAACCCCGTGCTCAAGTAATAGAGGTAACTATTGTTTGCTTATATATAATTTGAGAGATAATTTCGGTTAGTATTTGGAGGCCTATGGTGTGCAATAGGTCACAGTCAAGATGTTCGTGTAATGATAAAAGTATTTTTGTGAAATATGGCCTCGCTCTGCGAAGGGAGAAACTGTGAAAAAGAAACCAAATTTTTGTCGACCATATAGTAAAACCGTCTGGACAGCAAGAAAGGAATATTAGCCTAACCAATCAGAAAGACCTTTTCAAATAATAATTTTCTAATTGTAAAGTGTTCGACCTTTTTCAGCAAATATTTGAAAACGAAGATATACTTGGAAATGATGTAACAATAAGTAAAGCGAATTGATTTAATCCTCTTCCCATTCACTGTTAGTTGCTAGGCCTGCGCGTACGCCGACTTGGCATAAATCGCGCCGTTCACACGCTCATTATGTCTGCGAGTTGACCGATAGTGCTAGTGCTTGTCACACCGTGCAGGCATTATTAATCTATGGGGCTTAATATCGAAATTATTAGAAGTACAAAACATATTTTTTTTTCTCTTAGAGAATCTATGGACTTACCACAATTTCTACGCATTTTTTTAAATTTATTTACCTAGCTAGCAGTAAAATATGTTTCTTAATAAAAATTAACTCAATATTTTAATAACTGGTTAGATAATGTACATACATATATCTAAAGTAATTTTATAAATGTGTTTACTAGCAAGCAGCCCAGTGTTAGACTTCCATGCTAAGCGTTTTGCTACGTTAGAGTTCGGTGTGTGCGGCGGCCCAGCGAGCTTCAATTAGCGTAGTCTTAATAGTTAATAGCTTCAGTTACCAAGTTATTATAGTTACGAGAACATTATGACGCGCGACTGTCACGGTTGTGGCACTAATGTCGTTTGTCTTCCATTGTTCAATGAGGTAGAGGCGACAATCGTTTGATAATCCGATCTTTTTAAAAGGATGGATTATGTTGAAGTGTAAAATGTTTGGTTATTATGTTAATCATATCTAAATTAGTTTTCCAGTATTGTTAACTTGTAAATTGCGTGATGTGGATTAGAGAAAGAAAGTTATCCCCTTTTTTTCGCGCCCTATATATCCACCATTTTATTTTTGGCGCTGATAAAGATGCTGTTACGCATCTCTTTCCTGTCAGGGAACGGGACAGGGGTATGTCGGACTCCCCGGACATGTCGTTCCCGGTATACCCACTAAAAATACCCAGCGGCACTCCAACCTCGCCTGAGTGGAGGGGGCCTGGGAGTCTAATATACCTCATATACCTACCTACTTTATTGACACTCTCTAATCCCCAAGACATTTTTGACTATCCAAATGATGAAGAATGATGCTGGCATCTCGTGAGATTTGGGTTATGTGTGTGTTGTAAATAACACGTACGTGTGATAATAATACCTTTGACATCAATTGACATAACCGTTTTGCAACTCAATGGGTTATTGCACCTATTCACAAAACTAGTTATATAATAGTTATAAGTGGCACTACACGGCACTACACGGTACTATACGGTATTAGAAGGTAAATACGATTTAGCTAACAAACAAAAGATTGCTTTTAACATGCGTATACGCATTATTTAGATAGGGTTGACGTGATAAAGTTAATTTATTTCAATTGCGATCAGAATAGGGCTAAGAAGATGTATTGAAAACTAGATTCCGCCCGAGTTTTCAGCTGCGTCTGAAATCAACTACTTACTGCACATGGATAAAAAGTAGCCTGTCTATTAATCCGCTTCCTGTACATATCATCAGATGGCGCATGAAGAAGCAACAAACGCACTTACCTCATGCACAATGAAAAACTTTCCCTTTTATAGTATTATTACAATCTGATATATTTTTCATAAGTATTTAAGAATGAATGAGTTGTTTTACTTATCATAATAACAAACTTAAAATCATAACTTATTGTAATTAATTCTATGGCAAGATAACGAAATTAATTTCATTCAAATCATACTTTCATACTCAAGAGTGATCAACGTTGCTCAAAACGGAGATATCCAAAATATTTCACAAATCACTCATCTAATGATGTGCGCCAGCCCTAAGTTACCCCGCGTGACGCAAAGCGCGGAAGAGATTCGACCTTGACCTTATTGACACTTTCTACCGGCGCGTGCGCTTACGTCACTCGCTCGGAAACGCGCGCTATACTCGCCAAACTCATCGCATTTGCATTTTATATGACTTTTATGATAATTAGATTTTTTCTCTGTTAATAGCGTGCAAAATTAGTTTTCTGCTTTTTGATTATTTTATAGTTTCTAATCTGGATTAGGCATAATATTTTTATGTAAGTAGACTTAAGATTACGTTGATATTTAAAGTCTTGTCAAGAGTTTTTAAAAATAAGGAATAATGTGATTTTAATGACGGTAGAATTCTTATTCTGTGTAAAATTTAGGAAAAAAGGTACCGATTCACCGACATTATTTCGCTAAATACAAAAAAAAGGAACAACAAACACATGAAGATTACAAAACCGTCACAAAAGGCTTGTATTTTGATGAATTGCACACATTATAAAAACGCGAAAAGACCTTTAATGCGTGTAGAGAAACGCGCGGACAATGGCTTGTGTCAAAACAGGCGTTTTGTAAAGAGAGTAAAACGGTTGTATTCGTATTGTGCTAGGGTTGTGCGAACCGCGAGATGAATGGCTCCGAGAGTTGCCGCGTCTCGTGCGCGCAACTGTCGTGACGCAACGCTGCGGTCGGTGCAGGGCTGCCGCGGTATTGTGAGGCTTATTACTACACATTTCTCCAACTACGACTACTTTGAAGTACTTAACTCTCGGTCGAAATCTGATAAGTGCTGAGAAAGTAAGTTGCCAATGTTAGCCCTTTTTTAAGTAAGCTAATTTAAATCGATATATTTAAATTGATGTGCTTTTTTTATAAATATTTTAATTTAAATCTAAAATTTCAACGACTCTATAGTATATTACATTGAAGACAGTATTCTACAAGTAACTAGTAGTTACAAACTAGAAAAAAAATCTATGTTATTGTCTATGACGCTTAGTCAGCCCTAGTTAACTGTCTGTGCGGTGCGGATAGCAAATGATTGTGATGCAACTCGCACGCCGCCTCCGCAGTGGGATGTCGCCCTTATGTTTATGAATCAAACTACATTTTACCGAATACCTTCTTTAGATACTAAACTAGATATTGACAGTATTCGTGACCTTTTATTTGGCTTTTATTTAACTACGATTGAGCGTTGCCGTCCACCGTGGCAATGCTGCCAGCCTATTAGGAAGGAACAATGTCTTAACTAGATTTTTATGAACGTATTTAATGTTAATGCTTCTGTAATGACAGCATCATTAGTTATATAACTAACTATAAACTATAAAGATAAAAGATTAACTGTTCAGGTTTCTTAGTATTTCAAACTTCTATACGTAATGAATAAAGTTGTTTATCTTAATCAAAAGCGAGACAATCAGTTGGCTTAACATTCCGCATGGCAGTTGAATGTCTGCGCTTACCGAGGCGTCGAAGGAAAGCAATTAATTCGCTTATTATGATTAGATTACAGAGAGAGTCGCCCGCATGCGTAGCTCGTACTCTTTGTTACAACACGCAGGTTAATGACTTCATATTTTATTGTAAACATTATAAAGTTAATTAAAAATGACCGCGTGTCTAACTTAGCGTTTTAAGTTGGAAGACAACGGGACTACGTCTTTACTTTCAATAATTTTAATTGCTGCGTTAGATAATTTGCATTTTTAATTAATTTCGAATTTCCAACCGGAAGTTATACAGTTCCAGGCCAGACAAGTACCAATGTGATGCTTTCTAAGTATTGAAACATCTCGAGGAAACCTGAACTTCTGTCTGAAATCGCCAGTACGTTTGCTCAAACGCGTGGTGATTGATGGTCATTCCTTGTCTGTATGAAAAGAGACCGGTACCCTGCTGTGGGGTAATAGAAACCAGATGATGTACCATACGTGCGAAGTGTAAATACAAGATCCAAAGGAGACATCTTTTGTTACGTAACTGTATAGGAGTTTTATCTTTACTTCCCTTCTTCATGTCTAACTTTGGATTGTGAAAAATTACTGCAGGGGTGACACAAAAACGAATGTGAGAAGTTCAGTTTCGTTCTTACTTTGAGAACTAAAATCTCCCATCTATTACGGAGACATAATAGATATCTTGATGGCTTGAAGAATTTTGTCCTTTTGTTTTTTTTTTTTATTATGGATTTGTAGGTTACTTTTTGGGTGTCATTATTTTAACCAAAGAGTTTACATTGGAAAGTTAAATATGTTTGTAATTTTTGCACTTTTGCTAATAATAATTATGTTTAATAAGACAATCTTATTTCTAACTTTATAATGTGACAGCGCTAAAGAAATCTTCTTAAAAGTAAAAATGACTTACCGCCAACTTAAAGTGTACCATCTTGGTGGCCAGCGACTCCGTCTGCAAGGAAATAATACGAACTGAACAAAAGTGAACATAATAATACGAAAGCACACATTTAAGTAATTACAGAGTTAAGTAACGTTGCTAATTAGGGCTAAGCTCTCACGTGGCCGAGGACTAAGCATGCACTTGACCCCGGCTTTATGTACTCCTGTTTCTCTTTTATAATAAACAAAACTAAACTTCGAAATAACTGTTGTTATATTAAATGGGGTTGTGCAGGAAAACTTACTTATATTTAGCTGTAGTTTTAGTTTAATTAACCCGTGTTTGTGTGACCTTTTCAAATTGTATGTTTTTAGTTTTTTTTTATTTATAGTAGTGGCCAATGTCGATACTGTTATGCATTGATCGGAAAATCTTACGGAAAATACTTTATAAATGTTGTGTTGTCGTACCAATACGAAACTATATTAGGATAGTCACTAAATAATTTACTATTTATCAACGGTATATATCTAAGATAAATAATTGTAGGTATATGTATCTATGTTGCTATAGAAGACTATTAAATAAATTCAAGGAAAAGTCTGTTCTTACAGAAGGAAAATTTTAAGATTCATGAGATAATTAGTTCCTTGTTTTAATATATTTTTCTTTTAATTTATAAGACATTATTTCGTTATATTAAATTCTGTGTTATTTTAGCTCCTAATAGCTTCACAAAAATTTGTACTTTGTAATTTTCCTTATTGTTTTTCACAACGTTTGATATTCCCTACCTAAGTAATTAATTCTTTGAAAAACGTTTTCGAATTTTACGTTAATTTTATATCTTTTGAACATCGTCCTACTTATTTATTGATGGGATAAACAATGTTTGCAATTTATTATCTTATATGTTTTTATATGATCATAAAGGTATTATAAATATTATGTTACAAACGATATAATATATAATTTAACATATTTAATATCATGTTCGCTGTGTGTCTAATGTTTTGTATATGGTTATGAAATTTTTAGGTGCTTTAAATAAATAAAAAAAATAAGTATGGAATGTGAATATAATACATTATAGACACTTATTTTTTTAAGTTAACGATTTTGTATTTCCATAAAGCAGTTTCTGATATTATACTTAGCTTAATTTCGTAACAAAAAGAAGTATTTTATACGCAGCCCTTATAGTTTCTGTAAGTATAGACGCTATAAAATTGTGGTGACACTTTATTTACATAAAGATAAGTAAACAAAATAAGTTATTTAAAGTAATTTGCGGTGAGAAGTGTGCGAGGGCGCATTCCGCAATGTTTAATAGTTATAATTGTAAACAACTTGTTTCTTAAGCTTTTGTTTGTTACAAAGTTATGACGAGAGATATTTATTTAGGCGGTGTAAGCAAAGAAAATATTTTAGTTGGAGAGTTCATCACTGAGTTCTGTATTTCAAAAATATATCGATAGTTTAATGCAAGTTCAATTATTTACATGAAAAGTAAGTTTTAGTAAGCTCTACCTAAGTTTAATCCTTAAGATCCATATAATAATAATAAATATCTGCTAATTAAACACACAACACAAACTCACCAAATATTCAGAGAATCCTTATATCACAGTAAACGTCAACAAATAAAATTCACTAACTTCGCAAAATGTTCGTTAAACTGTCGCGGCGTGACGTGCGCCCGCGCCGATGCTGTGTTGCGGGCTGCGCGCGCATCTTCGCTTTATACGCAGCCCCCCACCCCTGCGAGGATATGTAATGCCACTAAATATGCTCTAATAATTGGTCTAATGGTGGCTTCGATGATGGGATCCATCGCTTCAAGGGAAGTGAAAGGTCACTCGCCGGGGTCCCGCTGCTCATCTCACAAGTTTTTCAGATATTTTGTTGGAAATCTTCGCTTTGTACTTTCTTTTGATGCTATCTTTTGCAGGTCTTTGCACTAAGCAGTGGCACAGCCATTCTTGGTATGGCATGTAGAAGTTCCTTATTGTGTTATATGAAGCATCTTCATCATCAAGGAGTTCATTGCGTGATGATAAGTCCTTTAGACTTAGATAAAGCGTCGTCAAACATTCAGTGCTCAGAACTTAATCCATGGAAGGTATCAAGATTCTGATAGATGCACGGGGAGAGGACGGTTGCTGCGTGGAAAGAAATGTGTTTGTATAATCTATTAATATTGAGCATAATTATATGTTTAAGTTTATTATAAAGAAGAGAGAGAAATTGTTGTGTTTTTATACGGGAACGAAATTGCTTCCATTGTTAGTTAGGTTTATTAATTGCTTGCCTATTTATAGGAAAACTTTAAGACGTTTAAACTGGGTTCGCAAATTCTGACAAAACACGGGCGAACCCCGGGGAGACGCTGATTTCAAATATAATATATCATTGTTTGATAGATACATAAAACTTAACAAAATTTTACTACGGCCCTAACGCGAATCCAGCATACTATGTCGATAACGCTATTTAGTAATTTAGTAAAGTCTAATAAGAAGGCTCCTGTCCTAATAAGTTTGGGTTCCATTCTGATGTTGCTATGTTTTATACTTGAAATTACTCTTATAAAAGTAATCGGTTGGGGTAAGCTAGCCCATCGGACATCATGTAACAAGCAACAAAATAAAAGTAAAGGAAAAGCAACACTTTCCCGCGTTATTGGGAAATTCTTACAAAGTTTCAGTACTCGGTAAGAGATAAGGGGTCCCATTCTGTCCAGGTCGCGTTATGGCCGGCGCGGATTGGACTGGCCATTGTGACGCAACTCTGCTTGGCTTACATAGTTAAACTCTCTTGACAACTAGTTCCTATATTCAATTATATTTACCAATGCTTTTAACGTTTCTGTTACAAGTTAACTGACATGAAAACATCGTAACGTTTGCTAAGGTTACTTATTCAGTGGATAGGCCAAAGTACTGGTTGAAAGGAAAACTCTCTAGGGTTTCAATACCCGCTAAGCACCTAGTCATTATATTTTTTTCTTTTTGAATTATTAACTACTTGCATACATTGAAAACACTTCAATAATTTCAGTATTTTGAGTCGTGCAGATTGCTATCTTACTTCTTATTGTGGTTATTTAATTATTTTCCTGGTTTTATTCTAGCTAGCCTAATTATCAATAAAACCAGCCTATACTTATTATTGGTTTGCGGGAAATATAATGTTTTCTTGCAAAATAAGAAATCATGTAAAATTATTTGTATGCACGTGAATTCTTTGGGATTTCCTTGTGCAGGGAATTCTGTAAGTAATGGCTAAATAAGTACTCTCGGGTGTTGCAAAATACCCGATTCATAAAACAATTGAATGTGACCTGTGGACATAAATACTTTATCATTGCACATCATAATACAATCGTAGAGTTTTAGAATTTCTCAAGATATAACTATCCCGAGGAGCTCGTGGCTAAGTAACAGCCCCCTTCATGTCTACTTTATTAAAATTTCGTAGTATATTAAGATTTCGTACTCGCAATTATTTAGTTTTATATATCTTAGAGAGTCGTTACAATAACTCCGAAGCCACAAGACGGAAAAGCTCTTTTGGATTGGCAGCCAACCCCAACGCAGTCGGGAAAATGGTAGTAAGTTCATCGCTGAGGAGTGTAACTTACTATCACCCAAATACATTTATTATTCGCTACTTTAAAGCAGTAAATAAATATATAGATACCTTTTGGAATAACTGCAGTATCGATAGGTATCAGTATGATTGCAACTTGCAATAGGTTTATGGGTCGCTACGCGCGTCACACTGCATCAAACGACATAAATTACAGCAGATTTACAAAACGCGACAGCTTCACAGACGCTATGACGTATATTCAAAAAAGCAATTATTATTATGAAACAAAAAGCGAGCACTCGTGCGCTGACCTACAGCTGACCGGAGAGAGGACACAAGTGTAAAGTGAAATAAATGTTAATAACTTGATATCTAACTTTTGCATTACGTCTGGAGCCTGGCGGCGCACTCGTGTCACAGGAAAATGTAGAAGGTTAAGTTTAATATTCGTATTTAATCATCAACTTTACAAGAGAAAGGTATTATTATCTTCTGTAGAGCACTAGCTTCACAAGTTCTTATATCCTGGTTCGATTCCAATTCAGGTAAGTAACAATCTAAGATATCCAAGTTGTATGTTCTTTCCAAGTTTGATTGTGGGTGATTAACGATCGTGCTTTCTCTGTATAAGAAGAGGCTTGTGCGCTTTAGTGGGACACCAATAAAGGCTGGTCATGTATGTGAGTTGGTGTTCTTTACCTTATTATCATATGTAGAATAAATAGCATTGAACGGAGCAAGCGCGGATCCAGCCCTCAAAAAAGGTTGTGGTCACAGCTACTAGAAAATCGACTAAGTAAGAGTCGGAGCATGAACATGCTCATTAACAATCATGCAAGTAGTTGATGAACCTTTGAATTAGATTATTTCCTTTTTTCAGAGCATCAGGACTTTTGGCCTTTTTTTTTGTTGGAGATCATCAAATGACCCTTCCCGCTGAGGGTGCAGCTGAAGGGGGTGTCAGACTCTTAATGACTAAAACCCACTATGTTGTTCTGGAGGTCCCTGTGTGCCAGGACCACGGTAACTCTTGCGAACAACCCGCAGCCCAGGCAGACCCTGCACCTAAGGGGTCTCCCATGTTGCTGACATCTCTTCGAGGAGCGCGTGGAACAGAACGTGCCGCCGACACGGGCCTGTCGTCCTTAGACGCTCGGACGGTGAGCTACCCAAACTCACCGCCCACGGACCCGCACCTACGGTGGTCGGGAGTCATCCCTCGACACCCGGCGCCCGTGGTGTCGACCAGTACCAGCCCTTTTTTTTGGCGCTGGGAAAAAATGCTTTTACGCATCCCCTTCCTGTCGGGGGACGGGACAGGGGTATGTGGGACTCCCCGGGAAAGTCGTTCCCGGTATACCCACTAAAAATACCCAGCGGCACTCCGACCTCGCCTGAGTGGAGGGGGCCTGGGAATTTAAAGCGTCCAGTCCCCCGCCGGCGAATGCCCGCCTTACGGCAGGCCCCTCACGTCCCCTCCCAATAAGATAGGAAGGGGCTTTTATAACGGCCGGAGTACAAGGGGTGGATCCTGTTATGCCGACGAATGCGCCCCCGCGCCTGTTGCCTGCTGATTATCTCCAGGGGCTTATGATGACGGGCGTTGTGCTCGCCATCTACCGCCTCTTCTTCGTTCGCGAAGCGGCGCTGTGAGAAGGTCGTCCCCACGCATGTGCTCCGCCGCCTCCTTCTGTGACGTGACGTCCTCACAGCAGGAGGCTACTGTCGCCCATACTTCCTCACTTCCCAGCATGGCGGCAATCACACTGTGAAGCGAGAGGTCAGCCCCGAATACTGCCACCAGGGCGCGGCGGGTATCAGCCCACGCTGGGCACATCTCCAACGTGTGCTCCGCCGTATTCACCTCGCCTTCGCAGTGCACTTCGGCGTCTCCTCCCTTCCAATCCGGTGCAAGTACGAACCGAAGCAGCCGTGCCCGGACAGCGCCTGCACCAGACGCAAGGAGAGGCAGCCATGCTGCCGATGGAGCCAATCTCTCAATACTGGCCCGATGGCATCCAGCGTCCGATGGCTAAATGTTGCGGAGGCAAAGTCCTCGGCCCAGTGCTGAGTTATCGCCTCCCTCGCCTCCTCCCGCACTTCCTCCCGTTCCAATGGGTCCGGGCGCCCGATCAGCGCCCTCTGCCGTCCAATCGTACACTCTCGCGAGCACCCAAGCCTCGAGTTCCCAAGGAGGGGTTCCCGCCAGAGCGCACACCACCGCAAAACTCACTGTGCGGTACGCCCTCACCGCCCGCTGTGCAATGACCCTTTGTGGCCTGCGGATGGCAGCAGCGTTTCTCCGTCCGCACAGTGAGCCCGCCCAGATTGGGGCCCCGTATAGGGCCATATTATTCAGTATGCGCCGTATAGACGCCGGCATTGGTCGCCGGGCCTCCCGATGTTAGGGAGGAGCCATGAGAAAGCGCCCGCGGTCTTCAGCAAGCGCGTCGACAGCTCACTGAAGTGTGCACTGAAACGCAACTTGCTGTCGAGCACTAGAACCAGATATTTCATCTGGGCCTGAACCGCAATCCGGACACCCTCTACATGGATATGGGCGTCGACCGGTTGGTGCTGCCGAGGCCCATGGAAAAACACGGCCACGGTCTTGTGCAGAGCCACCGTCAGTCCTAGGCGGGAGATTCGGTCCACCACTCGCGAACCACCCGCCGAGGCCAAGCTGGCCGCCTCTTCAAAATTTCTCCCCCGGGCAGTAACGCTCCGCCCCCTCCTTCGCTAGCATAACTGCTTCACAGAAGAAGGCGAAGGCATCCCATTCTCTCTCGCTCCGGACCATGGCCCGGATCAGGGCCGGACGCGAGGGGCCGCCGCCAGGACTTTGGCCTTAGGAATGGAAATAAACTTAGGAGGAAGTCGGACCCGATTTCTTCAAATTGTCAGTTTCGATCCGAACCTATTTCAATCAATAACTTATATTTTTGTTCTTTTTTCTAGTAGCCATTAAGTCAATATAGGGACATTAGACTGGGTAAATAGGTATCTTGAAGTTGTTTCAGGAGTAACGTTAGTGAAATCAGCAAGTGAGATCCAATTCCACCTGGCGAGATTTTGATTATTTTTTATATTTTCTAAGAATATCAAATTAAATTAAATGCTGGGTACATTTTACATTACACCGTAAAAGTGTGACGTCACAAGTCTATTAAGGTTGTGGGCATGCCCATCGTGCCCACAACGGTGGATCCGCGCTTGGAACGGAGAGAGTAATCCAGATACCAATACCAGAGAAATTCCAGTAATACTTTTATTGACGTTATCTTATTAATATATTTACTAGTAACTCAAAATTGTATTCATTATAATAAAAAAAAAATATTAAAATCAATAGAACATTTTATTTAGTCTCAAAGTGAGTGAGCTTTTAGCAAATTTATTGGTGTGTACCTTCTGTGAATCTGCCTGCATTGCGGTTTTACATTAGCGGTGTTGTTGAAAAACTGGCAACACTGATAAAGTTACGAGTTCCACAGAATTAGATTATGTGCCAGTCAAAGTTATATTCTATGAATTAGGTGCTTTGTCTTTTAGCGAGAATATTTTTGTTACAAAGCCGTGATTACGTACGAAATACAATTACAAGGAGCGGGTTCTGGAAATTTTAACTTTCATAAAGTTTTTAATAGTAGCTAGGTGGCAAAATGAATAAAATAAATAATATAATAAATAAACTTCTGAAACAAGATCGTTGTTTTTATTTAAATTTTTTAACCGACTTCCCAACAAAGAGTTTCTCAATGCGACCGCGTCATGTTTTTGTTCGTGCATTACTCCGTTGTTTAAGATCCGATTTTGAGTATTATTTTTCGGCATGTTAGGATCTTATAATGGAAACCCTGAGAAATCGGACACCCATCGTGCAATGAGAGTCAAGGGAACTCGAGAAGGAAGAACTCAGAGGGTACCTACGTAGTAAGGAGTGTTTTTGCGTATTCAATTTGTATTGAGGGGTCCATGTGTGACTACTACTACACCGAATGTGTTATGACTGCCGCATCAGGCTTGGTGATGAAGGCAATAGGGAACTCCTTAACGGCGGATGGTAGCTACTTCGTGTTTGGGCTTATTTAAATTCACATTGATGAGGACTTTACTTTCTTTTGGGTTTTAGAATTTTTATAAAAACTTTATTTTTTGGTTTTCGAGTACTGTTCAAGCGATAAATCGACATCTAGTTTTTATCTGTTCATTCGGCAAAAGTGTAGTTCCGGTTCCGTCATACTTACTTCTCAATAATAAATCATTGGTTTTAAGTGCCAGCATAATGTGGTAGTTTATATTCACTAGTAGCGCGAGTAGTCGCCAAACTTGCCCACGCGCAGCTTCGCGACTGTTCTGAGCTGCATTTACCATGTATTGCTTTTCCTTTTTTAACAGAAACAGAATTGCACACAAATAGGGTTCCGTACTCTGTATAACTAAGGGTAATATGCAGTCGCGTCACGTAAAATTCGCGTCGCTCCACGGATTCAGACGAATCCCAACATAGTTAGGAAAAGGCTAAGCAGGATGAAACAAAGAAAAAGCTATGGATAGCT
Source organism: Heliothis peltigera (assembly GCA_958496145.1). Lineage (NCBI taxonomy): Eukaryota > Metazoa > Arthropoda > Insecta > Lepidoptera > Noctuidae > Heliothis > Heliothis peltigera. Next base: position 220,282 of record OY292332.1, read on the forward strand.
AATATCTTGTTCGCCATCTTGGTGTCTTGGTGATTAAACAAATGTTGAAAAATGTCAATAATAGGCTAATGATGGTGACGGAGTTGAACATTAATCAGCATGTAATGTACGATGACCGGGGTATTTTTCAAATAATAGTCTTATTTTGCAACCAATAAATGTGGCCTGTTCCCATCAGAGGCGAACGATTTGCCACTAAACAATCTATTTGTGATTTATGCAAGTCAACATCAAATAGTCGTGAACAACACGATTTTGCAAATGATCGTGCTAGACTTTCTGAATTACTGCGTTGTATTAATATAATGGCCATTACGCATCCACAATCTTGGTAATCTTTTTCTAAGATTATCAGATCCTAGAGTTTATCAGAGATGAGTGCGCACGCGCTTTCCTGAGTCACACACGCAGCACTCCCACGCATGAGGTAACTGTCGCCTTGAGACAATTAACATGAGCCTGCGATCGCCAATTTTCCAAACGTGACATACACGAGGTCACAGTTCAAGGTCATTTCCATGCAACGATGTCTCTTGTACAGACGCCAGCACATCTACCTACTTCAATCTGTTAAATTTCCTTAGTAGATTTTCAACTTTATCGTTGAAGCATATGATTCAAAGTTGATTGGGAAAATATGTCTTTTTCAGGTAGTTTGATGTGCTGGCGTCTGTACCTACATATCACGACCAAGTGGAGACGCGTCTATATTGACGCATCTAAATATTTACAATAATAATAAAAAGTTGGATTCTTTTGTTTATTTAGTAGTATAGTACCTATTAATCAGTATTATTATTGTCCTGTCTCAATTCTCTTAAAAAATAGAATACCAACTAGATAAGATAAAATTCAATTGGTATTTTTGTTTGTATTACCACTTTTCATTACCCTTTTGAGGTGACCACGGGAGAGTAAAATGACGAGACACAACTAGTGTACGATAAAAATAAACATATTGCCAAAAACGGCTAGATAAACCTTCGGTGAGCCTTCGGAGATAACATCAGGTTCGTGACAGCGCGCCATGCAGGTGTCAACAGCCTGGCAATGTTTTTATTGCGGCTGAGTTTGAGGACCTTGACTGTTCTAGGAATATAGATGTGAACTTGTACAGTATTGTGAATGGGATTTGTTGCCATTTATTTTTGAACATTTTTATAATACTTCCCGCTGTTTCGCCCTCCCGGACGACTGTGACTCCTCTGGGAACTATAACAGGCACCTTATTTTAAAGTAGCATATAGTCTATTTTTAACTGATTTCCAAAAAAGGTGGAGGTTCTGAGTATTAGTAGTATTAGTATAAGTTTTTCGAAACATAAATGATATGACTTTGTATAATTTTTGAGATTTAAATGTAACGGCTGACATTATTGATAAAGAAGTGTAAATGAACTGGCAATGAAGAGACGATTTTTAAGATTAATCAATTTTGATTCATTCAATTTGATTAATGATTGTTTTGGGAGGTCAAAAGTGGATTAAACCGCTAGAAATCTTATATTATGCAATCTTGATACTTAATTTTTGTATAATAGTAAAGTGTTACCAGTATAGTGGGTTATAGACGTCAGAGAAGCAATCACACCAAATAAAAAAAACTGGTATTCAGTTTCATCCGATTAAACTGGAAATTAAGAAATAGATTTCAATACTTCTCACTGGTTTAATGTGCATATCAAAAGCAGTTAATTACAATAATGCGTTGTAAAACGGGGTCCCATATTATTCTTATGTAGTCGCGATTAAAATCCTTTTGTTCTGAGCTAAACGATAAAAAACTATTAATATAAACTGGGCTTATAAAGTCGATAGTCATCGTTTTAACGCAATTAATTGTTGTAATGATGTCAGTGAAGCTGTTAACTTGAGTTTTCTCATAAGCACCTCGTGGGTGTAGTGACGACATGTGCACTATATTAGTATTCATATAGGGTTGAACTACATCTGGCAGCACGGAATCGCCTTTTCCATCGCCTTTTCTCTTTCCGTTGCTTAGAACTGCCATTCGCTAGATCGAGACAGCCGATCGCCTCGAGGATTCCGCCGCGTGCTATCGCATTATGCTTTCTGTATCGGTCTAGCAAATGGCAGTTCTAAGCAACGGAAAGAGAAAAGGCGATGGAAAAGGCGATTCCGTGCTGCCAGATGTAGTTCAACCCTTATTCATCCATTTTTACCCGACTCTAATCTTTTGTATAAAAAAATTCGATCAAATTATAGTAAAGAAAAGCGGTTTCGTTATTTATTTATTGACTATAAGAATATGAGGTTCCATTGATGTGATTCTATGTAACGTATGTATTACAAACTGATTTTTTAGTGAATGAATTGCGCAGCGGTTAGTGTTATCGTTGTGGAGACAAAATAAACGAACTTGGGTCACTTTTATCGATATTCTTCTATTTTATACTATGTATAGTGTGTATTAAATTCAGTTGTCTTTTATTTAAAAATATAATTTAAAAATAGAGTAAGTAATTTTGGACTCGAAACTCGAGGACTGGCCACAAAAAGCTAGCCATAGAGATAAGTGGAAAGATATGGGGGAGGCCTTTGACCAGCAGTGGGACAGTACAGGCTAATAAAAAAAAAGTGTTTTTGGATTCTATATAATTTATCCCTGAAAAAACTTCTTAATGTCCTTGAAGTAGTCAATGAATGAACCTAAAAATTGGATATTTTATAATAATATCATAATGATTTAAACTTGTGTCATTTTTAAGATTGCTTCACTATATTAAAACTTCAAAAAGAGTAACTGATTAATCAAAATTAAACCATCAATACAAACGCCCAATAGACACACAAACACACATATCTACGGCTGACCGTACAAACTTATCGTATATGGAATATTGGCGTAACCACGTGCGTGACGTGAGCATTTCACGGGATATTGTGACCGCACGTAATCGATTCACAGCCCACTGTGCGGGCGGAGCGCGCGAACACTGTGTCTGGGTGTTGTATCACTGTGCAGTGACCTAAGGTATTAATTGTTATGGTAAAGTTTGAAGGGTTTAATTTGTTTTTCGTTTAACAATTTCGCTGGTTAAGTGGCCAACGACTTTAATAATGAGCTTGAGCATCTGGGTTTGATCTTCCGACGATTTTTACAAGAAAAGTGTAATATCAACTCCTATGTGAAACTGGATCCGCGGTAATGCTAAATTCCACGTACCCTCTGGGAAACTCTAGAATATTGCCACAGACTATAATATGTATATTGCCTTGATATGTATTTTTATAACATGATGCTTTTGAAGATATTTTTTTTTTCAAAGGCTTCAAGAACTTCCTGCTAGACCTGACCGCATTTTTATCCAATCAATATTATTATACAATTAAGATTTAAACGTCCTTTCTAAATGGTGAGTTAATTCCGAGCGGCACTCTGAAATAATGAGTGGAGCAGTTAGATAGTATTGCTACTGCGGTTTGTAGACAATAGTCTCAATAAAACTAACTTAGCGACAGGTAAGAGGCTAGCGATGAGTCGACGGATGCTGGCACCAATGTTTCACTCAACGTGAAGTGGGAAATTAGCATTGGTGCCAATGTCTGCACCAACGTTGGGTTTTTGGTCGTTCTACGTCGGTTCTTGTTCGCGATTTGTGAACATGGTGGTCGCGGGGCCCGGCAAAGAACATAACCTTCCCCAATCTTTGGTTTGACACTTGAGATAAAAAGAAACTTTCAGAAATAGACAGCCCATTTATCGAGGGCTACTTTTTATAGGTTTGCGGAGTCTCAAGGGATTTTAATGAAACACCTGACGGAGCCTGACCTGTCCAGGATAAACTAAGTCGAACAAACATACCCCGTACCTAAAATACTATAGCATTCCTAAAAAAGGATAATTTAATCGGACTCCTTATCCCAACTCGGGGAGTATTCTCCCTTTGTGTGGAACTTTTGGAGGATATTAGGAGATCACATTATTTACACACACTTTGAACATCTAAAGATAAAGAAAACATTATTCACAGAGGCTTTACAGGTTTAGGCACAAAACAAACGTAATCCTATAAATTATTCAGGTGTGGGTATGATGGTCCGGCTGTCTTTTCTTTTTAGACTTCTTTCTTAATAGAGTTTCAAAATTACTTATCTGAAAATGACTGAGCCTGAGAATACCTTTTTATCGATCCCCTGGGAATTGAGTTTATGTTGCTTGGATATATAGGCCTTACATTTTATAGGGTAGGTACAAGTTATAGTGAAAAAGTTGACTGAAGGCCTTACTTCTAACTAGTATGACAGTTGGAAGAAATGGTGACGAACAGACTTCCCAGTAACACATGTGTACATACATTATTATAATAATTAAGTTCGTTGCAATCCGCATAAATTATACGAATCAATCACAAAATATTTACACAATATTTTACGAACATCGCAGTTCGTAGCCAGTCCGATCGTCTACATATGTATGTACCTATAGTAAAAGTCCATTCTGCTTTGAAGCTGTCGATTAAACTTGAACTTAAAATACTTATAATAAACGCTTTGAGTTTGTCTTAAATTTACAAATAAATAAGTAACCATTTAAGAGCAGTGGGAGAGTGTTTAACTTAAAACTAACTTAAGTTACAGTTGTGAATGTCAGCGGTGACATAACGCTGCAGATATGTATGTAGTCTTTACACTGCATGCTTTGTGAAAGGAAAGTGATTTTGAAAAAATCTACGAACGTTAACGGAGTGTGAATAATATTTATTTAATGTAGTCGCGTAAAACTTTTGACACCATGCTGTTTTGATTTCTAATTTAAGAAAAGGTTAATTTTTTTATTACATTTGGTTGTGGTTTCCCGGCTGTCACACATCTTTGGCATTGGGTTGAGGAGGTCAGATAGGCAATCGCGGAAAAAAGCTAAGAAATTGTGGATTCACCCTTCGCACTAAAATTTGTACGTACTTCCTGTACCTGGATAAAACTTTAATAATTAAATCCAAGAGACCAGCTGACTCCATACAATATTACCGTACCATTGGTTGATACTGTAGATGAGGTACAACTAAAATTTAAACATTTTAAGTATGTCAATGAGGGTTTATACTTATCTTTTTAATTTGACATAGAGTACAGTGACGCAGCGGGCGCGAACTGACCTCCTGACATGTATCAGTGGTCGTTGTTTGTTTTACCTAATCATCGGCATTAAGCCGACGAATAAGTGTGAAGAGATACGACACACATGTATCGCTTATGCACAAGACGAAAGTATATTTTAATAAATAATTTTGAAAAACTGACATTAGAGTGAAAGACTTCTCTTGAGTTATTTTAAAGTTCACCTTACATAGTATATAAAACGACTTTTTAATTTTCTCCAAACAGCGTTCGCTTGAATGAGATGTGCGAATACCACAAGAATTTCTTTGTCACAAGTCCAGTAGGTGAAAAACCTCACTCCTACATCATTAATGTGTATGTTACTTATCTGAATATACTTATTCGAAAACATACGAATGTTTACCCCTTTTAGCAAATTGCAATAAATTCAGTATAAAAGTTATTTGAAAGTTCTGCAAACCGGTTTGGAAATTTACGATGTTGAAAAATAGCTTACAAAACGGATGGGATCGATTACCGATTCGGAAGGTAGTCGAGAGATTTATTGCTTCATCAAGATGCTTATCGAGTAATTAATGTCGAAATGTAGATTATATCGGCAGCAGCGATCCTTCACTGAGCAGTGGTTCATGATAAAGGCTTTGATTTTATTTGTGGGAGGCAGAAAACACGCAGATTTGTGATTAGCGTCGTGATTTTTTGCTCGTTTTGCCGTCCATAATTCTGATTTTATGATACTATTCTTTTAAGTAGTAACGGATTGTCAGTTTCAAACTGCAGAGAAACTAACCCTGCATTTATGGATTTCAAGCTTCGATCGATGGGTTATATACGCGAGTCTGGGTTTGTGACCGGCTTTTACCGCCACGCTTGCCCTAAACCATAATGAATCTGGGACATTTTGGTTGTTTAAATCTCTATGTAAGCTTTTATGTGCAATGTTACGTCTTAGGTTAACAAAAAAACAATTTGCCACCGAGGAAACACGCCCACATAATAAATGCGTACCGCATCGCCTGCAACCTCATTGTAAAATATTTTACGTTCTAAAATATTGGCTGATGACCTCTTGGCCTTCTTAATCCTAACAGCAGTTAAAAGAGATGTAACTGCGGTCGGTAATGATCGTTACAATGCGTTACATAATGTTGTACGGCTAATAACCGTTGTCTGAGATGAGGCCGATGTTGCTCCTGTGTGTTGCATGATCATTATCGTCATTCAAATTTCTGAAAATACAAAATTTTGAATGTGAGGCCTTCTCCGTATATTGCTTCATCCATTTTTTATTATCGCCCCTCATGCGCATATTTTAGAGGCTACACAGATGTAGGTATTGCCAGCTTTTTAAAAACAAGATGTGTTGATATGATCACTCTTTCATGTAGGCTTCATAACATAAGCACTACATTAGTATAACATTGCCTATCAGATTTCGGTTTCGTTGTCAATTTATTGAGTGTTTTTGAAACGCAGGCTATGTAGTTAGTCATGTAGGCTTCTATTATAAGCAGATTATGCTAATACCTGGACACTCCAAAAGTATTGTCTGCATTCACTTATCACATTAAATAAATAAAGAATAGTAATGTCTGTAAGCCATAACTTCACAGCTCATAAATCATATGAAACAAACACCGCGCCTATTATTATCTCTGTATGTAATGCCAGACAGCATACATTGAAATAAGGCTCAGCTCAATACAAAAATGATTCAATAGATTCAGTATGTGGACATTTTTTAAAATAAATGGTTTGTTGAAAGAGAACTAAATATAGGAAAATACATATATATATATATATATATATATATATACATATATTATATATATATATATATTAAGACGAGCGAAATTAAAATCATACAAGATCAAGAATTTTATTACTATAAAAGTTAATAACAAAAATGAGCAAGAAAATTTTAGTAAGGAACAGCCATTTGAGTCTATAGACAAAGATCCAAGTTATGATGCATACCGCCACATTCACTGTCATCAACGCGAAGCTGAAAATCCATTACAAACCGACTAATGAGTGCGTGTATGAGAATGATGAACCAAATTAAATTACAACAATTACTTTACTATCGAAGCCTTCATACTTCACAAGTGCAGCCATAATATATTTCGACATTACACAATTAGATTTCAAGTAATAAAGGTCACAATAAACGCTCGCGTGATGCCGCACAATGTGCGATGTCGTTATATGGAGCGCAGTTATGGTGCTATGGGGTTTTATGGTTCCGTGCAACGGGGCCAAGCACAGCAGCGATGAACGATTGGCTCTTCAATTAGGCAAATAGGTCGCGAAAATCTCGCAATAGTGGCCCTGTGGAACCTTAGGTGTCGGCCTAATGGAACTTACCTATAGGAATTTTTATGGGTATGTAGGTTTGAGCGCAGTCAGTCTTCAAAGTCCCTATTATTGACAGTTTTGGTTATTGAGTACATATTGAGTAATTGGTTTTTGTGTTCAATACGGTTACAAGATTTCAGAAGGTAATCTTTTGATATCACCATCATTCTAAGATTGTCTCCACAATGAAGCCACAATGAAGAAGAGGGTTTAGTGTGAGTTTCCACGGAACCCAAATAAAAACATTCTCACACGCACTGTATTAATCTTAGAAATAATAACGCGGTTCGGAACGACCTCGACGCACTTATTACTACTATTTGTTTATACACTTAACTTGTAATGCCCACTCATTAGAGTCAACTGGAAATATTTGTAATATCCGACACAATAGCGATAGCAGTTTCTAATCATATTTACGAAGGAGCTCGTGGCTAAGTAACAGGAGCACGGGACGATCGATCCTGAGGTTAAGCAACGCTCGGCGTTGTCAGTCCATGGATGAATGTCATGACGAGTTCCACCGTGTTTCGGAACGCACGTTAAATTGGTGGGTCCCGGATGCCATTTGTACTACTTTGGCAGACGTTACGGGTAGTTGACGCCAGAAAGTCTGACAAACAATCTTATTAAGGGGTATCGGGTTGCTCAGGTAGCTGGGTTGAGGAGGTCAGATTGGCAGTCGCTTGACGTAAAACACTTGTATTCAGCTGACTGGTAGCCGACCCAACACAGCTTAGGAGAAGGCTAGGCAGATGATGGCCATTTTTACGTCATACGACGGATTGGCATTGGAAAATTGAAAATACTGTAACCGCAAAATACTTGGCACCTGTATGGTTAATTCTCTGCAGGATTATAATTTGAACCTTGAAGTAGTCTCCAGTATACCTTCATGTTGTTGACATAATGTTTTGTTCGCCTGTTGCCCTCGAACTGGTTAATTTACATATCTTGCCTTTTTCAATCAAACAAGATTATACTTAGAAAAAAATCAGGTCAACCACATTTTATACTTGTACTCTATTTAATAACACAAACACACTTCTTTACACACTGTTAACATGGTATGTACATACATATACAGAATTAAATAACTGTAACTATAAACTATATTAAAATCAGAAATTAAAACAAGTCATTGAATAATTAAACCGCATCGCTGGCAGTGAGGATCTTGCCTAAAATGCTGGCCGCATTACCCCGTTGAATGCCAATTGTTTTGTCAAATTATTGTTCAACCCTTTGGTTACTTGTAGACTCTGCTAGGTCGATGATGATGATGATGATGATTTCAATGATGACGATGTAGTGATGACGGCGATGATGATGGCGATAATGATGATGGCGATAATGATGACGGCGACGATGATGATGATGACGATGATGCTGATGATAACGATGATGATGACGATGACGATGTTGTTGACGACGATGATGATGATTATGACGATGATGATGACGATGATGATGATGATGATGATGACGATGATGATGATGATGATGACGATGATGCTGATGATGATGACGATGATGATGACGATGATGATGATGACGATGATGATGATGATGACGATGATGATGATGATGATGATGATGTCAATGATGATGACGATGATGATGATGTTGGCGATGATGATGATGATGATGACGTAGTCGATGATGATGATGACGATGATGATGATGATGATGACGATGATGCTGATGATGATGACGATGATGATGACGATGATGATGATGACGATGATGATGATGATGATGATGATGATGACGTAGTCGATGATGATGATGACGATGATGATGATGACGATGATGATGATGACGATGATGATGATGATGATGACGATGATGATGATGATGATGACGATGATGATGATGATGACGATGATGATGATGATGGCGATGATGATGATGATGACGTAATCGATGATGATGATGACGATGATGATGATGACGATGATGATGATGACGATGATGATGATGACGATGATGATGATGATGATGATGATGATGATGACGATGACGATGACGATAACGTTGATGACTGATTTCAAGAATTTATATAATCTCTTAATATGATGAGAGTTGAGAGAGATGAGTTTTTTTTTACTTTCAGAATTATGCCGCCCTAGGCACTAGCTCTGACTGCCCCTAGCGTAAATTCACTACTGACTCCTCCAATCTGAAACCTGACCACAGTCCCCGACTTTGTTTACAGTGTATATCAAGCGGATGATATCACAAACAAAACTAGTCTTCCTTATTTTCCCAACTAATGAAGTAATAAGCAAATTGAGCAAAAACCAGTCTTACTTCATACATAGAGAAATCAATGTGAAGGAAACCGGTCATTGTTTAGTTTGACCTGATGTGACCCGACGTGTGACTCCGCAGTAGGGGCGTACCTATGTGATTGATTGATGGATGTGGAACGCCTTCCAAGCGAACTTGGATATTTTTGGCACTAGCTAGAGGCTATATTAATGGCTTTTTAATACCTAGAGTTGGAAGTAGTTTTTATATGTGTTACATAGTTTTTGGGTGTACATAATAGTCGTGGTGGCCTAGTGGTTAAAGCAGCAACCTCTCAAGTATGAGTGTGGGTTGGATTTAAGGCCAGAGTACCAAGTATTATTAAAGGTGAAGGAAAACATCTCGAGGAAACCTAGACTATAATGTCTGAAATCACGAACCCGCATTGAGCAAGCCTGGTGATTAGCGCTCAATCCCTCACTAGATGGTAAGCACTGCCTTCTTACATTCCATTCCATCCACATCAATTGGATCCAACGTTTTGAACCTGTTTTGTCCAGTTGAGGTAATTTACTTCATTCATTCTGACAAACTGGCCAGATGATCAGAATCAGTTACCTACACTTACACATTCATAAATCAATTTAACATATAAAAACAAAGCCAGACAATGCGTTCAGTAGGCTAATTCTATGCGCGTGCGCATACAATAAACTCTCCGCCATGTCGCAACTGTGACGTAAGCTATGTTTACCTACCACATAAGACTATGTGTATACGGTGATGTATACGGTGATGCTCGGGTAAAGCGGGAAAGTGACCTCAAGGCCTTTTGGAGGTCGAATGGGAGTCGAGATAAATGATAAGATTAAAGAAAACTTTGTTTTGTTTTTTTAATATCGTCGCCGTCGTCTAGATGTAATACATGTTAATATTGTTTTAATTTGCATAAAATTGTTATTCTGATATTGCAAAAAAAGTGAGTAAAGAAAAGTAAAATATCAAATTATCTATTTCAAAACTATCACGATTTCATAATATTTTTTCAAAATAACTGTTGAATCCTAATCAACGATTCATTTTTATCGTAAAGGAAAGCGCGAAGTTGTAAAGCTTTTTACGAAAATCTGGTTTACCTAAAACTTAATGCATGTTTGGAACTGCATATACATATATAACGAATACATTTGGAATAAAAAAATGCTATCCTATGTAGGTATGTATTAATAGTGAGTAAATTAGTCCATTGATTGTTCACTAAAGGATTAGTGATGGATCAATGCGTGGTATAATTTATCACTCGGTCACTGAACTCGATACATTTTATTTTGAATCAAGAAAAATATATACGAATCTATTATATGGTCCGATAGAAATCCTATCATCGATCATAAGATAAGGTCACAAAAGGGTCAAACCGCATAAAAACAAAATTTCCCATCGATTCTCTCCTCACTTACAATGTAATATTTGACACTCGCGTCATACAGTGTTGTGTTGTGCAATAATAAAGGGTCACCTGCCACAATTGTCTAGTTATATGGTCGGCCATGTTGGCACTGTTACGTCACAACATTTTGGACAGTTTGTTGGTGTAGCTATGGGGAGCTTTCGTGGAATTTTAATTGACTTAAATGACGACGGTGATTCTTAATTCGGTGACACTGTCTTTTCTGTATTCAAAAAATCAAATCCGCTGTTCCGATGGCCTGCGTGGAGATGAAGTACAGAGAACGCCATGATGTCTGCAGCTGACTCTTGATGGATAAGAAGATCTATTAGGATTTATTAATATGTACATATTTCTAGTGTTTTTGATTTTACTAAAACTGGTCATTTTATGATATGATTGATGGGGTGAAATGGGCTAATTATACTTATTTTTTAAACGCCATGTAAGTACAGACCTTAATAGATTTTAAACTATATCGCTGAAGCATATGGTTCAAAGTTGATTGATAAAATTTGGTAGCTTGATGGGCTGGCGTCTGTACTTATTATTTTTAATGACATAGGTACTACATAATTATGATATCGTCGAAAAACCACGCTGATTATTTCTGAAGGTAAATAATAATTGACGATAAAAAAAAACTAGTTTCAATAAAATATTCTCGTTCGTTTATGGCTACTTATCCGGGGTGAGGTGCATTTTGCAGTCGTTACGTTCCGAGGTAAGCAGCATTGTAAGTGCAATTTAATTAGGAGCTTCGGGTAACTGCTAGCTCTTATAACTTGATAATGAGATGAAAGTATACATATTATTTACTTACAAAATTTAATAAAAGGTTATCATGAAAAAAAAATACATTTCTTGTATCGCACCTTCCGCACTTCAAGTTGTCGTGTACATCTTTAATAGTGAGTATATGTACACCTGCACCCCCCATATGAACCTTTAAGGACCGCCATTGTTTTGATAAGGAGCCTAGAGGATGCGAATAGTTCTGAGGATGGAAATATCTCTGACTAGCTTTCGAAAGCGGTTTAATCCGCGTCTCTTGGAAACTCCTTCTTCTCCAACTTCCTCAATTGCCATCTACGATGAAAGAGTTTTTGAAATCGGTCCAGTCGTTTCTGACATAAGCTCAAGGGTTCATGAAATCTCCAATACACTCATAGAATAATAAATCCAGGTTTAATCACTAGTATCGCACTCCCGCCACACCGTGTAAGGGCCGGCACAAACATAGACACATCTAGTGGTCGGTGGCGCAACTGTATTTGTAGTCAAGCCATAGTTTAAGACCATATTGTGGACTGAATACTTTATTGGATAACTTAATTACGATATCTGATTGTTGGCTGTTTGGTTTTCAATGAGTTGCGAGTAAACGGGTTTGGTTAAGTCTAGAGGTCTTCCATCTTTGTAATTGTAATTGTTCAAAAAAAAAAAACATAAAAAGTAAGTGTATGAAACGTATGATGTATCAAAAATTATGTTATAATCACATATTTTTAAATAAGGAAATTAAATCTAGAAATCCTATGTCTTAAAACAACTTGTTTTAAAACAACATTTAAACTTATAAAAATAAAATGTATGTCCTACATAAAATCTAAGAAAACCGATTAAGTATGAAATTACAGCTTTACCAAATTAAGTACATATAAGAGATTAAAATAAATTGTTAATATGTCATAATCCGTTGTTAGCAGGCAGCTCATTGGTTGTGACGTAACAGCCGGCGCGCGCGCACACGCTAGGAATTAATCTCGCTGTTGCGTGGTCACATCAGTCATCGCGCGGCGCCTCTTGCTACAAGATAACAACATAATTAATTGGCCCTACCGCACGTATTGACTAACTAAATTGCTTAATTTATAAATTAACTAAACTTTTGGTAGTCATTACTTTGTTTTCAGCTGGACGTAGGATGCTTTCAACTGGTGCTGTTGGCATTGAATGGGTGATGTTCAGCAGTGGACCTCCTGCGGCTGAGATGATGGTTTTGATAATGTTTTGTTTTCTATTCATAGCAAAGCTGATATCAAAGTCCACATTGGCAAAGGGTTTCGATTTTATAATATAAATAATCTAGTTCGTGACCTGGCAACTATAGACAATTCCCACTATTTCGAAGTCTTATTGGTTTTCAGACCTCCTGAAGGACCACAGTGGGTTTTAGTCAACAAGAGTCTGACACTCCCCCCAGCTGCACTCTCAGCGGGAGGGATTCGATGATTTTCCACGATAAAAAAGTACGATTAGCAAAAATGCTTTGTGATGTGATTGTAGAACTTTACTTAAGGCAAATGCGACGACTGTTAGTTGTTGTTACGGAATGAACTTTGTAAATGCCTCATATCCGATGTTAATTAAGGTAAAATATCAAATGACCACTTTTTTATATGAATTTCCCGCTAGTAGTCGTCGCATTCACCTTAAAAGTGCGTGTAGTAATAAATAGGCGTGTTATAATGTTAGCAGGCTAGCATGACTTGCAACACCGCTTTTTAATCTAATTTTAAGTAGTTTAGCCACCTATTGCACGTCGATACTTGGACGCAAAAACCATCATCAACTTCACTGCGGTAAGATGCGTATAGTTACCTTTATAAACATACATACATATAGATAATCTATTGAATGAATTATGAAATTTTTTAATCCAGGAGATTTTCAGACCTTTTTTTTTTCCAAAAATCAGTGTTAACTGGAATGTCGATTTTATATCCTGAAAATGTATAATCGTTTACAAAAGGTTGATAAAGATAAACTACAGTACAGTGAAATAAATAAAAATAAGGTATAGTAAACATAATAGTGTACATCGGAAACTGGTGTAAGTTGGCGAGTGTCCAGAACAACGCTAACTTCAGGCTAGTTAGCACATTTGTGGCTGAAACAGGGACAGGCAGTAACTTACTCACACAGGTACATTGTGTGTTTACATAGAAACTGCCCTATTTATTTCTAACTGTCATAGGGCACTATATGTAATTGACATATCGATGTGTTTTTAGTGGGAAATCATCAAATGACTAATCCCTGAGGGTGCAGCGGGAAGGAGTATCAGACTCTTACTGACTACAACAAACTATGTTCCTTCTGTAGGGTAACGATTTAGCACACTAATTTGAATAAACGAGTTTGAGTTTGTACTAGCACGGTCACTCTTACGAACTGACCGCAGTCTGACACACTCTGGCCTGACCCTTATTTAGATTCAAAGGAGTCGAAAATTCAGTAGCTATTATTGATTTATAGTGAGAAGTGGTTATCGATTTAAAAAGATCGATCCGGCTCAAAAAGTCATAAATGTTGTGTTGTTTTGACTTCTATCCCTTCATCGGCAAACAGTACATCTCTACACACGTACAAATACATATTATGACATCCAGACCATAGCGAACAATGCCCATCACACAAAAGGCGACCATGCCGGGAATCGATCCCGGGACCATCAGCTCGGCAGTCCGGCGTGGTTACCATTGCGCCAACGGGGTCATCAAATCATACTATTTTTAGATGAAAGTGATTTTAAAAGGTTACAGCTTCGTATAGTGTCGCAATATACATAAACATCAGTAGCACATATTGTGTTTATATTTCCAACACTGTTGAGTTACGGAAACTACTGAAGATAATATGTTAATAGCCGAAGATTACACGTTAGAATACTCTATTAAAACAAATGCTAACTATTGTGAATATTATGCAACAAACTGTAGATACTTGAAGTCTTAAACTGATGCTCTACAGAACAATGCAATGTTTTTTTATCACATCATACATTTATCTAATTATAAAGACTAAGGTTTGTGCGATACGAGCCTAAAGTCATCGAAATAATGTGTAAGTTTATACATATGTATACGTCTTCTTGCCTAAAATAAGTGGATTCAATACAAAATATGCATTCTTGGTGGAAATCATACTTCACTGCTAACTGTGTCAGAGCTTTGACCTTGGCAAAGCTTAACTTAAGTAAGACAACTTTAGAGGAATTCAGTTAAATTTTTGAGGCAGTTATATATAGTTAAAGCTACTGTTTCAAAAATTGCTAAAAAAAATCTTATCTATTTCTACAATCACCATACAAATATTAGCTTCACACATTTCCGTCACTCCCGTATGCGCATGCGTAATTTAATATGTACAAACAATACATACACACAATATTTCAAATATACCTTACCCAACTAGCGCGGTCACCTTACGTCACTACTAATATTTGTACGTAAGAAAGTGCACACAAATGATTTTAATTTGCTCGTTTTTGTACTTCTAAGTTCTGCATACTCTAAATGCGGGTACCTACGTATACAGACTTTGATGATATGAATCCCCCACTGAGATTGGCTCTCTTGGGCATAATAATTCATTTTTCAATCGTCAAAATTGTTGAATTTCATATCAACAGTAGGATAAAGCCAATGCTGTGAGCCATCAAAATAAATTTAAAAGAAAACCTTATGATATTGATACTTCGGAGTTACTGAACTTCCACATAACGTGTTGTTGTTCTGCCTAGCCTTTTCCCAAGCTATGTTGGGGTCGGATGCAGCTGAGTACCAGTGTTTTACGTGGAGCGACTGCCTGTCTGTCCTCCTCAGCCCAGTTAGCTGGGCAACCCGATACCCCTTGGTAGACATCCACACAACGTCCATATATAATATAACTTACAGTCACCAACTAGTCATACGGCAAAAAGAACATAAAGAAATCAAGAATATAAGAATACATAACAAGCACTGTACAATGTATTTCTACTCATTCAATGAAAATGTCCAACACACACATACACGGACTACAATACTCTGTAATGAACTTATTAACATATACATACATATGTACGAGTATAATGCCTTAAATGTTCTTCATACAACGTATGTACTTGTAATATCTGGCAGAGAGCCAACTGGACCATCCCAATTCTGTTATTTAATGTCTCCATATAAAACTGCTTCCTGATAGAGCAGCATTTTTAATGAAGCCGGACCCTCCCTCTGTGGGCAGGCTGCCAGCTCACTTTGTCAACCAAAGCCTTCCATTTTGAAAATATTTTCGTCTTTCGGTAAGATGCCAATGTTAAGGCAATTGGATTTTTTTAACTACATATTATTTCTGTAGATTATTTCACAGTCGTAATTTATTTTAATAAACTTGATGCTTAAGTTACTTAGAAAGGAGAAAAGCTAAGCGCGGTCAAAACATACGCGGATGCATTAAAAAAGTATTATTATGTAGGTATATTTACTACAGTAAAATTTATAGATGGGACGAAAGGTCACCCCAACCATAAGATCTTATGTTTATAGCGGGGAAAAAGTATTTATCACCTATAATAAGTTAACAATTGGGTTGGTACCCAATTATACTGAATTAATGTTTATCGTTTATCGAAGTAAATTATTGATGCGTGGCGCAGGTAGTGGCAGAGCCAAGTTCCGCGAATTCGATTAAGTCTTATTTTTTGTATAAATTGTTAATGGTAGTTGACTGGTATTTAATTTAATTATTTTACTTAAAACGACTTAATTTCTTATGAATATTTATGACTAGAAGAAAAAATGCGATTGGTTTTTAAATCAGATTTATACATGTTTATTGTAGTAAGAAGAGAGTTTATGATTAAATTTAAATAAATTAATCTATACTTATAATAAATCTGTAGAGAGGTCAATTCTGTACATTGAATATATTTTCAAAATAACTATCAGGGGGTGATAAGTGATCGATACTGATGCCGAAAATGCAATCAGTAAAATTTTTGTCTGTCTGTCTGTCTGTCTGTCTGTCTGTCTGTCTGTCTGTCTGTATGTTATTAATAGGAACAAAAACTACTGGACACCCACCCCTGGACGGATTTTAATGAAACTTGGTACAATTATTCTTCATAGTCCTGGGCAGGTTATAGGATACTTTTCATCACGCTGCAATCAATAGGAGCAGAGCAGTGAAGGAAAATGTTGGGAAAACGGGAGAAGTTACACCATTTTTTAAGCTTTCGTCGCATGTGCAACCTTAATGGTTAAAGCTACATAGAAATGATGTATGACGGAAATATTCTACATAAAATTGTCTAAAAAATATTCCACAACAGCATATGTCTATCTTTAATGGTTGACTCACAATAACACGTATAAGTCCCGATAGTTTACCAGTTCGGAGCTTTCTGATTATTTGTTATTGATTTGTTTACTCTTATGTTTATAATATTCTCGCTCATGCATAATTAACAAAAGATAACAGTATAACATATTCTATAAAAAAAGAATCATAGAAATTGGTGTAAAAATACCAAACTTATACATAAAATACGATAATCAGCGGGTCGGTCGGTAGGTATAATAAGGCGAGCTTCTCATCCCGACAAAAGTTAGGCTTTGGTAGCGGTAATCGACATCCACACAGGCGTAGCCGCGGGGGTCCTCTATAGGTATATATCAGAACAACACATAGACTACTTTTTGTCGCGAAAACCGACATCCACGCGGGCGGAGCCGCGGGCGACCACTAGTAGAAAATAAATATATGCATGAAATTATGAATGGGTAAGATTGTAAGGATTACTTTGCATATTATTTAACATATAAAACGATGAAGTTTCTATTAATTGGACTTTTTGAGTAGGCTTAACATAAACGAAAATCGTTTTAAAAAAACAAAACCAATCGTTTCTTTTTTATAGGAACCGTTTACATTATACGTTTATTTAAGAACTTGGTCCTCCACTACCAACATAGTTATAATTAACAGACAGACATACACACGGTTAACGTTACTCCCGTTTAAAGTTCACGACTGATCACAATCTGGTGTGAGCAGACTTCAATGAAGCCTTGGAACAATCGGCTTCACTGAGGTCTTCCATATATGTATTAAACACTATGTTATCCATGTAGAATTAATAGTTTGTATGTTCGCTAAAAAATAATATCAAATAATTGGAAATGGTATTTTTTTAATGCTTGATGCCGTAGGTGTTATTTTTGAGGTTGGTTAAAACATAAAGGAAGGAGGACTCAGTTAAATTAGAGTAATGTATACTATTTCGTCCAGTTTCGCAGTATAATAAAAATAGCTATACACATGAAGTATTTACAATAATTGCGGCTGTGCCTTAACTATAGCAACCAAACACATACATACATAGGTAGACAGACGAAGTCAGAGCAACCTACAAGCGTACAATGAATCAGAATAAGCAATTATTGAAGTATTGTAATGGCAAATTATCGCTGAAATTCCGATCGACTCGAACTTGATACGGCGTGCTATAAGGAAACCATTATTTATTACAATGTGTATACAATATGGCGCATTTCACGTTTTATTGACGACATTACTGGTTTTGAGCATGGTTCACATTTTTTTGACTAGGAAGACTTTTGAGTTTATGATTAAGTAAGAATGCGCCCGAGGTTTTTAATTAAATCTTTCTCAATTTATCTATTGGTGAAAAACGCATGATTAATGAATTTAGTTTTATATAGACAGACGTGGTGGACCACTTGGTTTATAAGGAAGAAGTGTTATACAAAGTTTATACGAGAGGCTTACCTTTTAACTGCCTATACTGGGTACCATTTTCAAGCTCAGTTCCAAAAATCAATTAAATAGAAGCAATAGTTAAGTCGCAAATGATTTTTTAAGTTTTTGCCCTGTTTGAACACGATGTATCTTTTCTGTCAGCTGATTATGTCTAAACGCATAGGTCACGCATAGGTCTTGCGACGTTGTCGCTTTATTACCTGCCCAGGTATCTAAGGTCAGTAAAATTTATTTACAAAGGATGCTTGCGTTTTACTCTTATAGTAAGCCATTTAGTTTGTTAAAAAAAGAAACTCATTTATCAATTAAATTTTATTGTATACTGTATCAAATTATTACTAAACACGTATAGTATACGTAGTGTAATTTAATGCCCATCTGTCATATCAACTCTGTATAGAATAGCAGTCCCGTGCCCGTCTCATGTCTATTCAGGTTTATCCAGCAAGTACGAGTAGGGACGATGCAAAAAATTAACTTGCTTCTAGGTAAGTCGGAAAAATAGCTAAT
This sequence comes from Heliothis peltigera, assembly GCA_958496145.1. Lineage (NCBI taxonomy): Eukaryota > Metazoa > Arthropoda > Insecta > Lepidoptera > Noctuidae > Heliothis > Heliothis peltigera. The sequence goes on from OY292332.1 coordinate 239,488, forward strand.
AAATTTTTCTAATGTTGAATTTGTTCTAAGATGGCACGGTACTGTCCACTCGCTCTAGCAAATAGCAACAAATTGAGTGCATACGTTTAGCTAGTGCTTGCGAAAGTGCAATTTTTGTGCGCGAATAAATTTTAATACTAGCAGTGTACCTACTCGCGATGACGCGTACAATATTAATCGTCTTAACCTAAAAATAAACTATTAATTTCAAATTTGAATACAGTTTACGTAATAACCTCAAAAAATAATTTCTATTTTGAGCGCAATTTTCAAGGTATTCAGCTTTAATTAAACTGGGCTGTCAGACTGAGCAATTTAATTAATTGAAGACACATTATTCATATTGCTTGCGGGAGAAAGTTTTATTATGCAAGGAATGAATATTGCGGGTTAAATAAATTCAGGTTACAGAAACAAAAAAAACATTTAATTTATCGATTCTACAAGTTATTCATGCGATAAGGGAACGCGCACTTAGATGTGAAATGTTATTTTTGTGTCTATCGGTTATAATTTCATATTTAACACATAACATATTATTTCATCGATTCAGCAGGCAGACTATGTTTGTATTTTTTATAATGTTATAAGCTTTCGCTAGCGGGTACACGTGTCGTGCCTACTCCATGCACCCGGATAAATACTAGCCCATGGCCATCCACGATAAATAGGTTGTCTGACAGCATTTTTTTTTATTGCGCCTTTCTACTAATAAACGACCTCTTCTTTTTATAATCTAAGTATATGGCTATAATTACATAGTACAGATTTAAGAATAGAGTTAAAACGTCCTCAATTCAATTTCTGGTAGCCAATAAAAATTGTATTGGTAACTGTAGACTACAATATTACGTATATAACTCTAAGTAAGTAGTCACTCAGTCCATTTCCGATCTCGACAGATGACTAGCTGCGCCATCTGTTGGGTAACTTTCACAACGCTTGTCAGATTTTATCATGTTTATAATGTATTAATTCATCAATATTTCTACTGTAATATTTGATAGACATAATTTATGGAAGTTTATTCTAAAATGGGTACATTAATTTTATATAAACCTTAAATAAAACAAAATAAAACCAGCTTACATTACAATATTAGTCTATATCGCTAATAATTATTTCTAAATCTAACACAATAGAAGTACCCATAGTTAAGCCTTTTACTGAGAAACGTCCTCTGCTCTAAAAGAGGGCTTAAGCTCCCATTATTTACAGCGAACAATACATTGAATACCAACGATAGACTCTCAGACATGCTAACTCCTACCCAATTAAATCTAGTAGGTGGTACCTCATCATCACTAAATGATAAGCCAAACCATTGATATCAGTCTTAACTTGTATAGTTCGGCCATCGCAGTGCAGGGCGCGGGGTGCGGGGGCCGCGGCGCCCGGGGCGGGGGGGCGTGGTGCGGCGCGGGCGGGGGGGCAGTGGGCGTGGCTGGTCGATATCGGCTGAAGGGACCTGTAAAATGAATGATAAATCATTTAACAGGGTTACTAAGTTTCGTACAAGTGTGGACTTGGATTTAAGTTTCTCCTCTATTTTGCTTACAGAAAAGTTTTTGACAGAGATCTTTTTTCAATTTGCAAAGAGGTTCAATGTAAAAACATTGGTTCAAACGATGTTTCTGCCGTGTAAAATCAAAAGATACCCTACATAACTGTAACAATATTGAATAGATGTTAAAGACTGACCAGATCAAAGGTGACAGTAACGGATTGAGTGATGAATGAATAGTAATAGAACAAACCACATGTTTAAACAATTAATTGTTTTTAAATATAGTACACCTAATAACTAGCTAACGCGATAGATGTTTTCCTATTCTTTTTCTTTCATAAGAATCTTCTCCGGAGTATAATAATAACAAAAAAAAGTGTAATCGGTCCAGCCGTTCACGCGTTATTGCGTGATCAAGGGAAATAGGGTTGCATTACTATATTTATATAAATACTTAAATGTATGTTTAGCATGTGAGTTACAGTTACCAAACATAAGTTATATTTCACCAACGTTTGTCAGACCTTACCTACATATATGTAAATGCTGCTGAATTTCATACCATACGTACAGAAGCCAGCACATCAAGATAATACAATCTGTCAAATTTTCTTAATTTTTCAATGTTATCACTGATGCATATGGTACGAATTTGATTGGGAAATTTTGACAGTTTCGGGTAGCTTGATGTGCTGGCTTCTGTACTATTGTTGTCAAGATAGCGTACCTACTAATTGGGAAGAGCGAGTACATAAAAAAGATAAACTATAAACATAACTAAATGCGTGTCACTGTACTCGCATTTTATTACAAAGAAAATTCTTTTTCTTAGCAAGTGAAACCGTTGTTATTTATAAAAGTAAATTATAATCTAAGTTTAACATGCAAATGTTGGCACAATAAAGAGCGTGGGTGTAGTATTCGTGCGTGTGTGACGTCATCGTTAGTTATTTTTGTAGCGAGTCGCGAGGGCGCTCATTCACGGGGGTGAGTCGACTGCAGCGGTAGCATATTAATTGATATTACGCTTTTAAGTTTGTATTAACTAAGTAAGTTAAGTGTGTTCGTGGTTGTGTACAGTTATTTTTTATATCTTTGCAGGTTTTTCTCATGTTAAATCGTTTTTCTTCTAGGTCGCCGTAACTTGAGCTTTTTAGAAGGGATTCTTGTACCAACTGGCAATATATTGTGATGTTTATGCGTTTATTTGAGTCATTTTATTTATACCTTTGTAATCTTACTGTTATTTTTTTAATTGTCATTTCTACTACAATATATAACATATCAATTTTAGATAACAAACAAAAAACCACTAAGGTTTAAACTCTTGCTATCTATTGCAAAATTAAAGTTATCCAAAATGAGTTTTTGCAAATATAATATACACGTTATTGTCTCTAACAACATAAAAAAAATAGCATAGCAAAATGTTGCTATCTTGAACAACAAAGCAAGATAATTAAAGCGCAATTTATATACAGGAAAATATGTTAAATCCAAGAGATTCAAAAAGAGCATATTTTTCACATCTGGGTATTTTCATCAAAACATGAAGTAGTTACAGTTCTAGCCTGTAACACAATGAAAAGAAACATTTATTGATATAAAAATGGCGGAGCTACCGAGCTAATTAACTTCTATAGACTGCAGCCAGTAATTAACCAACTTCAGAATGAAAAAGGACCCCGCAAACTGTGACGTCAGTCGCAGTATCTATACTGTGAAAGACATTCATTAGAGTTACTAGGTAAGCTATTAAAGGTTTCAAATAATCAATTGGAATACGGAGTACGACTGCGATTTTTTATTAAATTTTCTACAGGCGTAATTTACTTATGGGAATGCGCGAATGTGTGAGTGCGTTTAATTAAGAAGTAATTGGTCAGTTGTATATTGCTTACGGTCATTACTTTTTTAATGTTAATATTATTTGATCACATTTCGGTATTTTTAGATTATTTTGTAAAGTCATGTTTTGCAAAATAAAATATAGAGGGGCTCCAAGATATTTGATGGCTAATACCAACGTAAAGAGCGTCATTGTACGTCTATGTAACATTCGGATGTAAAAAAAACAGCTTTCCTTAATTTTCAGAAAATATATGTATATCTAAACTTTCATAGTGATTCAAATCAACACACGGTATTGAATATTATTTTAGTTAAAGCAAGCACCAAAATTAATTAAACTTATATCTCTTTTATGAAAATGAACAATAATATACAGTATTAATAATATACAGTTCCCACCGACTTTAATAGCCCCACTGACAATAAAGCGCTTGATATATAACCAAAGAAGCTGTACGAAGCGCTAGAAGTAATAATTATGAATGCAGGATGCATTTCAGTAAGTTATCGCTTCTCGCGTCGGAACCGTTCGCACGGAAGCTGGGTAGCCACTGTGTTTGGGGTTCCGCGAGCTGTACCAAAATGAACTATTCACGAATGAATTTGAATTAATTTACGCAAATACACCCAGTATTTGTATTTACAGTTTGGAGAAGAATATTTCATTGTGAACAAGGCTTTTTTGTATACTTATAGATATGCAAAGTACATCGTCTTAACTTTTTATTTTAATCAGGTACTTGTAAGTATACAGTACTTTATCAGATTACTGCCTTCTTGTACCCAATTTAACTATTTGATTTTTTGAGGGCTGTTCCCTATAGGACTTACTATCTTTCCAATACAAGAAAAAAGAACACATGAACGAACATTTCTATAAAAAATAAATATCGATTTGGTTTATAACCTACAGAACCACAGCTTAATACTCAAAGTACACACTGTATTTTCAAGCACTAATGACTGAAGCGACCTAGCTCATAATAGTAGTTTAATGACGGCGACTGTAAACGGGGAGGAGGGGTAGCCAGGAGGAAGGGGAGGGTATCAGTAACATTTTTAAAGTGAAAAGACCTTCAGAATGAATGCTCTTTCAAATTAAAATCCCAGTGACAGTCGCCGGAGTTGTATAAATGACTGCCTTTTGTGCGCGAATGTAATACTGTAATATCTACTGTAAGGAGATCTATTTCACCTTCTATGTCGTAGTAAATGGGTTGGGTTACTAACATAAATGACAGTGTCGGGCGTCCTTTATTATTCCTTCGGTTCAATTTAATATTAACTATTTCTCCTGGATATACAGCAGCGCTGGCGTCAGATGGAAACTGACATGGAATTATAATAATGTGTACTAGAAGATAGAGAGTGTGGGTTTTACGAATGTAAACAACACTTAAGGAAATTCAAGTTATCATCAGCCTTTTTACCGTCCCACTGCTGGGTATAGGCCTCCTCTTATGCATAGTAAGATTGAGCATATAACTAAGAAAAGACAAATTTCTGACCATGCAATGCATGCAGCATTGGTGAGCAATTTGTCTGACCTGGAATCGAGCCAGCACACTCATACTTGAGAGGCTGGTCCTTTCACCACTCGGCTACGGATGATGACGATGACTGAACTAAATTAATACTTAAACGAGACATATTGTCCTCAAGGCCTCTGAGTATGTTTCGAATTATCACATAACAATCAATGTAACATAATACTCAAGTATGTCTGTCGCGTTTGAGCTGAGATACTCATAAGCCGTCTGTTTAATATGAGATGACTAGGCACTTAGTGGGGCGCTGCGGGTTTCATTAAGTATTTGGTTTCATAGTTTCAGAGAGAGATTACATCTCTTAGCTAGTAGGGTATAACCTGTGTAAGGTAAAGCCCTTATAATAATGATGATGTTGAAAATCTTATTTTATTTATATTATCTTAATCAGTGAACATTTTAATGATTTCTGTTCATAGAATAAATAGCTAATAGGTATCACAGTGTTATAATAGTTTAATTTCATCATCAGACTTTGTATCATCCCACTGTTGGGCACAGGCCTCTTCTTACACAGAAAAGGATTGAGTGTTAATCACAATTAATAACGTGTAACAATTAATCATGTTTTGTACGTTTGACTTAGAAGCATGTAATTCTATAAGTTATCGTTTTTATAACTTCTACTTAGAGCTAAATAACCGAATACAAAATGTCTGTAGATAAAAGCGGGTGCTTTTCCTAGTCGTTAGTCCCGTCTTCTGCAGGAATTCGCATTTTTTGCTCAATTTCCAAACTGGCTCCGCGGTAACCGGATCATTACACACAATTTCTTTAACAAAAAGCTCTTGTTACACTCAGTTTGCTGAAACTTTCACAATGAATAGTAATCTATACTAATATTATAAAGCTGAAGAGTTTGTTTGTTTGTTTGAACGCGCTAATCTCAGGAACTACTAGTTCGATTTGAAAAATTCTTTCAGTGTTAGATAGCCCATTTATCGAGGAAGGCTATAGGCTATATGCCATCACGCTAAGACACACGGGAGCGGAGCAGTAACCAAAGATGCGGGTGAAACCGCTGGGGACAGCTAGTGTAGTATAAATATTGTTATTTGCCTAGCCTTTTCCCTATTATGTTGGGGTCGGCTTCTACTATAAACCGAAGCAGCTGATACGGTGGTAATGCTGCTTAGCTAATAGATTTTTTGGCTTCTAAATACCCGTAACGACTGCCAAAGATGTAAAAATAATAGCTGGGGCCCACAAATTTAGCGCGGCTTCCGAAACATGGAGGACTCGGTATAACATAGATGGTCATACATCCGCGGACCGCGAACGCTCTAAGCTTTGCTTAATCTTATGATCGATTGTCCCATGGGGCTGTTACTTAGCCACGAGCTCCTCGATAAATAGCATATAAATATAAATGCAGCCGTTATATAACTGTTTTTATCATTTGACATTGGGTGCAGGTGACCGCGTCGCGACTTTAACTATTGAACTTCAGAGGTTAAGCTGTACTTGTGCAAAGTCGTTCGCTGGTATCGAGACATCTTACAGCTTATGTACAAGATCGTTCAGCGTTCGTATCTCGACCGTTAAAAGTTTTGAACTTTTATTTTATGTTTAAGTTTTAGATTTCAGCAATCGTTCTCCACGGACTCATATAATATCCTACACTTGCTTTTATAAGTTCGAATATTGTGCTAAAGTGAGTATATCTCTACATAGTATGTACAGACGCCAGCAAGTCTAAGTCTTACCAAGGAGTAAAAGGTTGCCCCGATAACTGGGTTGAGGAGGTCAGACTGGCAGTCGCTCGCGTAATGATCGATCTATCGCTGAAGTATATGGTTCAAAGTTGATTGGGAAAATTTCTCAATTGCTGGTAGCTTGATGTGCTGGCGCCAGTACTTATATAGGGCCTAAATACCTAAGACACGGGATAGCTGGCCACTTCTCAAATCCCCAGTTGTGTAATTTCGTTGGCAAAAAATCAAGACTACGATCCGTAGCAATATGACATATACCTACAAGTTTACTTTCCATTACACCATTAGAGAGAGACAACGACAAAACTCACAATAACTCCAACTTTGGTATCGATCCCAGAATATTCCATTATAATAAATTACAAACAAACCGACATTCTGAGCAAGTTAACCTTTAGAATGTGAACGTGAGTTTGTTTGTTACGCCTTCACGGTAAAACGAGTGTATCGATTGAGATGAGGTATACGAATAGGACTCGTAGCCTAGTGGTTAAAGCACCGCTGATTCAGGAGGATGTGGGTTCGATTTCAAGAACCAAAATATGGCTTTTTCAAATTATATGATCTGTACTTTCCAAGTGTATCTTGGACATTACCGATAAGTAAGTCAAGGAAAACTTAGAGTAAAAAAATATATGATGATTTATACGAGGTATGCAGATAGGGTAAACGGTTATAGCAAACTTTTTATCGGATTGCCTGAAGTAGATCCCTAGGGACGCGGGCAAAACCACGGGAATCATATAGCTAGGAGATGAAGGTGAGATGGCGCGTGCCGTGCCTGCCAACAGCCTCTGGGTAATGAGCCGTGGCCGCGCCTGAGATGAATCATCAATGACGGGAAAACCAAAAGATATTGGACAAAGTTTTTTTTGAATCAGTGTTGAAATTGGGTGATTTATGTCGCTGATAATGTTATCCAACATTACATAATATAAAATAAGGTTTTCAACTACTTATAGGAAGGGGAGGAAGGTTTAACTATATAGTTACTTTATACAATATATAGTCTGAGGGTCGCTTGTGTACTGACGCTAGCACATCAAGCTACCCGAAACTGTAAAATTTTCCCAATCAACTTTGAACCACTATGCTTTAGCGATAACATTGAAAACCTATTAAGGAAAGTTGACAGATTGTAGTAGCTTCATGTTTATGAAAATTTACAAGGATGTGGTTCATTTGAGTCCTTTTTCCAAAAATAATTTTGTATTTTTGTCAATGTTTTATATAAGTTATATTTCTCAAATATTTGGATCAAATGAAATTTGATATAAAGTATCATAATAACCAAAAACGTTCTACACATGGTTAACAAAACCACGGGCCACAGCTCCCCAACATCCCGGAATGTCAGCGTGGCGCCCCGTCACGGTAATCCCGTGTAATCCCCTCACTACACGACTGGCATCGCTTTGATCATGCACCCGTCCCTAACAGTCTATAGGTAAACCCTTTACCAAAAAAGTAAGTAATAATGTTAATTAAAAAACAATTAATGAATTTGCCTGAAGCTTTTTGCTAGTTGTCTGTTTTGTTTATACAAAAAAACAAATAGGTACCTTGTTATTACACATTGCTCATTTGAGCGCTTTGTAATTATGCAAAAATACAAAGCTAATGTGGAATTCCCTGTATGAAGCGCTAAACTGGATGAACATGAGATTGAATACAAACACAATATAATAAACGTGTAAACACTTTTGTACGTGAAATTCTGATTCTGATTAGTAAATATAATGCCTTCTCTGTGTGTTATGAATACCTGTACATACCTACTAGTATAATATTAATCAGGTTTCATTACCCTAGGTTCTGCAATACACAATACGTTGAAATCAGTAAAGTAATTTATATTTTTAATTCTCTTTATTGAAAATATTATTATTAATCGTTGATTTTAATTCTTAATTTTTAGAACCATTTTGCTTATGTTCCAAAAGTGCTGATGTAGACTTTGCCAGACCTATTTAAACAGAAATCATAAATTTTAAGTAAAACTAGGACACTGCTGAAATATACTTAGTGTTATGCATTAATTGGTAATATTTAAAATAAACATTTGAATACTAGAAGCAGGTCGTCGGTCTGGTCATGTGACAATATTTGTTTATACATTAAGAAATTCCATTTAAATAGACTTGTTAACGTAAATTTTAATATTTTAGTCCAAAATGTAATTATTTGTTTCCTGGCAATACGCCAGCACAATGTAAAATGATGAATGCGACAAACAAATAGGAATATTTGAAAGCTTCGCAATGTTATAAAGTTGAACAGTTCAAATGGACCAAACAAACCTTATTTCTATATACTTACATTTCAGTGTAAACATGATTTCAGCAGATTTAACAAACATACAATGTTTGTTGTCAATATTGAAATGTGTACTGACATCCCGGAATCCCGCGGCCGGGACTCCCGCTGGTAATCCCGGGTGATCCCCTCCTTGCTAGTTAACTGTGGCTGAGATTGACGCTGCTTGACGTTTCGCTATGTGAGGGAGAGGGATCAGAACATAGACAGGCACATTTCAAAGATTCGTGCATTGAAATATGTAGATAGAGACGGACGAGTTTAGGAAACATTACAAATTGACAGCAATATAATCCTGTTTACTGATTGTAAGACTTATATTATAGCAGACAGTTCGCGCACTACCTACTGTTGGAACTGTCACTATCACGTTATTCTGGATATGGGTATGTTTAAGAGTCAAATGCTTTATTTTTATTATTTAACAATAAAAACGATCATTGGCAAGTTGTGTTTGTTTTGAAAAATATTATGAAGAAACAGTCATATGCTTCCAATCGTCTGCAAACAAATCGCAGTCAGGCTTGGCGTCCAAGTGCATTGAGCGCGGATAGAGTGCGATATATATTGTTCTCTGTTAGCTCAAATGTTTCGCAAATATTAATGTAGAAAAGTCAAACTAATAATGTATTCCTTTTACGCGTTTTTATAAGTAAAGGATGGTTCCTTACCGTTTCGTGAATGTTTAATAGATTACTCGCTAACAGAAATATAAATCAAGTAGGTTCAGAACACAAAGCTTGCGAAGTAAAAAACCCTTCAATAAGCCTTCATAGAAAATTCCATCCGCAGCAAAAACTGTACCAAAGACCTGAAAACCGCCTGGGAGAAAACGGTCGTTATCTCCTGAGACGAATGCTTTAAAAGAAATTTGAACCTTATCTGTTGAGCGAAAGGCTGATATTTTGATGAAAAGAAATAACCTCAAGACTTTGCTATGAATATTTTTGAAGGGGCTTAAGTTGACACGTGTTTATTGGATTCTGTACCTTATACTCCTGGAAATAAAGTAGCTTAGATTAAATGCGTGTTCAGGAAAAAATCTGAGTCTTAAGTCTAAGAAAAAGGATTACAAGTAGGATTTCAGTACATTATTCTCATCAAAAGTTCTTGTTCTTTGCCTTTAATGAGGTTGTTTTATGTTTAAATATTGTAAAGCAAAATTTTTGATCCTTCATTGTTTTATAAAAAACGCTCAAGGGTTGAAAATAAAATAATAAAACACAAAGTTGCGTGTTTTTACAAGTTGTAAAACTTAATTAAAAAGAATAGATTACGTAGTTTACCGTCCGTTCTCGGCTAATTTTCTTAAGTTAATATAGACGGTCTTACTTTTTGTATACTAGGTTTAAGGAAGTTGAGTTAAAAACCCTTTTACGCTTGTTACATATATACTTGAAACTAAATATAACTAAACCTTATTTTAACGATTGCTTTTAAGCCCTTTTCAGTTGAGTGAGAGTCAACAACTTCAACGAATTTATTGTGTAGGTAGTACCTATCAATTTGGCAAAATAACGCAGGTACTGTGGGTAAAGGTTCAACAGGATAAGCTTCTATCTCTTGAATTCTCTTGGTAACAGGTGAGATGATGTTGTATTTAGGTACCCATGCTGACTGAAGTCAATAGTTTCTTTAATCTGTGCTTGATGTACCGTCAAGTGTCAGGAATCTACCGTCGAGTGTCAGGGATCTACCGTCAAGAGTCACTGGTCTACCTACCAGTGTCACGGATCTACATTTCGGTGTCACAGATGTACCGTCAAGTGTCACAGATGTACCGTCAAGTGTCATAGCTCTACCGTCGAGTGGCAGGGATATAATGTCAAGTGTCACTGATGTACAATCGAGTGTCAGGGATCAACAATCGAGTGTCAGGGATCTACCGTCGAGTGTCACAGATCTACCTTCGAGTGTCACTGATCCACCATCGAGTGTCAGTGATCTACCTCCGAGTGTCACAGATGTACCGTCAAGTGTCAGGAATCTACCGTCGAGTGTCAGCGATCTACAATCGAGTGTCACGGATCTACCGTCGAGTGTCAGAGATGTACCGTCAAGTGTCAGGAATCTACCGTCGAGTGTCAGCGATCTACAATCGAGTGTCACGGATCTACCGTCGAGTGTCATTGGTCTACCTTCAAGTGTCACCGATCTCAAGTCGAGTGTCACTGATCTACCTTCGAGTGTCACAGATGTACTGGCAAGTGTCACTGATCCACCGTCGAGTGTCAGTGATCTACCTCCGAGTGTAACAGATGTACCGTCGAGTGTCACGGATCTCCAGTCGAGTGTCACTGATGTACCGGCAAGTGTCATAGATCCACCGTCGAGTGGCAGGGATCTAACGTCGAGTGTCACTGATCCAACGTCGAGTGTCATTGGTCTACGATCGAGTCTCACCGATCTCCAGTCGTGTGTCACTGATCTACCTTCGAGAGTCACTGATCTACAATCGAGTGTCACAGATGTACCGTCAAGTGTCAGGAAGCTACCGTCGAGTGTCAGCGATCTACAGTCGAGTGTCACGGATCTACCGTCGAGTGTTAGTGATCTACTTTCGAGTGTCACTGATCTACCTTCGAGTGTCACAGATGTACCGTCAAGTGTCAGGAATCAACCGTCGAGTGTCAGCGATCTACAGTCGAGTGTCACGGATCTACCGTCGAGTGTCAGTGATCTACTTTCGAGTGTCACTGATCTACCTTCGAGTGTCACAGATGTACCGTCAAGTGTCAGGAATCAACCGTCGAGTGTCAGCGATCTACCTTCGAGTGTCAGGGATCCGCCGTCGAGTGTAATTGGTCTACCTGCGAGTGTCACCGATCCCCAGTCGAGTGTCACTGATCTATCTTCGAGTGACACAGATGTACCGTCAAGTGTCAGGAATCTACCGTCAAGTATCAGCGATCTACAATCGAGTGTCAGGGATCTGTCGTCGAGTGTCATTGGTCTACCTTCGATTGTCAGGGATCTACCGTCTAGTATCACTGATCTACTTTCGAGTGTCACAGATCTCCAGTCGAGTGTCAGTGATCTACCTTCGAGTGTCACAGATGTACCGTCAAGTGTCATAGATCTACCGTCGAGGGTCTTCTCGATAAAAGAACCATCTGATACTGGAACAATTCTTAAAATCTGTTCAGTAGTTTATTCGTCACGTCGTAGCGCGTTCAAGCGAACAAGCCAACAAAATCATCTTTATAATATTAGTATTATAGGTAGATTGTACCATCGCATTATTATCCCCCTGCTCGGTGTCTCCATCTAAATTCATCAGATCATTTGCACATGCATGAAGCTTTGATCTGGTATCCTTGTCTCTTCCATTACCATATATCAGTGTATCAACGTCACTGTAATCTATTCCTTGACACTTGCAACCAATTGTAGGGAAATTATGGTAAGTATGCATGTCAGTGTGACACGGAATTTGGTACATGATGTAGAATATTTCGTGAATACAAATTCCATTATAGTTCATACTATTTTATTCTTCTTATACGGGTACTTTAGGATAATATAATATAATAAATAACATATTCTAAACAACAAAATCTACAATAAAAACAAAGCATAAAATTAAGGTTCTTTTAATTGGACGTTGAGGTGCGGCGGCAGTACGACAACCGCTCGACAAGCTGCACAGTTGCTGCACCAACACAGCGAGTTCAATTTGATAACCCCTGATTTTTCTTTCATTGCAATAAAAAAAACACATATAGGTACAGTAAATAACTTCAGTACGATTTCCAAAACTTCCATGGGAAAATGAACAAATGTTTTTATGGCACCAGCTCGATACCACATACAATGGGTCCTTCGTGTCCCATCCCGGGCATCAATTGCTACCCCATGTCATAACTGGGGTAAATATATTAAGGAGGAGGGAGACAGATATACAAACAATTAGTCCATCTCTCTCTATCTACACATTTTGGTTCCCAAAGTCGAGTGAGAATATTAAATAGCTCGTGTTATTGTAATATTAGCTGTGCAACACGGCTTTACCTGGTTTTGATTCCAGACACTCCTCCTGAAATCCTAGGATCACAATTTTTTCTATGTCCTAATATTTTGTACCCTAAGAGTATGGCCAATAAAATAATTGTTCCCTTAAATCAACAAATTCGCTACCTTTATTTCTGTTTGCTATTTCCAGATAAATATAGACAGTCTGTTCTTCTGATACCAATCCCCAAACCAAGTCTACACTAACAGACAAAATCATTTTTGCACTTGTAATATGACTATTTGATATTGGAGTCCCCATTTGCCTGAAAGGACTCTAACACAAAATTTTAATGTCACGGGTCTTTTATCAGCGTGTTAACCTTATCCTAACCTTATTGATAAGGGAGCAGTAGGTCAGATGACCTTATGAAAAGCCGATCTCTACAAAATAGGGTGGTACATGTTCATGAAAAATACCTTTCAGAAGTTGATAATATCGCCATAAGTGTGGCCTTTTCGTTATAATGTGTCCGCTCCTAACAGCTTCGGCTACAGTTAATTAATTTTGATACTTCTAATTGCCTTTTTTTTCTATTATCCTGACCTACGTGATCTTCATATAACATATCACTATTGTTAATGTAAGATAAACAGTCTATGTTTTTTATGAACACTATTTTGGAATCCATACTCCATAGAGTTTCCTGTCTGTTATTCTCTATGGCATGAAGTCTTTGTACCCGTGCACCTAACTTCTGACATTTCATAAAAACCTGTAGTAGGTCTATTAGAAACTTTTATCTAACATTATTAGCTACAACAACTTGACCCCAGCCAGACATAGTACACTTCATACGTAAATAACACTGAATTCAATCAATAGCAGTCCCTGGCGGGCGATCCGTTAATAAGAGCACACGACGCCCGCGGGACACACTACACTCCACGTGTGATGCTGTTATATAACACAACTATGTAGCTATGTCTGTATGTGTATTATGTCTGGCAGCTTAGTCTTACAGTCTACTTGGTTATGAGTTTTAGGGCGTTCTAGAAATATCAGGACGTTGAAAAAATCAAGGGGGTTAGCCAAGAAGTGTTTTTACAATCGTAAACGCTTGTAGACGATGAACATGTATGGAAAAGACATTTCGAATTAAGTTACGACCACGTGATTTATTTGTTTGAAATGTCAGTTCTATACATTTTTGTCTTTTCTACTAGCGTTTACAATTGTAGAAAGACATCTTGGCTAAGCTCTCAGGACTTAACCTACAAACAATCAGTAATTTGCTACCGTGCACCTAAGTCAAGGTGCATTTCATATTTTGTTGTCGTTGCTACTCAGTGTCAGCTCACAATTCAGCAGCTCAGTCGACAGCACCAGGCTGCGTCGTTTATTTGCTGAACAAAATTGCAGCCGCTTTAGTGAGCGCTTTTTGCGTCGCTAAATGAGCGCTATTGTCGGCCGCAGACGATCCTTTCATATTCATAGCGCTAAAACTGTTGGACCAAACCATATCTAGCGAATTGATTAAAGTAAAAATGGATGCTAAGAGTTTTTTGTAGTTCTGGTTCATATCTGCAGGTTAGCAAGTGGAATCTGCAATAAAGGCATGATGCTTATATGTAACTTCCCTCATGTAGAAGAGAATATCATTAAAATGAAATATAAGTATCTCCTTCTTCTAATACTGTAACCGGTATTAATGAGTGTTAACTTTAAAAAAGTTGACATCAGGTCAAAGGGGGCATCAGATTTTGGGTGTATAGGGAAAGTGACTAGCTTGTGGTTGTGCCAATCAACCAAATGGTCGATTTTTCTGGTTATAATTATTTTCTCCATAACCCGTCTTTCTATATAACCTACAAGCATAATACATGTAAATAAAATAATATTAATCTGATTGATTGTGCTACACTATCTCCCACAAAGCACCACGCACGATGAATGAGCCGCCGCCGGTGCGCATGCGCGGCGACATCGACCGCCGTATTTATAGTCCCGTGCGAATGCTGCACCGCCTCCCAGCAGATGAACAGGCTAGAGGATTTCCATGTCGCCTTCACATTTTCATTTGGATCAACCAAACAATCAATTATTTGCGTTGAGCTAGAAATAAACTGTCGCAGTCTTGTTTTTTCTTAATATCCAGAAAAGGCTAGGCAATTGCTTTGTCTAAATGGATTAATATCATATTAAAATGACTCCTGGGTCTGCAGTAAGCAATATATATAAGCAGTAAGTAATAGTGATGTGCCGTAAGGACAAAGAACAAGTCAACTTGCTATGACGGATGATTTCAAGAGTCTGTTAGCCATAAGAGTTCCATGACAATACGCAATATGAAGATTTTATTTAATTTTCTTCTATCTCTTCTTTGCGATCTGCTACCAGGCGGCTGCTGTTAGTATGATGATGATGATGATGGAAATAAACTCACAATATCAAGATAAATTAAAATTAATGATGTCCAATGAGTATGTAATTAGTGTAAATAAATAAACCAGTAGATCTGGAAATTATTTTTCATTAAATTTCAACTTTATCTAGGCAAGTCATCTAATCTAAGCAGAATACAACTCTTTAATAACGTACACAAGTCGATAATGTCCAACCACAAACAATAAGTATTATTAGAGAATATGCCGCCTACAGAACCTATTTACAATACACACAGAAATAATGTTCTAATTATCTTATTTCGCCGAAGCGAAATTGTTTGCTAACGTCATCAATTTATTTATATCGCTGAGTCTGGCTTATTTACAGACAGACAGTAAATAAGATACATTTGCCCTGTAAATAAGATATATTTAAGATAAACAATTATATACAATCTGTATTTCACAATAATTATTCTACTTTTTAATATTACTATGAGCTAACGGGAAAAATTCATTAAAAATGAATAGATAAATATTAGTCCTTGACAGTTTTAACTAAGACAAATATTTTCTATAACAAACGATCACGCTCTTTTCCTGGAAAGATTAGTTTAATGAGGCCAGATTGTTTGAGGTGTTATGTGACGCAGTTAAATTGCCTAAATGAACATGGATGAAATTAATATGCGACTCTTAACCAAGGCGCCATATTCATTTTTCATGGAAGTAAAGCAGATAGCAATGTACTGACGACACCGTTGGCCCAATGGTCACTACTGCAGAACAGTGAAACTGAGGGCCCCGGGCTCAATTCCCGGTATGGTCAAAATTTGTGTGGTGTGCATGTTTTGGGCTGCGGTGTACAAACATAAATAAATGTATGTACTTTATCAGTTGTGTTGGCACCCATAACACAATCTAATCAATAACTTACTTCTTTGGGGCTAACCGACTGGGTATGAAAGGTGTCCGGATATAATTATATTGTAACTTTTAATTTGCCCGAACTAATAAAGGACAAAATTGGCTTGGAGATAAATAGGACTCTGGAGATGATTACAGTCTTCTATTCGGGTGCACGTGCTACCTCGGGGCGTGGGTGGAACTTCAGAGAACACGAGAAAAGTTAGTTTATTTCAGTGCGCTTCATAACCGCTTGACAACGAATAACATATTCGAGTAGTCGGTTCGATGGAAAGGCAAATATTTTCTCGATTGGAATATGGTAATATTCCATATTATATAGATAACGAATATCGGAAATATACATACATACATACATATTAGCATCCGATATGTAATTGGAGGATAAATTCGAGCTGTATCTGAGATTATCCGAATATATTCGATATAGTTGTATCGGCGGGATTTAGTGCTGATATCTCGTGGTTTCAGCTTAACGTACATTTTGAATTATGCAACAATAAATCGTAGGATTTATTATTTTGTTGCAGTTAAGTTTGTATAACAAATTACATTATATTACATAAAATATTACGACCCTGGAAATACATAGAGTAACAGTTTAGCAGATAACTCTCTGGTATTTTCATGAAATTGATATTCCATCATCGACCGATCAGAAAAGTTTACTCACTGCTATAGCATAAGGTCTTAATATAGAGAAGCCATCATTACAAATTAATCAGGTCTAATAAAGACAAATTAATAATGTATAGTTGTTGCGAGCTAGGTTTTCTCAAAAGGTTTTCTTTCACCGTTCAAACTCAAAATCATTTATTCAAACTTGGCTGTAAAACAGCACTTTTTGAACGTCAATATTACAAAAGACAGGCCGCAAAACGCCCACCCTTCACCACTTAAATATTGTTACCACTGTTAAATAATGATTAGAAAGACGACATCGAAAATGATATCAACTTTCAGGTGTCATAAAGATTTACTTAAATATTTTAAAGAAGCGCTCAAACAATATCTCTAAAGATATTTCATAAAATATTCAAACACAAAATATAGGACAAGCATCAAAGTTCTAAGCACAACTTAAACCTGGTTACATTATTCATAGCGCGATAACATCGTGATGGAGGCTCCACTTATGTACGTATGCCTTCGATCGTTTCATCTCAGGACAGAATATTTGAGAAGTTTCACAAACTAGACAAGGAAACGGTTTTTTATTTATGATTGTAACTTATAACTGTCCGCCCGCGCTGTCAAGCGATGTTCGTATTTCGAACATTTTGTTTGAGCAGATTTTGTTTTTTTGTCACTTTCATAATGAATTATTGTTTCTTTCATTAACATGATAAATATATGATTTCATAGATGAACAAAATGAGGTCCGCTTCACCACCAGTTGCGGTAGAGCGTGGTGCCGGAGCATCATCTGTGTACTACCTTATTCTCTGGCTGTATCTTTAAAAGTACTTTTTAAAACAAAAAACTACATATATATATTATTAGAGCCCTCACATACGTATTTTAGAAATAGCAAATAATGCCATTTATTACAAGCCCGAAAAGTTTTGAATAGTTAGCGATTTCAAGCGGTTAACAGTCTGATTAACTGACTGTCAAATAAACTCAAATTTTTGTAAAAATAAAATATAACAGGATTGAATTTCTAAGCTATATATTGTCATTGGATTGGTATGTGCTATATATAGCTGTACTTATTTACTAAGCCCCAAAAACCACATAGAAACTTAGTATAAAAATTGATGACACCACTTAGTACACAGCCAAAAACAAGAATATAATAGTCCTATTTACATAAACATGCAATACATGATCAGGGCGTCCCATCAGATGGCCGTTTGATAAGACTTCGCCCCATCGACCGCCACAGCCTATTTTTAGTCATCGACCGGTTTATACCTACGTGAAATTTTCAGAAGGCTCCCATTTGCTGGGCGGCTGTGACGTCACGTTCCACCCCCGGCCAATCGCAGCGCGCCGTTTCGCGCATGGCCCGAAAGCCTTTTCAGAGCTCTGTCGAGGCTCGCCAGTTCGGGCGAGGTGTTCCCAGGTGTGCAAGTACCCGCCAACACAAACAAAGGTCAATATAATTCCATTTTTAAACCGCCATTTTATGCCGTTCGATATTCAAAATTGCCAAATCATTCGCGTGGTTTTTTTTAGATATTTTTTTCATGTGTGTGTCAGTTAAAATAATTTTAATTCTATTTTTGAAGTAACGACTATTTTTTAATGTCAAAAATAGTTTTTGGAGTGTATTTATTAGGATAGTGTGTGAGTGTGTATATTTAGTGCTGTTACCGTGGTTAAATCATGTTTTCTTTTTCGGTTACATAATTGTTACGTAATAGGTTACACGGTGCTGTGTGTGTGTGTGTGATGTATGCATGTTGGTGAGGGTGTCAGTAGGTCTTAAAATAGGTGTCTCGTATGTACATATGTATTTCATATCTATAATGTATATGTTTTATATAGTCCCCTCCTTAGCTCTCAATCAGTAAACTATGCGGTTGCTCGGTGTTAAAGCAATAAAACTGTTATATCATATTTAAAAAAATGAGTCAAATCATCTGACTAGCCTTTTCCACAAATGTTGGAGTCGGCTTCCAGTCTAATCGGACGCAGCTGAGTACCAATGTCAAAACAACTGACTATTTGACCTCCTCAACCCAATTACCCGGTAAACATAATTCCCCATGTTCAGACTGGTAGAAGATTAAAGAGCGGTGATGAATGAATTTATTATTAATATTAAAAAAATATCCAAAACAAACAAACTCTTATGCATGCTGAATTTGTGATATTATTTAATAATTTACATTAGTACGTAATATTTTTGTAATGTCAAAACTCGCTGTGGCTTTATCATAATACGTAGCCGCGTAGCACTCCGTCGCTACGAGACGTAGCCGCCGTAGCCAGCGCCGACGGCTACGAACCGTAGGCGCTTTTCAATGGTACAGATATTACTGCTTGGAGCTTCTTATAGAAATTTTCTTGTTGAAATAACCGTGAATTAAATATCATTCATTGTTAAGAAAGCTTTTCAGAGTATATTTGTAGTAATTGCGAGTATAATCAACTTATTCCAGAGTTCATTAAGTGCACACTTGATTAATTGTTTAATATTGACTCTGAAAACAGTGCCCACCCAAAATATTATTTGGTATTACTCTGTTTTAATGAAATTAGTGGTTGTCATTAACCAGTCATATGATAAACCATTGGATTAATACACTATATTAAAAAAATCGTATAATTTTTAGTTACAAACAAGTTAGAACAATTTACAAACAAAGGCAAAATATATGCAGTGAATAATTCCTAAAAGTTACATTTTCGCGTTACAAAGGGAGCGGAAGTCATAAACCGCGTCTGGTTCCGGTCGCAAGATGGCGGCCGGAAGTAGCTCGAGTGGCAGCTTCCGCTGGTACACATCCGATGTGGAGCTCTTTACGTTATGAGGGAGATGGCTCTTTTTGTCGTTGTATATGTCTGAAATCTATGTTCATAAAATAGTATATGGAAAAAATAATTCGTGGTTCAGTAAAAGCCGTGTGGGTAGATAGATCACTAGATTAAGTAACGCTTTGCGCGGTCGGTCCGCGGATGGGTGACCATCTATATCTAAACGGTTTTCTCACCATTTGTATATTTTTGATGTTCGTTACGGAATAGTCAAAAGCCAAAGAGAGTGCCAAAATTATTTTGATAA
Source organism: Heliothis peltigera (assembly GCA_958496145.1). Lineage (NCBI taxonomy): Eukaryota > Metazoa > Arthropoda > Insecta > Lepidoptera > Noctuidae > Heliothis > Heliothis peltigera. The sequence continues at coordinate 259,423 of OY292332.1, forward strand.
CCGAAACACCTATTACAAAAAAACATTAGATTTTACCCCCGACGCTACCTGCATTCTGCAATCATTCAGCTTTGTATAGCATATTCTGACACACAAGCTTACTTATTTGTTATATATAGTAACTAAATACTGACACACATACATATGTATAAACTATGAAGGTTAAGTTACATAGAATATCGGGGCCAATGCTGCGTCCCACATTCTACTACATGCAGCTGAAGCGAGGCGATACGCTGGCACCACGCCAAGTGTAGCCGACAGCTATAAACTATAGCCGACTGGTGCCATGTCCTACAGTTATGTAAAAGTTATAGGTGCTTAGGTATAGCGAGTATTCTTTTACGGAGCCTTTTCCTTGTGGGAAAGTTTTGTCGTAAAACGTCTCATGGAACAAACGTTTGTCATATTGCTAAATGTCATATATAAATAGTCCAGTAAGTTAAATGCTTAGTACAAAACTTAGCATATTGTCATCAGTCGTATAGTGAGACGGATTAGTAAGTGGTAGTACTACAGTCCAGTTTAGTGGATTCAGAGTGGATGAACGATTGCGATGGATGGATTTGCAGTTGTCGTACATAATTGTGATCATTACATATGAAATACTAGTCATGACTGTGGGTTCTTAAAAATGGTTGTGCTTTCTCTGTAGAGGTCGCTACCGGCTGTGAATATACTTTTGTGTCATGTTTTTCCTCTTTATGCAGTACACATTAAGTCTAGGGAAATTCAGCCATCAAATTAAACTCTTAAATTGAATGTTGTCTGACGAGATATAATGTTATTGTTGCAGGCACACTCGGACGCACCATGTGGAGCGAGCCCACAACCAATACATATCAAATACCGCACTGATTATAGATAAACTAACACTATATACTCTTAATTCTAAACTAATATACTCACGCTATTTTACAAGAAGATATTAGTAAATTTTGGATCGAAACTTTTAGTATATTTGGGGGTATTCTGAAGGGGATTTAGTTTCTTGGAGGTGGTTGGAAGTGTCGACCGTGGAGGCGGAAGGCGGCGCACTGTTGGGGCGGCTGGGGGGCGCGCTTCGGGGGGGCGCAGCCGCCGCGTCGCCCGCGAGGGTCGCCAGCTCCATCAGGGGCTACCTCACCAACAAGGTCGGCTCGCTGCAGCTCAGGGATACAGGTACGTTGTGTCAACATTCAAAAACTTATTTGTTTAACTGCTTGATGACGTGGTATACTAGGTATAAGCTGTAGAGTTCATTTGCTGTTTAAAGATGTCTATAATAACATCAGAAACTAAATACATTGCATCTACCTGTATGGCATTAACAAAAACGTTGCGATTTCTCCCATCAATCTGATACGGAACCCTACAACTAATTATTTACAAGCACTCAACAAACAAAAGGACAAGCCCCCGAAACAAAGGCATTATTTATTTACGATGATATTAAGACACGACACAGAATCGCGGAGGGCCCTCTCTTCGCAAACATTGAGCTCACCGCCGCCAACCATCTCGTACACACACGGTGATGGAATTTAAACCCTATTACGTGGGGATACCGGTTATGTAGCCAGCAAAACGTTAGGCAAAGCTAACGATAAGCAAATATTTGTTGGACAACGTTATAAAGTAAATTGGGGGAGCGCGTGACGTAATATAAATAAAGGAGCAGCCCGCTTAGATCGCACAGATTCTTTATACGATAGGAAAAATCATCGGATCATGATTGGAAAATTACTTGACACATACATGTACATATGTTTGTAGGTCTTATAAGTGACTCGACTTGATAAAAAAGGAAACTAGTGGAATATAGTCACAATATTACTAAACACTACTGATAGCCACTATCTGGTAGAGATAAATTCAAAAATAGAAAAAAAATTGTATGAAATTATCTGCCAGATAAACTGTCTGGAACTTATCAGCAACCGGTGAAACTGGCCCTTAATATCTTGTATCTTATTGTGGTAACTCTCTCCAAGGAACATACTACGTTAAATCAAAAACCCTTAACCATCATACATAATGACTTGGCCATTAATGGAAGTCCAATCAATCGAATCGTTAGCCAATCCAATTAGCTGGTGGAATCACGAGCGTTCGATTAGCGGACTGCGGGCAGACTGATTAATTAACGCGCAAACAACTTTGTCTTGCGACTGAATCTTATGTTTGAGGATAATTAGATGTTCTTGATCATTGAAATGAAGAAGATATATTTTCTATTTTCTATTTTCAAATTTAGTTTTTAAAGAATAAGTTCAGTCAGACTTAAGACGTTTAACTTACCTACCATTAATTAGTGTAGGCTTATTGCCCCTGGGACCGAAAAAGGAGCCTTTTTCGTACCTAAAAGAATCCAATTAATATTGAAAATGGAAATCCTTGTGAGAATTCCTTGAGAGAAAGGGGTCACAGACACAAGGCAACCAATTCGAGGCAAAATCGGCGTGGAAACTTCCAGAAACATGCCTAAAACAACATTTGCTTCTGTAGGCGTATTTGTTCCCAAAATCAAGCCTGCGTAATATTTGTACTTCTACCCACGAAACCCGAGGCCTGTTGTCCAATTCTGACGACTTTCCCCTCGGGCAATAATTGCGCCAATTATAGTACGGTGACGCGGAGACGTAGGTTTGAGTCCCAGGCGAGGGATGTTGGACTAGAGACCTTTTGGAGGAAAGTTTGGATTTTACCGATGAGTTTTTATTTAAAGGGATTTCTTGTTTTGAAATGAAGACAATTTATTATGAGGTTTTAGTTAATAGTTAGCTCGTATTTAATTACCAGCTCTTTTCAGACTGGCAACAATATTTATAATAGTTTCTGTTTTTAGTGTAATTCTTTTTGAGTTACACGTGTTGAAGGGATCTCCAATTTTTATCGACGTCATTCAGTCTTGGATACTCATTACGTGTGGAAATAACACTTCACGCCTATATTTAATAAAATATTTTTCTACATTAGCAGACTCTCTTCGTAAATTACCCTGGAACAATGAAGCATTTTATTCATCTTTAATTTTATTCCCCGTTGCGACCCCTGGCTGCCCCTCTTCTTGTACCCTTCTCATTAAGCGTGCAACCTAACACGGGACTATAATTTTTCTCGACTAATTCCAATAATGACGTCACGGGGGCGTATAGCTAATAGACTATGGGTTATTATCGCTTTCTCTAATCGTCGCGCTTGTAAACAGAACGTTAGAAGAATATTAGTCTTCATTATGAAGATGTGATTGATGGCAGAGCTTTTAATTTAATGTCTAGATTTGTTAATGGTATTTTTTTATTAAATTATTAATTATATATATGTTTCTCTTCAAAATACATTATTAGTTGGTCTTGATACTCCGTAACCTACAATGCTGAGCTCATTTTAAGATATGAGAAAAATGTCAATGATTTTAATGAAATCACATTTCTTCCTTTCACAACTCGATTCGATTCCGCAAATCGAAATTCGAAATCGTAATCGAGTGCCACTTTTACTAAAAACAAAATAAAATGAGATTTAGGTCACTGCGCGTTACATTGCGGATTACGGTCGTGATTTGCTTGCGTGCCTTCAAAGGGAGCTGCCAATGTAAGTTGACATTTAATTTAACGCGCAAGAAAATTGGATTCTCTTTTTGACGTCAGTACGAAATACCTATTGGTATGGAGATGTGAATTGCTCAGTTTTTAAAGCGAGGGGGAGCAGATACAGGTGTACTATTTGAAGTAATATTTTGTGGTGTGTAGGGAAAAAGCAGGTAGATGCAAATTTCATTAGACGATTATCATAATATCATTGACGGCGCTCCCGTAGTCAGGCACGGAGATTGTCAGTCGCTGAAACGAAATAAATACGGATAAGCAAGGCTTGCAAATATAACCTACTATTGTGTAGAAAGATTCATGCCTACATATTCTAGACTTCTTTTTTAACCGACTTCCAAAAAAGGAGGAGGAGGTTCTCAATTCGGCCGTTTTTTTTTTTATTTTATTTATGTACACCGATTACTCCGAGGTTTCTAGTCCGATTAGTGTAGTTCTTTTTTTTCGATGCAGTATACTTGCCATTTGGTCCCATAAAAATTTCATCCAATTCGGTTAATTACTTTTTATTTTATGAGCATTTGTTTGATTTATATGGATGATGTTTATGTGGATGATGTACGGTCATGGTACATCGGTACATCGCTCTAGAAGTTGGTGTCCAAATAAATACAGCTGCAACATCTTGACACCGATTTCTAGAGCGATGTACTTAACAGTTTTTTTTCACTTTTCAGTGTTTTACAAACCAGTTTTTTTGTAAAAAATAATATTTTATCATATTAATATTCGGTTGTATTCTTCTTTTTTATTACTCAGTGTATACCATGTTGTGTTACGATTATCCATCGTCTACATAAATAGAAAATTAAACAAATGAACTACAGCACCGAGCACTCCAACTGGAACCAAGTTAACAATACCGTGTCGAGGGGAGAGCGGGCCGCGCTGCCTCACTCCCCGTTTATGAATATTTGATAGCACCCGCGGCGTTAGTCGAAACTCGTGTACTATGCTAATACACGCAGACATCGTTGTATTTTGAGAAGATGCTATTTTGTATTGATTAACAGCAAAATGGAGGAAAATGATAGGCGATGTAAAACTAGCTGGAGAAAAATATTTTATGGGTGGGTTCGATTGCAGGTTAGGCAAGTACCATTGCAACTTTTCTAAGTTTGTATGTACTTTCTAAGTATATCTTGGACACCAATGACTGTGTTTCGGATGGCACGTTAAACTGTAGGTCATATTTAAATAGGTAATATTTAAATTTTATTTTTACAAAGATGTTGTTTGTAAATTTCTAAAAATACGTCGATTTCATTCAACCAACGAATAAGGATAGTAAGTATTTACATTAGCCTAGAATGGAGACCTTCTAGAATCCAACACATTAAAGGGATTACAAAGAAAACAATTTTCTCGTTCAGTTCCAATCGATAGTATTTATTATTTATACCCATCGGTGGAGCACACGCCAGCCCGCCGGAGCCTTAGGGGTAATGGAAATATCGATCGCATAATATTCTTTGCAAAATATATATCTGTGCGTCGCTAAGGGAATCAGCTGTAGTGCAAAAAATTGTTCTATTATTTTTGGTTTGTATTTCATGAATATCTTATAAGCTCGGAGAAAGATGATGGAATATATCATAATTTGTGTGTCTGTCGTTATGGTGTCAAATTATAATATTACGGTGATATCCGTAGGTTAGCTTTTCATACATATTACAGACATGCGTTTTTGGAACGTGTGTTTCTGTTGAAGTGTCACACAAGCATGCGCGTCAGCTGTAAGCTTCGAGATACACGAGCCGCATTCTTGTTGTACAGACACATCAGGCTACAGACAGACACACAGGAAACACAACTTTATTGCTGAAGCATATTATGGTGCCAAGTCGATTGGGAAAATTTGGGTTTTGGGTAGCCTGATGTGCTGGCGTCTGTACATGTGGCAGTAAATTCAAACTAATGAATTTTGTGTTATGTTATGTTTTATAACGAATTATGAACATTATGATAAAGGCGTTAGCTATTCAATCACTTGAACGAGATTTATATTAACAACATTGCATAACCAAATTTAACGTCTACTGAATTGTTATTAGCCAGTGCACACTCAAAACACGAAAAACACTTTCAAAACTGCACCAATAGCAGTACAGGGTAGGGTTCAGTTGAGTGGGACACAACGAGTGTTCGGAACGCGTCATCTAGCGCGGTGTGTGTGTACGCTGTCAACGAGCGCTCAATGTGTACCTGCTCTTAATTGTGTTTTGATCAGGTAAAGCTACCTAAATCAACAGCATTGTATGAACATTACTCAGTAATACTTTTGTGTGTTTCGGGATATGTCATTCCAGTCCTTCCGCATGATATTAGAACAGCCAGAAAGGAAATCATCAAATGACCCCTCCCATTGAGTAAATACCTCACGGGGATGTTAGCTAACACAACATCTAGAAACACATCCAGTCAATACAAAAACAGTGAAACGATTTCCTTATCATGAATTCTGTCTTCATTATATCAATCCCAATATTACCCTCAACCTCAACAGAAACTTATGAAAAACAATGAACTATCACCGTAACACTAGCGGCGGCACGCGTCGCCCCTCGCGTTGTGACAACCAGTGACAAATGGTTCATCCGACACCCGTCACCACGCTCTTATGACGTATCGTACCATGCGCGTGATACAATATGATGCGATGTGAAATATGATAGAGTGGGAGTGTATTAGAAAATGATGCACTTATGATATTGTTATATATTACCGTTTGTATTGTAACTGAAGTGGCGACACGTGCATACATCATTATATGTATATTGTTAATTGATTGACACAATGTCTGTAGGGGCTGCGGGTTGTTCGCAAGAGTTACCGTAGCCCAGAGACCTCCAGAAGGAACAAAACTGGGTTAGTCAGTAAGAGTCTGGCACTCCCTCCAGCTGCACCCTCAGCGGGAGGGGTCATTTAATAATCTATTTATATAAACATATAGTATCGCTGTATGCCAAGTCTTATCTTTCAATATATTTCTTTCTTTAAATATTTCAATGTGTCCCATTGGGTACCTTCCTCTGATACAACTTATTAGGTCCCTTTTAGTAGTGACAATATCTTGTTTCAACAAAAATCTTCATTGCAAGTTATATGATTTCACATTCAGCAAAGACTCCTCATAATATTGAGTTCATCCGACCTACACGGCATACAAAATACAGCTTATTTTCCGAACAGAACCATAATTAGCTACGACTGCACGTTGATTACTTGCGACCATACATTCAGTAGTCGATCAGTATTCGAGTCTCGTTTGAGGCAATCACGAGTTCGTGTTATCTCCCCGGCATTTATTTGTGTCCGACGTGTGCCGTTGCGCCCAATCTCCCCTCTAGTGAACGTGTCTCAATCATGACACAGGATGCAGTTACTGGAATCTTCTGTGCTGACAAAATTGGATGAGTTTTTTTGACTGTCAGCGTTTTTAAGTACCATCGATATGAGGACATACTTATAGTGGTGTGTTTTTTGGTGTCTTATTATTAAAGGTCACAATAAATTATGTCAGCTACTTAATATAATAAAAAAAATTCATTGCATTTATTTTATACGGCTTTGTCCTGCTTGTGTCTGTGCTAAAACGTTAATTTTATTATTTAATGACACACTTTAAATCTTCACAACAACCAATTAATCATCCGCTCAAATTTCTCACATAATTGGAAACCAAAAAAATCACACTTGCAATTTAACACGACCCTTTTTGCCCCACTTCCCCTAACAATATCCGCACGTCCGCCATATCCACAGTACAGGCGTATCCGCACATTGCGGGTACAACAGCAATAAATGTAAGCTGGGGAAAGTCGGGCGATATTTATACGTAGAGGGGAACCACAGTCATTAAGCCCGGGATTAAGTTTGTTTGTGATGGTATTGTTCACTGCTTTACACCATGGTGCGAGGTGTTCCCATAAAAGACGTTTTGTTTCAAACAGAATGGCGTAGGGAATAATGGTTGAAAGGGCTGTTTGCTGTTTTTTGGTTCATTCCGTTTTTTATCAGAATTTTAATAGGCAATTAATAGGCGGGTATTTTTGTCATTAAAAGAACTACACTAGCACCAAAAAACTTAGGCTAAGAACTCGGCCTATATAATAAATGAAAGTATTCTGAACATATATATTTACTAAAAACAATTGACCTTCAAAATACATATATCGTTCGCATTGTATATCTTAACACGTAGTTCTCGAATCATAATTATTTTATGACTATATCCCCAGTTCCCATCTCACCAGCATATTGCCAAGCGATAAGTTCCATATTTCAGAACCAATAGCCCGTGCGACACGCCCGTCCCGCCACAAATGTTCAACCATTATGATACAATAATATTTGCAAGATGGCTTCCTCCCCTTACAGCGGTTTATCACAATAAGGCCGTTTGTAAGTGGGCGATTTTATCTTGCGACTATTTCATCGCAAAAGACTCATGCTTTTTTAGTATGAAATGTTTGTTTTCGTATACTCTTGTAATGTGTGATAATAATTTCTGCCGCTTTTTATGAGTGCTTTCTGTCCATAAACATAGCGCACAAAATAAACAGGATAGTACGCAGAGAATTCCCATTAGCTACATAGTTAATCTCTTGATACAAGCGAAAAAATCTAGCAGCTAAAATATTAACGTCCACTCTTTGTCTTACGAATTATTCTTGTCACAAAAAAATTGCCGTAAAAAAGTCGGCCATGTCCAACGCGGCCACAAATCCCCTAACCCTTGTTAAATTAGGCGTCAGTAATGCGTCGGCGGCGGGATGATTTGTGGCGATCGCTGCCGATAGCGGCACAGCTAATGCCGTCTTGTAAGGGGGCATTATACGCCGTCACTTTTAAATGCCGAAAATCGGGAAAAATGGTTTTGTCGATTACCGTAACAGTTGTGAAGTACTTTATTGGAATTTAATCTGTTAAATTTTCCTATCTTTATCTTTTACGTACAATTTAAAAGACGTTGCGTTCGAACGTGGATATCTCGTACTATAACTGTGTCTGACCTAGATTTTAGACATAGTAGAGTGATTTACATGTTTCAACTACAACTTTAGAGGTCTTACGAGGGCTAAGTTTTATTGTAATACGCGATACGCGTAATACTAATGACCAGAATTACAAAAGCTTCATGCTTAAGTAGGTCATGAACAATAATCTTTTCAGAAATACCTAATAAAAGGTCCACTTGAACACAACAAAGGCGTAAGACTAGCAGCCCTTAACAATACAATTCGAGAGAGCAATAATCTAAATCGTAATAAGATCTACAAAGGACTTCAATCACGCCATCACGCCTATACTTGACATTTCAATTCAAATCCTTGGCAACATGGCGGCCGGTCCACGGAGATAGCCGAGCGCGATCGGGTGTTGTCGGCCGTCCGGGCCGGGTAATAGCTTTATTGCGGGCACGTTGCTATGCCCGGGTAGCGACGTGATGGGCAATACTGCAGATTTACGAGTGAGGTCCCAATGCGCGGGTTCTGTATGTACTAAAGTGCCTTATGGATTTATGAATACTTAGATGATCAGTTCAGTATAAAACGAAACGGAGAAACGGAATTTAACATCTGTCCAAATCCGAATATTTATCCTAATTGACACGAACGTAACGAGGGACTTTTAATTTACCGCGGTAACTGTATACAACTTCCACACATTTGTCTAACATAGGAAAATAATTTCCACCGGCCTCAGCTTACACCACAACACAATCATTATTTACACCAAACTACACATCACTCGAAACTCTACGCCGACCTAACAGCATCCCATTTATTTATTTTGCACCAGCACCCACCCTTATTACAATCACACAAGTTCTAAATTCCTCCATCCCAAACGCAAAGTACTTGTAATTTTTCCCTCAGAGCAAATGGCTTCATTTGGCCGACTCTCCCCACAGTGTTTTACACCACGTACAGTGTCGAGCAATTACTGCGGTGTCTTATTACACTGCCGTGCAAATTTAATGACTACGCTAAGATGTGTCTACGATAGTTTCCAACTATATTTCATAGTGGTTTATTTTAATGCGTCACTTGAGACTTTTAGAAAAATATTAGAAGAATATCTTAACAAGTTCTAGAATGCTTTTAGTTGTATCTTAAAATAAACATAGCGACCGGTTTGAATCGCCAGGGAATCCAATAAATAGTGCCCGGAGTCCGCTCGTTTAGCTGAGAAATAATCCCGCAGCAGCGAAGAGCTGTCGTCGTAAAACTTACAGAAAATACGTTCCTACCCTCCACAGGTATTGGAAAACGTTTCCAATACCCTCTTTGAACGGAGGAGTATAAATCGTTTTACACAGTATTGGTATTTTCAAATCTAGTTTCACCCATAAGATGAAGTAGAAAGGACAGGATAACGGTTTATTATCCCTTGCGTTGATCGGTAGCTTTAAGAAAAAATATGACACTCTATTTTTCCGCAATCCTCATCGGCATGGCCATCTATAAAGCCACAAAGGTTAAAATACATACCAGCCTATCATGTACGGGACTGGGTTCGATTTTAGGTCAGCGGGTCCCAATGTAACTTAAGGTTTAGTTTATGAACAAATGCGAAGACCTCAGTACCCTGTAGGCTGATGATAGTGGTTACAAATAGGACAGAGGAACTTGCAATCATCACGCTGACTGTTCCTCCTAACTTCTTATGTTACGAAAAACTCAATCTCTAATGCAAAAGGAAAAAGTTAAGTGTTCATGAATTATTTTCTGTTGCTAACCCTACAGACTTATACAACTATAACGTATTCAGTGTGCGCTATGGAGCCCCGACCTCCTCGGGGCGAGTGGGGTGAAGTAGCAGCTCGGGTGAATAGGATTTAGCGATCAAGTACTTTCAGATAGGAATTGGGTCCTGGTGACAATTTCCTTTGTTGATACAGGAATTATGTGGGGGACGTTGTGGCTTTGTTATGCAGGTTGCCAAGCGGGTGACCTAGTCTGGAAGTTATTGAATAGGCACTGAAATGTTTTTCAAAAATTATCTTGATTGTGTTGCCTTGGTAATGGAATTTCTATGTATTTTTTTGAAGCTCTTATTCTTATTATACATACTTAGTGGGTAAATATTCACTAGGAATAAAATATTACCAGCCCGTTTAAAAATCATTATGGGCTACTGAGGGAAACATATGACATATGACATTTGCTGGCTGGATAACGCCCAATCTTCAGGTATTGTACTAAATTAAAGTTAAAATTACAATATAATTCGGGGACCGGTGTGCCACTGACCTATTTACAATATCTCTCGAGCTTTTGCTCGAGTTATATTAGTTTTAAACATTTATAAACCAACAAACTTAGCTCATAGCTCCACGATTAGCTTTGCATATTAGTTCTCCGAATCTAAGTAGAATGAATTTATGAACGTTTCTGTGTAAATCCCACAGTTGAGTTATTAGATATTCTGTGTGAGCTCGGGGCGCTTTGAGCACAAAGTGGGGAGGCCGGGGCGCAGCACGCAGGGACCTCGGGCTTGAGGTTGAACACATGAATCCTAATATGTATGTTATTCGAATTGGGTTTAGAGAATTGAAGTGTGGGATGAATAAATCAAGACTTGTTTGGCTATAAAATAATATCTAAGAGAATTACAAAATTATTATGTATTCGTCATCTTAGCAACTGAAGCTCGATTTGGGACTGCCATTAATATCTTTCGTTGATTAAATAAGTTTTAAATTCGGTACTCAAATAAACTTTTCATTGATCCTTTCTCCAGTAGGTCCATAAACTATAGCCGGGGGCCACAACTTACAGATCTCATCTCAAATGCACGGCCTCAAGCATAAATAAATAAGGCTCAGAACCCTTCAGCCCAAACAAGATTACAGCTGACTTACGTAAACTTTTCCCACTGTGGCCCGCTTCGCCCCACTCGCCCCAATCTCTTGGGACCCGCGATATAATCCAGTTTGCCTCTTTCTCCTCACAAAATGAAACGCAACCAAAAATACAAAGTTATTTAATCTTCGTGCTACAATGATGGGACATTCTTATTTTTGTTGCAATAAGGTGGAGTTTGGATTAACTGAACAGCAAATGTGGACATGGTTTTTATTTTTTTAACGTGTCGAGTGAGTCGCTGAAAGTTGTTGGTATTATTTCGGTAAATAATGGATTCTTTTGTGTAGGTTGCAGTTACACATAATTTCACGATTTTTTGTAATTTGCATTTTTTATGTTGGTTGGTAATGACTGCAACATTTCCTTGTTTGGTATCTGTCATCTGTTTGGTATTTTATGGTGTGAATAAGGGAAATTACGCACAGTAAACGTAATTAATCGTTTACACAGGCATAATATAAATTTACAAGCTTCGCCTTATAATTTTCCATAAAAAAACTCATTAATTAATTATGACTGCAAAAAAAAGTTACTCGTAACAAAAATTAAGTACCTACACTTTTTTCGTAGGAATTACTTCTTAAAGCAAAAGTCTTGCCTTGGCTTATCTTAAAAACCCTGCCATACACTTATGTTCATAGCCAGTCCCTTGCCCTTACTTCCCATGGCAGAAGCTCGTATGCAGCACAAAGGTGAGGTACCTCGCGCTCGGCTGAAGAGCCGGCGGCTGCGATAGGGCACGCAGGACCACTCGACCTGTGGGGACGGCAGGGGACTTTCCATTGATTGCATGCTGGCTGGCATGGGGAATGTAAGAGTTACAAGTTCATATTTTTAAGTTGTGAAGTTTTTGTAGTCCTTGGTTGGTGATAGTGAGAATTATAGATTCAGATTATAAAAGAGTTAACGACTGGAACTTCGCTAATTATTTTGTAAATAAATTTACATACTTATAGCTTTTCATTATCAAATTAGTTTATGATTTTAAGGATACGAGCTGTGTTTCAACATTATACCTAAAATGTAAGAAAAACTTAGTTACCTTACTTTAAAGTTATAGTATAACTTACTTTTAAATTAAAGAAAAACTGTTTTCATAAAGCATAATTATGAAACCGCTCATATTATAAACATCATATTATTATTTACATTGCCACGGAGATCAATCAAAGTCTTCTCTGTGAAATCAAACAAGCAGTGTAAATCTGTCAATGAAGTATTTCAATAATAAATTTTCAAAAGATAATATTCCATCAGAAAATGTATCACAGAACCATATAAGTTTTTCTACAATATATTATAAAAAAAATAGTTACTGTTTTCATTACACTAACCTGCAAAACTAACAAAAAGCTCATACATAGTATAAACAAACAAACGGCAATACTATCGAAGCTGGTTTGTATGAAAGCCCCAGTGGGAGGCCGCGGCTTTTGTTCCCTCCCAGCTGCGCGCCACCTGCTCCCGACAACAACGGTTTGAGTGTCGAAACCATGTCAAACTCGCCGTTGTACTGGGATAAATACATAGGATAAATGAAAAATTATTCAATATCTATATTTGTATACAAGTTAGACGTAATACTGATATATTAATTAATCGGTATACCCGTGAACACGGTCGGAGCAATACGGCCGGAACGTCGGGGCTGCGGGTTGTTCGCAAGAGTAACTGCGGCTTTGGCACACAGGGGTCCCTGTATGCCGAAGCCGCGGTTGTCCAGAAGGAACGTAGTGGGTTTTAGTAAAAAAAAAGTGTGACACTCCCTCCAGCCTCCAGCTGCACCCTCAGCGGGAGGAAATAAATAAACTCAGTCCACCCGTGGCTATGGTCATAACTCGGCCGAAACAACGTCGCGTGGCAGAAAGGAGGTATCGTATACCTTTATAATTCCGATTTCGCGAAGATCCGTTTGCTGTGTAAAATCTAACTAAAAACTTGACTTATCACTTTATTTCTCTCATCCTTACAATACACATCTATATCTAGTAACGGATTCACAGACAGTCGTAATTTCCCAGCGGCTCCATCAAAGCGCGCCGCGGGTCGGTCTCGCTTTTGTGACGTCACGTGCATCGCGCTGCCCCCGACAGCCGCCACCTCGGGTATCAGGGCACTTTGTGACCACTGTACTTGCAGATATATGCAATTTTATGTGAATACAGGAGGATTTTGGAGTTTCCATGTCTGAAGTAACTTAAACACGCTGAAGTTGGCTGAAACAAACCAAAATAAATCCGAATTCATGATTAATTTTATATATTGTTGCGAAAGTTAGGTAGATCTTAGACCTCAGAACCAGGTTATTCGGATTTCAAACCCAATTCTGCTTCTCCCACCTGTTTGTGTCTGGATTATCCATATCTTAATGAAAGCTACGTACAATATCCTTAAAAACGATTCAGAACCAGACTGCAGGCAGAAAGTAAAGACACTTATTTGAGTTAAAAAGAGGATACGCGATTAACACTGAGTAATGCAACAGACTAGAAACTCCACAAACAGTTCAGTATTTAGGAACCTCATAAAACATACAGTTCATGAACAAGCATATATTTATTTCATACAAAAATATAAAAAAAACAAAATACTGGCAAAGTGCTCACCAAAATACCGTATGAAAAATTCAAAGGTTCTCCCCTCGGCTAGACGGGACAGGTCACTCTCCCCTCTACCTTCACCTCCCCCCCACTCCCCTGGGAGAGGGCTCTACCCCTGCGAAATTAACTCGCCCTAACTCACCTGCCCTTTGAAGAGCCGCCTGCACACCCATGCGACACATTGGCGCCTAATAGCTTTATGAATATTTTATTCGATTTGGTAATAGGTGTTTGTAATAACAGTTGAACTTATTTACACGTCATCACGTTGCATTTACTTTCATATTGATTCAGTTAGATTAACTTAAATATACTTAATTTCAGGCAAACTTGAAGGGATGTTGCATAAATTACAAAAGAATTAAAATATTCAAATCAGAGGCAGACATCTTAAAAACTTAAATGATTTGATAAGAAGTTTTCCTTCCAAGTATCTTCGTTTTGTATAATATTGATTTGAAATACAAATGAAACACGAATTTGACGATTTTTCGCATTTGTTGAACGGTGAAAATTTTTAACGTAGTTTTTCGTTACACTTTCTTGCTAACTCTTATATACTTCCAAAGGAACATTTTATAAGTCTTGTTTCGAACATAAAAAGGCCCAGGGTACTGCTGACAAAACCTAAAGGAATGGTAGGAAAAACTTCTTTGTACCTTTTTTGTGGAAATGTCGCGCACTCTCAGTAGTCATTAATTTTTTATTGCATGTTCCAAAACAAGTGTTTGGGGACGATTTCGTGATAAAATTTTTTGTAAGACGTGGTTTTCCAGTGATGTGATCGAGAGTTTTCCTTCGTTTTTACGTACAAATGTTCATTTTTACTTTACTGGATTACAATAAGCAACCTATAAATCGTTGTTTGAGACTAGAAAACGTTGTGTGAATAAGAGAGGAATATAAAAAAATGTATTCAATTGATTCCTTAACTTTTTGGAAGGATCACACAGACGCAGTAATCTACATACCTACTAGCTTACACTTAACTGCTACTCGTAAATAAGAAACAAAAGGCCAGCCCATGCCGTGTTTATTGTAATCAAGTTCTTTATCCAATTATACTGGTGTTAAACATTCGAATACAACACGACATATTTAGCACGTAAAAACAAAACAAACAATTATGTGCACGAACGCGGACGCCGCAATGTCGTGCGCCTGTACTCTCCGCGGGGAGTCCGTCTCCCATAGAAATTGCAATTTCATTTCATTTTAATGCGACTGTTTACCTTCAATATAATCTAGTTAGGGGCGAGCAGGGAGCCAGCTATTACGTATTTCTGTCACGGCTCTGTTTTTTGTCCTGCTAAACAGAGATAATATTTGAAAAACGCTGCGATTTTGTTTAATAACAAAATGTGTTCTGAAAAAAACAGAGCAAGTCCTCGGGACTGTTATAAAATTGTTTTTATACTAATCAATACAAATGGCCTTATACTAAGGGCCAGTTTCACAATATCCGAATAGCCACTATCTACCAGATAAACAAAAAAATTGAACAGAATTTGTATGGAATATTTACCGAATAAACTAACTGGAACTTATTCGTAGGTGGTGAAACAGGCTATTTAACTAAACCCTATAAACTGAATACAGGTAAATTAAAGTAAGAATGGATGTATGTTTGCTACGCTCTATGCTAAGTTCTGTACTTACTCGTACTTAAACTAATATAATATAACGTATAGCTTTTGTTCACGTGTCCAAATTTAAATTTTGAAGCAATTCATCAGATAGAGTCCTGATAAAAAAACAGTTTCATCAAACAACCATTCCTGAACGCCTGTAAAATATTTGAGGCTACAAAATGAATTACAAATGATTACTGTCGCTCTTCACTTATTCATGCGGCAGCCATTTTCGTGAACTGTGGACTGGACGCCGCCATAAATATACAACGTCCAAATGTTTCTGCAATGCGCCCAACTTTATGCCGTATAGAAATAACTAGAACAGCCTTGAACTTACCTAATGTATTGTCGTAGCTTAGCTTTATACTGTACCGTGACTGTGCTGTTATATTAGTATCCTAGGTTTGCCTGCATCGGTCTTGAAGCTGTTCATGCTATATTTGCGTTTTAAAATTTAACCTTTAAAGTATGACGCAAGTTGTATTTTTTTTATTTAGTGTAGGTATGCGACAATAATGTTGCGACGATTTTTCGGTACCTATAGTAGGGTACCTGTTCTTTCCAAAGAAATTCGCATCCAGGACATTATAATGGTGCACAAGCATTTGCGCAGACATAAGCACACTCTCTATTCCCACACTCTTATAGCCTATGCGTTTGCATTGCGACACGACTGGATATCATGATCAAGTGCAGGTCCGACACTTACGTAATCTCCGATAACTCCGAACGCCATTATTGAAAGTTTGTTAAAACCAACAAAGCAATTGTAGCCCATACGGGAATCGAACTCGAGACTCCGGACTTTGGGGCTGCGGATTTTTTTAGAGTTACCGCGGCCCTAACAAACAGGGACCTCCAGAAGGACCATAGTGGGTTTTAGTCAGTAAGAGTCTGACACTCTCTCCAGCTGCACCCTCAGCGGGAGAGGTCATTTGATGATTTTCCACAAAAAAATAAACCCTGCGCTTAGCATAAAGCTGCCCATAAACGACAGTCCTAAAATAAAAACGTTCCACTATCTCTTACAAAGAGCTGTCAAAGAAATAATTCCCCATTCATTCATAGAAAGTGGGTGACACAGCTTGTCTATTCAATGTCCCATAGAACGCCATAAGAAGTAACAGCCCCCATATCCGCCATGGTTAATGAAATCACGGCTATGGGGGCCATAACCATAGCTAATGGGTTGGTTATGGGCCCGACCTTTATTAGTTTTGTATTGTTATCGTAAAACGATTTGATGGGGTTTATTTTGTTAGCGGGTTTCATAGAATGTTGTGATATTTAAATGATCACTTTAGCAAATGATACGCTTTATAAAAACGCCTACTTGCAAAAAGAAATATTAAGCTGAGGCCGTAGAAATAAAATATACAAAACGCTAGTGGTAGTGTTAACTTAACCAATTTTAAAGTAAAGGAGGTTCTCAATTAGACTTCGTCCTGGTATTGTATGTCACATAGAGTGCGTCAGTTTCTTAATTTCGATTTGTTCATATCGCTAGAATACGGTAACATTCAATATTTTTGCAATGCCTTGAATAATGGCTATTATTTTCATTTTATACAATTCTGTTATTGATATATACACTTAAAATACTATAATCGCGATAATTAGCTTCATAGCCACGAATTGAACCCAATACATTTAATATCCACGTACTCTATAAACGACAACAGAAAACACTCCACCATCAAGGGCCATATGACCTTAACAGCTTACAAATACATGATATTATAATACTTCGCTCGTACAATAACAAAGTATTTCACATTTAAGCATAAAGTTAGCGTCAAGTTCAGATCGCGTGAGCGTCGACTGCCGGCAGTCACGGCACGATCGATAACTTAACCGTAGCATAAGTTATTTGGAAATATTTTTTTAACCTTTTTTTTTCAGGGTACAATGTAAGTCAAGTAATTTGGTGTAAGCTTGTGTTATTTTTAAATGTAGTTTGTGTTGAGACTTTATTAATATATATGTTAGAATTGGCTTTAAATTTAAGCTAAGGGAAAATGGCAGCTAAAATATATGTAATAGTAAATCAGAAACAATAAAACCTAAAGTAAAGATCTTACCTTTTTATGTTAACACTTGAAAAACTGGGTTAGGAAAAAACACAAAAGATCAGCTTGACCAGCAACACGCCTTACTCCTGAATGTTAATTGGTTCTTAACACACATTACTATTATCTACTTCTAGAAAGTTGATGGACACAATGCACCGAAATCTTAGTTAGATCGCGGAGAATCTTTACACCGTGATACAGAAATACAGTAAAATTGCACAACTCCATCTATGACCCCAATGATGACCAGGTCTATATTTAATTATAAGTATGTCGAGTGTCACAGTTAAAATTAGGTCACAACCGGAGAGGTCGGTTTGATACCGACCGCATTAAACTTTGTTAAACAACACTTAAACAGCTCCGATGCACGGGTGAATCAATCACCGACTTCCAGACTCCAGGCTGCTTTATGAAAGTTTCTCAAAACCCACAAAACGATTTCGGCCCGACCCGACCGACCCGAGACCCCGTGGACTGCAGTCGTGCCTTGCGACCACTAGACCAACGAGGCAGTCAAAACTGGGTGTTACTATACTACATAGACAACGTTTCATTTAGTTTTCTGGATCCAAGTCAACGCCCACGCGGACAAATTCGGGCTCAAAATGTAATACTTTTATAAGGAGCCTCCTGTAAGCTAATTCTTTAAATGTCACTGCTCTTTTAAAATATTATAATCCAGTTCACCTTTCACCATTAACCTTTTATACTTTATTATCAGGATATATAATTATAATGAGACAAGTACAAAGAGATTACATGTCCATGTTATCTATCTACGTGTAGCTTGTTGTAGTATTTATAGATATCAGTGGGTTTGTTCATTTGTCCGTCCTGGAGTGCACTCGTGACGAGAGGGCCCGGCCCTCTTATGGAGGCTAATTGATTACGTCAACAGGGGCTTTATTTATACGACTCAGTGAAAATGTAAATAATAAATACAACGTATCCAAACTTACATGGATATTTTTGAAGTTTTTGTTTTAACATTCTCATTGAGGAGTCCAATCTCTGCGACCAGGTTAACCCAATTTTCTATCAAGTTTGTTTATGATAAGATAGAAGAGACCCTTTTCAATTTTGGCATAAAGCTGAGGAAAAAAATGCAAAAGGTCAATGTTTTTCTACGGAATGTCTGCGATGTCTGTTCCTTCGAAGTAGGTACCTACTTTATAAATGGTAAACCAGGGTTTAACTGTAATGCAACTAGCAATATTTTTAGCTGAAGAGAGAATCATATGGATTGATTCTGTAGGAAAGCGTAAGGGTGTAGGAAAGATTACCTCAATCACGTAATCATCATCTTATTACCTTTTTCCAATTGTACTGGGGTGGGCGTCCAGGCTGATCAGATGCAGCTAAGTGCCAGTACTTTACACGGAGCTACTGCGTATCTGATCTCCTCAAACCATTTACCCGGGCAACACGACACCCCTTGTTAAGACTAGTAAAACTTAAGTGCGATTACACACACAAATGTCGGATGTAATGCGACAAAATTACAGTTTTTTTAACAAATTTCCCGTCCTTACCAAACTTGAAACTGTTATGCATAAGTTGAGCTAATGTAGTTCGTTCCAAGTGGTGGTGGCCACACGCCACGCGGCGCACGCGACACTTCCTGCCTCCAATAGTCAACCTGATTACTTTTACATTGAACTGCTGCTGATGGTCCAAGTTATGACAGGGTAACGTGGTCGCGATTATTGGAGGTCCTTGTTTTGTGGATGGTACAATAATTTTACTCGAAGTGTAGATTAAGAGCGAAAATAAACATATTCATCCGACCTTTTGGAAAAAATAGTATTAACGTGGTGATTTCCACCTATTTGCAAAATAAATAATTATCATTTATAATCATAATCATAATTATGTTTAATTGTCTTATTTACTGTGGTGCTAAAATTAATATATGGATTTATTACATGCACATTGCACACTGTATTTTATTTATAAACAATCATGTGAGTGATAAAATCGATATAACTAAACAGAGTTATTATAAAGATTTAATATAATCTCTTTTATTTCCAACTTTCTACAAAATTCTAAATGTCCATTATAACCTTCTCAAATGAATAGAAGCTACTAAGTATACTATACGTATAGTACTTGCACCACACGAAACCCTTACAAACCACCATGCTTTTTACCATACAGTCGCCATGACCCGCACGAACCAGCCTTGGCCTGAGTTTCATGTTGTTTCATTATGTTTTTAGAGCTAAGCTTTATTTATTTCTATGAAACTGTTAATGGAATCGCTAGCTTGTGGCACATGGTGCTTTGTAGCACGCTAATCAACATTTTGCTATTTGACTTTATTGAGAATCAACTGATTGATGAGTTTTTGGTCATTCTTGCCGTTACCATCTTAATTGATGTGTGCCTAGGTCACTTTTTAACAATGGGAACTGATATAAAGATATATGCGTGTACCTAGTCTTTTAAGAAATTATTTAAATTAAATTAGCAACAACATGAATGTAGCTTGTAATCACTTTCTTTTCGCATTTTTACTTTCCTCATTGGTATTCTGTCGTCGTGCGGAGCCTTATGCTTGGGATTTTCCGCCCTTTGCGTTTCTAACGAGGCTGTATACAAAGGAGGGAAGGCAGGACTATTGAACGGCTTCAAATGATTGCTTCCTCCGAACCCAAATGTAGGGATTAGATTTTTTCCTTTGTTAGAGACAGGTCGCGGTAATCTTATGGTGGTTTCCTTTTATCTGTTTAACGTATTTCAGATTAATTAATCTTTCTTTGGTTCTTTAGTGCAAAAGTCAATATTTTCTTACATTTCCAGGACAATGTATTGCTCGATCTGGAGCATCCGGGTAAAAACAATGAGCTTTTTCGAAATAATCTCTTCCATATTTTTTTTCTTTTCTCTTAATAGCCATCTTGTTACTGACACCATCACTTAACAATAATAAGATTTAAATGTATCATTAGAAAATAACAAAAAGAAAATTATAAACATTCCCAATTATCGAAATACCTATTAAGGAAAATGTTTCCAAAATATATCGAACGGCCTGTCAAGCTAACAGGAGACTGGTCCTGATTGAATGCGCCACGTTTTGTCAAGAAAAAACGAGAACGCGACGT
This sequence comes from Heliothis peltigera, assembly GCA_958496145.1. Taxonomy (NCBI): domain Eukaryota; kingdom Metazoa; phylum Arthropoda; class Insecta; order Lepidoptera; family Noctuidae; genus Heliothis; species Heliothis peltigera. Next base: position 280,306 of record OY292332.1, read on the forward strand.
AAGCCCCTTCGCTATAATGATATTGGCGGCAAGGGACCTCGCAAATTGGATTTCGGTTAAACAAGTTGCTACAATTACTGCCTCCGTGAGGGATGGACGCGGCACTCGCTCGGACCTCGGACGGCTCCCAATTTTAAATTCAAACCTTGAGACTATTTATAATTAAGTTTATTGTGTAACCGGGAATTTATTTGCTGCGTAAACTATTCATGTTCCAACGTTTTATTATACAATGTAGTTGAGGATTCATTAATTAGTTCGACCGTTCATGAAATGTATTTCAATTTAATGTAATGAACAATGTGGTTAACCGTCGTGAATCATTAAAATATACGCTTTGCAATATAAATACGAATATTAACGTTATAATTAAATTATTATCTTGTGCGAATGTGTTGTGTGATGTTTTGTTAATGCATAAGAAATGTGTTTGTGTTCAAAAGGACTCTGAATCGTCTTTGGAAATCGAAGCTCTCGTAACTAAGACCGCTCGGGACAGAGGAACGACAACTAACAGAAACAAAGATCGACTCACAATCCTTTTGAAACATTACAGCGCCCCCTTCCTCATGAAATGATAATACAATGATCATTTCTGTTTGTTGTCAGGTTCCGAACTCCTAATCGAGGGTCCCGCTGAAGGAAGACGCGTAAATGTGTGAGCGACACGCAAATAACTCCGCGAGGGCGACTTTAGCCCTCCCCTGAAGATGTGCACAGGATCCCACAACAGATAGAATCTTATAAAAGTTATACAAAGAATTCAAGATGGCGGAGGGACCACAGACGATATGGCAGAAGATCGACAACGCGGTCATCCCGATGGTGAACCTGGAGGTGCGGGAGGTGCGCGAGATACTGTGGGAGAAGATCAAGGAGCCGACCTCGCAGAGGAAGATCATCCTGGTCATCGTGTCGATAGCGCTGTTGCTCGACAACATGCTGTACATGGTGATCGTGCCCATCATCCCCGACTACCTGAGGTACATCGGCGCGTGGGGCGAGGCGGGCTACGACCACGTAGTCACGCTGGCGCCCTACAGGGAAGGCAATAGGACCATCACACCGACCAAAATCATCCCAGCATCACACGAGGGCCAAGACTCAGCCACAGGCGTCTTGTTCGCCTCTAAAGCTATCGTGCAGCTCATGATCAACCCATTCTCTGGTGCCTTAATCGACCGCATCGGGTATGACGTACCCATGATGATCGGACTCATCATTATGTTCCTCTCCACATCGATCTTCGCCTGCGGTCGGAGCTACAGTATGTTATTCTTCGCGAGAAGTTTGCAGGGCGTAGGATCTGCCTTCGCGGATACCTCAGGCCTGGCGATGATAGCTGATAGGTTTACTGAAGAAAATGAAAGATCTAAAGCCCTTGGTATTGCCCTGGCCTTCATCAGCTTTGGTTGCCTAGTTGCTCCACCATTCGGCGGCGCTTTATACCAATTTGCAGGAAAGGAAGTTCCATTCTTGATTCTTGCTTTAATATCATTGATGGACGGGTTTATGCTGTTGCTTGTGATGAAGCCGTTAAAGACGCAGCTGAAGGAAGCTAGAGAGCCCAAACCACCCAGCACCCCTATCTGGCGGCTTTTGATGGATCCTTATATCGCTGTCTGCGCGGGTGCCCTGATGATGTCCAATGTTGCGTTAGCGTTCCTAGAACCAACCATTTCACTCTGGATGGAGGATAATCTTACCAAAGACAATTGGAAAATTGGTATGATCTGGTTGCCAGCTTTCTTCCCTCACGTGCTTGGTGTCATCATAACTGTAAAGATGGCAAGAAAGTACCCTCAGCAGCAGTGGCTGATGGCAGCCGGAGGTCTCGCGCTGGAAGGTCTGTGTTGTTTCATAATACCTTTCGCTAATTCATACAAAATGTTGATGATCCCCATTTGTGGAATCTGCTTTGGAATTGCCCTCATCGACACAGCCCTACTGCCAACTCTCGGGTACTTGGTGGACGTGAGATATTCATCTGTGTACGGGAGCATCTACGCGATTGCCGACATATCGTACTCCTTCGCTTACGCCGTGGGCCCAATCATCGCTGGAGAAGTGGTCGAGGCTATAGGATTCACAGCTTTGAACTTGTTCATTGCTTTCAGCAATCTTTTGTACGCGCCAGTGCTCATGTACCTCCGACATATCTATGACTTCAAACCATTTGAGAATGAAGCTAATATCCTCATGGCCGACCCGCCAGACAAGGAATACCAAACATATAGCTTGCAAGACCAGAGGCCTGTGAACGGCGAGTACAAAAATCATCTAGAGTACTCGAACGTGTCTGGTCAGGTGGCCGGGACTGAGGAGTCTAATATTGATGCGGGAGCTGGTGGGTACAATTACGACCAGTCGTATCAAGGAGGGTATCAGAATTACAGTCAGGGGTACGACCAGCAGCAGCAGCAGCCGCAGCAGGGCTATCAGCAGGAATACCAGGAGCAGTACAGTCAGCAGAGGCAGTTGCCGGCACAGCCGCAGCCTACAGCCAGCAACCCCTTCCGAGCAGGTGGTGCGCCCGCGCCCGCACCCGCCCCGGCCCCCGCACCTCAGCCGACCATAAAGAACCCCTTCAGGCAAGGCTTCTAATTCGCTCCAAAATCAGTGTTGTTGTCGATATTTTTGAATTTACTTGTTGTGTAATTATAAATGTCCTATTTGGGTAGACGCTAACTGTTAAATATATTTGCTTGCGTTGTGCACTTACGACCAATGTTACAAATTCCATACCTAGGAACAAAAGCTCGATTTTTAAAGGTTAATATTTATAATATTTTCTTATCGGGTTACATAAAGGTAACCTTCAAAGTAGAGTGTAACCTCGCGAGCAAATGTAAGGTGACGGTTGGCACTAGAACTTCGATCACTGAGCCGTAATATATCGGCGAGTTATTTAATGTCAGATAGATGTCTATTACCTAGCTGTGCTTGTAATGTAGACTATTTATCGGGTGAATTAACAATGGCTGTTTTGGATGGGAACGAGTAAAGTTTGTGAAGTAAGTGTTGATAAATACGGAAGAGTAAGAGAAGGAGCAGACTATAATTGGTTATCGTAACAAATGCTTATCAAGTTTTAAAATGGTACATTTGTATGAGGTATGATAACTAAACAACGAAAAAGTTAAGGGTGAATTTAATCGATTACTGCCACGGACATTTTATAACTTTTAATATGACACACCACAGTACAATCGCTCGGGCGGGTTTAAATATCTTGAATTCAATCTGTATATCTTTTTGTAACCTACTTCAACTTGAACGTTCTTAAGAAATTCATCGAATTGAAATGGTAGAAATCAAATTGCCACGTGTGTATGGTGAACGTGTGAACATTGAATATTATGAATAAATAAACTATATTAAAAATGAAATCATAAAAGTATTTTGGTAAATGACTGTGAAGACATTTAGATACAATTATGTATCCAAAGGTTGTTGTATTGGAGTGAGGTGAAGACGTTTAAGAGATGCCTTCTCACTCGTGAAGTAATAAGCTCGATGGTGACGTAATTCTAAGGTACGTGAGTTGTCACCCAAAATGGGCATTGTTTGTCACCCGTTGTTTTCTTGTTGATATTGTTCTGATATGAATACAACTGTTATGCCTTCTTATAGTATATAGAATTATATCTGATGTGAGAATTATATAAACTATATCATTGTATCTGTAAGAAAGTAAACGATCGTGGAAACATAGCAAAACGCTATAAAATGTGTACTCTATGTACCGACAATGATATCCATGCAAATGCTACCTTATCTCAAATAGTTAAGGTTAGATTTTGTCTGCAAAAAATTGCACTCAATAAAAAAGTACCGCTTTTGCCGTGTTTCCATGTTTAACTAAGCTCGGGAAATATTGAACCAAGCTTAATGGAAAAACAAATTCTAACTACATATAAAAAAATCCCGCATTATGTCGCTAAGTAGTCTAGTCTAGGTGTAAGGTAGGCATTTTAAATCCAGCACAAACACGATAAAACGCACGTATATTGTAAGGGCCTAACATATTTGTAACTTTCGCCACTTACTGCAACATTTGAGGCGTTTGTCTAGAACGACATTTATGTACTGTCTCTGTACAAATTACTCAAGTGGATAACATCGTATAGATGTTACCGACTGTACATAATCGTAATCATATCGTAGCATTATGAGAACTAGCTCTCCTAATCAATTAAATCACAATGCGATGTTACTCAAAGTATATTTTTAGATATGATAAAATGTAATTGTCTTACATGCTACATCAGCAATACTAGTGTAAGTATCATCGTATCTCGCTTCTATATCAATTAATTCAATTAATATCAATTATAATATCAATTAGTTGTAACATAAGTTAGTATCAACGTGATAAGTTGCAACCAAGGTAACGAAACATATCAGAATCTTTTGATTCACTTAGACTAAGTAAGCTACTTATACATTAATATAATGTAATTATAATTTAAAGTATATTTTGTGTAAGTATATGTACAGGAGTAGTTAGTATGTTTCTGTCGTTGACTATACTGAGGTAGGTATGTACCACCGGCACACAGCAAGGCGATGGCGACCGGCCGAGGGGAGGGAGCGGGGGAGACATGATATAAAACAAAATTGACACAAAATATTGGATTTTATACCATTGGGAAATGTCAGTGAAAGTAAATACAAGTGATCAAAGCTTAAGATCAAATATTTTATTATAAAGATCAAAGTCTGTTGAAAGGAGGATAAATGTAGTAACTCGAATTTGAGAACATGAAATTGAAAGTGAAAATAACGAAATAAAAATCCGGGTTTCTCGGTAAGACAAAGATTTAGGTGGGAGGAATAATGTTATGGTTGTAATAAGAAAGATTTAAAAACATGGAAGTCAATTAGGCTATAGCTTATTTCTCTAAGAATATTCAAAACGTTAATAATATGAAGATAAAGTTATCAAATGCTGACACCTAAAGCCGCCCCTCCCCCCGCCTGGTCGTCACCAGTAACATTTCGCAGACGACTGAGCAACAAGAGCAAAATTAAAAGATAACTAAAATAATTGTACAAGAAAACGTGACGAGCCCGATATGTCAATTGAGAGTGTATAAAGTAAAAAGTGATTATTGTGAATAATATTCGGTAAAATTATTATTGTCGTAAAAATTGCTAAGGTTAATCAGTTGCCGATCCCAAGAAAATATAACTAAACATCCGGAATAGTTTTCGAATTATTCAAAAATGGTACTTTCATTGAATAATATTTTGTGAACTAGTACCTAGCCTGCAAAGTACAATAGCGTTCGTAGTGGTCTGGCGCACAACACGTCATTGTTTCGCACATAACGTTTTATACTTTCGACTGTTAGACTAGAGAGAGGAACTATTTTTTAAATTGAAATGTTGCTTGTTAAGTACTTCGTTAAAATCATTTATTCATAAATAATTTTCACGCGGTACTAGGTCTGCTTGACTAATTCTGCATAACATATGTATTTATGCTAAAATCATGTTTGTAACAGAGTTGAGATCACAGGACCTCTCTCGTACGAGTATTTGTAAGTTAGAGTCAATTTTCGTGTCAAATTCTCCCGAAATTCAATTACTTAGTAGATTGTGAGCACAAAGAAGTAATATTTATTGTATATTTAAGTAAATTGCTTTGTGAGTTCTGATCGGGACGGAAAAAGTATGATAAACTATTTAATATAATGACTGCAAATTACCAATTCACTTTTAAATTCCAACTGATGGAATATTCAGGACGTGCGGCGACGATGATAAATAAACTATTCACAAGTTACAATAACGTTCGCAAACTATTCACACTCGCACGATCAGAACTCAGGAGTGAATAATAGCAATGTATTAAGTTGTGTATTGTGAAATATCGTGTGTGCAATTATTAATAATTGTGTACTATTACTATTATATTGTGTACTATTATATCAGCAATAACCGCCAGTATCGCAGACATATCATTAGTCTTAGGTATACATTATACAATCTTAATATTTTATACTTAAACGTATATTTTTTGATAATAAGATTGATTGTAATAGCATTGTGTATAGAAATGTTGTCGTTCGTGGTTTACACGTGCACTTATTATAACATTTTTTGTCTTTTTATTTTTAACTTATATATTATATAAAATTATATATTTATGTATCTAATTATAAATGTAATACTTAAATGTATTATTTGATAATATAATTTATTATTTTACATAAATAATTATTTTTTATATTGTTTTATAAAATCAGTTGAATAAGTCAAGTATATAATTATCGTCTTTATTCATTTAGATTATGTATGACACCAAAATTGCGTATCTTTGGTGTGAATTTTTCACACGTATTGTCAAAAACGTGTATATAACATACATATTTATGCCATCAAGCATAAATTAGGCGCATCGCCGTATCACAAAGCGCCATCTTATTGCTTAAGATTGTGTTATATTACTTTAATCTGTTTAGAATTTTATTTGGATAGTCGGTGTGATGAAGCTACTCTATAAAAAACTTCTTTGCTAATCTCATCCTAAACGCTTTCCAATCTTCTATCTACCTTTATAAATGATCTCAGTAGACTATATTCCTTCTTTTTAACTTAATCTTAGTCAAGTAGTCTACTAAAACCCTTTTTATATTTTCTGCTCCCTTTAAAAATCCCTCAAGGAAAATTGTAAAAGAAAATGTAATGAAATTACTCAGAAACCAAAACTTTTCCCCCACACACACACGGCACAGCATTTGCATGTTATTTATCACCAAATTTAACTGATAAATATTCTATGAAATTATGAAAAAAATGTTAAAGTTTGCCATTTGCCTCAGCCTTTATATCGAGCAAGCTGAATTACAAGACATTATTCGCACAAAAAAACACAAATATTCATTCATTCTGCTAAAAATATTCTTTATCAAAAGAATATTTTCTTTCTTTGCCAAAAAACACTAAAATAGTTCGTCATTGCTAAGAATACGCACAATTGTTAGCATTACAATTTTCTTGGCTTCGGCTTGAGAACATATTTAATATACTTAAGTAGTAATATTTGTCGTGTATCTAATTTAATCCTTATCTCAGTGTTTCTTGGAAATTGTGGCTACAAATGATACCAAAACTCAAGTGTCTGTCTGTTCTAATAAAAAAAAAATGGAATATATTTTTTTCTCTACCACCTGTTAAAAATATATCAAGGATTTAAATTATTACTACTTAATTATCTTCGGCTGTAAGAAAGCGAAGCCATTCCATACAATCATAAATAACCACGAGTCAAGACACTTTCCAGTATATGCTCATCAGTATCTGTCGGATTATCATTTGCAGCCACATTTTCAGGGGGTCTACTCTGATCAAACGAAAAAGAAATATCTGACATCGAAGTATTGCCAGTTTCATAAGAATTGAAATACTCCAGACACCTTAAAAACCTTCAAAAATTACGGTTGCCCAGTAAAATTAACAAAAACAAAAAGAAATTTCGCGCCTCGTCGCCCCAAATAGTCACATAAGATTTCATACCCGTGGCATCAGTTATTCAGCGACTGGGCTGCTAACAGTGGAGTCACTTTTAAAACTTCATTTACATTTCGATCGTCTTCGCTTCGTTGACTGAGAGTAGACCCCAGTGTAGGTCAGTACCCGTCCGTTAGCTCTACTTACTATCTTTAATCGTACGTTAGGAACACTGTTTCACATACTATTCTAGATCTTAATACATTTCCAATATCCCATCTTCTTTTCTCGTTGTAGAGAACTCCCTAATTTTATATCTTCAATTTTATCATCAGAAGTGCAGCATATTTTAAATCGCATATAACTCCAATCGATTCCTATAATAAAATTTTGATTTTGTAGCTAATAACGCCCAAACTTTAAATACATCATATTTAAAAGTATTTGCCTTAAAATCATTTGCCGATTCAGTGTTTGGGCATTTAGCATTTATTTTCAAAATAATCATTGTCTTAACAAGTTTCTTTTTAATTATATAATAGTAATCAGTGTTAGAGGTATGTTATCATAATGCTAATTAAAATATAAAGCTGTACATATATCAGTACGACACCCACACAAGTATGAGTGATAAGTTCAGTTATATACAAAATAGTTAATCATCTATTAGTATTTAGCATAGTTAGTATCATTCTGTCAATATCACGATAATTTTCTCAACATATTTTGCAAGATACGCCGTATTTTGGTCATGTCAAAATTGTAATATGATGATACGACTTAAAAAAAAACAAATGTATTATTATTATTTGGATAAATTGACAATTCATGTCACCATTGAGTGACATCAGGATTTAGTTTTTTTTTTTTTGTTGGAATAGGCGTATCTTATTAGGATTAATAAAATAGATAATAAAGCTTGAAATATATTCATACATTAAAATAATCTACTATTTGGCTGATCAAACAGCTGTCTAGTATTAACATAGTACCTACTCACATACACGTAAGCTTACTTTTAACATGTTAGGTAATTTTAGACGCTTTTTAGGGTAAGTGTCATGAGAATTATACTCAAATACCTCAGATTATTTATTTCTTTCAATTTACTGTAGAATATTTCAGCGTCAGCTGACATATAGGTAAAATTAACTTTCATTTATTTTAGTAAAGTTTTCATTACCAATAATAATTGTTTTTAACCGACTTCGAAAAGAGGAGGAGGTTTTCAATTTGATAGTTTTATAAAATTAATTTCACTTTTGTAGACGGTTATTTTCGGATATTTAAGTTTAAATGTAGCTAGTAAATTAACATTAAAATTATGCTCTAAATAGTGAGTATTAAGATATCATCAAAACTAGGTTCTTATAATATAATTATGTATTTATATTATTTATGTATGTATTTGGTGAGGCGTGGTGATATGTATTTATACAAGTATTGTTCTTTTTAAATAATAAATAAAAATATATATTTATATAAAAAATAATTTATGAATGCTAAGCATACTATAAGAATTAAAGAAATAGATTAATAAAAGATATCATCTTAATTATTAAATCTAATCAGTAGCATTATCTATCACTATACATATTCATGCATTCTAGGTAACATAGAATATATTAGAAAAAAAAAGTTGAACACTTTCAAATGTAAAATAATTGTTATTTTAAAAAATCTCTTTAATTTTTTTGTTGTTTGAAATTGTATATGTTATGGCTTTCTGAATAGCTATGTAATATATAACTGGTTGCTCGTTTAGAAATTAAACCTACTATATAAATGTGATATTCTTTTCTGAATGTAAAAAGACATTGTCTTTTAAAATTATCACCAAAGCAATACAAAATATGGAATAACTCCAAAATGAAAAGCGTATTTTAAAAATACGTATTTAGAAAAGTGTATCACGCTTATTGGTGAATGTATATTTCATGTATCGCGTATCTACCTAGTGAGTGATTATCAAATATTAGATACTTACAACAAAATAACTTATAACCGTACATATTCTATTCTAGTTGTATGTAAAGTGGTCAAAATCAAAATCAGTGATCGAATAAAATTGTTACGACAAAAAATAATAATTGTTTTTATTTCATTATGTCTTACACTTGAGTTTCATGTTTAGAAAACGCCAGAGAATTATGCAAAGAAATAAAACAATCGAATTAGTTAAAAACCCGTGCCAAACTTTATAATAGTATACCAAAATCCATTCACTAACACACGTACCATTATTTTATAGATCAGACTGAAAATTACAAAATACTTTATACTATAGGAATATAGATTATACTATCTAAACGTTCCTGCGAGTACCCTGGTTCTGTAAATGTTATTCCAAATTCAAATCAAGCAATTAGTGAGCCCCACTGATTTCGGATTAAGTTCAGACAAAAGTAAACCCTACGCCCTTAAATATTCCGTTTCATTTTGAACAGCAGATATTATTCTCTTTATCCGAGAAGTTTTCTAAGTAAATTCCAATCGATTTCCAATTTTAATGCGCTGGATTAAAGTTCATTTCAAAAGCAAAGTTATGTTGAAATAGAGAGATAGAACTCTTTGTACAATTTAAAGTTTTATCGAGAGGGGAATAAAGTTGAAATTGCATTGTAGTTTTAAGTAGGGGTTATAGAGGGTGCGGTGAGGTTGTTATCAGTAGTAATTAGTCAAATTAGTGGAGACTACGTGTTCCGTATAATTATAGGATGGGATGAGTGGGAGTACAAACACGAAATAATGTTATCTTGATAGTCGTTACTCAGGGAGACGGCGGCGGCGGGCCACTGAATGTGTTTTGTATATTTCACTCTTTGTGACAAATTGGACCGGCACGTGCAGGGTTATACTTAATTTTGGAACATTGGAAGGAAGGCCATAGGAATTTGTGTGGAACAAATTTTTTTACAATTAAGCTCTGCTTTACAAAAACGTCGTATGAAAATTATTTTTCAAAATCAGATTTATTTTAACACAATCACTTTTAGTTTTCAAAAAGATTACATTGTATGTAGTTGATTTGTTACACTTTGCAGACCAAATATTAAAGTAAAATTTTAAAATCAATGAGCTACAACAATATGTTACAACAGTATTTCTACAAAACATCTGTAAATACAAAATACGAATTATACTATACAAAAGCCCCTACTTGATCAGGGCCCAATAAAAACAATAGCATTGAATAAAACACGAACAAACAACACGAGAGACATCGATGGCACTCCAGCGATCCGGCTTGTTAGCTCTAGCGCGGGTGGAGCCGGGGGGCGCTGTTGTATTACAAACAAGAAAGAATTAAAAGGGTTGCGATCTATAGCCGAACTTTTGGAAAAGCAATAAATTTTTCAATTGAATAGGACGAATGTTTGATTACGTAGTTTTAGAGAATAACTTAATATTACAACACACGATGTTATTTTGGCAATAAAAAGTGGTAATGACCCAATGGCTGACATTAGTCTGGCGATCGAGAGGTGGTGAATTTAATTTCAACCCGCATTGATCAAGCGTGGTGATTAACGCTCAATCCTTCACCTTCCCACCAAAACGGGGGGGGGAGGGGGAGTAGGCCTGTGCCTAGCAGTGGGACGAAAAATAGGCTGTGATGATGATGATGACGATGCAGTATTGACATCAGCATATTCAGATGCTCTCCAACTGAGAGGTGCGAGCTATTGGTGACTCGCAAACCATGTTGCAAGCATTACAGATATAAATTGAGGTAGAACATTTCAGAGGTGCTGAGTCAAAAAGCAATAACTGTGACAAGGACTGTGGAATTATGTCAACTGCTGACGCGGAGCACCATAGAGCACCACTTGCAATATTCTAAAATATACACTGGAAAGTATGTTCACAAAAATATCAAAGTGGATTCATTCAATCAATAAATCACAGTCTCGTTATTTTATTCCAAAAAAAAGCGTTCATAATTGAAGCCAGGGGTGGCGCGGGTCAAAAACCCGTAAGAATTTAACGAGGGCAGCCCCAGCGGCAACCCTAACCCGTGTTATTAAATTCTCAAGTTCATACAAATTGTAGCCTTTGTGTTAATGTAAGCGGTTCGATAAACACCGTGTGGATTGTTTACGTCGTGTGAATTTGTTTTCTTGGTTGCTTGTTGTCATCCAGACTGATTGCCGCAAACGCTCGCCCTTCCCTCTAAGAAGTTGCGCGACACACATTTTAGTGAACAAGCATTTGCGCAGACTCAGGTGCACTCCATATTTACTCAGTATTATAAGTATGTATAACTTGATGGGTTGGCAATTCAACACGACGCAACCGGAGAGAGATCAAGCGCAGGACCGATATTTACATGCTCTTCGATACACGGGTGTATCAATTACCAACTTCCAGACTCCAGGCTCGTGAAATTTCCATTAATACCGAGACCACTGATTTCTCCTGTGTCTATTCACTGTGATAAACCTAAAAAGCTAACGAGTTTGGCTTGTTTGGGCTCGTTTATCTGCGGAACTACACTGCATTTGCATGGTTCTTTCATTTCATTCAATTTACAAAGGCTACTTTTTTATCCTGTTGCGGAAAATTGTAGTTAAATGTAATGTACAATATAACTACTGTTTTCCGGATAAGTAGATAGTACGTGATGAAATGTTCTGGCTGAAAGAAAAAAATCAATTGAAAGCGTTTCCTTTTCCGTGAGTGAACGTAAGGGTTCCCTTATTGTCCTCCGCGAGAGCCTCGCGCTACTGAGTGGTAGGCGTGACCTCGATGTCTTGTGCTACATTCTACTACTATTTATTGCCAAAGTATTAATAGTAAAGGGCAAATAGTTTCAACCTCTTTTGATAACTTAGGATATATCAACTAGTTGGAGTGATTTTTTTTACCCATTCTTACAGTCGCCAGCACCTCAAGCTACTACAATCTGTCAATTTCTTTAATCGATGTTCAGCCTTGTCGCTGCATATGGTTCAAAGTTGATTGAGAAAAATTTACACTTTCCGGTAGCTTGATATGCTGGCGTCTGGACATCAACTTTTATATAAGACAAGAAAGGTAAGCTATTTGAGTGTTAACTATTTTGATTTACTGAGCACTTGGCCTTACCAGTACACTCGGCGGCTAATATTTACCTCATCACTCATATAATTCCATTGCTTTTTCGCGGAAAAGTCAAGAATTATCGTTTTTCTTCAAGTCATTAAGACATTATTGTTTCGTAGCAGCGCGTAGAAACGTGCTACGAAACAATGCATGACATGCCAAACAATTTAGCAATTTTCCGAATCTAGTTTGAACCATATGATTCAGCGATAAAAAAGTTGAAAATCTATTAAGGAAATTTGACAGTCAATAGTCATATTTTAAACCTTATAACTCGATAGAGATATGTCCCAAGCTGTAGAGCTGCTCAATTTAGAGTTGTTCTAAACATATAGAGACTCTACATAGAGCTCGTTAGCGCTTGTTGTTAGTCTCGGTGGTTGTTTTGCTATGTAGAGCAGGCGCTGTAGTAGAGTTCAGCTCTTCTTTTTACTTCCAGCTCTTGTTTTACACGGAAAATAATTAATACTGTGAGAATAGCGGAAAACAGTAGAAGAGGAATGTTCCATCTAATTAATTGTGTAATTAAGGTTTCTTCGGCCATTTCTAGGAAGGAAAAATTAACAATGTTATTATTGGTTTAGAAATTTTATATTCTTTATGGCGTGGCAGATCAGAATATGGTGTAATAATACAAATACGTGGATAATAATGGGTAGCTATTACCAAACAATATTTATTAATAAAACCTAATTTATGATTGTTCTCGGTAAATTCATTATCAATAAAAATACCAAATGATTACTGCAGGACTTTGAGGACAAATTAATTCCTTTTCGGCTTTTATTTTTCGAACACCCTGTTTAGTATAAGTTATGGTAAGTGCATTTATTATTATAATTAAATGTAACAGTGACTATCAATCGTGCTGTTTTTTGAGCGTACCTAGTATTTTAATAATTAGCTCAGGAGATACATTAAGACATCCCAGGCCCCAGGCAACAATAGTAGAGCTACGTTCTACCACCCCGAAAGAAGTCTAGCGGGAGTCATAAACATATTAAAGTAGATGGATAGTGGGCCACTGGACTCCCTTGTCCCAGAGGACCTCAGAGGTACGCTCACTCCCGGCCCCCCATCCTCTCGGCCAGCCGAGTTCTTATAATGCTACTTATAAAGTTAGGATAATGGTGACTTGATAAGAGTTTTATGTTAAGGTAACTTACAGTCTAAGGAATGTCAAATTAAGATTTTGTATACTATGGAGAAGGAAAGCAAAGAACACAGACTTTCATAAGATTTCAAAGGTTCATTCATATACTAAGTGCCAGTTACACAGGTTACGGATAGCCACTATTTATCAGATAAATTCAAAAATGGAACAGAATTTGTATGAAATTATCTGCCAGATAAACTATCGGGAACTTATTAGCAACCGGTGAAACTGGCCCTAAGTCTATTCTTATCATAACGAATATGATAATAGCAATGTGTGTTTATTCACTACTCTAGGAATCTTAACTGAATTAGAGGATGTGGATAGTTGGGACGTGGTACAATCAATCCTGGATTCATGGATGGTACTGATAACTGCACATTACTATATTTCATGACGCTAATCCGTCAAACTTGTATACGTGTGTGGCACACCCACACAAACAGAGGTGCGTCGTGCAGCACCTGCGATCGATCGCACCTGTGTTGCCATGGCAACGCCCCGCCTCGCCTCGGGCCATGCAGCCAGCGGGAAGCGGGAGCGAACTTGAGATAATTGAATCATTTATTTTTATTATTTTACTAGCCTTTAAGTATGTTTTCACCACGCTTGGATGTAACTAATTACCTTCCTATCAGTTTCCGCGAAAAATCTAATAAAGACTTTACTTAAAGCGACACTAATTACTATCGCTCAATTATTATGTATGAGTTACAATGACGTGCATTTAATGCGTAGAAATAACATGTTTATAGTATAACATATCGATTATGATAACAACAGAGAAATAGAAGAAAAATGTCATAGTTTTTTCATTGCGTTAAAATTTTCTTTGTAAGAGGTACCATACTGTTAACCGTTGGATTTTTCTTTCACAATACTGTTTTTTTTTACCGTGGTTTGGTGCAACTAAGCATGGAAGCAAATTGTTAAATGGAGAACATGGGAGTTCTATCTTGCTGTGTGAAGAAAACACTGTACTCTGAGTGTGCAAAGTATAGGCTGCAGCAACTATATACCTACCTGTCTCGTGTGACGTAGGGGATCTAGATAAAATTAAGGTTCGTCTTCCTGCCCGCGGCGGCCATTTTTTATTATATTATGTATGACACTTCACGTACGTGGGGTGGTCAGGGTAGCACGTTCGCTCTAATGCAGTTAGTTGTCGTTTTAAAAGCTGTTTTTACTGCGAGCGTGAAATGAAACGGGTTTTACGGTGGACTTTATCTCTCTAGTTAAAATGGACGGAGTCATTTTTGTTCAAAGGTAAATTAAGTTTTAAGTAGCCATTACAAATATACCTATGGATTTTCATTCATTTAATATATCAATGAAATAAACTGAAATTGAAGTTCAACAGGCAGTTTTTCAGCCAAAAAGTAAAAAGATTATTTGGTCCATTCCCTTATCTGAGGGCATGGCAGTGTTCCAGCAAAGTCTCAAGCAAAGCAGGCAAGGCCGTATTGATTTGGCGAATGAAAATGACAAATGGACAGAATCACCTTATTAACTAATATGAAAACTTGACACGTGTCAAAGCTGATGTAATCTCTGTATTATATCGAGTAGGCAGTACTCTATACGTCGGTGTACACTTCAGCGGCACGACATATAATAATCAAGGGGACTTTGTAAATCTGTCGTGAGGGAGTTTGTTGTGATTGTTATCTGTTTATTAAACTATCGAGTGGATTGCAGTAATTGTTTATTAATTGCTTACTATGGTATTAAAAACTAAATTTATCAAAAATATTTTTTTTTAAAGAAATAGTAGTTTATGTTGTGAGATAAAAAATACAAAATGAGTGTTATTAAAATGTCAATAAGGAAATACGTAACCCTAATATCTGGAAAAATGCGGCATAATTTTTATAAATGTAAGTTCACCTCTGCGGGGTAATTTATCGTGTAATATGAGGTATATTCACTGAAGATAGTTCTTTAATAACGCTTAGGTTAATAAATTATATTAAATAAATATTATTGATGCTATTGTTAGTTTGTTAATTAAGCTCAAAGATAGGTGTGACAAAACTCTATGTCTTACCTGGAATGCGATTCGATATAATTACTCTCTAGCCTTAAAATATCCAATAACATACAGGGAGTCAAAGGTATTTTTACATTATTATCATAAACTTCATAATTTTAATAAGAATAAACACGAAATAGACTGTTACTTAAAATAACACGTAAATTCAGCGCGCTATTGATTTTCCGCGGCTTCTCCTACACTCGGCTAGAAGACAAACGGCGTGTGAAGCTACACCTGTCCGCAGGGGATGGGGATATTAATTACAATGAATATTTCGGGCAGATTTAGCGCAGCAATAGAATATAATTTTATGCATTGTATTTATTATAGAATGTGTCCGTTGCCAATTTGGTTTTAAGCTATTTTCAACCTACTTCCAAAAAGGGAGGACGGCTCTAGAAATCGGTGTCTCGAAACATCGAATTCTAGAGCCATAATAAAAGTTTATTTTTTCTTTTTAACTGTTTTGTGAAGTGGGATTTTTTTTTTTAACTTTAAATAAGTATTTTAAGTAAGTTATTATATAATTACTTTAAGTAAGTTATTACTGTTTTAAAGTTTAAACCATCTAACTCTTTAACATTAAAATTGACGACCAAATGGCGTGGTGGTTAGTGAACCTGCGTGCTACGCTATAGGTCGCGGGTTCGATTCCTGCATATGTCAAACATTTGTGTGCATGAACATGGGAAGACTAAGTCTGACTGAATATGTATGTACATATTTACAAAAGAAAGTATATAAGTATGTTTATCAGTTGTCTAGTACCCATAGTACAAGCTCTGCTTAGTTCGGGACTGGATGACGTTGTGTGAATGTGTGAGGGATATTATTATTGATAATGTCACTACAATACACTCTCAATAATCATCTAGCCACGAAACTCTATTCAATACTTGCACACTACCTACAGAAGAGAAAGTGTGTGTCTTTTTCTTTTAATACTAACAAAGTAGGTACCTAGCATCCCAGCCAAAGTGCCAGTTATCTAATTAGATCTAGCACCAGTGTCCTATTGACTGTTCATCTAATTTCTCGCTCCACGTCCCTGACAAAGCCATTTATCCCGCGTGACGTTGACAATAATTTATTGAAGCCGCAGATTGCAATCTGCTGGATCTGTCACTGGTTTGGGAAAAAGATAACCTTCTTTTTCTTAATAAGACGAGTCATTAACGATTTATTGAAACGGTCATTAACAATTAGCTTCGGTATTATTTTCAGCTATTTCATTTTATATATTGTTTGATTTACAATATATAAAATTTGTTCGGGGTAGCGTATTATGTTTTCTGCTTTCAGTCTCTTTAATAAAACACCTAAATAGGTAAATGCAATATTCTCTAGCAAAATTCATCTCCCGAGCCTTTTCCCAACTATGTCCGGGTCGGCTTCCAGTCTAACCGGTTTCGGTTGAGTACCAGTGTTTTACAAGGAGCAACTGCCTATCTGACCTCCTCAACCCAGTTACCTGGGCAACCCAATACCCCGTGAACCACTGGCGTCAGACTTACTATTTTATTTTAATATATATTTTTATAACCTATATTTTCTATCAAAAATTATTCACTAATTAGCACTCTTGCATGGATTCATATTATGTGGTAAAATTATTCAAGTTATAAGCCGTACCTAATATTAATATGTGTAAAATGAATTTTAAATAATGAATGTTAAGTCTAAAATAAGATCTCATTCCTCATTGTAACATGCCAGTTACACAAAGTCTGAGTAACACTCCCGTATAACCGATCAATGCATCCATATCATTTGTATCTTCCCTCACACTCGAACTGGATGCATTCTGAGTTTTCGACGTTAGATATGTGACGTCCCTCGCGTCTTTTGTAAAATGTATCGCAGAACAAATGAAGGCAGTAAGGGTGACCAAATAATTAAGAGGCTGGTCATTACGAATGGGGTAATTTGTAAGCCACCGTGACAAAGTGATGGGCCGAATTGATCACCAGTGATAAATTGGGGGGCTAATTAATTTGTGGCGATTGTATATTTTTTTCTTTGCATTGTCATATGGTTTATTTCCTTCACTGAATTTGTGGTCATAATGTCTATCTATACGAGAGAAATTTGAAAGCTATTAAGTGAGTCTTCAAAATAACAGTGGTAAGTTTTATGGTGTAGTCTGGCTGGCATCTCTCGGTAGTCTTTGCTATTCATGTTTTGTGACCAACACAGCACTAAAATATTTATATAATAGTATGTCGGTTTTATATTCCTTCTTAATTATAACATCAAGCAATCCAATATATACATATATACTTCACAAACACATTTGTTACCTTAACTTTGCGTTCACTAGGGCCCCCGAACAACCTCGTGCATGGGTCACGTAGACACTCAGTTAAGCAGCTCAGCTGAGCCCCACGGCGGATATTGCCACTAACTCTCAATATCGCCAAACTGCCCCCTATTTGCTCCTAATTTAGGGATGTGGAGGTATTGCAAGGGAAATGGTGAACATTTACGCGAGATAAGATAGTGTACAGTTGTTTTTTAGGACTACGTGTGTAGGTACGTTAATATAATATAGCGGGACACCTTTTTCACACACGGTCGGTTAGCCCCATGGTAAACTATTGATTAGCTAGTGTTATGGGTGCCAACACAACTGCTAAACTACATATACTTTACACATATATATTTATAAATCCATATATGACCCAGACTACAGCCAACAATCGTGCTTATCACACAAATGTCGACCATGCCGGGAATCGAACCCGGGACCCTTAGCTCGGCAGTCCGGCGTGGTAACTATTGCGCCATCGGGGTCGTCGTTGGATATAATTTATTAACAAGTTAAGCAGACACAGAATGATCTGAAAAACAATCACATCAGCCTTGCCCATGTAGAAGAAAATCTATATATCAATAACGAGTATACATTTTCAGAAAAGAATAATATTATAAGAATATATTCTACAGCTCTATTCCTTATTTCAATATCTACTGTTAATATACCCTGAGCCAAGAACTATTATACAAAAATATAATATTTTAATACAACATTTTTATGAACACCGTTATTTTTAATAACACTTAGGTACCACTATTTAAGAAAGCTATAGATCTGTAAGGGTAGTCTACACCCCTTAATTAGATTAGCTCCCCTAAGCCCAGACGCTGGCTCCAGGAGTCAACAATCGCGTTACTAAACTATAACGGGATAACTCGAGGTGGTGAGACGTTGTTCCATCGTTATGTCTGATCGTTAAGATACTAATCTACTTAAGGGTTTTTTGATTTACTTCGCTATAAAAATATTTTAGGTAACCTAACTGCTGTAGATAACAAGCAATGAGTTCATGACATTTATATGAGGCAATATTGTAAACAATTTAGAAGATAGAGTTTTGGAGTATATTGTATCTTCTAAAATATCATCATCATCATTTTTAGCCTCTTTAGCGTCCTAGTACTGAGGCATCCTCTCACACAGAGAAGGATTGAGCGTTATTCTTCTAACATGTGACATATGTATTATATTCCAAAAGAAAAATTGTTTTAATCTCCTATTTAAATTAGTTTACATACATTTTAGTTAAAGTTCAGCAATTTTTTTAAGTATGACAAATTAGGGCCAGTTTCACCGCTTGCTGATAAGTTCCCGATAGTTTATCTGGCAGATAATTTCATACAAATTGTGTTCCATTTTTTAATTTATCTGGTAGATAATGGCTATTCGTAACCGGTGAAACTGGCCCTTAGACTCATACAATATTCATATTTCATGCAGTGTCATTTGATAAGGATACAAGCGCAGTGTAGCCGACATATCCGTCTGATACGAGGTGTTTTGTTTAGTCTCAATCTGAGGCGCTACTCACACGGATTCTCGCGGAAACACGATAACATCGGCCTTGAGTTAATAAGAAGAATCTAATTACGGATGTAGGTTGGCAAAACATTATTATCTTTAAAATCCTAGTGTTTGTATTGGAGAATGTGTCAGACGAAGTTCTAGTTAAGGTAAGAAATCAAATATTTGAGGAACTACATTCAGGTTTATACCACACACTACATACTCGAAATAAATAAAGAAAATTAAGTTTAACTGTAGTTACATCATCGCGGCATGTTGGAACTCTTGACTTCTCTGTCATTTGATCTTTGAGGTCCAATAAAACTCTTTCATATAATAGGGAATAACACCTCTTGAGCTGTAAAGCGGTACTTACCTGTAACTCGAAGTCTCTTACACCAGTTTGGAAGAACTTCATCTTCTTATCTTTGCTGAAAATACTCCAGCTACATTGCAGTATGGTATTGTTGCAGCATGGGGCGAGTCTCTGCTGTCGCTGCCGAAGCGCTGGCTGAGCACCCAGGTGTACGGCTCCGACGACGAGGACTTCCAGGTACGGTGATGTGGAAATCCTGCTGACACAGCATCATTTAGCAGAGCCAGCGATAATAATGCTGTTTAAAACTTACGTATAGGAATGTGACAGCGAAAATATACAAAACAAAAAAGTTTTCTTTGTGATAGTATGAATCCATTTATATTGTTGAATTTCTCATTGTACTGGAACTGGAACCATTCAGGATTATTGTAAATTTTTTTATTCACTCGGAGATATCTAGCATATTAATAACAAAACACATCAAAATAAAAGAAAAAATACAATGATGAGACGAATATAAACGATCACACAAAATGCATCAACATTGTTCCAGAATGTCCAACTGGCAAAGCTGCCAGTCCCCGAGCTGGAGACGACTATGGAGTCATACCTGGAGTTCGCGGCGGTGGTGGTGAGCCAACAGGCGCTGGAGCACTCACGGGGGCTGGTGCGAGGCTTCCTGGAAGAGCTGGGCCCGCGCCTGCAGGAGATCCTCACCGATAGGCAGAAGGAGATGGACAACTGGGTAAGAAGATACAGTTGTAATGTTTATATGCAGCTAATTCGTATTTAGGTTAACCTTTACGTTTTTAATGAAAAAAAAAAATATGCGTCTCTCAAACATTCTTCATAATATGTAATATTGTCGTTTTTGTAATTGGTACAAAGATTCCTGAAATAAATTCGGTTCTCGTTATTCTGGTATGTAATCCAAATTCAAGGAGCGTTACTTAATTTTAAGAACATCTGTCGAATCCCGACTGGTAGCAATAACACGCATTGTGTTCAATATAACAAAGGACCGAGTACTTGGCATTGTAGTCAACTGGTTGCGTTACATCATGTGTAGTACACGTAGAAAAGTTCATGTTTACTATAACTTCAAGCATTTAAAGTTTTTAGATCTTTCGCTTCTGAGAGTTCTAAGACATTTTCAAAAAGAAAAACAAAACACAACACACGCCAACTTGCTTATCGGGGCCGTTAACGTTTTCCTCCATAACCCAAAACATGGTTACGTCAACCTTATTGTTCTCTCTACTCGGCCTCTCTCAGCCCCTCCAACATGACGCCTATTCAACTACCTACCTAAAATGAAAATCAAAACTATAATAATTCTGTGCCTAATAAATCAAGTGCTACAAAGTAATGGATTGGTGCAACTTAAGAACTCTTTGGCGACCAGTGACAGTCCTCTGTTGATGAAGATTCTACAATCCGTGGACGCGGCGACCAGTGACGAACATTTGTTAGCAGTAACGCTTAAACTGTTACAAAGTCTTTGTGTTTGCATGCGTGAAACTTTAAAAGCGAAGGAAGAATCGTATAACATTGGAACCAATTCCGTAGAGCCCCACGACTCTAGTGGCGCCGATGGTAAAGTACTCGACCTCTATAGAAATATATATAATAACACATGCTTTAATTTAAGACAAGAATTAATGAACCGTACTCATAAGTACATCGTTGATGAAGAGAATTCGTTTTTGAATCATACTAATTGTGGCAAGGATGAAAAAATCAAAGCCAACGTCGCAATAAACGTCAGTGAGAATATTGCTGCTGTGACAACTCCGTCAAGACTGGAACATGTATTATTTAAAATATTTATAGAAACTAAGGATTTTCATAAATATAGAATTAAAAAGTACAATTTATTTGGTAAGGGTACAGCACCTACCAAAAATGCATCGCGACATAGTCTTATAGTTATACTTACATTGCATCCCAATGTACAAGAAGAATCTAGAAACAAGACAAGACGTCATAACGTTGCTGACAAAGACCTAAACAGCACGCTGTATACCAAATCACCTATAGATATAGACATCATAGATACAAAACATGATCAAAATCGAAAAGAAAATGATACATCTCTGAGAGCGTTGAATTTTTCAGATTGTCATTTGTTATCTCTTTACAAATTCTTAACTGTAAGTGATCGGAAAAATCTAACGAAAGTGTATAAATTTATGCGTAAAAATGAAACAATAAAGATATATATTGAAGTTAATACAGGACCAAAACACGCGAATATTTTTAATATTTGTTGTAACAATCATACAATAAACCCGAAGTGTCATGAAGAATTAATAAATGACATCGCTGTACTGTCAAAAGCTTTTGACAAAGATAACAAAACTAAGCCGTATCTTAGCACTATATCGAGGATTAAAAACCTAGTTAAGTTATATGAGGGTAAAATAAATGATACCAAACAAGCTGACCACCTGCGTCCTGCCGTCGTTCAGCATCATGATATTGAAGAAACTAATACTGTGATAAAATCTACAACAAACGGAACTAGTACTACTACTGATAGAAATACAGACAAAGAAAATGACGCAAACAGATTAGTGTTTAGTACAAATGATTCTTCCCAACTTGGTGAAGTTACCAAGGCTATCGTATTACTTAACGATTTTGTATCAAAACAAACAACAAAAAGTTATTTCCAATCGCATAAAAATAATAGGACTGACGTTTATACAACTTTTTCTAACAATATATCCTGGACAAATGCTGACATTGAAAAGAAAACTGTCACTGATATTAGCACTGGTACTGCATTAGATACACAAAACCAAGAAGATCAAAATTTAGACAAGTCTACAAGCTCACTCACTCTTCACGAAAATACTACAAAATATCTATTAAATAATACCATAAGCTCTTCGACAGAATCAATACAGACTAGCAGAATTGAAGAAATAAGTGGGATTCAAAGTGTTTCTACGCCAATGTATCATGAAACTCAGGGAACAAGTAGCAGAATACAACAAACAACAGTTTTGGGAATAGATATGGAAAATTTTGTAAACAATACATTCACAATCGATTATTCTACAATACATAATTACGAAACAACAGAATTTTCTACCATGGATATCATGCAAGCTACAAACTTGGCTGACAATAATACGATTACAGAAGATACACTCGATGGCAGTAATAAAGCAACAGAATTGACATTAGTAACGTTTTCTAATCGAACTGACCTCACTGATATGAAAACCACCGATAAGGAAAAAACAGAATTTGAAAATATTGTATTTCCCGACCATTTAAATGATCTTAATGAAAGTATGACATCGTCTGCAGGGTTAACGTCAAGATTAATGTGGAGTTTAGACAATAGTACAATATTTAAATCTGACACATTTGAGCAAAACAGTGGAACAAGTGAACAAGCGACCAGCGAATTTGAACTTGAAACTATTGTGTTTACCGACAATTCAAATGATCTTAATGAAAGTACAACAACATCGTCTCCAGGGTTAACGTCAAGATTAGTGCCGAATTTGGACAATAGTACTATTTTTAAATCTGATACAGGTGAGCAAAACATTGATACAGTTAAAGAAGCGACAAGCGAGATTGACCTTGAAACTATTGTGATAACCGATAATTCAAATGATCTTAATGAAAGTACAACAACGTCGTCTCCGGGGTTAACGTCAAGATTAGTGCCGAATTTGGACAATAGTACTATTTTTAAATCTGATACAGGTGAGCAAAACATTGATACAGTTAAAGAAGCGACAAGCGAGATTGACCTTGAAACTATTGTGATAACCGATAATTCAAATGATCTTAATGAAAGTACAACAATGTCGTCTCCAGGGTTAACGTCAAGATTAGTGCCGAATTTGGACAATAGTACTATTTTTAAATCTGATACAGGTGAGCAAAACAATGCTACAAGTGAACAAGAGGTAAGCGAAATAACTAAAAAAGACTCAAATTATGTTATTAGTAATCAAACATTCCACGAATACTCTACGTCAGTTGAAGATTTAACCTTAATTGCGGAAGTATCAACAGCAAGAACAATCGACTATTCTACAGATATGCGTACTCCAAAACCACTTTCCTACAATACTCGTGATGACGAAGAAATCATGGTAACTAAAGCATTCAATATAACGTCAATTCCTATTCATGAAACTGATATTACAATAGATTATACCGACAACGGATTACCAAATCAAATTGAAGGGTCGTCTAACACGAATAACCAAGAAATTGATAATACAAATTTCTATGCTGATATAACAACCCCTATAATCGAAAAATCAGAAAATATGACTGATAGAAATCTCATGCTTTATGAAGACTTTAATGATGTAAATCTTATCAAGAAGAGTGTAGTTACTTCAAATTTCAACATGACTACTGATAAAATAAATAGTTCAGAATCAACAACTGAATATAACGAAATAACCACTATGCCTTCATCTACAAAACTTTTCAATATTATAACGATTAGCTCAATTAAATCTTCTACAAGGCCGTTTTACATAGATGAAAAATACTTAGGAACGAATTCAGTGGGCAGCACAGAATCAATATCTATTGTTCCTTCTCATATTAAATTGGAGAATATATTCGATGATAACCAGCTACATGTGGAAGATAACATAATGGAAAATGAAGTGTCACCCCTAGAACCACATTTAAATTATACTAGCAAAGACATAAACATGAGTAAAACTTCCGCTTACAATAACGTTAGCCATTCAAGTGGTGATCTAAACATTGACCTAATTGATGTTACAAAACCTGATACTGAAGATGATGAATCTGAAATTGACACGCAAACTTCTACGATGACACCATTACCAAAGTATGATGAAATAATTAATACTACAGATTTTGCAGACCAGATTCTTTCGAAAATGACCATTGAAAAAGATAGTAAAACAACAAATATTATCGAACCTGTGGATACGTCTGACTTGAATTTATACTCTCATCTTACCAAGACATCGGCTATCAATGAAATGGAGGTCACAACTGAAATTACTACAGGTGTAAATACTATTCGAAATATTATTAGCAATGATGCAATGACAGAAAATATACCCATATTTTCAGTTACAACTCAGGAAAACGACCATTTACTTCAATCAAAAGATCGTGAAATGCTTATATCAGGAACAAGCACAGAGGCTAAAACTGTGACTTTCCCTGAACTGACTCCGAAACCAGTGCCAAATTTGATTGAACATTCTCAAAAAACAAGTTCTTTTTATACAGATTTGACAACGACAACTGTGGATAATGAAGATTACGTTGATTTTATCTCAGATTTAGAATACAAGGAAAATAATAATTCTACAAATGATGTAAACATCAATCATTATGGAAAAAATATAACTAATGATACTGAAAATCCTAATGCCGAACTATATGACGAAGGAAATGAAGTAACTGGAGCTATCTTAAATAGTGGTAACAAGAGCTACTCACTTGCTAAATCTGTCAATTCAAAAAAGCCGGGCATCGTCCATGATACTGATCTTTTAACTACTCAGGCAGATATCCAAAACACTGAGGATAATATGGATTTTACCTCAGAGATAGCACATGATCAGAATTTTCATCTGACAACAGATATAATTTCAAATAAAGATGACAATTGGATTACAAACCGCTTTGAAAATCCTGATACTCAACTTTACCCTACAGGCCATAAAATAACTGAAGTTACGTCAAATTATTCTCCCAAGACTTACTCATATTCTGAACCTGATAATTCAAATAAACTGAGCACTATTATTGATACTGATTTTATTACTACTGAGACAGATACTAAATACACTGATGATAATATCGGTTTATCCTCAGAATTAGCTCATGATCAGAATTCTTATTCGGCAACGGAGATAGTTTCAAATAATGATGACAATTGGATAACAAATCGTTTTGAAGATCCAGATACCCAACAACATGCTGAAGGAAGGGTATCAACTGAGGTTAACTTCATTAATTTTAATAGGAGCAGCTCACATTCTGAACTTAGTCTCTCAAACACATCCGAAACGCCCTTTTCTAAAGAAACATCTTCATTGGAAAGCAGCGAGCTACTTCCAATGACGGAATCACCAAATAAAACCTCATTCACGAATCAGGACGAACTACCTGAAACCCAAGACACGTCTCCAGGGAAAGAATTAAAAAAATTCTATCAAGAGGCACAAACAAATGGCACCGTTTCCTTTGGGATTTACAATGAAGCTACAACAATCTCTGTAAATTCTGGAGAAAAGAAAAGCGTGTCACCAGTGATGGAGTATAGTTTGCAAGCAACGCAAAAAAGTGACTCTTTTGGAAACAAACTATTAAATAGTGATTTATCACTGCCTAATGCCACGTTGCAGAGTTTTACTGCATCTAAAGAAATAGTATATGAAAATCTTTTAAATCTAGACAGGACTACATCTATGCTAGACATTACTTACAATGCGCCCAAAGTATCCAGAAATGAAAATTTAAGTTCAATAATTGAGACTTCATCGTCTTTTCCCCCAAACATTAATTATGACGATATAAAAACCAACTCAATTGATTATGGTTTTCTGGAAACTGATCATCAAACGCAGACAGTAGAGACACAGACAGACACTTTGCAAACAGAGGACATTAAACAAATGAATGCTGACGGTGATACTCATTATACAAGTGAACTTAATGATTCTCTTGAGGCACCAAATCAATTTACTACGGAATTCAATGAAATTGCTGATACAAACATGACTTTATTTGATAAAATTGTTAAACAGGAACCTCCTGAAATAACAAAACCTAGTCTGTCCGGTTCTTTATCAGAATCTGGTACACATGCTACTTTAAAAACTTTAAATTTAAAACAAACTGCAGAGCCAATAACTTTTGAAACGTATTATGACAGTACACTAGCCGACAAAACCACTTTCAATATCATATCACATCCTACACAGAAAGCAACTGAAATAGAGAAAGTATCAGACAGTTTCAACCAAGACTATTTTCAAGCTAATGTTACGCCTTTGACGCATCAAGAAAAAAAAACAACTAATCAGAAACCTGTGATAACCGATCTCAAAATAAAATCTAACCAGATTATAGTAAAAGAGCAAGTCTATAACCAGAACAACAGTTTCTCAGGTCGTCTGGATAAACCAGTATTCACGACAACTGAGTCAATAAGCACATTTATTACTGTAACTTCAAACACCGATGTAATAAATAATACTTCCAACGATAAAGAACTCTCCGAGTTCGAATTCATGAATATCAATGACAATTCAGAGTCTGGAGTAATACAAGAGTCTTCACCATCAGCGAATACTCTACATCCAAACATAAGTCCAAATACGTCTATAACTTTAAATTCTTCGAGTGTAATACATCATAATACAAAACAATTGCTTGATAAATTGCATGCACACTCGAATGATATTCTAGAAACCACTTCTTTAAAATCAATGATGGATGACACTCCTGCGGAAACATTACACTCAACTAAAAATGACGAAAATCTAAACATTAGTACTTCAAGTGACCAAGATCTAGAAGAGAATGTGGAGACAACAACCAGTCATTTATTTGACGTCAGCACTACACCAGAATCCATCGAAACAAATATCGTGAACCAACGACATGATACGACTACAGATGTCACTGGAAACAAAACAAATATGCACGAACCCGTAAAATTGCAAAATGAAGGCGAGTTCGGTAAAGCGTATAATTTTAGTACATCAGTGCCATATAAAAATAATGTAGAACTTGATACTGTAGATGAATCATTAGTTTACGAAACACAAGAAACTACTGCTACATATACACCATCAATTTTGCCTGAGATGCCTAAAAAAATTAAGTTGCAAACAATTCCAAAAAATTTAACTGAAAAGGAAAACGCAAAACGTATAAGAGCGTCAAAAGCAAAAATAAAATTTACAAAACCGGTCGCATTTGAATTAAACATTCGTGTAGGAGTAGAAGCCAGTAAAAACGGAATCCAGTTTTCGGTACTAGGTGAAAAAGAAACGGCGTATAACAGAAGTCACGAGCTAGAAAAACCAAGATTTTTGGAGGAATTGAAAAACGAGTCATCAACCGTAACTGAAAGAACCAAAACTATTGAAACAATTGTGAAGTCTGAAATAAAGTTAAAACATGAAGCCAACAAGCCAAACCAAACATCTTTCAATGAAAAAGTAAAAGACACTGTTTTGACGAATGTGAATTGGACTAGGAAATCAAATTTTGACAAACATACGGACTTAAATAACGTTGCTGCAGTTTTGCATAAATTGTCTTGGAATTCAACAGCAATTAGTACAACGGAACAAAATGAAAAGGCTACATTCCTGAATCAAGACAACACAAACACTGAAACTACAACATCAAGATATAATATTTCAACTATGAAACATCAAAGCAAAATTCCAGGTGTACTCACTGAAAAACTTGGAATTAATAATCTTAAATCGATTTACAAAAAACATATGAAAGAAATAAAACTAAATTTAAATAACACGAAAACAGGCAACAAAAGTTCAGAAAATATTTTAAATTTAATTAATAATGCCATGAAACTAATTCCGGAGATAGGAAATATTGTGTATCAAAATAATTCAATTTTGAATATTTCTGGGATCAGCAATGATACCTTAAAATACATCAAAGAATACTTGACAGCAGGTTCAGGAACTGAAAATCGCACTAACAGCAGTGTCTATCTAAAAACAGAATTAAACAAAGACACAAATAAAACCATGAAAATATTAAAGCGTAAAAATAAAAGCCTACAAAAATTACTAAAGAAGTTACTGCAAGGAAAAAAACTTAATAAACACCAATTAAGTAAGTTAAAAAAGATATTGTTAAAGAAGAATGGAACCCGTGTTCATAACATGAATGAGAAACATCACAAATCGAATACACACTCTAATCTTACATTGAACAGCACTATTGTGGCTACGAATTATAAATACACCACCGAAGAACCCGCCAATTCCACATTAGTACAGAATGCACAAACTTTCACTAAATTAAGTGAAACTACTGAATCAAGAAATGTGTCTGTTAAAATTATTCCAGCAAAAGAAATTCAAATCAAACAAAAAATGTCGGCTGAAGTAACTTCAAACACTATTAATACGGAAGGCTTTGTAGATGGTAGACGAAATTTTCATACACTTTCAAAAAGTGGCGAATTATTGCATCCAGCAGAGTTAGAGGATTTTCAAAGATTTTGGGGAATGAAAATCACCAATGACGAAGTTGAAAGAAGACGGGAACCACAATATGATTGGGTGATACATACACCAAGACGAAAGTCTTCGAAAGGAAGTACTTTTAAAAAAGATATTTCCCTGAATTATGGCCGTGTTACTAGCATTGAAGAAATGTTTAAAGAGTCAACCACATTTAGACCAGATAATGATGACACAAGCCAAACAACATTGCCATTTAACGCGTTCAATAGAAGTCTGATATATAAATCACAGCTTAACGAAAATATGACAACAGACTTCCAAAACAATAGTTTACAACAAAGTGATGGATTTGAAGAAATATTAGAAACAATAAATGATGTGGAACAAAATAAAGAACAGCTTTTATTTTCAGAAAATGAAACAGCACAGACAGTGACAAACGAATGCATACCAGAAAGAAAATCTTCAATGATAAGTTCACAAGCTGATAAAATAGTACAAAATACAAACCATTCAAAAAGTTCATCTACGGCCAGTGGATTTAATGAAATTGATTCAGTTGAAAATATATTAGACGAAATAGATGACGTATTGACACATGAAAACAGTAATGAAACTCGAACATTTACCCCTAATAATTTTATTAACGATAATAGAGAAAATGATACTGTTACTGAAAGTATTAATAAAGCGAGTAAAGAGGAAGAACGTGAACAAATTACGACTACTTATGCAACGGATGGAAACACTCTACGCAAAACAGTATTTGAAAATGTTGTAAGCAATGAATTCAGTAGTAACATCGAAAATTTAAAACACACGTTTCTAGTTGGGGTGGATTATTTAAACATATCAGAGGGACAATCCACCATTAAAATGTTTCCAAATAAATCGGATATGAATGGTATTATAGACGAACAACAAAATATTACATATAATCAGATAAATGAACTCAACGATGAAGTTGAAAATATGGATCAAGTAACTACACCTTCTTTCCTTAATGATAAACGAAAACATAACGTCTTTAATATTGAAAATCGCACCGATGATATCTGGAATAAATCTAATTTAAATGGAACCTTGACAAAATCTTTTGATATTATTATAAAGCAAAATACAGACTCATATTCCAAATCGAGCACTTTTAGGGACTTAATATCAAAAAATACAAGTTTTGAAGTAAACAATGTACGTAGTACGAACACTTACAACAAAGACAGTGAAGAATTCTTTAAAAAGCTGTCTACCACTACTGAAATGAGTAATACTACGAGTACAAATATTTTTTCATCGGCACCGCCTAGTTTTAACCTAATAGCCGACATGACCATTGACAACTCATCAGCAATTACAATGCTCATCGCTACTGAAATGCCCAGAACCACTTCTGAAGAAAGTATACTTAAAGGAATAAATAAAACAACCTCGAGGACTGACAAGGGTACTGATATCAACATGCAAACTATCCCCACTGAAAACAATGTGATACTAAAAACATTATCAACATCTTTCATTGTTTCAAGTGAACTAGTGTCTATACAAAATAATTATTTTGCAACGGAGCAAATCGAACATTTATTACATCACAAAATTCCAGAAAAAGTGACTACAACTGAAATGCCTAGCTCAACAACCGCTTTTAACATGAATGAAGAATCGCTATTGAATTCTCAAAACTTTAAACTCCATAAAAATACTCAAACTGAAATGCAAACAAAGGAACACCACTTGTTTGATGAAAAAACTAAAATAAACAGTAGAAATATAAGTGACGATATCAAAGTGGAAGAAATAACGACACATTCCACTAGTAGCAGGCTAGAGTTTAAAGATTTAAGTAAACCGTTAAACTTAACTCAAACTTTTGAAACCGCTGCCATGACCATGGAGCAAAGCTTTAATAAGTCACTCGCAGGTGTGACATTGATGGATTCAGTGATGGACAAAGATTATTCTGCGACAAAACCAACATTTGTATCAACTGACTATTATACTAATTCAACGAAAACAAAAAATCTACTAAAAAGTGGTTCTGCGGATAAATTGGCTGCAACGCAAAATATGAAAAATAACATAAGAAACGTCACTTATATGCCTATAAATAAGCTGAACGTAATATATGTAACAGACACAATATCAATTGCTGAAAAAAGTACAACTAAATTTAGCAATTCTAATAAAGGATCAATGTCGCCTAAGAATTCAACACTCGAATTGAATTTTAACAGTATGTCAAATAAACAAAATAAAACAGGATACGTCTTTGCTAAAAATTTAATAAAAGCCGCAGAAACAAAGATGAATGAGAGTACAGCACGGATCAAAATAGAGCACACTACACGTGAGAGTACTGCAATACAAAAAAATCTAAATGAAAATTTGGATCAGATCACCACTATTTCATCAGATGTCCTAACGTACGGAAAAACCCCAAGTTCTAAAGAGATTACACAGGCTATACCTCGTGAAGAACTTACAGAATATGATTTAAAGATGGCCTTAATGTTAGCCAGTAATCCGAAGCTTAATTTAAAAAACAAAAGTGAATCAATGAGTGGGTTTGATAGAATTATAAGGACTAATATGACAAATAATATAAAAAGTCTTTACATACAGGACTTATTTCAACCAAATGGACAAAACAGCATATTAGCCAAAAATGATACTGAATTAAATATGCTTGTAAAGGTCGCAAAAAATGCTTCATTGATTAATACGTCAAAGTTGGATCCAGTAAAAGTAACAAAAATGAAACCTTTAAACAAAACAAACGTTTCTTCAGATGTCGAAAATGTTCAAAAACTTATTCCAGTACCAGATACGACTTTATTGAAGCCGATACAGGCTTATAATAGAACGAAACAAAATGACTTTCTGGGAAATTTCCATGATCTTTTCCCGAATGTTAAAAGCAACGGACAATTTAAAAGTGAAGCAGGTGTAAAAATATTTAGCTCACGTCTGAATAGACCGTCCATTTCCCACACCACGGCGACAGCTGTAACAAAGAACATAAAGTACAATACATATCAACCGACAACTAAAGAAGATCTTGAACTACTCCAATACGACACTGTACCGTTCTTCAGTGTACCTGTTCTAAAAAAAGTTAACGATAAACCACGTCAGAAAGTTGAAACTTTTAATCAATCCTGTGCTGTACTGAAAAACCTGAAGAATAAGTTTCATTCTGCGTCGGAATTCAAAGAAATTTTAAAAGGTGCTAACTGTTCAGTAGATGAAGGGGAGGCCCACGTCGAAAACTACGGTAACAAAGATTTGCATCTTGCATTAGAAATGAATAGGGATTCACATCATCCCATAGAAATCATTAAAATACCACATTCCTCAGAAAACGATAAAATATCTCATCCAATACTTGAAATCAATATTAATTCACCTCAAATAGCAGCGAATGGGGATTCACCGCCAATGATAGAAATTAATGGAAATCCTCTGCCTGTGAAAATGAATAGTAATTCACTACGGACGGATATTGATAGAAATTTACTTTCTATGAGTAACAATGGAAGTTATCCTCAATTACCAAAAAATCATATAGCACAACCAAATGATAACAGTCAAGGCCCATCTCAAGTGATAGAACCTATCAGAAATTCACTTTCTATAGATAATTCTAATAAATATCCACCCTACAGTGAAATGCATAGAAATTCACCGCTCTTTGATAACAATTTAATTTCTCCTCAAGCGTTGGAAATTCAAAGAAGTCCTTATGTAATTAACAATAATATGAACTCTCTGCAAATGATAGAAGCAAATAGAAATACACTTCTTTTCAATAATAATAACATAAACAT
This sequence comes from Heliothis peltigera, assembly GCA_958496145.1. Classification (NCBI taxonomy): domain Eukaryota; kingdom Metazoa; phylum Arthropoda; class Insecta; order Lepidoptera; family Noctuidae; genus Heliothis; species Heliothis peltigera. The sequence continues at coordinate 313,218 of OY292332.1, forward strand.
TCCACAAACAGTTGGACTCAATAAAAATCCAAATGTCATGGATAACAATATAAACTCTCTTCAAAATATGATTGAAACGAATAGAAATTTACAAGCAATGGATAACAATATAATCACTTCTCAAGTTATAGGAACGGACAGAAATTCATATCCAATAGAAAACACTATAAACATACCACAAATGGTCCAAATGAATACAAATACACGTGCTACTGATAACAATATTAATTCTCCTCAAATGATTGAAACAAATAGAAAATCATACCCATTAGATAACAACATAAACGTACCTGAAATGGTTTCGTCGCAAAGAAATTCACATGCAATGGATAACAATATATTCTCTCTTCAAACGGTTGAAATAAATAGAAATCCATTACCATTGCTTAACAACATGCAACCTCAGCAAGTGGTAGAAACAAACAGAAATATTGCTCAGATGAATGAAATGAATAAAGATGTACTGCCAATAGGTAACAATATAAATTCTCCCCAGGTTACAAGCAGATATTTTCCACCTCTACCAGTAAATAACAAGAACTTAGTTTTAATGGATACTAATAAGAAATCAGTTTGGATGGAAATAAGGAATAACAATTTACTGAAGGCAATAAGTCAAAACTCACGCACATCTCCAGAATTGTACAGAAATACTCAAATAGAAGTACAAAGACATCCAACTCGAGTGATTGATATAAATAACAATTTCCCTGCAATGATGGACACAAATCGTAATTTACTTCCAGTGGAAGGTAATACATATTTACTTCCTATGGTTGACAACTACCAAAAGGTATTTCCTGAAAAAGTAGAAAGAAATGTTACTTCCATGATGGATAATAATCAGAACTTGCCACCAATGAGCGGAACATATGGAAATTATGCTTCGAAGATTGACAATAGCAGATATTCAATGTCGATGATTAACAATAACATTGGTCAACGAAAAATTAATGAATATAATATAAACCCACCACTTCTAGGACTTCCAAATAATTATAATTCACCCTCAACAATTATCAATAATCTAAATGCTCCTGTAATGGGAGACCTTGATAACCAACAATTACAAACGATGGACAACAATCAAAATTCACCTGCATTGAATAACAACATTCAGAATTTACTTCCAGTGTTCCCCGATTTCCAAAATTCACCCCACATTATTGATAAAGGTCAAAACTCACCTGCTCTCATTGATAGAAGTCAAAACTCGCCTTCAGTTTTTGACAATTACCGTAAGTCACCTGCCATGGTTGACAATAATCTAAATATACCTGCGATTAACAGCAATAATCAAAATTTGCTCTCTATGTTTGGTAACAACCAAAATACACTGAGAAATGCTCATGTCATGGATTTCAATAATCAACACTCGCCTTCGATGGTAAATAATAATAGAAATTCAATTATGAACAACAATAACCTTATTGCACCTTCGTTGATTTACAACTTGCCTTTCATGACTAATGGTAATAAAAATTTAGCCCCCATGGTTAACACTAAAGAAAATTCTGTGGATAATTTTAATAATTTACCTCTTATTGCCGACAAAAATAGCAACGCACCTGTAATGGCTAACGACAAGGAAGTACAATTCAAGAATAACAAAAATTTTAATTCATTACCCAAACTTAAGAACTACGGAAATTTGCCGTCAGTAACTGATGGGAATTCGGCTACAAATACTAGCAGTAACAACAACTCACCATCAATACTAGACAACAACAGGAATGCATTGTCATTTTCTGATAAAAGTATAAAGTCACCGTCAGTTTCAGAAAATAGCAGGAAATTTGGTAGAAACTCTCCTGTTTTAACCGACAGTAATAAGCATTTTCCATTGAATACTGAAAATAATAGAAGTTCTATGATTAATAATAAGAAAAATGTGGACTTTGTCAATAATGATAAGTCACGGTTAGTGACAAACTTGCAGAGGAACTCAACTGTAAACAACAACAATAATAAAAAAGTGCTTTCAGTGGCGGACAGTAAAAAAGGTTCACGAGTCCAGAACGACAGAAATCTAGGACCAACAGCAAAAAAAACTCCACCATTAAAGGAAACGAGTTTTAAACCACGCTTAGATAATGATTCTCGCAAGAATACTCATCTCAAGATTAAACCTAATATAATTTCGGGTCCAATCATAAATAGAATAAAAACCTTACAGACGACCAGCAGTAAAAAGACACCAACAACAAAAGTGAAAGTTGACAGTATTAAGCATATTAAAGCAAGTAAAACGGTAGTTGGAAATCATAAAAATAAGCATCCCACCTTAGAAATGAATCGAAACCCCCATGCAAATATTGTCACGAAGAACTTCAAGAGAATTGGTTCACGGAAAGAAACACTTTTGGATCCGTTTGAAAAAAGGAACTCATACTCTGCAAAACTGGCTCCACCGAAATCTCGGAAAGTACCCGTCAAGCGAATGAGAATAGGCACCAGGAGGAAAGACGTCATGACAATGAACACGCAAGACTTTTTCTCGCAACATAGATTTGTGACACCACAGAATGTGATTCGGAAGATAACGAAACCATATTCTATGATGATTAACCCTATACAATCGGTTCCAAATTACCCCATACTGAGACCAAAATTCGATAACATAGATCGAGCAAAAATATTAGAACACAGAATGAGGCCATCACCTGTGTTCATTAAGACTAAAGATGATTCTTTCAGAAACGAATTTATGTCGCCAAGTTTCCCGGATATTAAATGGCATAAAAAAGTGAATTCTAAACTTAATAATGTGTTGGATACGCCTCTGTGGCATACGACTCTGAGACCCAATTTTATGAAAGACAGAGTAGATAACATGAGGAATTACTTTTTTACTGCCGATTATATGAAAGTAACGAGGCGTTCTGTGTTAAATGATGTACTGCGAGTGCCAACTGGCAACGAGTCCACCGAAGATAACTACAAGCCTGCGGCATCATACCACAGGAGGGCCAACAGCGACGAACAGCCCACGACTCAGGCTAGCACACCTCGCCGCAGGAGAACTATATTCTTTCTGAGTCCAACTCTAGCGTATAACCAATATTAAGTATATTTAAGTAGTTAATCAATAAAATATATTGTTAGTTGAAACATGTTGTGTTTTTATTTTTTGAGTTAAGAGGATAACAAAAGAATATTTTCTAACGATCAGTTATTACATTGAGATGCATACATCACATTAATGCAACAGATGGATGAAGAGTAACAAATTTTTGATTGACATTAAAGCTTTAGTCTAGGTATGGAGACTGAGAAAATGCTAAGTTTAAGTAAACCCAAGCAGTTTGGTGAAGTATCCACCTCCTCAGGTGACAGATTGGTGGCTGGATGACATGTACCTGAAGGTGCGGTTGCCGCTGCCCATCAACTCGAACCCTGGCATGGTGTTCCCTCGTCGCCACTTCGCCAAAATGGAGGAGGTGGCGGATTTGGGGGCGCTGTTCATTGATGACCTTCTGGATTACAAAGAGATGCTGGACAGGTAAGGGTTAGTTCATGAACCAGTGCCTCGAGGCAATAGAGCACATTCCCCTATATCTTTTTAGTGTCCTAGAATTGGTTATTCAAATAGGTACTTACAGAAGCTGCACTCGCGGTTGTGCTAAAGCGAAAATTATATCACAGTGCATAAAAATGCCATCACAATGCATAAAAATGCAATACAAACTTCTTATATTATTCAAAATACATTTACACCAACTGAACACTAATACAAATTGATATGCAAAATCACTTGAACACTGGAGAGGATTAACCTCGGCGGCAACTGTATTGTAACTAAGACTTGAAGTACATAGGAGAAGGTATATCATTAAGTGCTTTGACAGTTTAAGTACATTCTCACCAAAACTTCTGACAGGCAAATTTATAAGAGAGAATCTAACCCTGCTTTTTACGTGATTGTTAGTGAGTCAGCTAGCATGTGGTAAAAAAGTATTTTACCTTTCTTTGTTTCATTTATAATCTTGTATTACTTTTATATAAAATTATATATTGAGAACAGATTGTTTAAAGGTTCTTCAAATCTATAGACGAATGACATGTGTTGCTGGGTAGTTTGTTGCGCCACTTATTCTTTACAGCAAAAACAAAAAGCAAGTGGTGAAGAGTAAATTTTGATCTTCAAAAAGTTGCTGTTCTGCAGCTAAGTTTCAATAACGCTGAATTTATTTATACAAAACGAAATGAAAATTCAGAAAAGTAAAACTGACAAAATAATAAGTTCTAAAGAACATTGCAAATTTCAGAGGTGAGCTTCCACTGGAGCGAGCTACCAGTCGCGAGAAGGGTCAGCCGCTCTGTATGGAGCAGTTCTACCGACTGCTGGGGGTGTGCCGCATCCCCGAGGTGGGGAAGGACCGCCTCGAGCTGCCCCCCGTCAAGCGAGGGGCCGAAGAACCGGAAGAACTCGTCGTGGTCGCCTGCAGAAACTATGTGAGTATTCCATGAGAAGAGAGACTAGATTGATAAAGGAATATAAGATTTCCATTTTCATTCGATCTGGCAAAACTTACTCATATTCTTTATAACTTGAGTTTTGTGAGAAATCATCAAATGACCCCTCCCGCTGAGGGTGCAGCTGGAGGGAGTGTCAGACTCTTACTGACTAAAACCCACTATGTTCCTTCGGGAGGCCTCTGTGTAACTAACAGTACTGTGTTCTGGGCCACGGTAACTCTTGCGAACAACCCGCAGCCCAGGCAGGTAAGCAATCTAAAGGCCTCAGAATCATATCTTGCCAGTGCTGCGGGACTGTTCGACTGTCTGACTATTCCTTGGACATAAAGGAAAAAGAAAGAACACCAGAAAGAACAAGGATAGTTTGTAGTCAGCAAAAATTCTGCGGAATAAGCCGCTGTGATGAAAAAAAGACCTAGGAAGCATTGTTAAATGGAACAGGATTTTAAATTTAACAAGATTTGTTAAATTAATGTAAAGGAACAAGAATAACTGAATTAAGTAGACGATGTTACTTAGTTTACGTAGCACCGGAGCGTTGCGGTGCACTTTATCACTTAGCTATAACTCAGTTAGCGAGTTGTTCTCGAATGAATAAGTAATTTTATTTTGTATTCGCTGTTACTGGATGCAGATTTGTGGTCTTTGGGATTACGTTTTAAATTGATGTGTAACTTTTTATGTATACTTAGTCCTACAAACATTTTTTTTTTAAATAGAGGACTATAACGAATTTCGATATATGTACGTTTGTTTGTGTATCCAATTCCAATAATTATGTAATTTAATCATTTCAAACGCAATTTCGTTCCAAATCGCATTAGCCTGAACGTGCTCTGAAACAATTAGAGTTCGGTGCAATATATTTTGTGCTTCTATTGTTCGTTTCGAGATAAACCTTTATCGTACGAAACTGTTTCAATTTGCGAATTGTTAGAAGAATGGACGGTATAATGTTACGAGCCTTGGATACAGTGCTTGCAATTAGCGGATAATTCAGATATTCTTAAGTTAAGGCGAAGATTAGATCTTCAATTCTTCCAACTGCGCTTTATTGTCTAGTTGAAAAGTAATTGTTCGTAATATCTCAATCATCGGACACCGATGGGTAATACAAGTAATTTTATCTTCATACCACACCAGCACGCACATACCAGCACCATTATGAAGCACGTCTTTCTTCTTCCTCAGTTCTATCCCATCCCAGTGAAAGCCGCGGATCGAGGCAGGCTGACTCCTGGCGAGATGCAAGCTCAGCTGTTACACGCCATGGTGGACGCGGCCGGAGCACCTCCAGCGCCGAAGGTTGGCCTGCTTACCTCCATGAACAGGGACCAGTGGGCCAGGGCTAGGGAACAGCTTATTAAAGGTAAGCAATGTGATCATGTTTCTGTGTGTTTTGCTTCTTGAACCAATGCTAAAGAAGTCGAATACATATCATATGGTCATTAGATTTAGCAGTGTTGCATGCTTCAAACCTAAGGGGGAGGGAATAGGGATACAAGATCTGCTATTTAGATGACTTACTCGAAATGCCAGTTTTTGTTTTGGACATACTGTTAGAAATTCCCAGTATTCATCTTAAAGTCCTTGTTCTACAGATGAGATGAACCGTATGAACTTGGAGCTGATCTCCCGGGCGCTGTGCATCCTGTGCTTGGACGAGGCGGGGGGTGACCGCGCAGACACCGACGCTGACACCAACGCCATGTTGCGTGCCATGCACGGCGCCGGCACGCGGTATCACTCCGCCAACCGGTGGTTTGATAAAACTGTACAGGTAACTTCGTGTGCCTAGCATTTTTCCTCCTCCGACTGATCTTTGCGAGCCATATATTTAGGTAAATCAATGTCTTTTGTTAAAAGGATGCTTATCTGGCTATTGATTACTGCAACAACTGGAAGCACATATTCATATCCATCTACGGCATTATTTTTTCTTGTGTAACATAACCTTGATGACCTGTACGATGACATAAGCCGATCAACATACACAACTGTAAAGTAACAGCCAAATGCTATTTCAGCTGATCATCTCATCAGACGGCACAGTAGGTATGTGCTATGAGCACAGCGCGGCTGAAGGAGTGGCAGTCGTCCGTCTGGCAGAGCGCGCACTGGCCAGGGCAGAGGTGGCCGACAGACCAGCACCACCACCGGCACTCCTGCCGGCCCCACAGGCCATGAAGTGGAATATTACCACAGACGTACAGCGGACCATAGAGACTGCTGCTAGGGATCTAGACAGGTACAGAGCTAAATCTAAAATTTATAATGTACTGAATCTTTATTAACGCAAAACATTTAACTAGAACTAATTCCAATAACAATCTAATCTTCGTGCTTTAACAGCTTAGATATAATTGTGTTTGCTTTGGACTACAGAGCCATCTCAGACCTGGATCACAAAGTATACACGTACCGCGGGTATGGGCGGGAGTTTATGAAGTCGTGCCGCACCAGTCCTGATGTCTACATCCAGCTTGCTATGCAGTATGCTTACTACAAGTAAGATTCGATCTTTTTTCCGACTAGAAACTCAAATTAGAACTGGATAACTAGAATATGAAGAACAAACTTAACCATATACCTTCACTATGCCAGGATGTACGGCTACCTTGTCACCACATACGAGTCGGCCTCCCTGCGCCGCTTCCGTAACGGGCGCGTGGACAACATCAGATCAGCTCACGGCGCGGCCCTGGCCTGGGCAGCAGCCATGTGCACTGCAGAGACTCCACCCCTCAACGACGGAGACGACGGACAGAAGAAGGTGTCTTTCAATTTGTATGGGGTGAGCATAGCTTTAGTCGGTACTAGTTCTCATCTGGGAAAAAGAAGTCTAAACAGATATTTCAAGCACGGATAGATAAAATTTTCTTCTTTTACAAGGAGCAAAAGAAATTGGAGTTGTTTGAAGAGGCAGCTCGCAAGCAGACCTCCATCATGGAAGCCAACATTCTGGGCAAGGGTATAGATAACCACCTACTGGGGCTGCGCGAAGCGGCACGCGAGACCTTGGGGGAACTGCCCCCGGTGTTCTGTGACACCACCTACAAGCAGATGATTGAATTCAAGCTGAGCACAAGTCAGGTCAGTGGTGCTAGAAGACGACTTCACTACAATACGAAAGTTGCAAAAAAGCATAACAACCACTTTATTATAAAAAGTGGACTTAAAAGCTTTAGTGTAGCTTAAACCACCGTCTTGAACAAAGTTAATGTTTTAAACCTTGCACTAAATCCGGTACTTTTTAAAACCATGTGTTACAATATTTCGGACACATTAATCTTGTACTTCCTACTCCTTAGGTAACCACCACCACGGACGGCACATTCATGGGCTACGGCGCCGTCTGCCCGGACGGGTACGGTTGCAGCTACAATCCCAAGAAGGATAGCGTCATCTTCTGCATCTCCTCGTTCACTTCCTCCAGCGTCACCAACACGGAGGCCTTCCGCCAGTCCCTGGAGGAAGCCCTGGACTCCATGAAACTCATGTTCCAAGCCCGGAAGGTGGATAACTGAGGTGGTAAGAGGTTCCTTGGAGAGTTCAAGTAGTTGGCACCAGTACAGGTTAGTATGGAAACGCACTGTCCTTTGTTTTTTAGGGTCTTGAAAGAATTAAGAGATAAAGTTAATTGGTTTATAGGTAAATTGGGGTGCAATTTGGAACGAAGGAATTAGATTCGATGTTTATAAAAGTATTATGAAATCCCCCTCTTACGTCTTAATTAAAATACTTGATAATTATCAAATGCATACGCTGGAATTCAACGTTTACGTAAAACAGCCAGCTTTAAAGCATATACATATACCTACTGTAAATTATACATAATTCAAAATACAGTTGCGTGACATAATAAAATAAACGTATAATATTTTTTCGCGAAAACTTACGCAGATACGATCTGTTTTTGTAAATATTTACATTTATAATTATTGAAAATTATTCTGTTGTTAACTTATTGCTAATACTCGTTTTGCCTATTGTAGGTATCTATATATTGAATATATCTTTGATTAAAATATAATATATCAGTATGCAAAAATGCACTCTAGGTAAGAAAACTTGAACATATCATGCAAGGACTTGTTAGTACGAAATAAGTATAACAAAGATTTTTATAAAACTATTTATCAAAATAATATCGAAATTCGATACAAAAAATACTTATAATTAAACTAATAACTTGTATAATTATAAATGTAATTTATAATGCAAATCTTTTCAAAAGCTGCTGGTTTTGTTTAAAGATAATCTGAGGGCACGGCAGTGTCCTAGCCAAGTCTCGAGTTATTATTATGCGGGCTGCTTTTTGTCATTGTAAGCATCAAATTGCATGAAGTATGGAGGCGTGGTTGTGTAGGATATATTATTATAGAAATTATAACTTGTGTTATATTGAACACTATAGTTTTATCATATCGTTGCCGTTCTGAAATCTTATGCCATATTAGCGGATTGTTCGTGGTTCTAGTTTTTATCGTTGTTATCTTTAGGTACCTAATGTATTTATTTAAAGTGTTGCAAGTTAGACTTTCCAATCGCTATAATAATACTTCACTAATATTGCTATATTATTATGGAAATAAGCGAAGTGACAATGAAAACCGTTCAAGTATAGTAGATGTAAAAATACATGATGATTTTGAAAACTTGATAACTCTAAATTATTATAAAACTTATAAATACTAAGCACACTGTAGGCATATACAAGTATTTAAATTCAATATTTGTCAAATAATATACTAAAAACTAAGCTACGGTTCATCGTACTTACATATCAAATTTAAACTTAGCCAAAGAATTTACATAGTGATATTGATATAGGTTGAAACTTTAGAGCTTTTACACTTTACATTTATACATTTGTTGTTGATTTATCTCTATTTTACTCGTATGTATTAACTTGAAATATACTTGACTTAAAACGTGACGAATCGGAAAATAATGAATTTGGCATCGTACATACGCCAGCATATCAAGCTACCCGAAACTATCAAAATTTCCACATGAACATTGACACATATGCTTCAGCAATAAAGTTAGAATCTAATATGGAAATTTGATAGATTATAGTAGCTTCATGAGCTGGCGTCTGTATATGAATCAAGAAGTGTAACTAAAATGGAATCATTAGTATGAGTGAACAGCTTTGAATATAAAAAAGTACTGAAATCACAACATGCGTATCACACGATTTCAGTCAATACTAAGTGAATATAGACACGTGGCTGCGTGTCAAGCCAAGTTCAAACAAAGGAACTGTCTTTAAGTTCTTTCGTATAACGTTTCAAAGCACTCTACGGACTATCAGATTTGAAACTTATTCAGTAAAACATAACTGGCTAACAATTTATTGATTCTTAGAAAAGTGACCAAAACATCGTTAACTGTAATATAAAAAAAAAATACCGTCGAATTTATTACCTCCTCATTTTCAAGTCGGTTAAAAATTTCAAATGACTTTTAGTATACAGTCAATTCGTTAACTATTCTCTATAACGTGAAAAGAAAGGGAAAATAAACCCATAAGATGGTCTTCGATCAAGATAAATTATTATAAAACATTTTCATTGTACCGAAAAAATGCTTTAGATATTTATGCAAAATTATGCGAGTTATTGTTACTTAGTAAGAATGCACACTTATTTATTGTTATTAATTATTAACAAAATATATAATATTATTATAAAAAATATGCAATTTGCATTGAATGTAAGTGTAACAATTATATATAGGTATTTATGTAACTGTACCCAGCTTGTTTTTTGGCATATGATTATGCTGTAAATAATATTTATATTTCAATTATAGCAATTGATTTATAATAAAGGATACTTAAGTATTTCGACATTTCCACTTATGTCAAGTTGGGGACAGTTTATTATCTATAAGAAATTCAAATGTCAATGCTGTGGTGATAACAAGATATTTAGATTTGTGATATATTTAACTAAATTCTTATTAAATTTACTTATTTAAAAAAATATAATATATTTTACCTAATTATTTATTTTTCAAATATATGTAGTGCCACTGTTATTTATTATTTAAATAAATATTTATATAATTTTTATTGTTAAAAACAACATAAATCAAGTATGAATATTTATTCATTTGTTATTTCAATGTCAGTTAAGGTTAGTGTAAGAAATATAATTATTAATATTAAAATATAACTCGTACATATCAATGTCGACTGTCATGCTCGGCGTGACCAAGAATATCAAAAACATATCAAAGCTTAGATTTAAATCTAGTTGTAATTGTCAATCACAAGTTATGCATATCAATATTATTGTTAAGATTAGATTAAGACTCAATTTTGACAGTATTGGATCGGTTTTCAAAAAAATATTAGTATCTAGTGAGTATTTACAGTGAAAAAGTATGTGTGAGGGATGACTTAATTTATTTTGTAGTATCACCAGTTTTGAAACTGTTATTTTGAGATATTTTCTTAGTATTTTTGGATGGTAGAGTGATGGTTGGCTGAGGGGAGGAAAATTAAAGTTATAGCTTAAAAACGCGCCGCAGAGCACAACTAGAGATGAGTGTTAAACACGATATATAGAGTGTTTACTTAATTTATAAGGTATATAGGTTAACACAAATTATTATATTTATAATTATAAAATATATTATTTGCTGTTTATATAAATTATAATAAAGTTTATTTTATGTGGAAATCCCACACCAACGAATAAATTTCATTTTATTAATTTACTATTGAACATAGGTAAAATGTTTAGTTTATTTATATTTGATATAAAATGTTCGTATATTTTAAAGTTAATTATTAATGTTCTAAAGATAATTATTGTTCGTTGTTAGATGCTCGATGGAAGATATCACTAAAGTTATAATTATATATTACGAAGTATTGAATGTCCCTATACAGATAGCAAATTAAACAAAAAAAACACAGTTTAATCCAGTATCAATGATGTTTTTCATGATTATGTGACGCCAGCACATCAAGCTACTATAATCTGACAAATTTTCTTAATAAATTTTCAACTTTATCGCAGAAGCATTCTGGTTTAATGTTGATTGTGAAATTTGTCGAAACTGACAAATTAGGTAGATGTGCAAGGTAGCTTGATGTGCTGGCGTCCTTACAAAACATGTTCTTATTATACCTACATTATATATTAGGATATTGTGTTTAAAAGATTACGAGGTGTATTAATCCCATATGTTTAGAAAATAGGATAACTTACATGAAAAAAAATATTTAGAACTTATTGTTGTTCAATTAGAACTAGGTAATAAATGTTACCTTTAGTCTCACGCCAAGCTTTTTACCCTATTTTAAAAACTAAAGTTAAATTATATAGGTAGGTAATTGTTCTATACCGCGGACCCTTATATTTACTTACCCTTATATTTACTTTTTATTTATTTAAAAATTTATTTATTATTTATTTAAAAAAAACCTACCTATATAAAAATGCTGTATTCGCAAATCTAATATTACAATGGAAAAACAATGAAATTTATAATTATTATCGTAGTAATAGAGATATTTCGTAAATGTTAGGGTTTTGATGTAATGAGTACCAGTATGTAGGCACAAGGGAGGTTATGTTGTGTGAAGTTGCAACCAAGGGGTAATGTATGTGAATGATTGTTGTAGGTAAACAGCTTCAGAAAAGATTGTCTGTAGACATTATTATCTGTTAGTAGAAAAAGCACAAGGACTCGGATAGTTCATGGATAGTACCTACATAATACCTTGTTAAAAAAATACGAAATGACATCAAATTATATAACATCTGTGCAATGATTTAAATGTTTGTATGTACCTATAATATGTATTTAGAGGCTTGGTAATACATTTGGTACAGACACTAGCACTTAAAACTATCCGAAACTGTCGAATTTTTCCAATCAACTTTGGATCAAATGTTTGGAAAAATCTATTAAGGAAATTAGACAGGCTGTAGTAGCATGATGTGCTGGCGTCTGTACAGCCTCGTAGTGACTTTATGCGCAAAAATATCTTATTGAAAAACTAACGTGTGCACAGGCGGTTGGAGTGAATAGCGAGGGCAATGTATTCGTGTTCCTAGTTTGTATGATCACTGTTAATTATAAGAACTGCATTTATTACAATTACAAATAATAAATAAATAATAATCAACCCTACCTAATAGGTAAAATAAAAAAATATCGTATCTCTGTAACTATTTGAAGATTTATTAAAAATCTAAATGTTCTCTTGCCATTTGAAATGTGAACATATCAAAATTGCTTTATAGTATTATATAGGAGGTTTACTTAGATATAAATATGTGTTATATGTACATCTAGACGTCACCAGTACCTGTCCGTGCTAAGCCACAGTGTGCGAAATAGCAGTTGCACAATAAAAATAAAAAGCTGAAAAGCTTGTTTGTTTGCTGGAACGTGCTTATATCAGAAAGTATTGGTCCGAGTTGATAAATTCTTACAATGTTAGATAGCCCATTGATCTAGGAAGGCTATAGCCTATTTCGTATCGGGTAATGTGAATTATTTTCTACAGGACGCGGTAGTAACAGGTTCTAGGAGCTAGTTGAGTGAGCTGTGAGCTAGAGCTCAATAAAATTCTAAACAGAAAAAAATACTGCGATCAACTTTTAAAAAGCAAAAGCAATACCTACTCGAATTTTATTACAAAAAATGGTCAACTGTTCGCATAGATAAAACTTTGGAAAATGTTAAAATTATGATAAAATCCCTATATAAGGCTAAGGGCCAGTTTCATAGGTTACGGATAGTCACTATATACCAGATCTGGAACTTATCCGTAACCAGTGAAACTGGCCGTAATAATAATAATATGGTCAGTTGACATATATAACGATTGCAACTGGTTTGTCGTAGACTGTGGCAACTCAAACATATCTGTAGCTTATAAGTGTATCCGTGTCAATTGAATGTTGCTCTCAATAAATTGAACTTTCCGTTGAAATAAGTATTTTTTTATACCTACTATAAAGTCTGAAATCACCAACCCGCATTGAGCAAGCGTGGTGGTTAACGCTCAATCCTTCTCTGTGTGAGAGGAGACCTGTGCCCAGCTGTGGGACGATATAAAGCTGATGAAGATGACGTATTTTCTTTCAGTAGATGACCCTGACTTGTTGGAACTCCACCCAAACTGGCAACACTATATTTTAAAAGCTACCATATAAAATTGAAAGGAGCTTACGTTAGAAGCATAAAAATAAAACAATTACACTCGTAGAACATTTTCACTTTATTAATAAGACTTCTTTGATCAAATAAATTCAGTTATTCTCGTCAATATCTTCAGTTCCGTCACATATTAAAAATCTGACTAAAATAACAAACATGATACACATTGATTTTCTTATAGAATTGATTAAAACTTTAAAAAATTACATGATGATGCCTCGTCATAATCTTTACAATAAAATAGCTGAAATTCCAGGACGTGTAAGTATTCAATCAATATACAGACGCCAGCACATCAAGCTACCCGAAACTGTCAAATTTTCTCAGTCAACTATGAACCATATCCTAAGTTGAAAATCTATTAATGAAATTTCACAGGTCGTAGTAGCTTGATGTGCTGGCATCTGTACGTATTTTTACATATAAAGCCACAAATATAAATATTACCTATAAAAACCAAGATACACACTAAACATAAGTAAAGTGCACTTATCACATACACAATATACTAAACACACTATATTACAATATTAAAATAAAGCTCTCTACATATATTATGTTCAATAAGTACCAAAATATTATTATTCCATATTTATTTACAAAAATAATTTGTTCGCGACGACTGTTTATTAAAGCAATCATAAATTACAATCACTATTTTAAGGATTCACTATTTTAAGTATATAAATATATATTTGGGGCTAAAATTATCATCAGATCCTTTCGAAAGGATAAGTAATTTACTATTTAATCTATATTATATGACACACAGTAGTAGCTAGTTAGCTAGCAGCTCAATTTATTTTTAAAGCCAGACTAGTTGAATGGCCATTAGCTGTCAATTCGTATAAGAATGGTGTTAAATTCAAATCAGGACACAAAAACAGCTCAGTTTAGTAATTGTTTTTTCAGTTTTTTTTTCAAGATTCATATAAAGTTCTTCAAATACATGAAAAATGTAGGAATTACATTCCAAGTAGTCAATAGTTTAAAATACAAGTTTATTCAATACAAGTCACATAATTATATTCATTTAAACGAGCAAGCGTGATTATTAACGCTCAATCCTTCTCCGTGAGAGAGGAGGCCTGTGCCCAGCAGTGGGACCATAAAAAGGCTGTGATGATGAAACGATTTAAAATACCACCTTACTATCTTAAAAGTCACATTTCAAATTACATAGTTATCTATGAACAATTAATTTATTACAATAGCACAGATACACATAAATAGTATAAATATATATTCGTAGGTCGTTAGCAGTAGCCCGCAACTAGCGGATACACAATAATTGTAATCACAATTTCGTTAGCTTACATAACAATCCATTAGATATTCCTCTATTAATATGTGATATAATAAATGCTTAAATCCTCGCATATATGCGTTAAAACTTCTTATCATCTGCCTAGCCTTTTCCCAACTATGTTGGAGTCGGCTTCAAGTCTAACATGATGCAGCTGAGTACCAGTGTTTTACATGGAGCGACTGCCTATCTGGGCAAATCTATACTCCTTAGTAAGACTGGTTGTCAGACTTTCTAGCTTTTAATTAGATTATAGTCTTCATCTTTTTATCTAAATAATCTTTATATAAATAAATCGATCTTTCTAGATCTGTCAACTGGCCAAGTATACTCCTAGGTCCAAGGCTTGGGGCCACCTGCCCATGTTACTAGCTATTCAATGGTTGCCTAGTAGACTAGTTTCAGTACGGTCGCGGCGTGACGCCTGTCGGCACCCGTCACCACGTTACGTGATGAGGTAAGCTGGTTCGCAGTTACAGTCTGTCTCATCTGATTTCACCTGGAAATTAAAGTCTTTCATAATAACAAAAAGTTAACAGCAATTCCAACCCTTTAAACGGCACAGGGTGGATAGTATGAAACATGGCCGGTATCTAAGTAGTTGTGTCCGCGGCTTAACGGTTCTTAACAAGCTTAGGAATAATTAACTTTTAGAACGCCACGTCAAAGTAAGAAACAGGTACCCTCAGCGCCACGCCAAGCTTAGAATTCATCCATAATTACCTACAATATAGTAAAGAGATCGAAATTATATTGATCAAAACTGACTATAAATTTTAACTTTTAAAAGTCTGCCATGTACTCGTGGCCGTATGGTGCTTGGCACTTTTTGACTTGTCATCCATACGTGACAGTGGCGGTCTAAAGGTTAATAGATAAACAGCAGATAAAGTACTAATCTGCTTAGAAACTGGCCATAAAAACATCGAAAGACACATACTGTACATACACTCACACGGGAAATAAACAACACACTGTATACAAAGGTACAACATAAGCGAGCTTCATACCGTCACGTTTTGAGAGAAGTTTTTATACCAAATCGCAACAGAAGATAACTGATTACAAGTTAACATGTATATGAAAAATAACGTAACGCCCAAAATCATTCATTTTACAAAAATAACCTATGATATATGCAGGTATGTCCTGATATGTACCTGAGCCCCAAGTCCCACATCCCCAATCACCGTATAACCATAAACTCACAAAGTTACGCTCGCTTGATCACATCCCTAGCATCGGGCCAGTAGCGGACCTAAACAGGAATACAATGATAACGGATTTGCCGTAGATACTTCGAAATTTGTGGACTTCAAACACTAAAATTAAATCCAGTGTATATCATATATACATAAATATATCAAAATGAATGCCTATTTCCCTCGGTTACGCCATCAGGTAGGTTGTTATGAAAGAAAAAAATCAGGGCAACGTCTGTCGGGTCAGCTAGTTTGGAAATAAAAATAAGACGGATGCCAAGTAGAAAACTATTTGATGGAGTGTCTGAAACATATTTTTATTTCAAATAGATATATTTGAAAGTATGGTACGGTGCCAAGGAGTTGATCTCATGAGGATAATTCTCCAATATATTAATTTTATTTACTTTTTTGCGAGGAAAGTTTCTCTTAGTTGGCACAACATCTCTGCCATTTCACAAACGAAGTCAACCTAATTCGTACTCACCATGAGGAAGTGATGCAGGGTCAAGGCCTCCGCCCTGGGCCGGAGGTCAGGGTCGTGCGTGAGGCACGACATGCAGAACTCCTGGCCCTCCTCCGACAGGGTGGAGGGGATCTCCGGTCTACCGCCCGACCCCACCAGGAACATTATCTGGTAGTTGCTGTCGTATTGCGAGAATGGACGCTGGGGAAAAGGTTTTATGGCGAATTAGTTGGCAATATAGTTGGGAAAATAATTGCGTCCTGACGCTAGGCGTCTTGTTTTAGGCGTCCTGAAGCTAGGCGTCTTGATTTAGGCGTCCTGACGTTAGGCGTCCCGACGTTAGGCGTCTCGACGCTAGGGGGCCCGACGCTAGGCGTCTTAATTTAGGCGTCCTGACGTTAGGCGTCCCGACGTTAGGCGTCTCGACGCTAGGGGGCCCGACGCTAGGCGCCCGGACGCTAGGCGTCTTGTTTTAGGCGTCCTGACGCTAGGCGTCTTGATTTAGGCGTCCTGACGTTAGGCGTCCCGACGTTAGGCGTCTCGACGCTAGGGAGCCCGACGCTAGGCGCCCCGACACTATACGTCTTGATTTAGGAGTCCTGACGCTAGGCGTTTTGATTTAGGGGTCCTGACGTTAGGCGTCCCGACGTTAGGCGTCTCGGCGCTAGGGGGCCCGACGCTTAGCGTAAATTTCCATCAATATTGAGAGGAAATTTGCAAAAATATGCCTTTTAATATTGTTATAATGGAAATATACCTTGCCAGAAGCCATTTCAGTGACGACGCAGCCGAGCGACCAGATGTCAGCCGCGCGCCCGTGACCCGACGACTTCATGAACACCTCCGGCGCCATGTATGCTGCAATATAACATTAAACCTCATGTTAACAGTTAAATTAACATCGCAAATAAAATTTAAGATGGGCTACTTTGAATAAATGATATCCAATAAAAATTAAAAAAAATACAAACGAGGTTTAATCACACTAAGCACAGAATTATCGCTTAATTACAGTTAATAGCACATTGATAACGTATTTAACGATATGACTGCAAAGAATTGTGTGATAACATTAGATAGAAAAGTATGGAGAACAAAATCTTGTGTTGACTAACCAGAAATAATTTATGCTAACGTACCTTGCGTGCCGACGAATCCCTGCAGTTCGCCGGGCGCGGTGGTGTTGGCGCGGATCTTGACGGCGCAGCCGAAGTCGCCTAGCTTCAGGCAGTGCCCTTCGTTTGTCAGGAATATGTTGCCGCCTGGAGACAGACAAGTAGTACACAATTTGCGATAAAGTTACATCATTAGATAAAGATTATACGGAATTAAGCTGGTCTTGAAATAAGCCGCATAGAGTCGTGTACAGTCATTGATCTTTGAATTAGCTGTAAGGGCTTTCTTTTTGTAGCGATACTGTCGTGTGTAGGTATCGATACAGACGAGCAGCTGTGTGCCCTCGCTTACAGGACCAGATTCGTTCGTGATGTAAACGCGATTCTGTCGCGACGCAAACGCGATTCGGTCGCGATACAGTTACACTGATGTTCGTCACACTCCTTCCCCCTCTGTTCGATAGGGTGACGTGCAGCTAGCACGACAGTGTACGTACTCTTGATGTCGCGGTGCGCGATGGCGCGCGCGTGCAGCTCGCGCACGGCGCTGAGCAGCTGGGCACGATAGGGTGACGTGCAGCTAGCACGACAGTGTACGTACTCTTGATGTCGCGGTGCGCGATGGCGCGCGCGTGCAGCTCGCGCACGGCGCTGAGCAGCTGGGCACGATAGGGTGACGTGCAGCTAGCACGACAGTGTACGTACTCTTGATGTCGCGGTGCGCGATGGCGCGCGCGTGCAGCTCGCGCACGGCGCTGAGCAGCTGGGCACGATAGGGTGACGTGCAGCTAGCACGACAGTGTACGTACCATGGAGAACAAAATAACGAGCGGAGATGCCACAAGGCAACCAGGCCTTGTCGTATCAACCAGGGCATAGGCAGGGCTTACACGTCACAGTGGGCGTGGCTTAAATCCTACTCTCAAGTGAGCTGTCGTTCAGTTCGGTTGTGTTGTATTTGATAGCTTTTTGTCATATAATTATTTTCACGATGAAATGTGCTATTCTTGGATGCAAAAATTACTCAGAGTCAAAACAGAGACATGTTGATAGCATAACATTTCACCTGTAAGTCGTTAAAATATGTATTTTTCATTTTTTACCATATTTTCATAGCTGATAGCTAGTGACATCTGTCATCGAATGGCTGAATTTTTTACAATTACTTTCTGATTTAATCCTTTTATTTTATCAGTGGTTGACTAATATGTTTTGTTTAACTAATATATTTGGTTAAGCTTTTTACGCTAGCTACAAATTATTTAGTTGATAAATGAGTAAATAAGACACGTGAAATAAGGTTTTTTGCATACGAAAAACGCGTCATCTGTCGGCAAGTAGTGGACCTATTTTTGAAACAAAATAGGTATATTGAGCATAGGAGGGTGAATGTACCAGTTGCAAACTATGGAAATGTTTTACTATTATTACAATATTTTTTGTTTATCATTAATTGACTTTTTTCTTACCATTTTAGATTCCCTGTTGATATAAATATTAGAAATGCTTGGATACGCATTATAAATAAACCTAACTGGACACCAACAAAGTATTCAAAAATATGTTCCATGCATTTTAGCAAAGAAGATTTTTACAAGACTAAAAAAGGTTTAACTAAATTGCGTCAAGGCACCTTGCCTAAATTATTTTTACCTAACAAGGTAACAATAACGTAAATAGATAAACCTAGTAAATATGTAGTTAAGAATGATTATTAAATACGATTAGAGAATCTAAAAAAAGCTGTGTTGGGGACGGCTTACAGTCTTAACCTGATGCAGCTGCCTATCTGACCTTCACAACCCTGGGCCTTAACCCCAAGTTATCTGGGCAACCTTATACCCCTTGGTAAGACTGGTTGTCAGACTTTCTGGCTTCTGACTACCCATATCGACTACCAAAGGTATAAATCATAGCCGGGACCTTGCCGTGTGCCTTCCGAAACACGAAGGAACTCGTTAAGATGGTCACCCATCCACGGACAAACCGCGCCAAGCATTGCTTATCCTTATGATCGGTCGACCCGTGCAGCTTTTACTTAGCCACAAACTCCTCAAGTAAAGTAGAAGGTACGTACACATATATGTAGTATAAATTTTATAACATAAATTATAACTATACCTTTATAGGAAAATGAAGAGCATGATATAATGATTGTTTCTCCATATAAAAATCCAAATTTAGAAAAAAAAATGGTACCTTTTATTAAAGTAAATGATTCAGCAAGAAAAAAAACGCTGAAATGGGAATTAAATAGACTGAGATTTGAAAATCTTAAAAAGGAAAAAAAAATTAGTCAACTGCAAGCAAGAAACAGACGATTAAGAAAAAAGGTTACAATTTTAACTTCATTATGTGAACAATATCATGTATTTTTCATTGAACAGACAGCATATTTAGGCTTTGTTGTATAATACTTTTAGAGATATAAGTAGATGTAATTTACGTTCAGGTAGTTACTGCCAATTTTCATGAAACTTGTATCTAGGGCTGCTGGGCTTTGGTTTAGAGTATCTTCAATGGTCCAGAAGCTGCAATCTAGTGTATCATTTTATTATATAAGGGTTTTTCAAGTTCCTTGAAATTGAAAAATTTTAAACAGTTTACCTTTTTGCAGATAGCATCAGTCCAGAGCATGTTAAGTGAACTTCAGCAAAAAAACATTATAATATCTTCTGATCTGGACCTCCTTAAAAACATTGACATTAAATCAAGAGAGCTTGTTAAAAGACAAGTCCAAAAAAAAACCCTTGGAAAAAAAGTTTCCAAAAAATATTCTGCAAATTTACGAACTTTTGCACTAACTCTAAATTTCTATTCGCCCAAGGCGTACGATTATGTCAGGCGCACTTTTGACACATGTTTACCCCACCAGCGGACCATCGCAAAATGGTATCAAACGGTAAACGGTACGCCAGGGTTTACAAAAGAGGCATTTACAGTACTGAAACAAAAAGTACAACAATTAAAACATCCCCTCTTTTGTAACTTAGTTCTGGATGAAATGGCCATCAAACGACACGTTGAGTGGGATGGATCAAAATATTACGGCTATGTTGACTGTGGTGCGACTTTCGAAATTGATACCTTGAACAGAGCCACTCAAGCTCTTGTTTTAATGTTAGTTGGTGTAAACGACTCTTGGAAATTACCCGTAGGCTTTTTTTTCATTGACGGCATTACAGGTAATATTTTTGTTTAATATTACTAAGTAGTCACTTTTTTTAAGCTGATGCATATGGATTCCTTTTAGTTCGTATATTCATAACTTCAAGCAATTAATATTTACAATACAAATACGTAGTACCTATTTAGTTTCAAGAGTTCAAGAGTGGCTTGCAACGGAGAAATAAGGATGCAGCAAGCGCAGGGCCAATTATTATTTTAAATGAATTTAGGGCCAAATTAATTGTTTTTTTTTTATTTGACAGTAATAGATCAAGCTGAAAGAAGTTTTAGCTAAAGTCTTTATGTTTCAGGAGAACAACGTGCATGCTTGGTCAAACAATGTTTGATCAATGCTCATAACACCGGCGTGAAAGTATTGGGACTAACCATGGATGGATGTCCATCGAATATCAGCATGGCAAAAATTCTTGGTTGTTGTTTTGATCCTGATGATCGTATCAAAACCTTTTTCAAACATCCCTGTTCTGATGATACAGTTCATGTTTTTTTGGACGCATGTCATATGCTAAAATTGATACGGAATGCTTTTGAGTATAACAAAATTTTATATGATTACCAGGGAAATGCTATTGAATGGAGATACTTGGTTGAATTAAATAATTTACAGAAAAAGGAAACTCTCAATTTAGGAAATAAATTAACAGATAGGCACATCTACTTTCATAGAGAAAAAATGAAAGTAAAGTTGGCTAGTCAACTTTTTAGTACCAGTGTTGCAAAGGCTTTAGAATCGTGTCAAGAAAGACACGAATCTTTTAAAAACGCCTCTGGAACAATATTGTTTTTAAGAATTATAAACGATTTATTTGACATTTTAAATTCAAAAAATTTAAAGCAGTATGGGACCAAAAAAGCACTTTTTGAGGGCAATTTTTCTAAAACTTTATCATTTTTAATTTATTCTAAAAACTATTTATTACATTTAGCTACAACTTCGGAAAACATTATAAAAACACGAAGAAAAACTGGGTTCCTTGGCATTATTTTATGCATCGAAAGCGCAATAGGAGTATATAACAGTTTGGTCATAGAAAAAAAAGCTGTAATATATTTACCGTTATACAAATTCAGCCAAGACCATCTGGAATTGTTCTTCGGCAATATAAGAGCACATGGGAGGACAAACAATAACCCCACAGCGCGTCAATTCCAGGCGGCTTACAAGAAAACTTTGATCAATACCGAATTAAAAGACTCCTTTAGGGGGAATTGTATCCCTCTAGAAAACATCGGAATCCTTTCTTGTTCGTCTCGTTTAAGTTCTGTTGATCTTCTGAACAACACAAGCGAAAGATACAGAATCGCAGACGAGAGCTCGGATTCCGATGACACGGATTTCTTTCAGTATGCCTTGACCGAAAGCAACATTATTATGGAGAGTGAATATTGTGACACGCACCAAATTGTGTCATATATTGCCGGATATATAGTACGGTCCCTGCAAAAAAAAATTAAGTGCGAAGAATGTGTTCTTTCTCTTCAAGCATTGCATATTGATACTGGCCACAGACTCATCAAACTAAAAAGTAGGGGGAATCTTGTTTTTCCATCTAAAGACGTGGTCAAAATTTGCTTGCGAACAGAAGTAATAATAAGAAAACTTAAGAAACAGAGTTTAAATGTTCATAACTTTACACCCTATCATATCGTTCATTCTACACTTAAGAGTCTAATAGGAGAGAATTGCTTCTTATCATTAAGTGCGCATTCTCATGATCAAGATCCCATTTTCAACCACGTTACATTACTGACTAAAGCTATCAGCCAAAGTTATTGCAACGTAAGACTAAATTACTACAGTAAGCTGGAAAATATTGTTCTTTCCAAACGACATCATTTAAATAAAACTATTTTATTTAGTGGTCAATAACTATTTATTTTATATTAAATTGATTATGTTATACCAGCTTCTGCTCGCAACTTCTTATGTGAATTCCAGTTAACGTCTGAGGTTATAAAATTTGTTGCCCAGGCATATTTTCAAAAATAATTCAAACCCGTCAGTAATTCCGAAGATTAGCGTGTACAAACAAACAGAGATAATTTTATTTTTGCATTTGTGTTCTATTATTATTTCTAAAACCCCCTCATTCTTTTTAATGCATCAATTGTATGGACACAGTTTTTTTTTCTATTTTATTATATGACTGTATAGTGAATAATATTTTAATACTGTAAAAATAAAGCCTATATTTTAAGATGAGAAAGTAGTATTATTATTAGCTTATGATAAAAAGCACCGTCCTCGTCAATCGAACGGAACTTCTTCCATATACAGTGTTAGGGTGCGAAGATAACGACAATATGCTATGCTGAAGGACTCTTCTTCAGTATTCAATTCAGTTTTACGCTTTTGGACTTCTATTTCTTACCGACACTAAAAAAATTTCAATATCAAGCATTGAAATCATTACCCGTAATCCGTTTTTTTCACTCGCAGTATGCTGAAAACTGGTGCATCCACCCTACTAATTTTGAGTTTTGGCGAATGTTCTAGAATTAATGTTCGTGCTGGTCACGCCAAAGTGTTGAGTAGACGAACTAAAATTAAGAAAAGTTCGTAAGTCAACCCATAAATAACACCAAGGTGTAATTTTAGACCCAGGTGTAGAAAAATCCACAATGTTAATTGAATGTGGATCTTTACTTTACATTTTAAATTACTCCCAATGGAATAAAAAAATCTGCTGTTGAGCCTGGATAGTAATGAGGGTTGTAAGTCTTTTCTAACTATATTTCGTATTTTGGTTTTGCTAGAAATAGAGCGTCATCTATTGTAATGTCATAAAACTGCTGAGTTTGTATTCGTGTTTAAACGATGAATTTTGCTAATCTTGGGGAACTACTGGTTTGATTGTAAAAAATCTGTGTTAGATAGCTTATGTAGTAGGGGGAGGCGAAGAAGTTCCTATGGAACGCCGGTTATGTAGATACTGTCTAAAAAATACTATTTCAGCTTCAATGGCAGACAGAAATAAAAAACAGAATTTTTGGATAATGTTTCTCATCTTACACATTTTGCTGGGCTTATTATAAGTTATCTCACAAGACATTTCTCTATCAAGACGATATAATTTTTAGTTTTGGGACATTTGTACCCTACAGTGTAAGTAATGTTGCAAAAAGTATCGATGTTAGTTTAGTGTTAAATTTTTAGTTATTCTATTCGATACTAGGTGGATTTACAAAAAATGGGTGGGTTCCAAAGTAGGTGGAGCATAGGCGGAGTCATCGCCCATTCCTCGTCCCCCGCACACCCGCATTTAGGCGACGCTACTTTCTTAGGAGATTTTACGTTGTGGCATCTCCGCTCGTTATTTGGTTCTCCATGGTACGTACTCTTGATGTCGCGGTGCGCGATGGCGCGCGCGTGCAGCTCGCGCACGGCGCTGAGCAGCTGGGCACGATAGGGTGACGTGCAGCTAGCACGACAGTGTACGTACTCTTGATGTCGCGGTGCGCGATGGCGCGCGCGTGCAGCTCGCGCACGGCGCTGAGCAGCTGGGCACGATAGGGTGACGTGCAGCTAGCACGACAGTGTACGTACTCTTGATGTCGCGGTGCGCGATGGCGCGCGCGTGCAGCTCGCGCACGGCGCTGAGCAGCTGGGCACGATAGGGTGACGTGCAGCTAGCACGACAGTGTACGTACTCTTGATGTCGCGGTGCGCGATGGCGCGCGCGTGCAGCTCGCGCACGGCGCTGAGCAGCTGGGCACGATAGGGTGACGTGCAGCTAGCACGACAGTGTACGTACTCTTGATGTCGCGGTGCGCGATGGCGCGCGCGTGCAGCTCGCGCACGGCGCTGAGCAGCTGGGCACGATAGGGTGACGTGCAGCTAGCACGACAGTGTACGTACTCTTGATGTCGCGGTGCGCGATGGCGCGCGCGTGCAGCTCGCGCACGGCGCTGAGCAGCTGGGCACGATAGGGTGACGTGCAGCTAGCACGACAGTGTACGTACTCTTGATGTCGCGGTGCGCGATGGCGCGCGCGTGCAGCTCGCGCACGGCGCTGAGCAGCTGGGCACGATAGGGTGACGTGCAGCTAGCACGACAGTGTACGTACTCTTGATGTCGCGGTGCGCGATGGCGCGCGCGTGCAGCTCGCGCACGGCGCTGAGCAGCTGGGCACGATAGGGTGACGTGCAGCTAGCACGACAGTGTACGTACTCTTGATGTCGCGGTGCGCGATGGCGCGCGCGTGCAGCTCGCGCACGGCGCTGAGCAGCTGGGCACGATAGGGTGACGTGCAGCTAGCACGACAGTGTACGTACTCTTGATGTCGCGGTGCGCGATGGCGCGCGCGTGCAGCTCGCGCACGGCGCTGAGCAGCTGGGCACGATAGGGTGACGTGCAGCTAGCACGACAGTGTACGTACTCTTGATGTCGCGGTGCGCGATGGCGCGCGCGTGCAGCTCGCGCACGGCGCTGAGCAGCTGGGCACGATAGGGTGACGTGCAGCTAGCACGACAGTGTACGTACTCTTGATGTCGCGGTGCGCGATGGCGCGCGCGTGCAGCTCGCGCACGGCGCTGAGCAGCTGGGCACGATAGGGTGACGTGCAGCTAGCACGACAGTGTACGTACTCTTGATGTCGCGGTGCGCGATGGCGCGCGCGTGCAGCTCGCGCACGGCGCTGAGCAGCTGGGCACGATAGGGTGACGTGCAGCTAGCACGACAGTGTACGTACTCTTGATGTCGCGGTGCGCGATGGCGCGCGCGTGCAGCTCGCGCACGGCGCTGAGCAGCTGGGCACGATAGGGTGACGTGCAGCTAGCACGACAGTGTACGTACTCTTGATGTCGCGGTGCGCGATGGCGCGCGCGTGCAGCTCGCGCACGGCGCTGAGCAGCTGGGCACGATAGGGTGACGTGCAGCTAGCACGACAGTGTACGTACTCTTGATGTCGCGGTGCGCGATGGCGCGCGCGTGCAGCTCGCGCACGGCGCTGAGCAGCTGGGCGGCGTAGCGGCGCACGGTGGGCTCGGCCAGCGCGCCCGACGTCGCCACCAGCGCCTCCAGCGACCCCTCCACGCACAACTCCATGAACAGCAGCATCTCCTCCTGCGCCAACACAATACACATTCACTTCGCTGCACTCTACTGCTGCCACAGTAACAGTTATAGTGCATCAAATTAATTGGTTAGTGAGGAAACAAGGCAAACAACAATATGTCCTGCGCAGCTGAAGCCAACGACAGTCATCATGACTGATGAATGAATGAAGGATATTATAACCCCCAGGTTGATGTGGTGGTTACATATCGTACTGACCCGGTGCAGTTCACAGCCGTAGTAGCGCACGAGATGCGGATGCAAGATGCCCTCGAGCACGCGCAGCTCGTTGGCGGCGCGCTGCAGCGCCCGCCTGTCGCCCACACCCACGGACAGTTCCTTCATGGCGAGCAGCTGTCCGCTCTCTGTGTTTACCACGGTGTACACCTGCAGACAAACGGTTATGGAGTTTTCGCCAAATCTACTGGCGACTTAGCACAGCTGTGTGCCCTCAGACATACCCCTTCCGCACCTCCAACACTTTCTAATATCCAAAAACAGTTTATTTCCAGTGACACTAGCGATTTTCCGAACCGCCATTAAGTTTAGCACGTTTTTCGTATTGTGAAGGTGATTTGATAAGTTATATTCAAAAACAAATTCATTTACGATATTATTACATGTTCACAAATATTACGCAATTATATTGATTGACACCAGTTTGTGACATGACTAAAGCCTTTGACTACGTTAAACATTACTTTCTTCTACACAAACTTGACAGGTACGGTATTAGAGGTAACGTTTTATATTGAAGCTTACCTAAGCAATCGTAAACAACAGACAGAAATTACTAGGATATGTCTTAAAAGTAAAATACAAATATCAATCGGAAGACAGGGAAGTCAAATTCGGAGTTCCGCAAGGCACTGTTATCGGACCTTTAATGTTTTTGCTATACATAAATGATTTTCCTAGACCAATTCAACAGCCAATGGTATTATTTGCTGACGACAACACGGCCATAGTCAAATGTACAAATAAAGCGGAATATGAAACCAGTTTAATATTAGTTTCATATTAAAAAATATAATAAAGTGGCTATATAAAAATAACTTAATATTAATTTGAAAAAAGAACACAAAAGTAATGCACTTTTACCAGCGTTAACATCGTAACGCTTTGACTATTTCATATAATGGACAAAGTATATTACATATATGTATATAATAAGTATACTTAATTAAATCATGTGTGTCACAATGAAGTTCGTATTTAGGTTTGAGGTAAACAAAGTACCTTGCCGAAGGAGCCAGCGCCGATCTTGAGGCCGCGCTGCCACTTGAAGGTGAGCTGGCGCAGCTTGGGCTCGTAGCTGGGCAGCGGCGCGGCGAGAACGTGGCCCACGCTCTTGGCCTCGCGCAGTCGCGCGTCGCGCGCGCTGTCCACGCGCTGCAGCGCCGCCACCACGCGCCGCCGCCGGCCTGCCGCGGTACACACGCTCTTACCGACTTTGTTCTCTCTAACTATTACATTATGCCGAATTACGCTAGAAATTAATGAAAGACAACAACAGGCAGCAGAGATGAGAATGATACGATGGATAGAGTAGAAGAATGAATATATAAGAGTAAGTTTAAAAGTGGCACCGGTTACCGAAAAACTATGTGGGAACCGGCTAGCATGGTATGGGCATGTAATGCGGAGGAATAAGAATCACGGTGTGATGAAAGTTTTGAGCATGAATGCAGGTGGATAAAGAGGAAGGGGACGACCAAAGAAACGATGGAATGATTTTGTGAAAGCTGATATGGCTAGAAATAATGTTACTTGTGAGATGACGGCAGATAGAAGAGTGTGAAAGAAGAAAACATACTGAGCCGACCAGCAATACAATTTGGGATGAGGGCAAGAGGATAATGATGATGATGGTGAATTACGAAAGTCATTTTTAAACATTTGTTTTCTAGCAACAAATACAACCTTTTAAGCAATCAATCAATATTAATTTACTTCTAAACATTGTTACTTCATTTTAGACCATTGAGGTTGGTTGAATCTGAATACCATAAAAATATAAAACAATTTCTAAGTTACGTGAGATCATTTAATCATCGAGAAATAAAAGATAAGATAAAAAATTGGAAAGAACTTTCAATAAAACGATTTTAAATGACTGGTATAAGGATGAAGCTTACTATTACACTCTGTCTCAGCATAGCTGAGAGGGTCGGTCTCCATGGGCGGTGGCGTGGGCGGCGTGGGCGCTTCCCGACTCGTGCTGTTGCTCGGGAATGGACTCTGAAATTATATAACATTAGTTTTAGATCTCTGTTTTTCAGATTGACTAAGTATTTTGTCAGTTTTATACACACACTTCCATTTAAGGCTCTACTACTTCGTTGTGAGATTAACGTTAAACGTCGGGGGTGCTGCTAACTTTAGTGCAATACCTTGATCGAAGAAAAGCGGCACCACGACGGCAGTGTAGCGCTAGGTACGTTTTATTTTTAACTTTCCAAATTACAGCTTTTTGCGAGGATATTTTTAAACTAACCATGAATCGATACGAACCCAAAAACGACGATATTTTTTTTGTTTAAATCCCAAAAAGTATCGTCAAAACTGCGTATAACTTTAAAACGGCTGAGCCGACTTTCATAAAAACATGCTGCACAACTGCTTTCAACTAAAACGTGGTACAGTCAGACAAATTATTTTTCTAAGGGTCATAGAAGTGATAAGGGTATGTTTTAAATATACTTTGCCCCACTCCATGTATAGCGTGTATGAGTACATGTGTGCATTACGTGGTACGTAAGGATAGTGCAGCAGGTGTACCTGCAGGCGGGGCCGCGGGCGCGGCGAGTGCGTCTGCGGGTGCGGCGCGGGCCGCGACCCGATCACGTGCGAGATGCACCCGTCCATCAGAGTCTTCAGTTCCTGTGCAAAA
The DNA here is from genome assembly GCA_958496145.1 of Heliothis peltigera. Taxonomy (NCBI): domain Eukaryota; kingdom Metazoa; phylum Arthropoda; class Insecta; order Lepidoptera; family Noctuidae; genus Heliothis; species Heliothis peltigera. Next base: position 342,116 of record OY292332.1, read on the forward strand.
GAAGAAAGTGTATAATTTTATCAACTCAAAAAAAGTTTTGTTTTGATCTATTTCATTTATATTCAGTTAAGATTTAATTTATAGTATGTCAAGTCCAGTTAAAAGAATTTACGATAAAACTGTTGTTATAAAATTATATGATGTTAATAAGTTACCTCAAATTCTTCCTCGCTGAGATGCTTCGTGTTGCGCGGATCGCACGCCAGCATTAGGAATTCTAAGCCTTGACTTGCCCATCTGTAACAGAAAATGTACTTCCCTCTAATACTTATGTTTATTTGCCGTAGGCCTGTTTTAGGAACATCTCTTTCTGGGTAAGCTTTACCACCGTAGATCTCATCCATGCTGGATTGGGATCAAGAGCGATCTCATTATTAATATAAAAAAAATATATATGTATCTTATTTTCATATGTATCATGTTTTATGGAACAAATTAAACTTTATTCTATTAAGCTGATTACTGTGGCAGTAACGTAACATCGATTTATTTGGTATTTGTGTGAGTGTCGGCAGCACCTGGGGCGCAAGCCTCGGCCGCGGTCGCAGCGCTCGACCACGAAGAGCATCCAGCACGTGGCGAACTGGATGACCCCGCGCGCCACCCGCGCCGCCCAGCGCTGTTCCTCGCAGCTGGCCGTGCGACGCTCCAGCCCGGGGAACGTCACGCCCGGATCGGCTCGCCGCAGTTCTACTTCATCCTCGCCTTTCTTGTCTGCTGACCCCGATAGGAGGAGCTCTATACTATTTTGGACCTGAATAATTGTGTGGTTTAATAAGTAAACTGTGATACATAATGAAAAAATATGGGATAGCCAAATAACACAATGACATATCTTTATCATGCTTGATCATGATATTCATACTTAAAACGATAAGCCATTAGTGCGGCAATAACGTTGGATTTTCCAATTTCAATCCAATAAATACAGAAAATTCATATGAAAATTCGCTTTTCGTGATTTATTACTTTGTTTTGATAATTTACTGTTTCAGATACACATAATCAAAAGAATTGAACAAAAATACGTAATGACACGTAGACCTCACTGACCTGAGTCTCCCCAAAATGATGTATATTATCGAAGAGTCGCTCGTCGAAGACGCTGTTCTCGTACTCGTCCACGATGCTGTCGGACCGCAGCAGGCGCGAGCGCCGCGCCGGCGGGGACGCGGGCCGCGCCGCCAGCGCCGGCGCCGGCCGCGACGTGTCCGACACCAGCCGGTGCAGCTCTTTGTGGATCTGCGACCGACAGGTTCAAGTGCCATGGTTATATGGAGGAACATTTTTCACTGTTGAGCTATTATCGACATTGACCTCATTAAATAAAGTCCTCCGTCACGTCTGTTTCTATCTGTTCCCGGACACTTTCGGGACGGACCGCTAGTATACATATATATACAAACTAGCAAACTGTGATATGAACAGCAGCGAATCGAGTATACTATAGATTATACTATTTCAAAGATGAAAATGTCGATAATAGTTTGACAGTGAGAAATGCTATCTTATACGCTTTGCTGTTGAACAGTTGGGACGTTTTAAGTGCTTAGTGAGCAAACGAATACTTTTAAGCTAGAAAAAATATACTTCCGTAAAGAAAACACACAAGACACAACAACTTGAAAATACATATTTTAGAGACAAACATCACAGCCACAAGCAGTTTCGAATATTTTTCACAATAACAGTAAGCTGTAAAACAACTAAACAATATCTAGACTAACTTAACTTAACCTAAAATACCAAAACAAAAATTAGGTCCAGTCTGAAACCAACATAAAGCCACAACAAACCTTAATATTATCTATACAATAGATAATTCATCTATTCTGCAATTGGGACTAAAGCAACGCAACGAACATTTACAGGATCGCAGAACTTTCAATGCTGTAACATGTACAGTGAGCAAAAAAAGACCATTAATACAATTACAAAATACTGTGTTCAGTGAGATTTTCGATACTCAGATTTTCAAATAATTTTGTTCTATATCGTGAAATGGACATTGAAGGCTAGGAGCCTTAAAGTCTCTCAGAAGTCACACAGTGCCCGCGGTAGTGTTCACGTTATTTTGTAGTTTTGATTGTATTAATAGATTTTTGTGCTGACTGTACATCGAAACGAAGACAGTGCGCTACACTAAAACAACATCACCAGCGCTAGAAAGCCAGAACAACGCAGCGTACACGCAACAAAAACGCAACGGCACAAAAACTCGTGGTGTGTGAGTGAATCCAGCCTACCAGTGGGTTAAGCGAGTCATGCACGAGCATAGTCTCGGGGCGGCGGCGGCGCGGCTCGTGCGGCGCGCGCGCCGGCTGCAGCGACGCGGGCCGCCGCCGCGACACGCGCTCCTCGCCGCCCTGCGCGTGCGCGAACTTGTATAGCTCGCGGTGCAGCTGCGGGCAGGCCCACCCCCATAGTGACAACTCACTACTGCACATCTCTACGTGCCGGAGCACTCGGCTATGCACTCAACTTGTACACTACTATCGCTTTTTTGTCAACAGGAAAATATGACTCAACAAGAAAAGGATAAAAGGACGTCGAATTAAACGTCCTCTTTTTTTGAAAGTCGGCAAAAATACCGTTTAACATTATTTTATTTCAAAAAGATAAATGTGGTAGAATAGTGCAGAACTTTAAGTATACATACAGAGGCTAAGTGAAAATACATACATAACACTTGCTCCAACTTGCATATAGAATGTGCAATAAAAGCCGCAGTGTTACACGAATAGCTGCATAGTGATAGTATAGAGCGTGCATGCATCTTGCTATCGTTACAAGAGATAAAAGGCCTACCCACACATAACAAAACCGAAGATTTTTTTCTAGATAAGGTTCACATAACACAGGAATTATATCATATACTGCGATATTTTGGAATATATGGGTAAGCCCTAAACATTGGTTTTAATACTTTTAAGTAAACTTAACCGTCAAAAGGTGTCAATATATATGAGATATATTGATTAAAAAATAAAAAATTAAAAAAGGATAATCATTGTCTAACATGTAACGCATTTTGGTAAGAAGCTAGGTAAAATTGGTACGCATTCTATCTTTGTCATTACTTTACGGGGGAAAAGATAAAATAACCATTTGCCTAGCCAAATCTCCTTTGTAAGACTTGTCAGATAGTTTCTAGCTAAAGACGAGGCAAGAAAAAATAAGTGACAATATTTTTTGCTAATCTAGAAAGACTCATTTTAGTACTTTGTCAGTCAACAATTTCTTATGTTACCTATATTCAAAGATTGTTGTTTCTCACCTCAAAGCCCAGTTTGAACATCTGCAGCAGCAGCTCGCGCACCCGGGTGGCGACGGTCTCGGTGAGGTCGCGCTGCTCCGCCTCGCTGGCCGTCATGCGGGACTTGGCCAGAATGAACTCGATGTGGTTGGTTATGAAATCTCGGATCGCCATTATTGAGTTCTACAAGGGAAGGAATGGTTTAAAGAGCTGTTTTTTTAAATGGCATTTTTTGTGTACTTTTTTTTAAATGTTAAGTAGAATCAGGTTGGTTGGTTAAAATAATTTAAATTGCATTGGGTGAATTAAATGTCGATGTCAGTCAGATAGTATAATAATATTTATTAGGCTGCAGTGTGTATTTACATAGTAATTACTTTTTGAATGGAAAAGCAGATTCACAAAATTGTCGTAAAGCTCAATAAGATTATCAAAAATATGTTGGTGTCAAAAAAATGTTTTCATTTTAATTATGTACTATGCAATAATGTGTGATCACTTTTTTAAACCAAAACCCTGTGAGCAGGTTAAGCTATATGTGAGAGAGGTACTGACGAAGATGTCGGCGCGCTGCTTGGTGTATGAGGGCGGCGGCGCGCGCGCGAGGCGGGCGGCCAGCGCGCGCGCCCACTGCGCGGCCTGCAGCGCCGCGTCGCGCGACGCCGCGTACACGCCCTGCGCCGCGCGACACACCGCGTAGATCGTGTACCTGCAGGACACCGACACGCTACGGGTATGTGCATATCTTCATATAACTACGGACACATTTTACATATTCTTTGCCTCATATAACAGCGACAAACGATGAAAGATATTTTTTTAAATTCAATAAATGACCTTGAAAACCAACTTTTCACAAAATGATAAACATTTCATATAACTGAAGAGTTCTCGCAAATCCGACACGACACGACGTACCTATACTAATAATATAGTTTGTTTACTAGAATGCACAATTTCAAGAAAAACAGTCCAGAAGGATTTGAAAAGCTCTCTACGTTTGATGGCCCATTTACATATGAGGTAACTGGTAATTAGTGACCGATATTTAAACACATGATTGCACTCATGATTACAAACAACTTTCCCAAAGAAACTTCTTTGTTTTTTTATCATTATAGCAAAATTACTGTGGCGCGTACAAAGTTCAAATTGCGCGCGCGCCATCGCTCGATCAGCTGTTAACAAAAAATTAGAAAAGAAGTTTCTTCGGGAAAGTTGTTTATAATCATGAGTACAATCACGTGTTTAAATATCGGTCACATATTACCAGTCACCCTATATATTTATGTACAGATACATTTCTACAGAATGCGGGAAAAAGCGCTAACGAAAACTTAAAACAAAAAAAATATATAGCAATTTTCATATGTGAAGTGGTAAAGAGCGCACTTACTTGTTAGGTTCGACGAGTTCTTTCTTGTTGTGTCTCATCATCTTGCCGATAGTATCGTCAAACTCCTTCAGCAGTCTGTTCAGCTGATTACACGTAATCTCACTGAAAACGGAATACAACTCAGTTATAGTTTTAATTTGAATATTAAGCGGTTTTACAAATAATTTTAATAAAAATATTGACTTATGGGGAGTTTGTAGCGGGTGTAGTATTTTATGCTTTAATATTATAATCGATTGACGGAGGCCTTTGTCCAGTAGTGGACGTCTTCCGGATGAAACAACTATTAGAATCGAAAGATCAAGAGAAAATCTAGCTTTGCTAACGGTATCTTAATTATATTAGTGATTCATAACATTTAAAAGAGGGGGAAGCAATGAAGCAATCCCTTGAGTTTAAATCTCAGACAGGAGCGGGTCTTATTTTTTTATTCGCGTTAATAATATACCTCAAAGTAATATTCGATGCCATTGTTTAACTTAGGAAGTTCTCATAAAATTGAAATTAAATTAATTAAAAATTGCTTATTATTATTTATAATATGTATATAAGAAAATACATTTTCTACTTGATTTTTCTTTAAATGATATGCGAGACAAGATCAAAAAGCTAGTGCAGTAAGTAAGTGGTGTAGTGCGTACGAGAATGTGATGGGCGCGAGTACGGCGGCGCACTTGATGCGCTTGGCGAGCTGCGCCGTGAAGGCCCACTCGGCCTGCAGCCGCGGCCGGGGCATGTGCTCCGTCACCGACATCGTCGTCAGGTACGACAGGTATTGCTGCAACACACGCTACTATGTTGTACACACGACACCATATTAACCTAACCGATTTTTTTTTTCAATCAACTTTGAACCTTATGCTTCAGCGATAAAGTTGAAAATCTATTAAGGAAATTTGACAGATTCTAATAGTTTGATGTCGACAAAGCAACACTATCGAAATCTTCTTAACTGTCACTTAAGCTGAATATTTCTGTGTTTTTAGGTAAATTACACAGCGAGTAAGTCCAAATAACCTAATTTGAAATATTAGCTTTGGGTTCTTTTATTAATCTTATCTTATTTCCAGATTTTTTCTATAAAGAAAACAAAGCTTCAGGTTCTTAAAATATCATAAAATAAATCATTCAAAATTATACAGTATTTCAGCCTATATTACTTTCCCTGTCAGTTTTACCTACAAAGACAAATATCAGCGTAGTGTTATGTGATGAGGTGGGAAGTGGTGGTACCTTGAGCAGCGTCTCGACGGTGGTGTCGAAGGTGGAGGTGAGCAGCAGCAGGTCGGCGGCGGCGCGGCCGGCGGCGCGGCCCCCCAGCGCGGCCTGCACGTGCAGCGCGAAGTCCGCGCGCATCTCCGACGCTATGTCCAGCCCCTCGCGCAGCTCGTGGATAAGCTGCGAGATGATAAACCGAATTCCACCTCAAAAACTCTTAGGATAATGTAAGCATGTCTATTACACTGCACAAGAGTGCCTATACAAGGTCGGGCTATGAGTTTTGGGACAAGACAGCAATCATTTGCCTCCGTCCGCAATAAGCAGCCATACCCATAAAACTGATGACCAGATAGCGACAACTCGCTATAACGTTTAACATTAGCAGTCTCGCGGTTTCTCCCGCATGCCCAGGGAAATTCCTGTACCATCCTGAACATCTTCAGGGATGTCATAAAAAGCGCGAGTATCTCTCCGAGATCCCCACCATACCGTGTGGTTGCCGCTCTCAACTAATAACGTAGATGAATTAAAGCACATTGCTAGCGTATCTTCTAAGATTGTTATAATAACTGAACATAAAAAAATCATAATTCCAAGTAGACTGAATATCACAACCCCCAAAACACTCACCCTTCACTACTTTCTTACTGGTAAGTACAAGACACACTACACATTTTTCCAGTTTATTTCCAAAAAAACTTGATTACCTGTTTGACAGTGAGGCATGAAGGATGCTCGGGCCGCGCCTCGAGCCTGAAGGAGAGGTAGTCATGCACGGCTTCCATGCACAGGCTGGACAGCAGCAGGAAGTGGGACCGGTATGAGGGTAGACGCATTGACCGGCATTCCTCCGACCAGCATCCATATCTGGAGGATGTCAGGGTAACATACGAAAAATGATATGGTCCAACGGCACAAGATATGATTGGGATCAAAGGATCAAAATTGACCAACGTGTATCCCAAAATTGCAATCATAATAGGGTATTACACCATTTTTTTAAAACTGTTTTAAATTAATCCTGAGATCGTAATGAACTAGTAGAAATTTTGTTAATTTTTTAAAAAACCGAAAATCGCCCTAAAATCTGTTTTTTATTTATGATTTTGAATTTTCGCGCGGAAACGCTAGCCGCCATGCTTTTTCATCTCGTGACGTCACTCGGTTAGTAAACAATACGACTGCGAAAGACCAAGTAATAAGATTCGTGAAAATAATGAGTTATAATTGGTGTCTTGTGCCTGAATGCAAAAATACAAGTGTAAAAACGCCACAAAAATTATGGATTCAAGTGCCAAGTGATGTAAAAATGAGAAATACTTGGTTGAAACTGGTTGAAATTTCGCCACCATTAAAGTATTAACCATTGGCAGATTTGTACTTTCTGCTTTCACAAAACCGTCTTCCATAGTGAAATAAAGGCTAGAAGTCTACAAATGTGTTAATAACTCGTAAATTTATCAAAATAACAGTGCACAACTTATTTTCAGTAGATTGTTTACTATCGGAATGACGTCACGGCGGGACCCAATATGGCGAATGGCGTTATAGACATTTGAAAAACAGATTAGAAAAGACGATTTTTAAAATGGAATTATAAAATTAAAATTGCAATTTTATGAATAAATATCGACGTTTCTTGTTTACTTTTTTCGAAATCTATTATGAACAAACATTTTTATATTTTTCCTTACATAGTGTAAAATACCCTATTGTGTCAACGGTAATGTAGGAGGCCTTTGCCCAGCAGTGGGACAGTATAGACCCTCAAAAATGTTATGGGTTAACTGTTTATAGACGGCCTCTATTGCACAATAGAATTGACACAATTGAGTTACATTTAGCAAGTAAATAGGGTTCAAACAATAACACTACACAGACCTGCTAAGCTCATAAGTCTTAACTTCGTCTTCGTCCTGTCGCTCGGAGTCGGGCCGTTCTTGCGCCGGATCCTCGAACACTTCTTCCCCGTCCTCTTCAATAAGGTTCCCAGAATTCACAGTCTAGAGAAATAAAAAAGAAAATATCATGAAACTGATTTTTGGAAAACACTACAACGTAGACGTAAAATTAATCTAGTTAACAATGATTCTGCTGATTGGGTTTGCGTGCATTGCCTATCTACCAGTCAGTCCAAAATTTTACAGTGACTCCTAGCAAAATTAGATAACATATTAATTTCATCAGTCAAAGGTACAGAAGCAAATGCTTCTGAATATGACACATGTTAGTTTAGAGTGTGCGGCTTCAATTCCAGGTCAGACTATTACCAAAGTTTTCTAAGTTATATGTACTTTCTAAGTATATCTTGGATACCAATTATACTGCTTAAAGATGAAGGAAAACATCTCGAGGAAACCTGGACTGTAAGGTCTGAAATCATCAACCCGCATTGAGCAAGCGTGGTGATTAGCGCTCTATCCTTCTCTGTGTGAGAAGAGGCCTGTGCCCAGCAGTGGGACGATAGAAAGGCTATTGATGATAGAAAATTATGTTCAACAAAAGGAGTCATTTAAGGAGTAAGTGAATGTACTCACTTCAGGTTTCTCAAGTGTGAGGTAAACCTTGTCGAGCAGATTCATTCTCATCTTGTATATGAACATCATGCAGCGCCGCACGCCCTGCGTCTTCAGGATCTCTTGGTGGTAGTCCCTGAACGATATACAATCTTTTAAAATAGGTATTACAAAATAGTATTGAGTATTGTTCCCGTTAGACAATAGGGATGTGGACAACTAGTCAAATTCAATACTTTCAAAAACGGTTACTCTCTATGCAATTTGTATGAAAACACCACATATGACGTCACAGATTTTTCACATAAATCCGTATACTTATTTCGATTATATTATCAATAAAAAAATATAAACAGTTTTCGATTGAAAACGATAAATTAAACTGACATTATTTTAAGATGCTTTACAAAATGAATATGATAAAGTATTTTATTTATGACCTGGTCCACATCCCAATTCTATCAAAGGGTGATTGGCTGCGTAGTAACGAATTGTTTTGCCTGCTCCTGTATCAGTTATAACATATTATATATGGAATATAGGTATAAGGCACTCTATTGTCTTCCTTTATTATAGTGTATTATAGCAATGTAAGATGCAGCACATTTTAGAATCAGTTAATCAACTTTTCCTGTCCTTCCAAGTCCAAATATCACTTACAATTATGTGGGGTGCTTTTTAAAATGAACACATATTGATATTATAATAAGTAATAAATTGCAAAATGAATATCATGAAATGGCACAGTGAGCCACACTCGCTCGCGATATTTGAACGGCTCTAGTTTTCTTGTCCAACGGATAGTGCGCGTGCGCAGCACTCTATCCCGCTCGTGTAACCTCCCTTGCGCTGGTTCGGGTACATTCGAGCGTGAACAATGTTAATAAGTTATCGTCAAGAAATTTCTAGAAGATGTCGTACCGGTAGAGCGAGACGCTGCACTTGTCGAGCAGGCGCATGTGCGTGAGCTCGGCGAGCGGGCCGATGTCGAAGGCGTCACACGCGGCGGGCGCCGCCTCGCCCGACGCGTAGCCGCTCTCGTACGACGTGCCCGGCGACCCCGCCGCGATGCCCTGCGCGTAGCACGGGATGTCCGGCGTCGGCAGCCCGTTCGTCGACGCTATCGACTCTGCAATACACTATTTTATTGAACCCACCTTTAACGACAACCCTAGTTTTCACTAGAGGGATTTGTCATGAATTTATGTGCCCCTTAGGGCCAGTTTCACAGGTTGCTGATAAGTTCCATATAGTTTATCTGGCAGATAATTTCTAACCATTTCTGTTCATTTTTTTTACTTAGTAGATAGTGGCTATCCATAACCTATTAAACTGACCCATAGTGTTCTAATATAGAAGTACTCAGTACTGTGATTCTATGAGAACGTATTAATCCTGATGAAATTGTACCATCTCTCTGTGATAACAAAAACATTTTTGAAATTAATGCATTATCTACACTAATACTAATATTATATTGAAAAACTGAAAAGATTGCTTAAACGCATTAATCTCAGGCTTCTTATTTTGGTATTATCTAAAACCATTTATCGAGCTGACGGAAGCTAGATTTTCAACTTTATTGCTGGAGCATATGATTCAAAGTTTTTTTTACAGTTATGATGTGCTGACGTCTCTACATATTGGAACTACAATGAACAGGTAAATGTATCTAATAATTGAATGCTTTTATCGATACTTCACTAACTTTTAGTATATTATCACCGGGACAATAGAGCCATAACAAATAAAGTTCAATTACAACAGCAACTCACTCGTATCAACACCGCTATCAACATCATCACTCCCCTTCTCTTCCTCCTGTCCCTCTTTCTCGCCGTCCTCTCCATCCTGTTTCTCCTCACTTTGGACAAGTTCCTCTTTGATGGACCCTCCGGACTGACCGCTGCACTCGCTGCCGCTGGAGTCTGATGGGTTGCTCACGTTGAACCGCACTAGGCAGGTACGGTTTTCTGAGGACTGTCTGCAGGAGTAAAGGTTTGATGTTGGTATTGTGTCACAAGTTTATCATGATTAATCTTGACATTTAGCGCATTATAGTAGCCGTAGTATAAGTTGCGTTAACCGGACCAATTTATTGATATCTTGAATCTCGGGAAAAAGTCGTTCCGATCGACGTTGGGACTGATATCGATATCCATATGAGCTTACTGACACAACCATATCATAAAGATACATATTTTTGGCAAACTTTTGCTGACATGTTTAGCCAAACTGCACTTTTTTCAAACATTACAAAAATCCTTTTAGGTCTGCGAATGAATTATCCGAGAACCGCAATTGTGGAGGAAAGTAAGGGCGAGGAGATCCTTAAAACTAAAATTACCTGCTGATGCTGGAGTCCACGGAGGTGGTATGCTGTGTCCCACGCCGCTGGCTCTTGAGGCGGATGGAGCGCAGCATTCTTCGCATGGCCACCAGCTTCAGCCGCATGTGGAGTGCCATGTTGTACCATAGGCACATCGCCTGAGGGGGAAAAGGACTTTTAACACCGACAGCCATCGATAAAGTCGAGCAAATCTCTGCTCCAGAAAACCGTGCCTTGATCCTATTTTTGAAGAGCTGCGTAGCGATCTGGGGGTGTTCCACGGTCATGTTGCGCGAGGAGGGGTAGAGCGCGACGGCGTTGAAGAACGAGTCTACCAGCGCGCCCACCTCGCGCATGGCGCGCCCCACTGCCGCCGCGCACTGCACGCAGTCGAACGACAGGCAGCCGAACATCTGCTCCTCTGGAACCCAACGTACACCATATTCAAACCTCGACATTTTCGCCCATGACATTCGAACCAACATTAGGCATGTCTATAGAATGTTCTGGTAGACTGGAAGAGTATAAGCAGATCAATCGATGAACTGTCGATAGAATATAGTTTCCATCATACTGATAGCGTCGACCAATCTATTTTACCAATCTCCTTATTTTCGACGATTGGCGGTCGATCGATAGATCTAGAACACTTTAAGCAAAGCCACAGTCCGCAAAAACTCTAGTAATGCCCTAAGCGAAGCCACAGTCCGGAACAATCACTAATTTAGGAGACCAATACGCTAGTGATCAACTTATAGGCATACCTTCGTTGACCTCATCTTCAACCGTAAGATCTTCTTGTGAAGTGACGGGGTTCAGCGTGCGTTTACAGTTCGCTCTGCACGGGTTCTTATTTACAAACCTGAAAATAATTATAAAGTGATTTATCTTTACTACATAAAGATGTTTCCTTAAAAAGTATAGTCTTAATGTTTCACAATTGAGATAGATTAATTCAAAACACTTCAAATTTGGAATTGCACGTGTTCAAATTTGAGAATAGTTTTAATTCTATTGGTATCGAATTTGCGAGTCACAGTAACGCCAATGGTCTATCTTTTTATGGGGAAGCGAAAGGTCCAATAGTTTAGCCATGCATGAGCTTATCTAGAAAGATCTGTCAGTACTCACTTATACTCAAAAATATTATTAATAATCTTAGGCACGATGTTCCTCTGCGCACACAGATAGGCGTCCTGCTGCGCGAGAGTCCTGCCGGCGAGCTTGGCCTGCAGCTCCAGCCAGATGAGGTCCTTCAGCTCGTTCTGCCATACTTGCTCCTCGCGGCTTATCTAATGAGGGATTGGGAGATGAATGATGAAAAATGAAAGATGGTTTAAGGTTTTACCAGATCATGGATGTTTATCGATCAATGGTAGATTAGAGGGTTGACGTCGAGCGAAAGTTTCTACTACACTGATTCATCAATCTCTATTGACTTACCACCGATTGGCAATTTATCGATGGATCTTTACTTTTTTCTACTCCACATGATAATAATATTTCATTTTGGAACCCTAAATTTCACGTCTCATAGATTTCGTGTTGGTTTTATTTTAATTGAGTAATGCAATCTAGGTAACTTAGGTAACCGATTGTCCTAATCCACTCAGCCATTTTGGAGATATAAGGAAATAAGAAAATATATCATACAAGATACGCGCAAAAAACAAAATTGCCAATCGGATAAAAAGGCAAACAAAATATCAACACTTACGGCTCTCTTGCAGCCCTTCTCAATATTCCCCATATTGATGAGCAGGCTGAAAGTCTTGTGGAAGCTGACACGACTCGGAGGCAGTTCCTCATCACCGTCACAGCGCCAGCGCTCCTCGCACTCTGAAGGCAGCAGGGTGTCATGGCCGATAGTCTCGCGATTCTTCGGCCGGGAGGTCAGCGACATGAACCGGCTACAGGACTCCACCTGCGAGTGAAGCTGTTACATCTGTTAGCAAGCTTGGCTGGAGGATGTATGAGATAGAGGAATTTACTTATTAGCACAGCTAGAAGAGATATTGGAGGAATAAAGTAAGGGAGGAATATCGCTATCCCTTTTTTCGCTATGGATGGATATCAGATGGTAACGACGAGGCTAATTGTTAAGAGGTCAAAATTAAACCCCTTTTTCCCAGTTCCTATAAATAAAAAACTTATCGTTTTGCTCACGGGCGATAACATTTAACGTTTATTGTATGAGTCTCATGTCAAAAAACTACCATTCGTAGTCAAGGCGAATCGTTTATTTTTATAGGGACCTGGCTTTTGCAATATTTAAGTGTGTAGTGAATTCATTCCTGCTAAAAGGTCAATGAATTCACGTTATATTAAAGATATTAATTTGCCAGCTAATTAGCAATCTCCAATAACACCATGGTTTTCTTTTCCATTCCCCTTATTTTAGTCATTACACATAAAATCTTCAACGCTCAACTATATTATAAAGGATTTACTTACTAATGTGGGCACAGCCGGCATGGGGTTGGGAGACGGCAGCGAGTCCGCGCGCACATCTTGAGTGATGTCCTGCTTGCTGTCCCTGGCGCGGGAGCGGATCAGCTTGAGGCTGCACCGCTTCTTTAGACGGTCTAGCACTGAAACAGACGATAAGGCAGTACCTAAGCAACAAATCCATGGAAACAATGAATCAAACGCAATTGCATAAGCTTGTTCTGCTACTTTAAATGTAATTCTCTGAGGTCCAGGTCACTTGTGGAAGATTAAGGGCCAGTTTCACAATCTCCAAATAGCCACCATCTACCGAATAAATTAAAAAATGGAACAGAATTTCTATGAAATTATCTAGCAAATAAACTAACTGGAACTTATTCGTAGGTGGTGCAACAGGCCCTTTGCACAGTTTAAATCCCTTAGTCTCTCTACTAGGTATTCAATTATATTATTTTGACGGTATTAATTAACTAGTTTTCTATCTAATTACTACAATACTTACTGGGAGAGGATGGATCGTGCACCTGCTGGTCCACGACGTCTTTTCTCTCGCGCAGCAGACGCTGGAAGCCTGGAGCATCCAAGTGATTCCTGCAACAAAGACAAAGTTATATTGGATCTATGCTGAACAAATGTAAATGACCTACGGAAGTCATGGTTAAAAGAGGTCATTAGAGACCGCGGCAATTTTCGGGAGCCTTAAAACTAAGCTTTACACTTTAGGATGAAAGTTCCAAGTAATATACTGTATATCCCTTGCTCCCTTTACTGCGCTTGCGAGTGATTTGGATTTAAGTTAAACATCGAAATAGACCAAGGTCCAAATAACATATTTTTTTTCATAGAATGAGCAACACACTAAATAAATACAGACAACAACAAGTGTCTACAACAATTGCTTTGCACCGGGCACACTATTATCTAATTTAATTATCATTTCATTTCAGTTGTTCCAAGGACAGTATATTAGGAAATACATAGTTGTTCAAGATAACATAGCCAACTATTATCATGAACATCTGATGATTATAGTCTATGTATATGTAGTAGGCAACAGAACTAGTTTTAACTTATACATATAGCTTGAATAGCTTCCATTATTTTCTGCTAATGTTTTGCATAATAAGGGTACTTTGTTCTGCTAACTGTATGGCCATCTCATTAGGCCGAATCTGGAAGTTGAATAAATAAATTTATTACTATCGTATAAGAAATAGGTATCCGTAAAATACAAAAAAGATTCGTCTCTGAAAAGATGCTAACGTCAGTGGAGACTGACATCCTCATAGTGGACATCTCTCAAGGCACGGTATTTAAGAATGCAGTTCTTTAGTCAACTCGCGTTGCCACAAGCCAGTTTATAACCCATACCCTAAAGGCTCGGAATGCAGATCCAACAAGGCGATGGCCTTAGCGAGGTAATCATTTTCGTCTCAGGTTCACCACGGCACCTTCAACTTCAAGATCATATTTTCTTTCTTTTATCGAAAATTATCGAAAGAAACAGTCATAGATATTTATCGTAAATATGTTTAAGGAGTACCTAGTGTGAATATTAATTAATTAATTTTAACAGTAGATAATTTTATTGACGGATCGTGAGCGTGATATTGATTACAAATTGACGGATTTTCGTACATTAGTCATAGATAGAAACTTTGACATAATAATGGTATTGTTTCATTGTACTCAAAAGGCAATGGATCACAAGGAAATGAAGAATATGATTAAGGAGCAATAGCCATTCCTATCACGATCGATGCTGGTTTAAAAAGGAATGACTATCACATGCCTAAAACATTAGAGCGAAGGTGCCTATTACCAAAATATTTAAATAAAGCAATAAAAATACCAAGGGTTATGTATCATATCGAGGCAGTTCTAGTCACAAGTCTTTATCAGAGGTGTTTTGGCGGTAGCGCGCGGGCATTAGAAGAAGAAAGTTTGAAAAAGGCTTGGTCTGCAAGCCAGAAGTCGGCAGGAGAGGCCATCAGTGGACTGACACCAAATGGTGGCAAAATTTGTAACTTTTATCAATAGATTTTTTATTTAAATTTATTTTAGGAAATAGATCCCATTTAAGAAGCTTGGCAATGTATGTTTTATTTGGGTACACGAAGTTCCCAATAGTTCTCTCGAAACGAAAAATCAAAGAGTATACAATATACTACGTAAGAAGAGACGGGACTCCGAACAAAAAAAATAACTTATGAAACGTCAAAACAGGGCTATGCCAGGATAGCCAACTTAACGACTTTATTAGTCAGGGCCTTACAGTACTACCAATATACAATTAAAACCATGGTGTTGTGCAGTCTGTAAGAACTATCGATATCGATTACCGATATCGATAACCTACAAACCCAACAAAAAGGAAAATTTATTACCGTCGCGAAACCGCCAATGACCATGCCGATGTCATTGGCGGTTTCACGACGCCAACGGGCAATCTAGTTTAAAATAAAATAAACATGTACAAATAAATATTTTACTTGATCCAAAGTATAAGTTGAATTAAAAAAAAGATTGACACAAAATGTAACTACAACAAAATTATATACAGGGTGTAACGGAAAGGGGGTATACATCCGAAGGGAGGTCAATGTACTCGTAAAACTAAACAACGTTCAACAGAAAAAATACGAAATTCGATAAAAAATATTGGACGTTTCATAGAAAATTTGAACTTGTCACCTAAATATTGCATGGAGAGTTGCAATATTAATAGAAAAGTGGCATAGAAGCAAGCCTTATTGATGGAATAGCTGACTTTTTGAGCTGTGTCCTTTTTTCTTGAAATCATTGTCTTTAAAATGCTTTCCACAGATAAATTTTAATTCGCGGAGTTTTTCAATTGGCAAATAAGCTAGGTCCTCTTTTCCTACCATTTTCACCCATTCTTTACACCTGAAAGAAAAAATATCGACAATCATTAGTTTACTGTGTCCCAACACTATTTCCCCGATTCAAAATTTACCACATATTTCACATTTCCTGTACGTCATTTTTCGTAATAAATTCTCCTGGATACGACGAACTTCATGAAATAATGGTTTTAAACACCTTTAGAGTGCAATAAGTGGTGATTGCATTTATTTCGCCTTAAAAACCGGTACCGCTGATAACAGCAGTTCGATGACAGGGATAACAGTGACAGTCAAGTGACAGTGAGAGAGTGACGAACAGGGGGAGGAAGCGAGACAAATATAGTCACCCTGAAAATTCTGCCTTGTTTCATACATTGTTTTTTTTCTATGGAGTTGCGACAGACTGCGAAAAATATTGACATCTTTTAAATAATGACTATGAGTGACTGACTATGAGCCATAGAGTATAATAACTCAGCCAAAAAATATTTTTTTTAGTAAATAATTTACAATAGGTGCCATTCATGATCGATATCTAAAAATAAAGCTATATTCACAATTGCTACGGGCATAGATACAATTTATAAATAAATATGTACTTTCACGCCTCCATGTTGTGGCATAACATAACGCAATAAAATTGTAAAATGGTGAAATATATTTTTGTTCTTATTTATCAGTCATCAATTTTTTAGAGCTCGATAGAACATGATCAAGCATATCTAGGTTTTAAGTGGTATATCGAGCAACATATATATCAGGTAAAATTTCGCGGGTCACGATTGTTTGCATTACATAACAATGAATGGCTGGACGGCGCCTGCGCATACATAGAATAATGTACGTTAGATTACTCGTTGATCAAGGTTCAAGGTAGGCCTGCAGCTTCCTATGGCGTGTAAATATATAGAACGTTTTTTGAGACTTTTACTTAAGTACTTTAAAGGTAAATAACAATCTATACTTATAATAAATCTGTAGAGAGGTCAATTCTGTACATTGAATATATTTTCAAAATAACTATCAGGGGGTGATAAGTGATCGATACTGATGCCAAAAATGCAATCAGTAAAATTTTTGTCTGTCTGTCTGTCCGTCTGTCTGTCTGTCTGTCTGTATGTTATTAATAGGAACAAAAACTACTGGACGGATTTTAATGAAACTTGGTACAATTATTCTTCATAACCCTGGGCAGGTTATAGGATACTTTTCATCACGCTACAATCAATAGGAGCAGAGCAGTGAAGGAAAATGTTGGGAAAACGGGAGAAGTTACACCATTTTTTAAGCTTTCGTCGCGTGTGCAGCCTTAATGGTTAAAGCTACATAGAAATCATGTATGACGGAAATGTTCTACATAAAATTATCTAAAAAATATTCCACAGCAGCATATGTCTATCTTTAATGGTTGACTCACAATAACACGTATAACTACGACAGTTTACTAGTTCGGAGCTTTCTGATTATTTGTTATTGATTTGTTTACTCTTATGTTTATAATATTCTCGCTCATCACTAATTAACCAAAGATAACATTATTACATATTCTATAAAAAAAGAATCATAGAAAGCGGTGTAAAAATACCAAACTTATACATAAAATACGATAATCAGCCATCGCCCTGTGTCGTTGCCGCGCTCGACGCGAATCGGCCGGTAGGAATAATAAGGCGGGAGGTCCAAGCGCGAGCTTCTCATTCCGACAAAAGTTAGGCTTTGGTAGCGGTAATCTACATCCACACAGGCGTAGCCGCGGGGGTCCTCTATAGGTTATATATCAGAACACAACATATAGACTACTTTTTGTCGCGAAAACCGACATCCACGCGGGCGGAGCCGCGGGCGACCGCTAGTATCATAATAAAATTAACATTTTACAAGGGCTCCCATACAATGGACCTGATATTTTGCCTGTTTTATACATAGGTAATGGTAAGGAACACCTTGCGCGAGTCTGCCTCGCACTTGCCGGGTTTTTGTTTCGGCTGCATGCAAACCCTATTTTTTTTATTCTGAAGAGTTTAAATTTGAATATAGTCAGACAGGAGACCATTTATTAGTTAGAGCATGCATTTATGAATCCTCAGATATTGTTCACGTTTGTTGCCATATAGTAGAAACCGAGCACACGAGTTTGTTTTTTATTTTTTTTTATTTTATTTATTTAGGAAAATAAACAGTTACACACTACAATAATATAAAAAACAATTACAATACAAAGTAAGCAAGTGTATAACCCACGACATTTTAGTTTTTATTTAAACTAGCGGTCGCCCGCGGCTCCGCCCGCGTGGATGTCGGTTTTCGCGACAAAAAGTAGTCTATGTGTTGTTTTGATATATAACCTATAGAGGACCCCCGCGGCTACGCCTCTGTGGATGTCGATTTCCGCTACCAAAGCCTAACTTTTGTCGGGATGAGAAACTCGCGCTCGGACCTCCCGCCTTATTATACCTACCGGACGACCCGCGTCGGCAACGACACGGGGCGATGGCTGATTATCGTATTTCATGTATAATTTTGGTATTTCTATACCGACTTCTATGATTCATTTTTTTATAGAATATGCAATAATGTTATCTTTTGTTAATTAGGGATGAGCGAGAATATTATGAACATAAGAGTAAACAAATCAATAACAAATAATCAGAAATCTCCGAACTGGTAAACTATCGGGAGTTATACGTGTTATTGTGCGTCAACCATTAAAGATAGACATATGCTGTTGTGAAATATTTTTTAGATAATTTTATGTAGAATATTTCCGTCATACATGATTTCTATATAGCTTTAACCATTAAGGCTGCACACACGACGAAAGCTTAAAAAATGGTGCAACTTCTCCCGTTTTCCCAACATTTTCCTTCACTGCTCTGCTCCTATTGACTGTAGCGTGATGAAAACTATCCTATAACCTGCCCAGGAGTATGAAGAATAATTGTACCAAGTTTAATTAAAATCCGTCCAGTAGTTTTTGTTCCTATTAATAACATACAGACAGACAGACAGACAGACAGACAGACAGACGGACAGACAGACAAAAATTTTACTGATTGCATTTTTGGCATCAGTATCGATCACTTATCACCCCCTGATAGTTATTTTGAAAATATATTCAATGTACAGAATTGACCTCTCTACAGATTTATTATAAGTATAGATAAGGGACCCTTTTATATGTAGGCATTAACTTATAAGCTACAAATGGGGTCAGGTCTTGGACACTTCATGATGTGATCAAAGCAAACAGAGCAAAACCCGAAAAATACGTATTATCGTTCATAACCAAATCCTGCTTAGATATCAAACATATCAAAACCTTATTCTGTTAAAACCAAAAGGAAAATTATTATCAAATTTCTTCGAATACTATCACATAACAATGCGATGAATAATTCAACACCTATCGATGTCCTACTTACTGCTAAGGTTTTTGCAGATCACCGAGTGGCCAAGCTGACTCATTTCCTCAAAATATCTTATCACTTCGTTTTTTTGTAGTTATTTAAGTCCTTTCCATGATATAATTTGGTGATTTGTACTAAATAAATATGATGAAATGAAATTTTTAAATCTCAATAAGTATTTTGTTGCAGATTTTATTTTCAGTCGGGAAGTCATCATATTTTAATGACCCTTCCCGCCGCGGGGGCAGGTTGAAGGAATATCCTATCTTTTACTGACTAAAATCCACCTCTGTTCCTTCTTTTGTACTTCACCAAAAACACTCAATAACACCTGACTCAATCACAAACAAATATATGTATGTACATTTGGATGACCTTGCACTGTTACAAAAATATTTACAACCAATACACCTGAAAGTCTTTTAGACACAACTTTGGACAGACTCTCTTATCATCTCTCAGAATTATGAGAGCTATAATACCATGGTATTTTGCAGTCCTACTTGTTTCGTCAATCGCCTCCTTACACCGACCGAATTCGGGTGTTACGATTATATTTCTTCAACTACATGCGCAACGATTTTAAGTTCCGAGGGAATTTCATTTCCCACAATGTCGACGTTAAAGGGTTAGCTGTTTTATTGGCTATTTTAGCCAATTGGTTGCGACATAACCAGCAGTCTGTTCGTTTCAGCCAAAAGATGTCCACTGCTTCCCGGCACTTAGTAACATAATTTGATTTATTGACATATTCATGTAATACTGCTAATAAAATACATATTTCTCTATCAATAGCCACCCGCGTAGATAGAAGCTATTAAAAAACACTTGCCTAACGACACGGTAAATACACATAACAGCTACCTACTATGAATAAATAAACAGATGACTGGACAGTTTTCAACACACAAAAAATACTACACTGCTTTCCTTGTTTTCCGGCCACTAAATTCTAATTGCTAACTCGGTTTCACTTGAATAGTCACTGCCCTATTCCGCAGGATACAGGGTTCAATTCCTGGGGTCGGGGCGAAATCTCCTTGTAGGTTTTCAGAAACTTTCAAATAGCAGTCCAAAGTCTGAGAATAGGTCATCACACACTGACTGAAAGGAAACGTAAAGGCGCTGGACTATTCAAAATACCACTTCAGAGACCGTCTGGTGGATGAGAGAAAATTTTAACACTGGGGCTTGTTTTTGTTAAGTTATTCCATAGGATTGAACAGTGACTTGGCCAAAATTCGGCATTTTTACAAAATTATCCTTCAATAATATCAGTAAGTATCACCCATTCACGGGCGATTACAGCTTCACACACAATTTTACTTATCTTATCTAACACGTCACTTGCACATTGTATTTTTATTACTTGTTATCAATCTGAATAATATTGGTAATAGACTCGCCCGCTTGAGTTGTTTCAAACTACTTTTGTTGGACAACTAGTAGATCATGATTCTATTTTTATCATTTTAGAAACCATCACAGCTCTATTTGAAATCCTGCTTTGATAAAATTTTGCTTACATTTAAAGCAAAATTATGTGGCGATTGGTAAGTGGACTGTAATAAGCCCCTACAATGTGTATGCAACAGCCATGTGGCAAACCTCAAAGGACCAGCTTTAGGGCTAAATTTCAATCATCATCTTAAAGAAAATTAACTTATTAAACCTATTCTCCACGTTTTAAAATAAAGCGGTACCTATCACTCAGCGCACTATACCCTGTCATTATGTTTACTATTGACGTTGTTTTGGAACGAAATTGAGCATGTATATATAATACGTACTGTTTTCTACTGTGTTATCGTTAATAAACAGATTAAGAACACTACCTGTCCGCTTCAATGATAACGATCACTCACAAATTCACAGAACACAAAATATTCCCCACACACAAAACTGACACTACTATACTTTTGACCTATACTTAAGAAACCTGTTCATACAAATCACGGCTAATAACTGAGGTTACATAAAAATTTTAGGCGGCCTGATGACCCCGGCCCCCCTCCCCCTCCACTATCATTGACGTCACATAGACCGGCGGGCGCCATGTTAAGTTTTTGACCAAACACACAATAGGTACATTAATTAATGGTGTGCATAGGATTGTTCTATGATCAATCTGCAATACGCGATAAGAATTCGTAAATTATTTTTGCGATTATTAAATATACCTTCGATAAATGATATGGGATATTTATGCAGATATTTATTTTGTTATTCAGGTATCACCTAAGTACCTATTATTGTCGGACAAACCTAGAGATACCTGCACCAGATAAAGTGAAGTAATTTAATGGAGTTTATATCTGAAATATCTTTTTCACTAACAGTACAATGAGTACAAATCTCTAATAAGTATTAAATATGAAAATTTTAATGTCTAAAAAACATTTGATGACATATAAATTCCAATCGCAATAGCAAGTTTAAGACGAATTTGTTACAAGTACAAAATAGCCTCCATCAGTCACGAAATATTGACGTCACTATTCCACCCTCTCGATCACAACTTCCTCGTTTGTTTTTAAGAGTTATTTATATAGGAACAATATAAATATAAGGCATGCTTATCACTGTTACCAACTGTCTTCCAATAGACTGATAGCGTAATCTAGTCATTGTATACTGTACGTTTTATTTTCTTGGCGAAACTATATCTTCGTACAATTTATTATACAAACAGGTGGTATCTTCCACACTTCTGTGGATCCGAATGTTTAATAAACTATGGTCGTATGTTTGTTGGACACTTCTTCTTCCCAGCAAAAACACATAGGAAGTGGTGAAGGGTGGGCGTTTTGAGGGCTGTCTTTTGTTTTGACGTGCGAAAAATGCTGATTTATCATACTAATTTGAATTATTTGGAGTTTCATAAACACCTTAAAATATCCTATAGAAATACAACATTTTAAGCTAAAATCTAACGCCATCGTAACAACAATCATTATTTATTATCAGGGTTTTCCAATTGAATTTCATAATTTTTTCAAACTTTTATATATCTTTTGAGGAAAAACGATAAAAAAATACAGGTTATATCCATCGTCTATCTATGACAAACATACTTCGCTTATCTTTTCCAGTTATTTTTGCTAAAATACTATATTATTAGTGCAAATTTGTTGGCCTAGGTGGTTATCAATTATACAATATTTACACATTTGTGTACTTTCATAAGAAGATAAAACAATATCTTACATAGTATCAGCAGTCTAGTCAACATAATGTTTAATTTTTGATAATGCATTCACCTGCATGCATATGAAATATATTTAAAAATTACCGAAATCAATAATGGCTCCAAAATGTCTCAATATTTAGTAGTTGTCTTAGTTTTAATTTAATGAGACGCGTGTTGTCTGTCAAGTTAGCCATTTACATGTATGACACAATAGTTAGGGTATCAAATTGGAAGCGCTTCAACAATCTGCCAAAGTGAATTACTTGAATTTTAACAGTTATGCCATGTTTGACAAATTGCCTAAATAAAATAGCCGTCTTCAGTCATTGTGAAAAATAACAGGATTGATATTTAACCCATTGACCGCCATTTGGAATTCAAATTGAATCACTTATTTAAATCAACAACCGTAAACTTTTTTATTTGTATTTTACGTTAGGTACCTAACGCATTACATTCCAATACAGCAAGCACATACCTTTTCCACACACCACTTGTCTACAGAATTACAACAAAACAGCTAAAATAATGTTGATGTCAAAAAGAAGTTTAACTTTTAAGTTTAGAACTTCAGAGCGTTCTTCAACTATTTGGTCTAAACTTACTGTAGAATAACTTTTATGTATTACTACTACCTATTATGTAACTGGCAGCGTGACTGTTCCGCACATGTATCCAAGAAGAGCACCTCTCGAGAACAACGTTATCTAGTGCACTTATAAATAATTAATTGTATAAGCCCATAAATAGACAATAACAAGTATGCAAGATATGGAAACCATTTAAGTCATTTAATGGTGGTTGTAGAAGAACTAGGGGACACTCCCGATATAAATCCCCGAAGGCCTGATATTGCAAAAGCAATTTAAAAAACTTGATTGATAAACACAGCGGCCGGGACGCTCCCGATTGATGTCTAATTTCCAGTTTGTGCGGAAACTAGGGGCATTCAACTTATCAGTCAGCCAATCCGGGGTATGTCATCGGGAGACCCGATCTTACTTCACAGGCCTTTTAATTTGGTCCAAGAACTGAACTCAGAATTTCCATCTCTTCTAGACCCTTGCTGGAAGTTACTAAAACTGCCATAAAGGTAGCCATAACTTTTACTACAGGAAAGTTAACCGATATCAGAATAAAATAGATCGTAAAATACCGTTATAGAAATATATTACGAGCCATTAATAATCACATTATTCTTCTATTAAATATTAACAACATCACCTTGAAAATGTTCAATTACATTACTCCGCTATGAACCGTTCCATATGTAGGTTAAAAAAATATAATTTATATTTAGACCTGGTTTTAATGTTTTTAACACGGTGAACATAAAAAATTCAAGCAGCTTTAAGGTTTTCCACGTCTCGAAGGAATTTCTTTATTAAATCACATTACATCTGATAAATGTCGAACTTACCTCCTGCCTCTCTCCTTATCCCTGATCCTAGAGCGTGGAGGAGTGGTCCCAAGGAGATCAGCTTCGGCTCCATCGCCGCAGTCAGCCAGGAGGTACTTAGAAGAATGGCGGGGATTCCGAAACACCACATCTTTGGCGTCACTGGAAATAAGAAAAAAAAATGCTGAGACTTAAGGGATTATATGAGGAAGTGCTGGGATTTTAACCCTTATTTCTTAAGCGAAAAATAGACGACAATGTATCGCATTGCATCAGATAAGCAGGAACCAGTAACTATCAGATAGTTCATCAGTTGAAAAAAAACTACAAAGAACTAAACTCTTACTTTCGAGTTCTTTATTAATTATTTTGATCTCTAGAGTTTTCAAGACCGTAGAGATCTTCAAAAGGACCAATGATCCTTCCCTCCGTACCAATTAAGGTCAGTTTATTCTCAACCTTGTCCACACGTTATCACGTTCCTATCACATACAGACAAAACGATAACACTGTTTGTGTGGGTTTTATTACTTTATTACTAATTATGTCGTCAAGTGGTTATATCTCAGTTCCTGAGATTATTGTGATTAACGATTGCTGCGTGATGGAATGTTCTACATTGCTTTATCAAATCAAATATTTTAATGAATAAGAGAAAACTCAATGAATGGATTCAACACTTATTGGATTTTTGGCAGTGTTGAGACAAAAAGTGGCGAAAAAACTCTTTGGTGATACAAAGTCGCCTGATGCTTTTAAAAATAATATTGAACTTACGCAACCCTTATATTTTAGGAAGAAAAGTGTGTTTCAGTTTATAGAGACAATTATGTATGTTTCAGTTGATGGTAACAAGTCATAATGGCACTTCATCGCCTCATTTATCTACTTTCGGGTTTTCTGGCGCAAAATCTAATTTCCAGGTAGCTTGTTCTGATTATTTACACATTGTTTCTTGTTGATTAGCACACTCGCCGGCTGTCTGTCTGCCCAGGTTATTCCGAGAACACAAGACATGTGGGAAACTTTCTATTTCACCTATCGACGCGTGCGCATTCGAAATGCCGACGCGTAGAGGTACGGGGAAGTTAGCGGATGCAGTATTTTGTTGCGGCGTCAGGAGGATAAAATTCAACACATGATGATATATAGGAAACAAGGCCGTTAAAAAAAGTATTAAACTAATCGAGCTTGAGGGTACTTTTGATTTTATTTACTGGATTTTTTTCTCCAATGCTCGGTTTTTCATACGAACTAACCACATGAAGCCTACAAACAGCGCCGGCCCGAAGTAAATTTTAGAATGGAGCGAGATCAAATTATGGCGCCCCTTTTTTGCGGATGAACGAAATGTCGAACGACGGTTTGGAACGACTGCGATCTATATATGTTTACTAAAGTGCTGGTTTCCCTACGACTCTCTTGGAGTACGAAGATAGGGGACGGTGAGAGTGCTCCGGGAACGTACGGTACGTACGCTTCTCATCTTCCCCCAGGGGATAGCTATGCCATTCGGCAGGAAGCGTGCATTCGTTGTCAAGTTTTTCGTACTCGTAAACTTAGGGTTGAACTACATCTGGCAGCACGGAATCGCATTTGTTCCGTCTGTGCTACCACGTGCTGCAGTATGCTGCCGCATGCGAACGCGCGCTGTCGAATTCCGCAGACAAAAAAGGCGATCGCGCGCGTAGCAAGTGATAGGCGATAGCAAGTGATCGGCGATGAAAGCGTGCGATGCGTTAGCATGCTATCGCGCGCTTCAGCGTTCCGGAGTCTCCCTGCCTACCATTGCATTTTGTCCGTGAAGCCGATCGCCTCGAGGATTCCGCCGCGTGCTATCGCATTATGCTTTCTGTCTCGGTCTAGCAAATGGCAGTTCTAAGCGACAGAAAGAGAAAGGGCGACGGAAAAAGGCGATTCCGTGCTGCCAGATGTAGTTCAACCCTTACGGGGACGTGGCTTTTGGTGTGACACTTTTCTAAGTCACGTATCAAACTCTTTTCGGTCGGCATTAGATCACACTTACTTTTAAAAATATAAAATTACCACCGATGTTGGGAATAGGGTCGAAGCTGTGCAGCAGATGGTGGACTCCAGAGACAGTACGATACTTCAAGATCCACAAGTTCGTATTGCAGGGAAGCTGCTGGTCGATAATCTTGGCCACTTGGTTATGTATGTGCAAGTATTCCCCGCTAGCCATCCAAGAATTGATTTCCTCGTATGGTGACAGGCCCAACATTTGTTAACCGTCCCATCTTTCATTATATATCTCCGGTAGTTATTAGTTAAGATAAATTCGTCCATAATTGTATATATAGACATATCCTTCGGTTTCTCCAAAAAGATCATTGAATCATAGCCAAGAAACGGATGCTTTGAAGTCTACCTCGGGGCCATGAAGAGCTCCGAAAAAGTGTCCGTGTAGCTGCTTTCTTTGCTCATTGGTTATTAGTACCACAGTTTTTCGCCACTCTCATTACCCAAAGATAGCGGGGTGAGTCCTTTGTCCACTGCTACCACATCTCGATGCAGATCATCGTCGTTTTTAAGGAAATATTCCCTGATATTGTAAACCTCACGGTTGTGGAGCGTCTTAGCATTAAAAACGCCTGGTCCTCCACAATTCCGTGGGATGTACATTCTCACCACAGACGATCGTGGGTGATACATTCGTTCTTATCTGGACGCTTACCGGTTAAAACTCCGCAGTCCGCGGGATTCCAGATTATTCCGCAGCCCCCCCGCACTAGTGCTGGCCTGGTAGTGAGGTTTTGAACTACCCCGTGCTTCGCCTCAGAGGTGCGCGCCGACACCTGCACGCTCCTCCGCCTCGGATCCACCGAATAGGGGCGGGGAGTTTCCCAAGACCTTCACCCCTGGACCCATTCATAGGAGCGCCCCTGGACCTATTCATAGGGGGCGCCCCTGGACCCATTCATAGGGGGCGCTCCTGCGCCCAGTGCTCTTCTTCGGCCAGGGAAGAGGAGTCAAAATCTCCCTCCCCCGTTCCGCAGATTCCTTCTGCGACATCACGTCCTCGCCGAAGGACACCACCGCGTCCCACGACTCTGCGCTACCGACCATCCTCCGCACCACGACCGACAATGCACGACCGGCAGCAAATCAGGACTGGTATGACACAACCATTAAAGGCCTTGTTACCACCTGACAAGAAACTTTTAGGCCCGGCGCCCACTATCGGTCGGCATCGGTGCGGCTCGGTAGAGCTCGAGCGCTTTACGCCGGCTTCGGGCGGCTTGGGGTGCCTTAGAGCGCCTTAGGGCGCCTTAGACCTAAACTAAAACAAATACTTATAAATACACACACATAACTGTTTTCACGGAACGTTAGGAGTGACTGCTCTGCGATGTTTCTGCAGCCAGAACTATTCTTAGGCTACCCAAAATCAGCTACGGCGTCCTTAGGCGTGTTTACGACTGCCGAGGCAGCTCTCAGGCGCCCAAAGCCGCATTAAAGCGCCCTAAGGCGTTCTACGGCGCCCTAAGGCGCTCTAAGGCGCCCAAAGCCGCCCGAAGCCGGCGTAAAGCGTTCGAGCTCTACTGAGCCGCACCGATGCCGACCGATAGTGGGCGCCGGGCCTTAAGAACCTTATTCAGGCGCCCAAAGAAACGCTCCTGTGGTGTTTATTTTATGTCAGCCCCTCTGCAATATCCATGCATCTGGAGGTATCATATCATACAACTAACGTATGTCTACACCAAATTCCATCCTGATGGAGCCAGCTAACTTGCGAGGTTAGAGTGGGGTGAGGTTAGTAAGGTTATCTGGTGCCCGGCGCCGCACCGCGCCACCCGCGCGCATTCTATTCGCACGCGTAAAATAAATATCATGTCTTCGCATAAAATAAATAGAAAAAAAAAATATTTCCTTTGCCATTTCGGCGCCCCCTAGGATTTGGCGCCTGGAGCGGCTGCTCCGTTTGCCGTATGGACGGGCCGGCCCTGCCTACAAAAGAAGCTAACTAACCTAATCTCCTAAAGTGAAAAAAAAAACTTAGGATTTAATATCCTGGCTTTGAAGATTAATATTGATAATTTCAGTGTTTACAACAATATGTTTATTCATTCTTCTCTTATTTTCATTCATAAATAAGTCATGCTTAACATGTTATTAACCGTGCCTTTGATTTTATCTTTTCGCTATAGCAAAGTCATTCATGGTTATTATCTCCACATTGTCATAACAATTCTGTATAGCAGGAGTCGCACCTGTGTTATTATAGTTTTTAATAGTTACGGCAGCCAGTATTATCAAAATTGTGCAAAAACCCAAGGTTTTCGTAATGGGCCACCATATTTAAATGCCGATATTCCAGCCTTCCGCATACAATAGGTTTTTGTACTCGACGAATTTACAACCGACCTTCACATCGGAATACAATCGTCAAATTGTTGGAATCTAACTTGCGTACGTTATCATTTATCATTAACTATTTAAATAGTGTTAGGTAGATGCTTTACCTATGATGTATGAAAAGAGTTAAAGGTTTCATTTCCGAATAGAAGTTATTCAAAACTTGCCAACCCGATCGATTTTGCCGTATCTAAATTGCAGTTATGTCTGTGACAGAAAACCGAAAATCAGAAAGATTTTTCTTTTATACACCAGTCCTAGATTTCCTGGAGTTTCCTTTTTCTTGTTTTTCTCTATTTAATCCCCTTTCAGTACTAGTGAAAACATTTTAACACAATAACTGCCACCAAGCCCCAGTTGAATCAAACCGTCGTGTTTGTTTACACTTTGATAAAATCTTCGTCCCATTTGACTTCTCATTTGGGACATTCGAATCATTTCGTCTTATGAAGCCTCAAAAACCTTTTGCTAGGTGTGAACATTTTTACAAGGTATTCGAAGTAGCAGGGCAAGAATCACCATCAGTGTTTGGAATTTACGTCTTGTTATAATACATACTCCCGGATTGACTCGAAGCCTTTTTTCTTATAAAGGTGCATGCTTTGATATCGTGATACCCTACCTGCCTGGTCATTCTTGCTAATGATTCCACAACAATATACCATGGCCAGCAATTAGTACGGTGAACAAATAACCAGGAAAACGGCCAAATTTTGAGCAAAGTTCAAGGCCATATGTAATCTTTGGGTAAGTAACTATATCTGTTACGAAGCGTCTTCATGGTCAACCCGCCGCATATCTTTGTAAAAACCGAATTGAGAACCCTTTTTTTGAAAGTCGGTTAAAACGAAAAAAATGCTTTTTTTCCTTATATTTCTAGACCATGAAACATCTTTTTTCCTCAGCATGCTGGTGAAGTCGCGATTTTAAACTCCAATTAGAGTTTCTGATTCCGCCGTTAATCGATGAATTCAAATTGCTTCGCGTTCACCGCCAGTACGATAAAGTAATCAATCAATGTGTTTACTGACCATACAGGTTAGTTATTAGCTATGTAAACGGTTAGCCACTTAACAAATTACAGTTTACAGCGATAGCAGACCTACTCATTAATGTTAGAAAATGTATGCACATGGTGTTTCAAAATGCTTTTTAAAACTCTTGGATTCTTAGAAATAGGAATAGAAATCAATCTTGGATCTTAGAAAGAACTCTATCCTTAACATGATGATGGCATAATGAAGATAGAAAAGAAAGGTGTAGGTAGCCTTTTATTAGACTCCTCAGATAATTTATAGGGAATTCGCACCGATACATCTAGCGAGCAAAAACTGATCAAGTAGACTTTTTAAGAGAGCGTTTTGTTATATAATTTTTGTCTAGACTGACTTGCAAAGATAACTTATTTTAATTATTTTAAGCCTTAATTTCATCAGTCTCCACTTATTCTACACACTAAGCATTCCCAATAGCAAACAATCGCAATTTCTTAGCATTTCAAATTAACATGTCAACAACTACCGAGAAAATATAAGGATAATACAATTTTCTCTCTCAACCGACCGTCGTTTGAACAAAAGATTGACGTCACAACGTCGAGACGACCCCCACTTGGAAGGAAGTCTTCATTATGGTAGGTCATTGTGGGTCTTCCCCGGCTTCGCAGTTTATTATTAGAAATCAAACACGACCATACTTTGTATCTAAATAAGCTACTCGTAATACTGATCTCGTAAAACACAGCCAGGGCAACGTAAAGTAGGTTCCTAGATATTTAATTACGGTCAACCCAAAGAGTCGATAATCACATCCAAACTAAAGAAACTGCTGTAAAACACAGCGTTCATAAGTTGCTTAACAACACATATGCCAGAATTAATTTACATCACATTTAGAAATTCAGAAGTAACTGAATATTGAATTGACAATAGAAGCTTAACAACAAGAGTTGCCAAAAATCGATAAACAATTATAATTAATTTTTTCTGTCTTAATTATGAATCCATTCTGTTCAATTCATGCGTGACGTTGCAGACGTGTCTTTTGTTTCGAATTTTTAAATTTAAATGCGTAGTTAATCCTTTTTTATTACCTTTTTGTTTTTTAAATATAAGTATTGTGTTCGGCCTGCAAATGCGTCTATAAAATATAGACCCAATCATCACAAATTCTGGTTATCATTTTCAGTGGAACAATTCTTAATTATCTTTTAAACGCGTGGGCCGATTATGAAATATGTATAATATTTCATTATTCAAGCGGTATAAAATCGTTCTTAATCGCGAGTTCTAGAAATTTGTATGTTTTGATCGACCTTTAGGGGTAAATGTACCTATATGACGCATCAAAATTAAAAGTTAGACCTTTATCTAAGACTTCGTCAATGAGTTTTTAAAAGCTACCTTTAGTGTAGGAGGTATGCAGCCCTGTACTAAAACCAAAACTAGATCATCCATTGTAATAACGTTGTGTCACGAAAAGCCACAGGATTTCGGGTGATTTCACTGAAATTGGTGGTTGAAGGATGGATGACCATATCTCTGACTCTCAGGAATTAAACTCTCGCCAGACTGTGTGATGAAGTAATGATTTTCACATTCAATGTGCGTGATAAGTCATAGCTCAGTATTATATTACAACCTACTATCACCAACTAACTCGCATATCACTATACTTGAGTCATACTATAAAATCAGACTACTTTTTAGAATGAAAAACTGCTGATCAACACAATAATGCCTGATTACCCAGAAAAAGTAAGATACATAATAAAATTAACACACTTTGCTTAAGTAAACAAGTGCAGACAGGTACTCAATAAGTAATACTCGTTCATCGTTACTATCTCTGATATGATAGGACTAGAAAATGAATAAGCATGAAAATCACATTAACGGTTATCAAAATTCTACATAAAGTCAATCACAAATGTCCTGAATGAATGACTCAGAATGACATACAATGTTAGTGCAATTCTACCCATACCTAACGCCTACAAATATTCTTCATCTTAATTGATCAGGCACAGCTGAAACCGGACACTAACAAAATTTAAGACATGAAAATATTAACTCTATGGATTGTTAGGTAATTATTATTAATTATAACAAAGTATATCAATGCCTATAAAATACAGAGAGTCAATACGTAAAAAATTGGTAAATGAAGATTATTAATGATGAAATGATGATTAGATATTGCTTGTTAGTGCAATTTCATCAAAATAAAAAAAAATTAACACCCTAACCAAAAGTAAATCAGTTCCATGATTAGCTCAATTGATATCCTGTAGAGATGAGTGAGCACCAAAAAAAGTCTTTATTTCAGTCCGGACTTATGGATGTAGGATCTTATTACAGAATCATTTCACATGAAATATCCAATTAGAAGTACTTATTTTTTTAAATATTTTCTTTTGTAGAATTTTGATGAAGTTAATGAATCTGTTTATGAATTATAAAAGAATACATGATTTTTACGATAATGAATGTTTCTCCGAAGAGTGTGCAATGGGTCACGACGAGAGTGCTTAAAAAACAACTTGTTACTCACAAAACCATCATGTAAATAAGTACTTAATGAAAATTAAAAAGTTTTATTTTATTTGATATAACAGCTTTCCTGTCACAAACACGTCTAGATGCATTTGTTTGTTTTCTCATTTAATATCACATTACTGTGAATCACATGCGTAGGTTAAAACAGCGAGATAACAATGATAGGTGCTCACTGATAACTTAATCTAGCTTAACAGGCGTCAATGTCCATGAAATAGCTATGCCATGTTGAGTGGTTTTATGAAAGCAATCAGGTAATAAATTAGAAGTGTTGGCATGCTTAGCGGAGAATATATTGCTTCAGATTTCAACAGCCACTTTGTAACGATTTTTTTAAATGGTCTAAGTACAGTTACAAAGCAATGAATATTGAAAAATAGAGTAAAATTAACAGGAATTCTAATTGGGCGTCTTTAATTTCAATAAACTAAGAGGCTCAGAGCAGCTGCTGGCACATTCATTTCAGGAATCTGAAAAATATGTACCTTAGTTAACAAGTAAATCATTCATAAAACTCAAGGTCTAAGTTAGAGACAATTTGTGCCCCTGTTTTTCAGTGCATATAATTGAAATATTCCATTATGTAGTTTGAACAATGAACTGCCCAATATTTTGAGTCCTAAACAAGAGATCCTAATCAAGATCTACTATTTTAAAGTACATACCTACAAATAGATGTCACAATAGTCACAATTATTTCATCTTCAGAATGTAAAAAACCATGTATAAATTTTTGCATGCACATTTGTTAGATTTTTATAGACTCATACTTTTTAATGTAGGTATATATTTTGTTTGTGTAGTCATGCAGTCTTACTAAGAACTCTTACTAGCTAAAGAATGTAAAGGGAAACTAAGAAATTGTATTGTATGCCAGTTGCCCCAGCAATCCTTGACTTGCCCTTCATAAGAGTCAAATCATGGTGTAATCTCATATAGTAATACTTAGTTGTATAGCATGCTGCATGCGGAATGTTATAAGCATTTGTACGTAGGTACACACTTAATTAAAACAAATATGGTGCTCAATTAATATTCATGTTGGAATCATGTAGGTACCTACAATAAATTGAGAATAAACGATATTTACTTTTTATTTCTGAACAGAATGGGAGCTTCACTGATAGTCGGAGTCGCTAGTGTTTTGAATGAGACTATCTCAAGTGCAGGTTCTAAAGTGTATAAAGTTCGGCGCATATACCGCCTCCTTCCGAATTACATAAACACTTACAAATCATCATCGGAGCTGTCCGAATTGTAGTTTATCGGGAAACCCATGCTTTTCTTCCAATCTTTGTCCGTATAATCCCCCATTTTAATTGAAACACGAAAACTTTTATTCTTCAACAAAACACGATTCCCGCGTCACCAAAACATAGTCACCTAGACTACCACACAAAACCACATTAATCACCCACAAAATTGGCACAACACTGTTTAGATACGTGGTTTAAAGTATATGACATGTTTATACATCAATTTTGTTAGTAAAGAACCGGTATTTGAATAAAAAATTACAACGCAACCGAGCGTCCGGTCACACGTCTTATCACGCGACTGACAGAATTAGACAGATTGATAGTATCAAAACTACGCAAATGTCAAATTTAACCACTGTCACAATGTCATACTCTTGTTTTGATTTTTTTTTTCAGTAACTGCCAATGCAAATAATTAAACAACATT
Source organism: Heliothis peltigera (assembly GCA_958496145.1). Lineage (NCBI taxonomy): Eukaryota > Metazoa > Arthropoda > Insecta > Lepidoptera > Noctuidae > Heliothis > Heliothis peltigera. The sequence continues at coordinate 375,765 of OY292332.1, forward strand.
AAATAATAATGCTTCATTAAACATTTCGAAGTGTTATTATTATTTTTGTACTTCGTGTCTTCTTAGGAATTCAAAACAAAACAGCAATGTTATTTTTTTTTTCTAGAAATGATCATCTGCAGAATTCAGACATGATCTACCGAGCTTGACTGGAATAAACAGTACTAATATAAAATTATAATACTATAATCATGGAATTATATTAAATTAAATGAATGCTGACGTGCACTTCAATTGCATATTTGTAATATTTTGTTTTTTATGGCGCCAACATTTAAAATTTACCTGTAGATAATCTCAAAACATGATCCGAGCTATATTCCGAGCACACGTGACGACAAGAGGTTTGGCGAGAACTGTAATTTATTTTATGGTACGAACTGTATAATTTTCCTTTTGCTTAACAATCAAAGTATCAAACATAATATCTGAACCACTAAGAGATTTTCGTTGAGAGGAACTTGAAGAAACGAAAACAAAAATTAAGCATTTTACTGTAGTTTTCTATTAGTATTAAGAAGAAGTACCTACATCATTGCAAAACCTATATTTTAAGTACAATAAAATTGAGCGAGAAACCTCTACGATAATTTTAATAAACCGATTTAAATTTTATTCACCTACTCGAGAAACAATTATGTGGTTTGCCTTTAAAAAAATAATAGGCGATGTTATTGATAACAGCTAGTTAGCTTTTATGGGATAGAGCAGATTCAGCTACGTACAACGATATTTTTTTCTCTTTGAATTTTTAATTATCCACGTTTTAATGCGTGTTAGTCAACAGACCTTTGTTAATATCATAACTGTTCGATTTCAAATAAACGTGTAAGTAAAATCATTCTGCTTTGCCAAGCACAGTAAATAAAGAGGCGACCAGGCCTCCAAGCGTGGAAGCACGTGCTCCAGTGGCCACGTGCCGAACCAAGCACGTTTGAGTTTATAACGATGCAAATGCAACTGTTTGTTGCGTTTTTTGACTAAGCTAAAGCTAGACAGATGAGCTAGAGTCTTTTAAACTTTTTTATCCCTGGAACCAGTAGGAATTTAAAAACATTATATTTATGGCTTATATAGAATGCTCTAGAATAAGCGGTAATAGGTACAAAAGAGGTTTTACCTACCTGAAATGTTTTTAGTTAGATAATATGGCTGGCCGAACCGTTATTCAAATATGGAAGCAAAGAAAAAGTAAGCAGATAATATTGTCAGCGTCACGAAGTGTTTTAATCTCAGTTTTAATTTATGGAGTCCTTGCCTCGTTCCCAGTTACAACAAACATGTCTATACATTCTAGCTTCTCCACGCTGCAGAACCTAACAGAACCTTACCCGTCCATACTCATTGGTTTATCCTCGGTATTCCAGGATTTATCTGACGTTTGTTAAGCAATGCAACTGGCTACAAATAGAACCACAATACGAGTTGAATCGGAGGTGCGAGTCCTGAAACTTAATTGTTGGTCTACTCACATATACAGGCGCATGTTAACACAGAATTAAAGAGATTGATAAGTTAACAATCAGCCTGCCTATGTAACCAACCCATGAAGTCGTAACTGCATTGTATTGTTTGTTATATAACTGTTATTTGACATAATGTTCGGTTTTGATACTTAGGTACTAACTTTTTATAGGTATCGTATGTAAACTGCAGCTGTGCAGGACATAGCTAAGCCCTTTATAATACGGCAGTATTATAAAGGAGCGTAGGTACCTACCTTTCTGATTATTCCGTTGAAATTAAACTAATGACAAAATGATATCGCTGTCAATTTTGTTTTTAGTCTAGCTAAAATGTGAGAGTCTTCTATTATGGAATACTCCAGGACAGTTTTGTTATATACAAAATTCTAATGTTGTAACCACACTATCTACTTTTACCTAGGTTTTATTTCCTTATTCGTTGTAGTATTTACCAGAAAAATAAAAGAAGAAAGTAAATAAAAAACTGATCTTTAATGTTCACATGTAAAAAAACTTACAAAACATACAAAATCGTTGCTACTTGTAATAAATAATTCAATAATATAGCTATCATCAGCCAGAAAAATACAGAGGCCACACGTAGCCCGCGGGGTCGCTCTTGTAGCCCGGCAGCCAAGGCCAGTACGGCTTCGGCTGTGTCCTGATGATCTCGGGAGGAATGTCACAGCGCTCACAGTTCTTGTACACTCTAAGAGCCGCCATCAATATTATCGGGAGGAAAATTATGAATTTCAGCAACATCTGTAAAAGTAATTGAGTAAAATAGGCGTATCTTTGTAATAATTCTGATAAGCTTTAAGTTACTTACTGAAAGTTTAATATTTTTCATCGTTGTAATCGTTTGGACGTATCCTTGAAAAAAAAATATGTTAAAATAGGCTCATGAGTAGGTAACGATACAGGTAAGCAGTATTGAAATACAAGAGATGCTGGGATATGCGAAAGATCTTGGTGAGTCTGAAGTTACAGCTGTTGGTGATCAGAACAATATTCTTAAGACTCGCTAAGTCATTTCTGACGGAAAACTTTAAAAATCCTCACGTTCAACATCAGCTAACAGGTACGTGTCAAGTCTACCTCGAGCCAAATAGCTCACAGTTTTGAACTCTGATAAATTACTAGTTTCTTATATAGGTACTTAGGGCTGTATTGTGTAAGTAAGTGCTATAAGCAGGCGTAACAAAGGCACGTTACGTCCTCAGACTGTTGGTGTAACTGTTGTGATGAATATGTTGCGGGGGCTGCGGTTTGTTCGCAAAAATTACCGCGACTCTGGCGCACAGAGTCTTCCAACATACTGGAAAAACAGTGGGTTTAAGTCGATAAGAGTCTGACACTCCCTCTAGCTGCACACTGATTTGATGATTTCCTACGAAAATAGAAGGAGTAGACGTTTATCTTTAAAGTTGGTAGTAAGCTGAAGTAGGTAGGTAGGTCTTACATAATTATTATACAACATGGTGACTTATTAAGTAAGTGACGTTCAATTAACTTAGTATTTCAGTTAGCCACTGGGCTATCATGAAGTCACTGGAAGCTCCACGACAATCAAAGCTTTTCAACAAGGTATGTACATATATCATCATCATCATCTCAGCTATAGGACGTCCACAGCTGAACATAGGCCTCCCCTTTAGATCTCCACACATACCTGTTGGAAACAACCTGCATCCAGCGTCTTTCGGCGACCTTTACAAGGTCGTCAGTATAGGTATAGGTATAGTATAATATTCCTCACACATTCACACAACGTCATATAGCCCCAAACTAAGCAGAGCTTGTACTATGGGTACTAGACAGATAAACATACTTATATACTTTTCTTTTGTAAATACATACATATTATACATAGAAACACCCAGACTAAGTCAAACACCAATGTTTATGCACACAAATGTTTGACTTATGCGGGAATCGAACCCGCGACCTATGTATAGCGTGGCTATATATGTACATATATATGTATGTACGAACAGAGGCACAGGGACTCATAATATGGCTAACGTCAAAACTGCAAAGTTAATTGGCACGAGCTGTAGTACACGTCGTCACAGATTACTGAATAGTTACCGTGACAGAAATGTTAAGTGCAGCTGTTTTTGAGACTCTTTTAAGAAATTGCTGATTTTTAGACAAGTTTCCTCTTTGAATTATTACATAAAGGTTTTTAAAAAGATGAATTGGGGTTAAAATAAAATTGATACTCATTTTACTTAATGAGAATCTATTGACCGAGTTTATACCAAAGGTGTAATAACTAATGTCGCTATAACTGTTTAGGTACCGGTTAACAGGCTCACATATTACTCATAGCTAAGGTGAGAAAGCCGTTCTCTCATATCTTTATCAGATAACTCATCATCCTCCTGCCCTTATCCCAAGTTTTATTTGGGGTCGGCGCAGCACGTTTTTGTCTTCCACGCTCTTCTATCTGCCGTCATCTCACAAGTTACCTTCTTTCTAGCCATATCAACTTTCACGCAATCCATCCATCGTTTCTTTGGTCGTCCCCTTCCTCTATCTAAAACAATACCCACTCCATTTCTCTTGCCATCACTGCCACAATAGAATAACTTATACCCTTCTCCTATCTCTCTAGTCCTTGCACCCTTCCACTTTGTCTCTTGCAGACACGCTACATTTATTCTTCGCCTTTTTAAAATATCTGCCAGCTCTCTTCCCCTTCCAGTCATCGTTCCTACATTCCAACTAACACACCTCAGTCTTACTTCTCTCACACTTCGAGCTTGCTTCTTACGTCGCACCCGCCCGTTGTGGTGCGACAACCCTTGTCCATTTCCCACAGGAGCCGGGTGCTGCCCCTGCGCGTCGCCTGTGGGGTACGCCCTAGCCCTATCGCTCATAATTTCATTCCTACTCATGCTGCTTAAGTTTTGGCTAGATTTTTACAGTCGGCCGCCTGCCTGACACCAACCCTCCTTGGGAATGCTGTTGTGGTGGTTTACCCGCCACTGAGCGGGTGGCCCAAAGTGCTGGTGGTATGCACTAGGCCTTTAAAATACCATTAGTCGCCTCTTACGACACCCACGGTAGAGAAATGGGGACGTCCTATTGCACACAAAATATTACACCTGTGTTTTAGTTACTTTAAAGGACGAAAGAGTTTCGTGTCCATTGGTTACCTGATTTTATCATAATTAAAAGAACTACAATATTAAATACCTTTCTTTTGTCGGCATAAAAATGGGTGTGTCCTGTATCAAGCACAGATCCCCTTGTTAATAATATTAACAATACTAACTACATGGTTTCAAGTTTGGAATTAATGTAAAAAATGGAGACAAATTGAAGAGAGTAGAGAAGGTTCTTTATTTATGCAAACCATTCTGTGACGATAAGCCCGAGTGTGAACACCGGAGCACCATAGCACCATCATAAAATCCAGTGTTTTTCCTTATTGTTTCAGGTATTATAATAAAATAAAAGAATGCATTTTTTCAACTATTCAATGTCAAGTCAATGCTGTACCTACTCTGAATGTGTCTTGATTATAAAAGAGCGGATTAAGGAGAAATAAAATAATAAGTTATTTTTATATTGTATTTTTATTTATTCATGCACTGGTACAAACATAATTTAAGAGATCTTTTCTACAGTAGAAATATACAAAAATATTCTGAACTCTATCAACTGCGATCCTTAAACCTCATTTTGTCCTTATACTCTTCGCTCTCATGTTCACCCTTCGTCATTTCCAGCCAGTCCTTTGCTTTGTCTTTTTTGATCTTCTTCTGGTACACCACATAGCCTTCTTTCGTCACATACGAAACTACAGGAGTCAGAACCTCTCGCCTTTTCTTTTTCGATGACCTCAGATTATTTCTGGAGCGGTATTCAGCACTTTCCGAACAGGATCCTTCGCTTGAAGACGATTCCATGTTGATGCGCTTACGTTTAGGCTTGCGAGACTTTTTGCGGGGTTTGTCAGCTTTCTTCGAGTGATGAGGCGTAACCACCATTGGTAATCGGCCCCCGTTCATTGGGAACGCCATGGGGACAGGCATGGGTCCTGAAGGCATGCCAGGCAGACGAGGCATGTGTGGCATCATCGGAGGTACGTTGGGCATCTGCATCATTTGACCGTTTTGCATCGGCATCATTGGATGCGAGTTAGGCATCGGCATCATTTGCATCTGTGGCTGGCCCTGTTGGTAGGGGTATGGGAAAGGTTGCGGAGGCATGAATTGGCAACTGGTTACCGCTATGAACAGCAGGATTAGCGACTGCTTCACTTTATGCAACATTATTTAAAAATGTTCAAACTAGTTTTATAAATATTTAAATGAAAATATTGGTAAAGGCTTTGTGGAATATCAACCATTGATTCCACAATACTTCATTATTTTTGTTACACTTATATCACTTTATAGAAGCTTCCAAAGGGCAACACAGATGAGTATAAGTTTGTACGTTAACTTTCAAGTCTTTTACATTATAGGGAAGTAGTGAGAGGCTCCTGACTTGGTAGTGGATTGCAAAAGAAACACAGATTTTGGGTTATTTATAGGCAAGTTCTAATTACCGCACAATGCCAGGCTCTAAAATTACAAACATCATTACACAAGGTAACATTTTAAGGTTACGACATCTAGCATCTCCCTCTTTTGAGAAAGCTCGGTATGAAGAGTTGCTTAGTAACATTTTAAAATAAATTGCAGCAAATAACATACTAATATAGGTGGTTTGACTGTTCTAAGTCCCTGCCGTTTGTTATAGATAGAAAAAACCTGACCTTAGTGCCTTTCAGCCTAGTTTGGAATAAAATGATTACATACGCATTGTATTTCAAGCCGATGGATAAGGAGACATTGTTAGTAGTTAATCTTACAAAACAAAATAAAAAATCTTTCTTAAAAAATCTAATCTCTCTTAAAAAATCGGTAGAATAAGAAATCTTAAGAATACCGGTAGATAGATAAGTCTCTTTTTACCGCTCGATCTGTACTCGTATAGCGATCGAAGCATATAAAATTATGAAAGCAAGTAGAACAGGAAATGTTTAATGTCATATTGTATCATTCAGCTAAATAGGATGTAAGACTTATTGTAAATCTCCTCAAGTTGTCCGTGGAGATCATAATATCATTCAAGCTAGCATGATGCTAAATATCCAGTTCTGAAAAAACAAAAAATATGGTGTAGAAACTGGAAATTTGATAATCATGTTTTCTGTTAACGAGTTGTAAAAATCAATGGTCGTGCGTAACAGCTATTGTGAGGGTATTACGCAAATATCGGTTTATTACCGCCATAGGTTCTCGGTTCTATTGTTTTTATAGCCCACACCTGTTCGCAGCGGGTTTACAAAAGGCTCTACTCAGCTGCTAAGGACCCATTGGGCTCCTTGAATTTGGCCACGGCAGTTACAACTCTCGAAAGTAAGGAAGTTTAATAAATTGTAACACACACAGAAGGGTTACACAAATAAAATTGTATTTTGTTGTTTTGTTACAGAAAATAATGAAGATAGTATTGCATCTCTGGTTATTTATTACTGTCTCAACAACATTAGCAATCAAAGACCCACCATTGCCGCCATGTCCAACCCACCTTCAGTTCTTCCCACAAAGCCTTCCCATGCATTGCAGGATGCCAAGAAGCGCAGATCCCAGTCAATTCCCCGACTTACCGCAGTATCCAACATTACCACCATTACCTGAATCATTTTACCAAAGTCCACCTCCAGATAAGCAGGCACGTCCTATCCCAATTCCAATTCCACCGTTTCCAGGGATTCCGGGAGCTATGCCAATGCCAGGACCCATGGGACCCATGGGACCTATGGGCCCACCTATGCCACCAGGGCCAATGCCAGGACCGATGCCAGGTGGACCTGTGCCAATGCCTATGCCAATGGTAGGTGGACCTCCACACAAACTACCAGTTATAGTAATGCCGTTCTACTCTCCGGATAACTCCTTCAAGAAGCAACCAACACCCAGGCCTCGACATCGACATGGAAAGAAGAGACGACCACGAAAAAAGAGACCAAACTCCCACGAGTCTGACGTTGACGACACGAGCTCTGGCGAAGGTGGGTCCGGATCTGATTCAGATGATTCGAGTGAGCACGGATTTTGGAAAGGCCACGGCAAGGGCGCACGAAGGACAATGATCCGAAAATCTGGCAACAAAAAAAGGACAAGAAGGAAGCAATCAAAAAACAAGAAGAAGGAACTATTAACTCCTATTCTCCAGTACGTCACAAAGGACGGATATGTCATATTCGAAAAGCAGATATCCAAAAGTGAAGCTAAAGACTGGCTAAAACCACCTCATCCTGAAGTTAATGTGATCGACGAAAAGCATGACGATAAATTCAACGAAGTCAAGCCAAAGAGTGCGGAAAACTATCCAAAGATATTTGATGAAAATCTTCATATGAGAGCTGAAGACAAGAGTAAGGAAGCAGAGGCGACAACACAACAAAACAAAAAAGTTAGGCTAAGACATCATCCTAGAAAAATAAACCCCTTGCTAAAGGAAAATATGTAGCATGAAGATTGTTGATAGGTTATTAATTTTATATTTTTATAGTTATTATGTGTAAATATAAAAATTAAGTAACTTTAAACAAGTTAAATAAAAGCTTTTAAAAATATAAATGTTTATTTCCACCATCATGTTTACATTCATTTCATATCGAATGCTATTTCTACAACTAGAATAACGTTATGGGTATGAATAGGTACTAGGTAGTATCCTTGAGACCTGTAACAATGTTAAATAACTTAAACTAAAAAACATCTATTTAAACTTTATCTGATAATCTAAAATACATAAAGACATTATCACCACCTCCTTTGTGTTTTTGCTGGGAAAAAGAAGTGGCGCAACAAGCTCCCTAGCATCACATATCTTCCTTGTTCGGTTTGAAGAATCTTTAAACAATATTTATATAAATGAATAAAACAATACATTATTAATTACTGTACAGAAAGTTGATACTCTCGTCACATGCTGGCTAGCCACGCTCTTATGCCTACATACCTATTTCTGACTAATTTCATAATTATGTGCAAAGTAAATTAAAGCCTCAAATTGTTTCAATGGTAGGTAATACGAGTAGGAGATAAGAGTTACCGCCCGCACGTGCCCATTTTCTTTGAGTGGAAAATCATGGGAAAAAATACCTTCCCGCTGTGGGTGCAGCTGGAGAGAGTGTCAGACTTTTACTAACTAAAACCTCAAGCACTGCTGGTTCTTCTGGAGCCCTTTGTGGCTAGGGCTGCGATAGCTCTTGAGAACAATTCCGCAGCCCTGGCCGAGTATATACGTGTCTGATCTTGTTGTAATCACATGTACATTAGCAATGAATCTAATAAATTAGGATCACAGAACTGAACTGCCTGGCATCACAAGCAGCATCCGTTCACGAGCGTGAATAAGATCAGCCATCACTCCCTCGCATACTTTTTTTAGGGAGGGAGGCAACTCGATAGCCCGCTCGACGCTGACGCTACGGCAAGAAATGCCGTCTACATAACTTGATAACATTAAAGTTAGACCTAATCAGTACTCATTCAATAGTGGAATGTCCCCTTTTAGATACTACCTCCATAGTCTAAAAAAACATTAAGAAATTATACGAATTTTAATAAGTATATTTTAAGAGAATGTCATTCGAAAATATTCATAAGAATTACAATGATCATGAAGCTATCCTGCGTTCAGTTTGGCGACCTGCTATTTCTATACCTAATTCTCATGAGATTGTGATTGTTGTGTTGATTGAATGAAGTAAGTAGGCATGTCTACTGAGTCTGAAAACCAGTCAGTTAGGTCAGGATATGTTATCACTCCATGCAAAATGAAGATTAGCATGGAGCGAGAGGGATAGCATTCTGCTGTCCGGATTTTATTGACTAAAACCCGCGTGTATTCCTTCTGAAGGTCTCTGTGTGCTAGGGCCACCCGGCCCCGGCAGGATACTTTTGCAACTTAGAAAAAAGGCATTTAATCATCATAGCCGTTACCTAGATAATGTATTTTGAGTACTGCTTGGTACTAGTATGATCTGCTTATCACAAGCCACATGAAGAATTATTTTTTTAAGGCCATTGAGTTTGTTTAGTGTGTTTGGGATGAGTTGGAATCCTGCAGAAGGTTATAGTTTTTTTTCATCCCAGTACGGAAAGAAGTGAATCCACGGAATAGTAGGTAAATACATTATAGAAAGTTATGCAAATTAGGAATTTGAAAAAAATGCAATCCATTGGATTATTGTTCTAGGTTAGTTTCCATTCATAGTTAAGACCTAGCGCTTGTTCAAGTCATCGGAAAAAAGCGATATGTAATGACTTGGCAATTAATCCATTGGTGTACGTGTAAAATTAGTGCTTAAGAAAATAAAAAAAAAATGTTTCTTTTGATGCATGAAGAACTATTTCTGAAAAGGACATGGCAATTTTACTTGCGGTTAAACAAAAGAAATACGCAGGTCACGATGAAATCAGACGAAACTAAAAAGATAGTCAACATACTCAAACCCAAAAAATATTGTAAACACTGTATGAAAATCGGAAAGCGAATCAGTGATTAATATTTTATGTATTCTCATTACTTAACGCCATAAAGTGTAGCCATAAAATGGTTACGAAATGTTTCGGCCATGCACTTGCATTCGTCTGCACCACAATGCACCACTGTTATGAAACGCAACTACTGGACGTATAAAACTAGGCAGCTGACATGAACGACATTGAATCGCCTCTATTTTGATTCAGCGCAGTTATGATTTCAGTAAGTAATAATTTTGTCGTAAATTATGTTTCTATTTTATTGCCTGACAGGTGTTTCTGAATCAGATTTTTCTAGAAAGTCATTAAAGTTTTATTACTTATTTTATTGTTCTCTAGGACTAAGAGTTTGTTAGCAATCATGACCTTTGTGTCTTAGTTTATACATATACGTCCTAATTGACGACCAGATGGCGTGGTGGTTAGTGAACCTGCCTGCCACGTTATAGGTCGCGGGTTCGATTCCCGCATAAGTCAAACATTTGTGTGCATGAACATGGGTGTTTGACTTAGTCTGGGTGTTTCTATGTATAATATGTGTGTATTTACAAAAGAAAAGTATATAAGTATGTTTATCAGTTGTCTAGTACCCATAGTACAAGCTCTGCTTAGTTTGGGGCTAGATGACGTTGTGTGAATGTAAAAAAAAAAAAAATAAAAAAAAAAAAAAAAAAAAATACTTCTGATCAAATAATTATAAATAGATGCGAAGCGTTGGGGTAACCGGCCAATCAAATGTACATTTTGACTTTAAATTCAAAATCAATTTTCCTGACAAGACGCTTTTTGTTTCAGGATGCGTTACAAAAATGGAGTGTTGTGATCTTTATAGTGTTGGTGGCCGTGCAATCCCAGATGCCCATGATGCCGATGCCGTACGGCTACGGGCCGATGATGATGCCGCCGCCGCCACCGCCCATGCCCATGCCGGTCCCAGTACCTATTGGCATCCCCATTCCTTACCCAGAGTCCACTACCACAACCACTACCACAACAGAAAAACCCGACGGCGGTAATGACGGCGATATGCATATACCCATAGCTATCCCGGTCCCAGTGCCACACTTTGTACAGATCGCAATCCCAAGTTTCCAACCGCCAAATTGTATGCCAAAGGATAAAAATAAAAACGGTAACAATGATAACAAAAATTCAAAATGTCCCCCTTGTCCGCCATGCTCGTGTAATCCATGCACGCCTTCATTCTTCTCTTTCTGTTCGCCTTGCCATCTACAGTGTAGATGCAAGAATGGACAACAGAACCCTTCGCCGCAGCCACCCAATCCTCCCCGACCTCTTCCTGGTCCTGCGTTCCCGATGCCTATCCCCATGCCGGGGCCACCTCCCGTAGTCATCGTGCCGTTCCCCCCTCAGTTCAACACCCAACCACAAGAACAGCGAACAGATACGGAATGTGACTCCCACTCAGTCAGCGAATCCTGTTCGGAAGAAAAATCTAATTCATGTGAGAGTAACACGCGGAAAAAGAAGAAACGTAAGAAAGATAAAAAAAACAAGAAGAAGACTAGATACGATATCTATAGAAGAAGAAATTTCGGCTTCAGAGCCCGACATAGTAGAGAAACTGGACTTGTTAAGCCTGTGCTCACGTACATGTCCAGGAATGGAGATATTAAGATGAAGAGACGACTGAGTAATGACGAGGCCAATGCCTTGATCGGAGATGGCGAATATCAAAATGTGCGTTTAATAGCTGGCGAAGATTCACAAAACAGGCCGAGGGTTGTAGTCATGTCTCAGCCTGGTATGAGGAGTAGTCACCGGCGGAGACACCTGGTGGTGGAAGACGGCAGCTCGCAACACATGCTGGGGAGCGGGAGAAAGGAGCTAGTCTTCCAACCGCCCGATAATAAGAAGATAAGCAACCTATCGGTGTCGTTCCAAATAAGCAAATAGTTTGTAATGTTTATTGTTTTTATATCCTAACTATTTATATTTTGTATAAATGATGATTAAAGTTCTTTAAAAAAATATGCATATGCCTTTGATTACTAAACAATTATGATACCTGATTTAAGCAATTAGCTCTTCTGATAACGTACTCTGTGATGGAAAGAGTGTCTGAACCCTGATTTTAATTTTATTATGATTGCCTTAATACCTGAAGAGTCTAGATAGTAATGGTCTTATAAATTATACTTAGAGTATCCCGTTGTGATTAATTACAAGACTAAACTATCGTTTTAAACCAGGGTATCTTTTCTGAAGCCAAAGAAGAGGAAGAACGTCCATGAAGAGAAATCGAGACCATCCTGTAAATCTTGATCGCAAGACTTGTTAACGTGGCCCTGGCTGACACGTGGCAACGTGGATAATTTCTCACCACAAAAATACCAATAGGCCTTTATATAAAATACATATACTGAAGTCCAATACTGGAGTCTTTTTAGCGTACAATAGGTACCTACAGTAGAAGATTTGGAAACTCGAACTCCGAGACTCTGCTCTTAAATTCACCAATTCAATAAATGGCATTCAAACGAGTGCTGAAATAAACTGATTGAAAGATAAAAATATACAATTCTATACTTATTATGCAATAATACCTAAGTACCTATGTTCTAGCATCTTGGGAACTCCACAAAGATGGAAACAATACAGCAAAAGCTTTTTATCTCTTTTAGTGACTATTAATTTTTTCAAAATCTGCGTTCGCTTATCTGTTGTAATGTGTAGGTTTTATAAAGTCATAAAAATACAAAAGAAAATAAGCATCAATTACTCTGCAGGAATAACCTCATCAGCTAAGCATTTTGGCTATACCTAAAACTTATGCCATGTCATCGAACCTCCGACCAGTGGAGCAGCAAGTGGAAAAGTTAGTTTCCTCGACAGCATCGTGACCACATCACACATAAAATTTACTCCAGACGGAAGACATAGCCATTTGTTTTTATCTGCTGCCATGTGAAGAGCATCATGTATTTCCTACCACCAATCAGTCTAATATACTGTTTCCGGCAAATTACTTTGCTCCTGCGAAGTTATCTGCTAGTAACTTCATGGCAGGTAAAATGTATTAACAAATGACTAACTTCGGGGAAACTACTTAAAGAAATAACTTATAACTTTACTCAAAGAAAGCACTATCGAGCATTATTTCAGGTAAACTGAAATTGCTATCCCTTGTGTGAGCGGTGATTAAATCTATGTAGGTACCTTCTTTGTATAAGTATTGTAACCTTTAGTTGTCTACAAGTACGCAATGAGTATACATATTTTGCATTTGTTTTATCACCTGACTGTAATAAAAAGTGTTCATGTATCAATGTCATAACAAAGAATTTTGAAAATGAAAAAAAAAAACACCTCCCTCGTAATCCTGATTACGAAAACCAACTGCAACAATACGCCCATTATTTGTTCTTATTAAACAATTACTTTGTATGTAACAGCTTTATTTCGGTCTTTGTTGTGGAAAATTCAGTCAGTACGGTTTTCAGGACGTATGTGACTACTCATGGTAAGTTTATCATGTTATTATTCAAGTAGTTTTTTTTTGTTTTATTATGAATATTTCCTGTTTCATTAAATAATTTGTGACGTGTTACGAATAAAAAAATCCATTCATAAAAAAAAAAAATCAAAACTCTTAAAACCATAATTAACTACTCGTTTTTGTTGCAGAAATATGAATACTATATTCAGAACTATCGTCCATCTAGCAATAACTTCCAAAGTGATAGCCATTAGTTTCGAAAGTCTTGTAAAGTCTTTACCGGCGGACGTGCCTGAAGATGTGAAAGCAATGATGCTAGACATGCATCAGAAACATCCTGAAGAATTCACCATGCCTGATTTAGATGACGTCACTCTAATGGATTTCAGAACAGCGAGTCCCATCGTAACTGCTCCAGCTCAAAGAGATCCCATTCCGGCAAAAGCCACTACTGTCAAGGTGAGAAGGAAAAAAATTCCAAAACCTGCGACACCAGGAAGAAAAGTTTTAAGGACAGGTGCTACGAAATCGCAGCCCCCTACTTCTGGATTAGAGACTACAACATCTAAATTACCAGGAACTGGAGGAACACATTACACGATACCGCCGCATCCTCATCAGGTAACTCCTGCAATACCTGTGCCAGTTCCAATGCCAATGCCCATGCCCATGCCGATGCCAATGCCAGTCTACGCAAGAGTGCCCATCATGATGCCAATGAGATCATACTTCGAGCCAGTGGTACATGACCACCCACCGTTATACAAGATAAAAGAAATGATAGAAAGAGATGAGAAGAAATGGCAGAAAGAGAACAAAGATAAAGATTGTGATGTATCCGTGGAAATAGTTTACAGTGAAGAAGATACTGATTCTGATTACACAGACTCTGACAGCAGTTCAGAGTCAGTTGATGTTGGCTCTGATTATTATTCTGATGTTATTAAAATAACAGCTAATAGAAACCATTAGCGGTTTAGCACCAAGAAATTATAATGTTGTAGAGAACATGATAATATTGTGTCGTTACCTCATATTAAGACATGGGATAATGGCCGTGTGTCATGACGTATGTATTTTTTTGTATTTTTGTACATTTTTTTTTATTTTGCATATGTTTATTGTAATAATGCTAATTAAAAACAAAAAAAGAAACATTTTAATGACTTGTTCTTATTGTTCTTGACAGATATAACATTAACATAATGGATTTTATTATGCTTACTTTAAATGAAGATAAAACTACAGTGGTAGGTTTTATTTAAAGCTTTATTCGTATACTTACGAATCACAAGTCTAAGGGCCAGTTTCACCGGTTACGGATAAGTTGAAGATAGTTTATCTGGTAGATAATTTCATACAAATTCTGTTCCATTTTTGAATTTATCTGGTAGATAGTGGCTATCCGTAACTGGTGAAACTGGCCATACGTAAATTAACTTTGTTACCTACGTCATTATTGTTCATTCTTGTACAAAAAATACTTAGTAACTACATGATATATTGAACTAAACAAATACTGTCTTATATAGATTTTCTGGAAATTACAATTATCTTCCTCTCTTTATTCACTAACTAGCAGTTTCCTGCGGTGTCACCCTCGTCCCGTGGGAGCTACTTCCCGTACCCGGATAAAACATAGTCTTTATAAATACACTCGAATATAACGTAGCTTTCATTGATAAAAGCATTTTCAAATTCGTTTCAGCAGATCTAGAGATTACCTGACATAAACACACAAATATTTACCTCTTCTAATATATGTATTACTAGTTTCGATAGTTCCTGGACTGATATTATCGCGTATAAACAAACAAACAAATTCTTTAAATATATTAAAGAAGTACAAATAATATTACGACAAATAGCATATTTGGCTTCTTCTACCCTTATAAAACTCTAATATCACTTTTGATCGTCAATTCCTTATAAGAGGTTGTTCAGCTTTCTCCTTCTTCTCAGCAGTTTGCTTGAAGACCATCACTTTGCTCCTGGTTAGCCTGTTAAGGTATACCAAGCGTACTGCATGACCTAGGAGTAGTGTGCTTATAAGGAACATCAGGACGACCAAACACTTCATCACGATGGGGGCTTTTTGGTACACTAGTATCAGTTTGCTCATCATCCATTCTGGCATCTTTGGTTGATCCTGCAAGAAATTTAACTAAGTCATTAGTAAAATTAAAAGCAAAATATTTTATTCTTGAGAGAATTGATCCATCTTAACTATGAATGTGAATGGATGGAGAGATAGGGGTAGACCAAGGAAGAGATGGATTGATTGCTTGAAAGAGGATATGATTAAGAAGGGAGTGGTATGACGGCTGACCGAAATGAGTGGAAGCGGAAAACACATTGCGCCGACCCCAAATAGAATTGGGAACAAGATGATGCAGAGTGTGAAGAAGTTTTATTTTTGTTCCAGAGGATTCACCAAGTACCGATAAAAAAAAAAACTAACCTAACCACATTGACTTAGTGCATGTTTAACCTAACGAAACAGAAAGTTCTACTTTAATATATTAAAGTGATTATAATTCAGTTAGAGTAATCACAATTAATCATAATTACGTCTGAGATCTGCACTAGATAATGAAAGCAATCTGTGGCGTTCGCCAACAGTTCACAGGTCGGGCCGAGTCAACCATGATGCTAACACACTTAACTACCTTATAATTATACTTTTAAATTTTCCTGTGTAATTAATCAAGAACGCGGGTTTGATTAACAATGTATACATACAAGAGATACAATGCTGTAGGTACAGTTTTTTTTTTTATATGTATGAACAATTGTTGCAACGTTTTATGGTGAAAATAGAAGCAGATACATTTGTAATTCGAACAGTTTTATGAATGGAGGAATTTAATGTTTCAAAGATCACATTTCAAAATTTGTATAAGGTCTAGTAGAAATAATCTGGCTAAAAAGTCAATAATGTCGAAACTCCATCTTCATACTTGACAATAGATATATACAGATAGATTCTGGCATGCAAAGCTATCGGCAAAGAGACTAGACCCATGTCTGATAATCTAACCATCATTTGTACACTATAATTATGAACTTTTTTGAAAAGATTTAGGCTGATTAATGCAATAAGAAAGTTTCTCGACTTACCACTATAGCATACGCGACGGGTATCACAGTATGGGACAACATCTTAGTCATACTGTTAGAGGTGAGGTCATCGAACAGCATGCTGACCTGGAGCGACATCTTCGTCTTGTAAGTCACACTGACTTTCTGGAGGGAAGCAATAAAATATTTATTTTTATATATTAATAGTTGGACTTAGTCATGGTGGCCTAGTGGTTAAAGCACCAGCCTCCCAAGTATGAGTGTGTAGATTAGATTTCAGGTTAGGCAAGTACCAATGCAGCTTTTCTAATTTGTACACCAATACAAATCTTGGACACCAATGACTGTTTAAAGGTGAAGGAAAACATCTCGAGGAAACTTAGACTTTAAAGTCTGAAAACACTAACCGCATTGAGCAAGCGTGGTGGTTAACGCTCAATCCTTCTCTATGTGAGAGGAGACCTGTGCAAAAGTGGGACGATAAGAAGGCTGTGGAACTTTAGACTGATTGACATCACTACATAGTATAAAACAAAGTCGCTTTCTCTGTCCCTATGTCCCTTTGTATGCTTAAATCTTTGAAACCACGCAACGGATTTTGATGCGGTTTTTTTTAATAGATAGAGTGATTGAAGAGGAAGGTTTATATGTATAATAACATCCATTAAATAGTGGAGAAGTACTGTTATTTTTGAGTTTGAGTTTTTCTGTAGTGTATTTAGTATCAGCATTGCACCCGTGCGAAGCCGGGGCGGGTCGCTAGTTAATAATAAAACAACAGCCCTGATCACCCTCGTCATCGATTTATCTAATTAAATGAGGAGATAAACTGCCGCGATACCCAGAAACCGGTAAAACTGGTCGAATTAAATGGGCAATATGACTAGCCAATTATGCCGGAGATATTATTGTAAAGGGAACAAAACCTTGGACTGACATTGACACAGTTGCATTATTATGTGCTCTTACTTTTACAGTCCAGTGGGATGGCATTGTTTGTCACTGTGGAGGAATCAGATCAACGCACATTATAATGTGTCTCAAAAGCAATTTTTATTTACCTATAGAAATGCCTTAACAAGAATTCTCTATCGCGATGTTCCAAAGCTTTCTTTTGTTTAATTTCTGTCAGAAATAAAAATCTTCCTCAACTACTCGATGTCCTATATCAATAATTATCAAATTCTTAAAAGTTCCTTCATTTTGTAGTTGTACTTACCCTGTCTATTGCTATTTCGTTGTAGTGCTCTTTCTCATTGTAGTTCAGTCCGTCAAGACGTTCTAGTAATTTAGGATCACAGTCTCTGAAGTGTGATTTTGACATTACAACAGGTAGGCCTGAAAAAACTTTCTAAATGAGAATTTTGGACATTATAGGAATTTTTGAATATCGAAAGCTCTGATCCACTGTGGTACTAAGAGGCTTCTCGAAATTGCTCTAGTAGCTTCTGAGAATAGTGCCTTAAAGCAAACCGATAAATACTATTTAATGTTATGTATGCATGGAATAGATTTTAGCTGAAATTAAGGTTTTTCAAAGTCTTCAGTTCTTCAGTCTTTAGGTTGCACTTGATACTACTTTAATGCTCATGCCTATTCAGGCATAACTATTCTTCTACTTAATGTCAAAATAAAAAAAGAACATACCATAATAACAATCAGAAATATCCATTAAACCGTCAGGATAGGGCTTCCGAGTTATAGGATCGATATCACCAATGAAGGTCTTGTTGCTGATAGTGTAAATGAGAGCCTCTCCGCCATAGTCCATGATTTTTCTGCCGATGTACTCCAGGGCGAAGGTCCTGCAGATTCCCAGTCGGTAGAAGTTGATTGGCACTTCTGGGGTCAACATCGGTGGGTAACCTTCTGCCTCGTATGTGTCGTTGAATGTTTGTATACTAGAGAAAGATTGAAGGTTGATTTAATTTACAAGAGTTATGAATTCGTTACAGGCCTCTTTATTGGTTCCGCCATTAGTTTTCCCGTATTATTTTTCTGTATCAATCAGATCTTTTACCTTTCTTCAATATCCTCTATTCCTCCCATCTGGATGCGTCTGTATTTCTTCACCCACTTGATCTCGAACCTATCCTTGTCGGTAGCGCCCACTTCTATTCTATAATCTGACGTGTTGTCGTACAGCTGTGTAGCAAAATATGTGAGGTAAGTACTATTAGAAAACTCATTATCCTCCATTAAAATTGTTGGCATGATTTGCTATAAGGTGTCCCAATAAAGCAAAGAACTTGGACTCACCCTATCAAGCAATCCAAAACTATCAAAATACACGAGTCCAGGAGCAAGACTGTTGAGGATCTTGATGATAGGGTTATCGTAACCCCACAGGAAATTTTGGACGTCCAAATTTAGAAACGGTTTGGCTCCCAATGGGGCTATCATTAAGTTGAACGCGGCGCGGATGAAGCTGGGGTAGTTGGACAAAATTGATACTGCACTCTGAAACAAACACTTTGTATAAACAACTGGTATATATGTAGAAAGGTAAGCTCAATATGACTAGATAATCCTCGATCACCAAAATATAAGAGCGTTTTCAGACGCATGGATTGGTCTAGGTTAAAATTGCTCCAAGACTCCGAAAGTGAATCCGAAATTCATGGTTTAGGGGTTCAATAAAGTTATTTACTTGATCTTAAAGATGATGAAAGGAACTCACAAGAAACGGTAAATTGGGCAGAGTGAGGATGACATCCTTTGGGTGTGCTATAGAGGCCTCTGGGATGAACTCCGACCTAACCTTCGGCGTCATTGCCATCCGTGTGCCATCTTCGCTCGGTTCTAGATCCTCATACCAGCGGTATTCTCTGAAAATAAAAATATGTCTCAGTGTGCGGGTTCAATTCCAGATTACGCAAGAACCAATTACTTTTCTGAGTTACTTATATGTACTTTCTAAGTTGGTATCTTAGACAGCAATGACTGTTAAAAGGTGAATGAAAACATCTCAAGGAAACTCAAGGTACGTACGTGTGAAGTTTTAAATCACCAACCCGCATTGAGCAAGCGTGGTTATTAACGTTTAACCCTTATTTGTATGAGAGGAAGCCTGTGCCCAGCAGTGGAACGATAAAAAGGCTGATGATGGTAATTGCGGGTCAAATAGTTGTAAACTTCGACAAAGTATATAAATAATTGATGTAAGACTTACTGAAACACAAAAGGCCCAACTTCCTCCACCTTCAGCTTATAGTCCTCGCCGCTAAGGAACCGCTCGCTGTTGGTGATGTTGAACACGTAGACCGACAGGCGGCCAGCTTGGATATCTTGCTGGAGCAGCTCGTAAAGAATCGAGCCTTTTGTTAGCCGAAGTTTCTAGAAGAACAATAGACATGAGCGGCGAATATCATGCTGATTCCTGTAATCTACAAGATTAGTCTCGAAGAGAAAGCAGTACCATAAGATCTATAAGACTTTATAATTTTTTTTATTATTTTAAAGCGCCTCTTATATGGGGTGACTGGTAATTAGTGACCGATATTTAAACACGTGATTGTACTCATGATTACGAACAACTTTCCCGAAGAAACTTTTTTGTTTTTTTTTTTTTTTATCATCCGATCCCGATCAGCTGTTAGCGGCGAGGCCACGCGCCCGTGTTGTCAGTGATTTTGTTATAATAATAAAAAAAAAAAAACAAAAAGTTTCTATAGGAAAGTTGTTTGTAATCATGAGTACAATCACGTGTTTAAATATCGGTCACTAATTACCAGTCACCCAATATAAGTTATGTATTTTTTTGCTGCAATTTTGCTGCAGCTACTAAAAGGTATCAATGAAAGCTTTGTCAGCAACTTCTTTCTGTGAAATAATATTTATACCTACTCACATATTTAATGATAAGGTGTATGGGGTCTAGTATGATGATCAGTATTGGTACTACCAGGAACACGATACTCGCTAACAATACTGCCAGGATTTTGTCTGTAACAAACATATGACAATTATTACCTGTATAATACATACTATATTTGTATATTTACTTACGTATGTTCGTAGAAATCTGAGATTTTAATTGCCATTCATTTCCTTATTGCATAAAGGTCAATAAGTCATGTTGGAACTGAGTTTGTAAGATTAAGATTTTAAGTTAATTTTGTTATATTCTTTTTGTTTTTCTTATTGTCATTTATCGAACGCTGGTTTACCAGTAATTGGCAACTGTGCTAGATTAAGACACATTATAATCATACATAACTCTTTTATACACAAAAGCTGTTGGTAGACCTTAGATAAATAAATATTCGTAAAATATTTACATTGCCAGAGAGTTTCTATTTTATAATAATATGCATTCATTCAATTCTGCATGCGGTTAGTTACGACTGTAAGTTTCTAACCAGCTTCAAAAAATGCTAAACCGTTTGATATGAAAATAGGTGGTTTCTTTGAATTAGTAGACTAGGTATTTTTAACGGCATGGCTTGATTGGAAACTATACTCACTTTTGCTCGTAATCCTGGAGTTAATAGCATCTCGTCTCGTCAGTAGGACCATTGCTGATTTATCTTAGCATGTAGTTGTGTTGTTTAAGGCCTCTGCGAAAATATAGCTTTTACATAAACAAAAACCTAACAATAAAATTACAAACTCTTCTTAATACCCAAGTGTTTGGCTGCACACTACACTTGCGCTACACAATATGTAAAATCAATGTTATTTTGAACTTTAACCAAAAGTGACTAAAGTTCCAAATAAAATTACTGGAAAATCTATTTTATTTCTATTTCAGTTTGTGAGCGCCATCATCTAGGCAAGTAGTTCAAACAATTACACTAATTATAATAAAAAAAACTATAGGTTAAATGACTTCCTTTTGATGAATGCAAAATTCTGATAGGTATTATCAATTTTAAATTTTAATTTAAATGTTAATTATGTGCTTAAATTAATCAAATAAATATATAATATAAAAATATATCTATACTTATAGATATTATAAAACTGAAGATTTTTTTTTGTTTGCTTTAAAGAGTTAAGCTCAGAAATTATTAGACCCATCTGAAAAAATATTAGATAGCCCATTTGTCAAGGAAGGCTACTTTTTATGCGGGTGAGCAGATTAGTTTCCCAGGACGTGGAGGAAACGCAGGCTGAAGCTAGTTTTAACTAGCTAGCTATAATCTAAGTTAGAATTACAAAAGAAAAACGCGTCGTCTTTTTTTCCCATAAGTTTAGGTTAGGTAATATTGTTGATAAAATAAACTTTAAAACCCGTCTAGTCTTTTCCTACCTAATATTTAAAAATGTATGCATATGTTGAGAAATAAATAAAAGTATTAGGTTTATTATTCCGTTATCTTACACGAGAATCCTATTATTTTTGTTAAAGTTCTATCAGAAGAGCTTTAGCGTGTTGGCCTCAGTCTCATGGTCGCCATCCAAGTATAAGACTGTAACCACATGTGCATGGCGGAGTCATAATAAATACGTGAAAAATGTAACATAACAATATTTATTTAATAATGGTACAATTACACAAAGATTTTTAAAGCACCACAACTTTATAAGCTGATACCAAAGTGCATAATAATACTTTAAATTGAGGAAAGACATACAAAACTCATTATGGACATATATAATTATTTTCCTTGCGAATGACGTTGACAACAAAAAAATGTATCAAAACAGAACCCTTTTTTACTTTTAAACAAAATAAAACAACCCTAAACAGAAGTATTTGCGTACAAAACCGGATGTGTTACAAAAATATTTTGTGCCGATCGATAAATTGAGGCAAGCGAATAACACGCCCGCGCCGGCCGGGGAACACCAGAATCCTTTTTGATGTCATTTTTTTCAAGAAGTACATATATATTTAAGAATTTACACATAATTACATCATTGTTTTATTTAAATTTTTGAATAATTGGTTACGGGACTCCGAAGTGTAAGAAAAATAAAAAAAAATTGAAACTAGAGCATTTTTATGATATTTAACATTGAATTATAACTTAATAAATGCAGTAAATATACTTGGAGCTAGTTCATTCCATTGGGTTTAAATTGCTTTAACTGCAATATATTTATTACCTAGCTAACATAATTATTTAACTTTATAAAGTCAACGTGAAACGTGCGTGGAATTGCAATCCGCATGATATAAACAGGCTTAATAAAATAAATATTATTCTTGTTTACGCGAATATTGTACGATAGCATCATATAAAAAATAATTGGACTGACATTATTATAAAAACATATTCAAAATGTACCTACTCATCATCTCCCGAGCCTTTTTCCCAACTATGTTGGGGTCAATATGTACCTACTATTAAAATTTATTATAAATTATCTACCGGCGTCTGTATTTCCGAGTTATTACAACCCAAGAATCTTTAAGGCTTCTTCTGGGTAGGCCCGTACCACCGTAGATTCCATCCTTGCCCTTCGGGCTGGATTGGGATCAAGAGCGATCCCATTATTAATAAATAAATAAATAAAAAAAACAAAACAAGCCGTTGCACTTCTAAAAAATATTTCTGTTTTTCAGATTGTTATTAAGCAGTTATTATTTGCTTATGATTTTAATTAGTATAATCGGTAAAAACGAATTGTTTTTATTGTAACCTTCATATTTTATGCGTTGAACATACATACTTAATAGTTAAGAAAAAGTATACTAACAAAAAATTACAAAAACGAATCATCAAAATTTCAATACCCGAGAAAATATATTTTATAGATAAAGATAGATTTTATATCCAGGTTCTGAATTACCTACTTAGAACAGTTGATACCGAAAATTTGTATCAGCGCACGCGCAGGGCCTCGCGCAATATTCCGTGACGACAAACGATTTGGCGAGACCAATACAAATTACTTATTGTATTATAGTACATTATGAGTTCCATTGCCCCACGGCAAAGTCCAAAACCTCTGAAGTGATATAAATTAAGTTCCTGTATATGTAGGTTTCAGAGATCAAAATCCAAGTGCGAGAGAGACGGAGCACTACGTTATGTATAGCTCTATCCCTCTTTGCAAACTATGACCGAGGTATAATTAGAATTGTTCTGATTCTAATCCATCTACAATCAAAAAGATATTCATCCACAATTATGGCATAATACCTTCGCCTCACAACATGCAGCCCTTGGCTAAGCAACAGCCGCACGAATCGATCCTAATATGGTTAAGCAACGCCTGACGCGGTAAGGCCGTGGATGGGTGACCACCTTGTCATGAAAAGTTTCCCGACTATCATTTGTACGTCTTTGGCAGTCGTTACGGGTATTCAGAAGCCAGAAAGTCTGACAAGCAGTCCTACCAAGGGGAATCGGGTTACCCAGGTAAAACACTACACACAACTGGACTGCGAAGTATCAGACTTCGCCACCAACCCGCATTTGCCAGGTTTCCTCGATATTCTTTCCTCTATCTTTGATCAGTCGTTGGTGTCCAAGATATAACAAGAAAATACACACAAACAACATTTCTGTTCACACAAAATTGCATTGGTACTTGCCTGACCTGGAATCAAACCCACTCGCTCATACTTGAGAGGCTGTGCCTTAACAACTATATTTTTTTTAATAAACATATTATTTTTTTATAAATTCTAGACGTTTCCTTATCGTCCTAAACAACTTAATATTTCGTAAATAAAAATAAAAATCGACATCAGTAAGACTTATTAAAAAAAACTATGTCGATGTTGTTACAAAAAAATATTTAAACCTTCCTGTTATATGTTTTTAGCTAAACTGGATTGGATAATGACACTGACATAAATTAATGTTCATCTTTGCATATTACAAAACACCGCTAAAAGTTTAAATATGTCTTGCAATCGAACTTTTTTAAACGCATGTTAGACGTCCGCTTAATTTCGTAAAAAAGGTATCAATACAAATTGTTTTTTAACACTGTATGCGTCTAGGAAACAAACAATAATAATATCTAGTTCTACTTATCTTTCTTCTTTGACTATGACCTATAATAAATATCTGCATATCAAGTTTTTGATTTCTGTCAAAATAAAAAAAATAACTAAACGGGTCACGTTTTTGAAAAACATTCTTAATAAACCTGACATTGACTCAAGGAGAGAAATAGAACTTTGAAGAAAATTTCAAAAAATTGTTTATCTGTTTATGATAAACTACTCCTCAAAGAACAGTCGGCAAACTCTTCCAGGACCCTTAAGGTCCAAGCCTTCAGGGTCTGCGGGATTGTTCGCAAGAATTACCGCGGACTTGATTTTCAAGGGACTTCAGAAGGAACAACGATAGTTAGTAAAATTGTGACCCTCCCGCTGTACTCACTCCGGAAGGGTGTATTTGATCTTCCCATCTCAAAAGGAGGTAGTGTAGTAGATATATTAGACACATACTTAACATCATATTATTTTGTTGTGTTGGTTAGTACCTACTGCGAAAAATGGCAAGCACTGATTCTGAAGAATATAATTTATCTACTTTTGGGAATAAAGGATTACATACATTCAACAAGTATTCATCCTCGGTCTGCGGCACCAAAGAGTTGACCAGAAAAATTTTAGCTCCTTCACTGGTCAACTTCGAAGTGCCGTATCTGACTGATGGTATGAACGCTTGGAAAATGGCTTGCCCAAACACAGCCTACCCTGACAACCCGGCTTCCCAGAGACAGTGGGATGAGCCGCTCTGCAGGTTGATAAGAAATAACCTTATAAATACAGCTATCAACACTGCGGAACGTGCCCGCCTACTGGCTGTGGGAGAATGGGAGTCAGGGCTATGGCTACACGCACTGCCTTCGCCCAGCATTGGAACTATGCTGGGTGACACAACATTCCGGCTCGCTACATGCCTTCGCCTTGGTGCTCCCACTGGAGCTCCGCATCGCTGTCAATGCGGCGAATCTGTGGACTGCCTTGGGCACCATGGTCTCTCCTGCAGCAAGAGCGCAGGTCGCATGGCACGGCACGCCAGTGTTAATGACATCATCCGTCGTGCTCTTGTCACCGCCGGAGTGCCAGCTGTTTTAGAACCGAAGGGCCTGGCACGTGACGATGGCAAGAGACCAGATGGGATGTCCATAATGCCATGGAAAATGGGAAGGTCTTTGGTGTGGGACGCTACATGCGTTGACACCCTTGCACCTTCCCACCTTCCCAGTACGGCGAGCTGTGCCGGTGCGGCTGCTGCTACCGCGGAAAACCTCAAACGGCGCAAATATGTAAACCTAATCGGCAATTACATGTTTGAACCGTTTGGGGTTGAAACACTGGGACCATGGGGCCCAAGTGCCCACAAACTTTTCAAAGAGTTAAGCATGCGTTTAGTGGAGTCCACACGTGACCAAAGGGCTGGCCAATACCTTGGCCAACGAATCAGCATTGCCATTCAACGTGGCAATGCGGCCAGCCTTTTGGGCACGATCCCCGCTGACAGCGATGCGGAGGAATTTTTTGATGCACTATTTTAATTTGTCCCTTTTTTATTTTCTTTGTATATAGTATTATATTTATAATTAAATTGTAAATAATTATGTAAAAAATTCAACAAGTTAATTTACTTAACAAGTTAATAACTTGCTTCATTCGATTAAATTAGCGCGTACAAGTAAACTCTTCAGCCTCATAATATTCGTATAGATAATGATCTATTAATATACCTGTCTGTATGTATATGGGTTATACTGCCTGAATAAAATGGTATTTGATATTTATAAGAATTCAATATTAGGGACCCAAAACGAATTTAAAAAAAAAATATGTTTCAAACCTTGCCCTGCTAATAATGACCTCAATAAAAATAACAATTTAGTACAACCTTTCAGGAGGTAAAATTTATTTAAATATTTCAACGACATAATTTTTATATATATTGTGAATTAAAAAAATATATATTACGCAAAGTAATTTGAATTTCTTGGTAATATTTAAAAAATAGCACCATTAAATCAGTCTTTGTCACCGATACAATTACTTTAAAAAAAGTACATTATAATTATTGTACATACATAAATCTGTGTATCTCTCCAAATTATATAGTTTCACCAGCACACAGTCCTTAGAGCACTCACTAAAACTAAGATAAAGTCACAAATTAAAATTCATTAACTAATAAAGGATTTTTGTTACGATTTTAATATAAGTAAGTATTAAATATCATGTACATGTTGAAAGATTGGCCGCACTACCCGAACTACGTTCATAATTTCAAGTTTCATTATTTATATAAGTTGTCCACTATACGTATCATAATGATATTCCATGCCTTAAGTAAAATTTTTTTAGGATTCCGCAAGGGAAATATGTTGTTTTTGTGTGAATTGTCCACAAGTGTCAACAATCCCGGCAAATATCTTAAGCAAAAAATTTAATAAGTAATTAAGCGATTTACAGTATACAAAATAATAAAAAATAATGAAAAATGATATTTATTTTGCAAATAGGTTGAAGTCAAGTCAACACTTTTACACGTCAACACATTTTTTATAAAAAACGAGATGAGATCGGCATTTCCTAACTGACTACGTTGAGAAGAAATACTGTGTTTAATCTTAAAACTACTAATATAAAGCTGAAAATTTGTTATTTCACTTTAATGCGCTAATCTCAGAAACTTCTGGACTAATTTGAAAAATTATTTCAGTGTTAGATAGCCCATTTATCTACGAAGGCTATGTGCTACGGCTTTTGTATACGCGTGCGTGAATTACTTCCCATGGGACGAAAGTGAAGGGTAAATTTAAAGTCATGGTGACCTAGTGGTTAAAGAGCCGACCTCTCAAGTATGAGTGTGTGGGTTTGATCCCTCGTCAGGCAATAACCAATGCAACTTTTCTGTTTGTATGTTCTTTCTTAGTATACCTTGGACACCAATGAATGTCTTTCGGATGGCACGTTAAATTGTAGGTCCCGGCTATCATTGAACATCCTTGGCAGTCCTTACGGGTAGTCAGAAGCCAGCCTAAGCCTAGGGGTATTGGGTTGCCTGGGTAACTGGGTTGAGAAGGTCAGGATAGGCAGTCGCCCCTTGTAAAACACTGGTACTCAGCTGAAACCGGTTAGACTGAAGCCAAACCCAACATAGTTGGGAAAAGGCTCCGGAGATGGATGGACGAGAGTGAAACCGTCGGCGGAAGCTAGTGTTATATAATAAACCTGGAAAATAAACTAAAAAAAGATATCTAGATAATTCAGCGCTTTTTATGTTGAATATATTTTTTAAGAAATATCTGATTAGCATAATAGAAAAACAAAACGGAAAAAACTATTATGTCATCATCATCTGCCTAGGTTTTTCTCAACTAGTCAGGGGTTGGTTTCCAGTCACCTGGATGCAGCTGAACCAGTATTTTATACGGAGCGACTGTCTATCTCAACCCCTCAATCCAATTATCCCGGCAATCCCTTGGTAGGAATGGTTGTCAGACTTCTGAGTACCGAGTGCCGGGATCCATCCGGGATCATCAATTTAACGCGCCTTCCGAAAAATGGAGAAACTCCTCATGACAAGATGGTCACC
This sequence comes from Heliothis peltigera, assembly GCA_958496145.1. Taxonomy (NCBI): domain Eukaryota; kingdom Metazoa; phylum Arthropoda; class Insecta; order Lepidoptera; family Noctuidae; genus Heliothis; species Heliothis peltigera. Next base: position 403,813 of record OY292332.1, read on the forward strand.
CATCCACAGAATTGCCCCAAGAGTTGCTTAACCATATGAATGAGGGCTCGAGTGTCTGTTATTAAGCCAAGAGCTAAGAGCTAAGTAGGCTGGCGCCTCCGATAAAAACTATGTGAACTAAAAACAAAACATTACAATATTTTTATATTCTTACATAAGAGAAACTATTTTTAGTTTGTCCTTTTTGTTTTTACATTATCTTGAAAACAATGAACCTGTAATTATTAATTTAACCAAAAAAAAAGATGTAAACGATACAAGTATTAACATTAAAAAAAAAAAAAACTAAAATGAGTGGAAATATACTCGATTTATAAGCCCTCTTTTAGATTTTTCGCGTTTTTAGAAGCTTTTGTATCATTCTTCTATTATACAGTAATAGCCAAATGTGAAGTCAAGAACAGCCCACCGATACCTTGGTTTGTGGAATATCTCAAATGGAGACGATTTTGCCATACAAATTTCGTAAAAAACTCGTAAAAAAATTATTATTTCTATCTGTTCTAGTTCGACTTTAAGGCATCTTCTATGGGGAAAAGTATTGACTGGGTCGCTAGAATGGACTGATTGTCAGACTTTCTGGCTTCTGACTATGTGTAATAACTTTCAAAGATGTACCAATTTTAGGACTTTGAAATTTAGCTGTTTTGTAAGTAGTAGCATAAGAAGAGACATAGACAAGAGTCCAGTGAAGATTGGGCTGTGGGTTGTTCGCAAGAGTTACCGCGGCCGTCTAAACGTAATTTCAGATACAAAGAAAAATGTACAGCAAGGTACAGAACCCACATTGATAAGAATTTCGTGGAACCGTTTAAAGTATAATTAAGTCGATGCCCTATCACAGATCTAAAAATACACATTTTTACCCACACAAACCCCATTATTTTTGTAACGGGTAAATTTATTTATATACATTTTAGTTTTGCTTATCCACGTCATCAGAATTTGTATTATTAACGTGATTGTGACAATCTTGATTTATTTGTTCAATGTTGTTTATATTGCTTGTATGTAATATATTGTTTTTTTTTTCTTGCTATTTGTATGTGCGCCCTTTGTACAACCTCGTAAATGTGTTTGTAGTTTTTGCATTTAGGTAGGTAGGTATTGTAAGTTCGTAATAATTATTATTAGTAACTGTAGGTACCTGAATATGTTTTTCGCATGCCAAAATTTTAAATGGAAAACGGCTAAGTTCCGCTTATTTTTCATTATTAATAATGATGCTCCAACGAAGGCTTATTGGTTGTACAGACGCCAGCACATCAAGCTATTACAGTCTGTCTAATTTCCTTAATAGATTTTATAGAGAAACTTTACTTTTAACTTTCTTTTTTTTTAACTTTTTTTTTTTCCTTTATAGAGAAACTTTATCGCTGAAGAATTCAATGTTGATTTGGAAATTTTGTCAGTTTCTCGTATTGATGTATGTACGTTGATGTCTGTACCTAGTACGTATTTAGAATTGAAGTAAATTAAATATTAACCGTAAACCATCATCCTTCCGACATTTCCCTATTTTTGTTTTCAACGCAGATGTGACGTCATGCGACAGGCGCCTTCTTCTTGTTCTTTGTCTTCTACTCCATACTTCTCCTCTCTTCCTTCTCCTCTTCAGATTTAAAAATATGTGTCGTGTTCAGAACTATCGCTTTCTCTGTGATTGTTTGTACAATCACAACTTTACATACGATGTCATTCAATGTCTATAACTTCGTGATATCTTATCAGTTTTTGGATACTTAATACTTACAGTCCGTCTTTGAAATTGTGGGTCTTCTTCGTATTAACAGTCAATGATATGATAAGGCATAGCAAGCTTAGTCAAGCTTCTAGGCCAAAGTAAAACAGGAAATGTTTTTTTCATCGAAGTTATTTAAGTTTATACAGAATGAGTATAAAGAATGGGTTTTTAAAAAAATAGGGGTTTAAAAAACAAATGCGTCATTCAATTTTTTTTTATTAAAATTAACTTATAAAAAACAATATTTACAGTCTTATGCATTATAATATCTACTCAGGTAACTCCCACGGTAAAGTAAAACCTATAATAAAATACTATAAAAACCAGTTCTTTGGTCATTCATAAAAAAAAACACTTTTCGTATCAAAAAGTTTTCTTGTAAGCTTCACCAATAGATGGCGCTGTTTCAAATTATCTTTTCATAAGCGGTTCAACCATGAATACTTCTTTCACATCTATTGGGTCAGCAGTATAGGAAATGCCTTTTCTTCTAGAAGATATGCAGTTACAGTACAGATGTTTTGAGGAGTAAGACAGAAGGAGTATACCAGCTATGATTAGGATACATTGAATGCCCAGGAAGATGTAGGGGAAGTAGATGTGGACCATTCTTAGTGTTGAGATTTGTTTTTCTTGCAATTTTGGTTGTACCTGAAAAATTCACATATAAAGTTAAAAAGTGCATAGCAAAACTTATTTTTATTCGCTATCAATGCAACGCCTGTTAAGGTTTAGTTTAGGGTTACTTAATCATTAAGGATTTTTTGGCAAATTACATCTATGGATGAATACGAAGATGTTGAGTTTTGAGTAAAATATATGCAAACACTTCTTAGAAAGAGAAGTTAGGTTTTATTACTCATAACAATTTATCTTCTGGTTTTACATGGACTGAAGTCAATTTAAGAGTGGTACATGACCCTCAGAACGCTACTCACAATTTTAACATTGATGATGGGCACGAACATGTCTGAGAAGCTGGCGAGCTTGGAGTTGAAGCCCACGTCGCGCATCATCACGCTCACTTGAACTGAGAACTTGGTCGCCATCACCATGCCCAGTAGCTGGTGGGGAAATAACATCAAGAAATTTTTCCATCAAAATATTGTGTTTTTCCGATTACGTATACCTATTTATGGTTTAATCATGACATAACATGTTCACATAAGCAAGTACGAAATTATGATAGCTAAGTATACTAATATCATTAAGATTTATACAATTTTTGCTAAGATATTTTGAATCAAAATATTGTGTTTTCCCGATCATTTATGGTTTAAACTTGACATAACATGTTCACATAAGCATGTACCTACGAAATAATGATAGTTATACTAATATCATAAAACTGAAGAGTTTATTCATTTGCTAACACGCTAATCTTAGGAACTACTGGTCCGATTTGAAAAGTTCTTTCAGTTTTAGAAGGTGAGCGGAGAAGTTCCCACAAGACGCGTTTGAAACCGCTAGTGGAGACTAGTATATTAAATATAGATAGGTATACGATTCTGAGTACTTTCCCTTCCATAACCAAAAAAGTCTTAAACATTCCTCCTGGTTGGTTCCATCTTAAAGATACTTACAGGCTCAACAATAAATGAGCTGCCATGATCCTCCTCATTGGGAGTTAAACCCTCGATACGATCGTATAGCGAAGGGTCTGCATCCAGGAAATGGGCGTTTGATAGGACAAACGGCAAACCTAAACAGAAACAATATCATGATATCTAATAAGAATCTTCAATAAAATTACATCACCTATTATTTTAAGAAAACAAAAAAAAATACAGTTGTTAGTAAGACTACTTCATTTACTACTTTATTGGTTAAACCGATTATTTACACATTTTTGAAAAATGAGTTATTATACCAAGCGACTCAACTTTTCCAGCTATAAATACCGATTTTTCGATGCGATGCGTAGTTTCCGAGATACATAGGTACGAAAAAAAAAAATAAGGTTTTAGGCATTTTTTTAGGACAATTGGCTTTACTGATACAGTGACGATATAAACAGAAGAAGATAACGAGGATTAACAATCTATAACTCACCATACATACAAGGCAACATATCAGAAACACCTTTAACACAAACTCCCTTACTGCAAAGGCACTCATTTTGCTCTATCTGACTATAACTCCTGTTGGAGAACTTGTACGTCATGCCCTTGACGCCGAAGTCCATGATCTTCGGTCCCGTGTACTCCAACTCCATGAAACGGCAGAGCACGTTGCGGTAGATCTTGATAGGCCGGTCTGGGGGCATGTCGGGGGGATAGCCTATGCCTTCGAAGGATCCGTTGAAGCTGTTGCAATTTGTGCTGAAGAAGGAAAGCTTGGTGAGAAATCAATGGCACGTAAGGCATAGTGTTCGATAGGACTAGCTACTGTGCTGTGTTCAATTCATCTAATCAAGTTTCCAGATCATGTCAAAACTCCCATGAGTTTTGTGCATATCAGATGAACGAACGCACCCAATATACAGAACAAGTTCTTGTCTGGTGTGAGACAACGTTTATATTAAAAAAAAAACTCTAGCTTTCACGCCGCGTAACTTCCAAACCTTTCTAAAGTAGGTAATGCAAAAAATAGCTATTAAGTACATGATTTCAATCCTTTGGGATCGTCCAGGAGAAACTAGTTGCCATACTCCAATAAAAACTCCAGTAAACCTACCACCTGTCTCCGTTCCAAAGACCTCATACTTTTTACCCGTTTTACGGTAATAGCGCACCACACAAACAAAATGCTTATTTGAAGCATGCATGAATAGCGAACCTATTATCATTATATCCCCAAGCTGACAGCCCACCGATGCCGTCGATAGTCTTGATCATAAACTTGTCTTCGTCGCTGGCGTCTACTTCCACACGGAATGGGGTAGTTTCATCGTACAGCTGGAAATAGACAATTAAGAGATTAGGTACCTACTGTAGTGACTCCATCCTAACCGGGTTTGGCCATCATAGCTCGCAAGCTACAATATCTTGAGAGCTTAGGATTCTCACGTCAATGTACATTTTTATTGCACTTTTAATAATCAATATCAGTTAATCTGTTTAAATAGATTTTATCACAACTGAATAATTCGTATTTTGAAGGGTCCTCACAAACTTCGCGAAAATATCATCATCATCATCAGCCTTTTTTATCGTCCCACTGCTGGCCACAGGCATCCTCTCACGGAGAAGGATTCGTCGAAGGAGCGTTAATCACCACGCTTGCTCAATGTGGGTTGGTGATTGCAGACTTTATAGTCCAGGTTTCCTCGAGAGGTTTTCCTTTACCTTTAATCAGTCATTGGTGTCCAAGATGTACTTAGAAAGTAAATATAACTTAGAAAAGTTACATTGGTACTTGCCTGGCCTGGAACCGAACCCGCGCACTCATACTTGAGAGGCTGGTGCTTTAACCACTAGGCCACCACGACTTTTTACGCGAAAATATAATGCGCTCAAAAATACTCACCCTATCCAACATGCCCATTTTATCAAAATTAATCCATCCAGGCAGCACGGTGTTGCCCAGATTGATGAGCGGTTCCTCATAACCCCACAGATAGTCCTGGGCAGACATTTGAACAGTTGGCTGGCTGTCCAGCTGGGTGGTCAGCATGTTGAAGCCCATCTTCGCGAAATAACCGTACGTGGTCACCATGGAGCCCATGCTCTGGAAATAGACGATGATAGGTTTATTTATATAGATAACTGGTTTACCAGAAATGATAAAGAAGAAGTGAAAAGAACCTAACCTAACCTTACCTTCAAAATAAAGCCGATCAACAAAGAAGGGACGCTACTTAAAAGAAGATGCTAGGACTATGTACACGGAAGTAACAAACTGTTTTATTTTAGGTGATAATCCACACTCGGCACCGCGCTCCACCGCCTGATCATCTCAAAAAGTGCCACAAAGCTCTACATTTAATGGAAATAATCTGCCTCAAACTAAAATTCACACAAGACAACTCAAGAAACACAAGGAATCTCACCAACATGGCAACATTCGGCAGGGTGAGTATGATATCTTCAGGTCTGCCCACGGACTCCTCAGGCAGGAAGGTGACCTTGTGCCGCGGAGTATACCTCATCACGCCGGCTGCTAGATCTATCTCCAGGTCCTCATTTGTACGATTTTCTCTAAAACATGTCAACAGGATAGTTAACAAGTGAATCAAATAATTATGATCTGTGATTATTGAATTCAGTAAACATAATATTTCTTGACAATAATTTATTGCAACCACAGCAGCGTCACCTATAGTGCTTAACTTAGTTTTCAAACAACCAAAGAATCCATTGATATACATACATTAAAATTAAACTAAAGGAAGACTGAAAGTAAGACATATGGCTCTGTAGTGCACTAAAACATTTAATAGGAATTGCAATTAAAACACTAAATTTGATATTTTAAACGTTTTACTTGTAAAAAAGGCACTTGGAAAGTTTCCAAATACGTTTTTTACATATAAAACTATATATTCGGTGTTACGATATTAATAATTGCATTCTCTATTAACTTTCCTAGTGCACTATAGAGCATTATTTTATGATTTCATAAAATAAAATTGAGGAATTAATTAAAACATGTAAATATCTGACAGCTATTTGTGACGTCGCCAGATTTTCGAATACGCGCCCTTAAGCTCTCAGCGGTATCCGGTTCAGGCAGTTTATCTTTTACGCTTCTAATAAATTCTTAATCTAAAGTAAAATGAATGCAATGATGTAATTATACTGAACTCACCATGCTCAGTCAATTAGATAGTATTTATTCCAAGTATGTAATTAAGTACATGACGACAGATTTTCTTGTCCTAACCTAGGTGAACTGGAAGCCTGATTAATTATTCGATACTTAATTGGCGGTATTTTACTTAATCGATCAACTTGAGGCTCGATTATCTAATCTAGGTTTATCAACTTATTTTGAATGCAAAGCGTCTTAATCGAGTTTATTTTGCATTCTAACTGTGATATTATGAAAAGATTTATTTTGTTGTAGGTACCTACTATATGACTCAATATTCCAATTGTTGATACATTTTTTATCTGGTTTGTTGTATAAGATATCAAAACATACAACAAGTTCTTGCCGCGGTATTAATCATTTGTTATAGGAGCAACTTGAGTTTACCGGATTCACTGTTCTTTCCAAGGGTTCTTCTAAATTAGTTGTTACATGCTTTATACTAACAAGGTACAAGGTAATAGGGAACAGCGAACAAACTCACATTTATACATTTTGTTAATAGTACAGACTTGTCAAATTATTTTGCCGCTATAAAGTTGTCTGCTGGTGATTCAGCAATAGTCAAAATATATGAACACAACACTATTACGCATGCGCGCGTAACTAAAAGGCTGACTTCAGGGTTGTAAAGCGAATTGACGACACCTGTACCCAACTACCCATAGCTAAGGTTTCTAGCAGTTAACACAACTAAAATAATAAAATATGTTCACGAACAAGAATCAAAGCTTTCCATCTATAGACTGAAGAGCAGTTAGATCGCCTACCACGAAAATATAACATAGATACAAGAAAGACTTACTGATAAGTAAATGGCCCAACTTCCTCCACCTTCAGCTTGGCATCCTCGCCGCTGAGGAACCGCTCAGCATTGGTAATATTGAACAGATAGGCTGACAGGTGCAAGCTGTCCACCTCCTGGGTCATGGCCTCGTGGACAGCCGTGCCGTAGTCTACGCGAGCAGACTGGGGAATAAGACGAACTATACGTCATGGCGATTCGCATGACAATTCACTTAATAAATACCTACTTGATGTTTGCTTAAAAGTGACGTAATATTTTTTTTAGTTTAGGTAATTAGCAAAAGTAATATAAGTTTAAAATCCAGTATACACTAGCTTCCGGAGGGAGAATTACTTCCACAATAGCCGCCTCACAAAACTTAAAAAAATTGCGTAAGTAGGTAGAGTTGGACAATTTCGAGACAAAAATTAAGAATCGTTTTAAGATGATTTTTGGTCATGAGTTTACCTAACCTATACATATATTATTATCTTTCGGGATACGACAAGATTATTTGTTGAAACCGTATTGTGTGCCAAATTTATACTCATTTTGGTCAGAGGTCAAAGCGTGATCGAGTAACCTAATTTACCCAAACCCACAAAGTTTCTCATTTATAATTTATTAAAATTCACTTTGAACATAAGTATACCCTAAATAGAAACAGATTTAACACATTTAAATATTGTTTATTATATACTATAATGATAGACCAAAGAAGAGATGGATTGATTGCCTGAAAGACGATATGATTATTAAGGGAGTGGATAGTAGTATGACGGCGAACAGAAACGAATGGAAGCGGAAAACATATTGCGCCGACTTCAAATAGAATTAGGAACAGGGTAGGAAGAAGATATACTATAATGATAATAAATGACATACTGTCTCGAATTCTAAAAAAATAATTCTGTATCTTAAGCTTAGGTATACTTACATAAATAAACAGCAATCGTAAGGGGTCCACGATGATAGTCAGTATGCCTGAAGCCAAGAATGACGTTCCAAGTAAACAACACAGCAACAGCTTTACTGAAAATAGGAAAACTTATAAGAATTTTATAATATACTATGCTTTCATCAGCAGTTTCACCCTTAAACCATGGGAACTACTCCATGCACCTGGGTTAAAAGTATAGCTTATAACCTTCCTCTATAAATGAGCTAACTAACGCTGAAAGAATTTTTCAAATCAATCCAGTAGTTTCTGAGATTTTCGCGTTTAAGCAAACAAGCAATTCTTAAGCTTTATTGTATTAGAATACATTAGCTATTGTAGTTTGTATATAAAGACATTAGACTTTTAAAGCCGAGGACTAACTTGGTCAAAATATTCTTTGTTTTATGTTCTTTATCTGCTATCAATCGTTAAACTATAATCAGATATGTTGAAGAAAATGATATTTTAAAGAGTCTACTCAAAGTATGTGGTTTCTTTTTAGTCTTTTAACCACATTGACTGACATTGTCTAGCAGTCCTGAAGCGAGAGGACTAGGATGGTTGATAAGACGTATAACATGTTGTTTTTTATAGCGCTCTATTTCTGAGGCCACTGTTGCAATGTTCAGGTAATCGTGTATCTCGTCAAATAATTAAGTACGGAAACAATTCTTACTTTTCACAGCTGTAGAAATTGGCTCGTCGCTTCCTTTAGTGATGTAACCCATTGTAAAATTGTCTCTTCACTTTCTCAGGCTATCTACATTATACTCCTGAAAAAAAATGTGTTATTAACTTCAGTTATTAAAGGTTATTCACTGAACAATCGGATTTGACCTACGAGACTCGCGTTTGACACAAAAAACAAAATTAGTTTCAAACAGACCTGTCAATAGCCTATTCGAGTTTTTTTTTTTGTAAACACTTTAAATATTTGATTTGATAATGGGCTTTGAGAATAATTCATTTTTTACAATGGTCGGTTTGCCATGGCTTTGAGTTATCTAATTAATTAAACATTCTACGCATTTTGAATTAATTAATGAATATATAATTTTTGCACTAAGCGGTATTTCTCTGTTCGCTTACAACCGGTATATGTGGAGATCTAAAGGGGAGGCCTATGTTCAGCCGTGGACGTCTTATGGCTGAGATGATGATGATAATGATGCTAAGCAAGTAGCACTTGACCGATATAATTATTATTTAAAAGTCGTTAGTGCGATAAACTTATCATTTTCGCTCATTTTTGTAGTCATAACATTGTATATTTCCGCGGATTCAGTTCTGTCTGGAGATAGAGACGAAATCACGCGTCAAGCATACCTAAACAATGTACAAAGTATACCTACCGACGATTATTATAAATCTGATATTTATGTTCTATTATCGGATTTCAAAATCGTACACCTGCTATAATATTTACTGAAAAAGGTTTATAGGATGCTTTTTATTTGATTGAAGAAAGAAGTGCTTGAAATACGAATTGTTTCTTTGGGACCGGGAACTAACAGCGGAAATGTGTGATTAACTCCTCATATACGTGTACCTACAGGGGGTCATTCAATTCAAATTCAAATCTTATGTTATATATATGAAACTTGTTTTGAACAAATATTTAGACAAAAAAATACATATAAGATAGGTACTTATTTATAAAAAAAAGAAACAGGTCTGGTGGCTTCACGGTGAACTGAAATGCAATAACTTTATGGCATATTATATTTTATATTAAAATCATAATTTAGTACTTGTAATTCGATTTATATTCGAAGTTCAGTAGTTGTAGAGATATATTTTTAATTTTAAGTTTTTTTTTTCAACTTAGGTAGGTACCCGGAAATTCGACATTTAATGACATATTTCTTAAAAACATGGACGGTACCTAATATACCGTCGCGCAACTCAGTCAACGATTTTGGGAATTAGATGAATACAGAAACAAAAATTAGGTTGCGAATCAAAAGTAATCCACAACATACTACATAATATTATGTCTACAAAGAATGGAGTGTTACTTAAAAAATGTGACGTCCAAATAACAAAAATTGGAGTATCACTTAAAAAAATACGACGTCCAAATATAAAAAAATCGAAGTCCAAACATTTACTTAAAAAATCCCGATTTCCTAGGCAAACGGGAACAAAAAATCCACTGAACCGCCAATAGATCGAAAAGCTTATGAAAAAAGAAACTTACCTAACATATACCTAAATGCTTGCACAGTGCCGGTACTACATGTACTAAAACATAAACAACCCGTGTGTACTAGAAGAATATCTAATCTTCCGCAATCGTAAGCAATACGATTATGAAACATGACCTAAAATGATAAAATCAAGACCAAATTCCAATTTTTCACGTCGGATTATCTTTCCTATTTAAAAAAAGAATTTCCCTAACACCATATACATACCTACATCATCAACTCCCGAGCCTTTTCCCAACTATGTTGGGGTCCGCTTCCAGTCTAACCGATTATCACCGATATAACCGATTTAGCCGAGTACCAGTGTTTTACAAGGAGCGACTGCCTATCTGACCTACTCAACCCAGATACCAGGGCAAACCAATACCCCTTGGTTAGACTGGCGTCAGACGTACTGGCTTCTGACTACCCGTAACGACTGCCAAGGATGTTCAATGACAGCCGGGACCTACAGTTGAAAGTGCCATCCGAAACACAGTCATTGGTGTCCAAGATATACTTAGAAAGTACATACAAACTCAGAAAAGTTGCATTGGTACTTTGCCTGTCCTGGAATCGAACCCATGCCCTCACACTTTAACCACTAGGCCACCACGACTTTTATACCTACATGTTTGTTGGTAAAACATCTGGAAAGAAATAGAAAACTTCCAGAAGGTACAAATACAGATATCGGAGCAAAATAATGCTGATAAGAGGTCTATAGAAAAATGCGTATGTTGACCTAAGACACTGCCGGGGTCACTATTTTACGTACTGCTTTTAGGTCAATGTAAAAATCCCGTAATCAGTGTTATGTAGCTCACATATCTTTGGCTAGACGTACAGAAAGCAGTCTTTATTATTTTCCTTCTTTTTTATTGGGACTTCATACACTACTAGCTTCCTGCACCTGGATAAAAAGTGGCTTACTTATTTGTTATTTTGCATTGAAGTATGCTTGTAAAGTGTAGTAGTTTTAGCATCATGTTTTTATCCATCCACATATACTAAACTACCACTTCTATAATTATAGTAGTGTTATGTGATGCGATAGGTTAAAAAAATCAAACAGAACTTTTGTTTAAATCAACCATATTTTTTTTGGATGTTGGCAGCTCTTAGTCCACCCTAGCAGGCTGTTTCCTTAACCGGTCAATCTCTGTGGATGGATAGAAGTTAAGGTCTCCAGCGGGCTTAGCATGGCGATTTTTTATCTATTCTGTCAAGAAAAGACAAAGCTTTTTTAGTCAATGTCTTCTGCCCGAGGCCCGAGCATAGCGCGACCTGTCAACTCGCATATAATCCTTATGTCACTTGTAGCCTTATGTCAATCGAAGAAAAGAAAAATTACTTCAAAAAATGTCAAAAGAAATCTTACGTCAATGTGTCACTTTTCTGTCATTATATCCAATCTCCGGATAAACAAAACTTGTTTCTACGGTTGCCATGCTAAGCCTGCTGCCAGGGTCTGATTTGGTATTTCAAAGTATCTTAATTTATAGCAATCTTATCAGTAGCTTAGAATGTGACGATGAAGCTTATGAACACATACATAGCCCTAAAATATATCTCCCCAAATTTACTGAAGTCGTCATTAAAGAAGGCAAATATATTCATTCGGGAATCAAAGATTTTTTTCAGTTTACAAATATGAGATATTATTCATAAAAGCATAGCGTGATATTATCCAATAAATACTTAAACGAAACAATTAGTTGTCACAAAAAAGAAAGAAAAGAGACAGAACTTAGTGCAGTTTTTTTCCTCATTTCAAAAACATTATTCTGAGTAAGTTCTTAGTTTAAGTAGCCAAAATATAATTACGAAGGCAACATTAATTACTGTTTTGACTTTATGACGATTAAGGTTATTTTGTGGTTAAAACCCTTTTAAAATAAAGGTAGCATTGAACATTCACATTTTGCGGGGAATTTTATGGTCAAATGAATAATTGGTTCAGTTATCGGTAACTGGAAACCAAATTAATTATTTTTTAACCATTTTTTTTTTATTTAAGATACTTGACTTATGTTGCCTTGGAAAATAAATAAACAAAAAATATGCATACGTTTACCGACACAATGTTACACTGACAACATAGCCGACCTGAGCATCGAATCTAGGACCACGACCTCAGTCCTAGCGCTTCTAACTGCTTATGAGATAGTTTCCCATACTTAAAATTTTCTTTGTTTCAATCTCATTTATTTTCTTCTTCAGTATTTAGTAGTAATGAGTAATTTAGTATAAGTATTTTACGTTGATAGAAAATTTTAATTTATTCACATAAATCTTAATTTTTACTTTAATTAACAATACATGAAACTTATAACTTTAAACTTTAGTATTTTACGTTGTAGTTAGACAGTCCTATAGTGTAATTTTCGCGTCTATGAAATTATTGCCTGTAGCTCTTATATTTTCTTGATTCTAACACCGACCGTAGACCGACCAAGTCGTATCAATCAGTTAAAAACAATACGGTGCAAGCATGAGGATGAAAGTAAAAAAAATAATCAAATAAACTGATACTAACATTTTTAATATTAGTTAGACAGTCGAAATAAAGCACTAAGTTATAAATATACTTACCACAAAAACACTAAAGGCAAATCCCACATAACATGACCGATCACAGCTGACGCGCTACAACTTGGCCGCGTACAGGCACCACCAAAACTGATACGACGCCAGATTATCACTGTTATATAAAACTGATCGCTCGAACTTGTTTAGACGTTGTACTCACCCTATAGATAAAGGATAAATTATGTAGGCAGCTGTATATATTATAATGTTACGAGCCGCCAAAAAGTTAGGTGACAACTATATTTACACACAAAAACGATTAACAGCATTTTTTTTTTGTAGGTGCGTAGATTCCTTTAATTAAAACTTTATCAACGTTATTATCGTGCGTTTATAACGCGCTGCTGTCGCTCCGTGGACAGTGTTTTGATTGTTATAACGTAGGATGCCAGTCTTGACGATAGTGTTGTTTGTCGTGGGTATACGCTAACAGTGGACCTTTGACTTTCATCCGGCGACCACAATAGTGATAGACACATCACTACTTACCATGTTACTAGGGGAGGCGAGGATGCTAAATCGGTAGGAACTCGAGCGTCATGGAGACCTATTGAAGTTTGTAGATTAATTAAAAATAAGAATAAAATTATAGACAATGTTTCCTCTTCAGCGATGGGGAAAGCTTCTACTGCCTTTAATGAACAGCTATTTGGATGGAGTAGAGAAAAATCTAATATTGATACTGTAGCTGTAATACGGACATGAAATATCATATTAATCTGCCTTTATAGTAATGGGATAACCATTCAGGAGAACAAAAAAGATAAAGCCCTTTTATTCAATGTTAGTTGGAGCCTAAAAATTTTTTAAGTAGGTACAGCTTTCTTCAGCCCGTAATTTATGCTTCGGACCCTTAATCTGACGCTTTCCAGCTTTCTACTTATCTCCCGGACTACCCTAAAATCGCGCACTTTTATATGAAGCTCATATTATGGTGGAAGTACTCAACGAGATGGATCTTCTAGGGCTCCCCTACCATGTCTCCATGCGAAATAGAGCTTTTGACTCTATTCTAGCGAATCCATACTAGACAGTCAATGAAGGCAAGGCCTACCTTACCTACCTTACCCTTGTCTTGCCACAGTGGTATCTTCCGGTACACGCTGGCCAGGTGTGAAACTGTCGCACTTCTGTAGCCAAGAAATAAATTGTGCCCAATCTATGTATACGTCCTTGATATTACAAATTCTTCGACACTTCCTATTTCTAACATGATTTATTATTTGGTGCACACGATTAAGCCAAAATTATAATTGCCATACATCTACATACTTAGATTAAAATTGAATTAATGCTTTCGACCAAATACCTAAACAAAATGTTTTTGGTTTTTTTTATCCTAAAATAAACCAGTTGGTGTCTGGTTTGAACGACTAATATTTTTAGAATTCATTTAATTAAATCTTAATGCCTTACACGAGGAATCCTTGTGCTGTCGGAAATGGATTCAAGGATTTCTATGTAATATTGGCGGCGGCGACCTCTCGCGTCCGGCCCTGATCCAGGCCATGGTCCGGAGCGAGGGAGAATGGGATGCCGTCGCCTCCTTCTGTGAAGCAGTTATGCTAGCAAAGGAGGCGGCGGAGCGGCTAAGAGACCGCACCGCTCATCCCAGCCGTCGCGGCAGGGCTCCGCATGACTCCCGACCACCGTAGGCGCGGGTTTGTGGGCGGTGAGTGTGGGTAGCTCATCGTCCGTACGTCTAAGGACGACAGACCCGTGTCGGCGGCGCGTTCTGTTCCACGCGCTCCTCGAAGAGATGTCAGCAACACAGGAGGGGCCCATAAAAGGCCAGGGTCTGCTTGGGCTGCGGGTTGTTCGTAACAGATACCGCGGGCCTGGCACACAGGGACCTCCAGAAGGAACATAGTGGGTTTTAGTCAGTAAGAGTCTGACACTCCCTCCAGCTGCACCCTCAGCGGGAGGGGTCATTTGATGATTTCACACGAAAAAAAAAAAAAAAAAAAAAAAGGATTTCTATGTAATTTTGAATGTATAGGGTTTCGGGAGTAAAAAAAATCTAGCTAGGTATTATTTAAAAAATGTGATTTTAACCGTTATTCAGGCAATGTTAGAGAATACAAAGGTAAACTTCGCTACATCGCAAAAATTAGGATGAGACAATTATTGTAAGGGTGACGATTTTGAAACTAGAGGTCTTGGGGTCAATACTCGGGCCAGATTGGAGGCTTTTTTTTCATATTTCTTCTTTTTCTTATAAAAAATACTATTTTTTCTTGTTGTTTTCCAGTGATAAAAAATACGGTAGGTATAGGTAGTAAAAAAAATATCGAGCAAATCTCGGTCATCCAGGTACCTAGATACTGATTCAATATTTAAATGTACAGACGCCAGCACGTCAACCTACCCAAATCTATAAAATTTAACGAATCGAATATTAACCTTCCGGTATTGTGATTAGGTTGAAAATCTATTAAAGAAATTTGAAAGCTTGAGGTAGGTTGAAGTGCTGACGACTGTATCTACTAAGCTAACTTGTGAAACTACATTGACGCAAATAAAAAACAAGTTGTTACACTGCTCATTACCATTCAAAACCTTTAATTTTGAAGTTTTTTTTTTATTTATTGTAACGATATTATAATATCGATTTTTCTAGATCATTTGGAACGCGATCGCCTTTTTTTGTATTTTTTTACTGGTTATTGAGATAGCTTCAACTGCTAGAAGTTTCATCATAAAACCTTTTTAGTTATTTAGCAAGGTTAAGTTATACCCCATAAGGATACATAATATATAACAAACAGTATTATAATTCTTCTTTTATTACATAAACCTACCTATTACAAACAGTATGGTGATTCTTTTATATCAAAAATATCAGCTCCACATGAATAAATTTGAGTTCGTGTATTAATTACTGTATACTATTTGTGATTTGAAAACAAAACCTTATTGTTTTGATTATACAAAACACATTGGGAAAACCAGATCGCTAATTTTGTCGGTAAATGACATCAGGAACGCATAGAACTTAAAATATTTTTGTACCTACGGTAGGTTTTGTGAAATCTGTACACACATATGCATACAGGCAAATAAGCTTAAGAAACTCCAGGTAAAGAATGGCATGCAGGTACCAACACTACTTTGTAACAATTGATTAGCTGCAAATGAAAGTTTTGGTTCGCGCTAACCGTGAAATCTATATTTTTTATTGGACCTACATATGTGTCATTTGTTAATTAAGGCGCGAGCCCACCGCGGCGCATGCTGTGCATGGGCACGCGTCAAATTTAAGCTGCGTGTGCTTTGCTTGACAACGTGAGTCTACGTTTCCACTAAACTACACGAAGACCCACAACTAAGTGGAGCGTGGCACGATGCACTGTACTTACATTAAATAGCTTACGAGTTGTACATAGTCGTGGGTAATATTCGTGTACTCCCACGTGGAAACGTGGAAACATAGACCCACATCAACAGTGTTGAGCAATTAATTTAAGCGTGACAGAGATAGAACGATGTTTGAGCTGCCTTTAAAATAGAGTAGCGTTTCAGTATACAGCCGTAGCACAGATAAATCAAAACACTATTTTTTTAAATGTTTGATTTATTTTTCTTTACAACAAAATACTTAATAGATACCTATATAGTAAAGGGGGATATTTAATTATTTATATCAAGAATGTATTTTATTATCTGAAGGTAAAAATAATGCAGCTACAGCACCACCTGCGGAAAAAGATGTATTTTTTAGATTCAGACGACTTTGAAAAAAAATATTCGTAACTCTGTGATTGTTACTTTTATTTTATTTTATTTTGTTACAGTATTTTTTATAGCATTTTATTTAGATAACGGTTACTTTAAGAATGATGTTGTTTATATATGTATATAGTTCTTAATGTCATTTTTAATTTTTGCATAACTCCTTATTTGTAATACCAGTATTCAAAGCAAACAAATATTTTCTATTCTATTGTTACACACTTTAACAACATTAATTACTTATAATTCTAAGTTAAATAATTCATTATTTATAACTAACAAGATCCTCAATAAAAATTTATCAAGAAAGCAACAATATTATCCTCGAGTTGTACTTACTGAGTACGATGCCGGCGCCGGAGTACAGCGCCGCTGAGCAGTGGTCCGTCATAGCGCCGCTCAGCACGTTGGTGCCGGCGAACGCGCTGAGCCGCGCCACCATCATGCCCAGGCAGGCTATCATGCCCCTGTAATGTTCAGCTTAGTATCACCACAGTCTGTCGTTCTGAAGTTATTTTTTTCAGTTTCAGATTGTTTGATGTGCTAACGTCTATATAAATGATAAGAAAGCTTTAGTTATATGTATATTTCTACACTAGCTTCTTGGAAACCGTGGAAACTACTGTTCGTACCGGGGTTATATATAGCCTCCCTAAATGGGATATATAGGACTGAAAGAATTTTTCAAATCGGTCTTTTCTGGACTTTCTGAGATAGCGCCGTTCAAGCAAACAAACATAAAACTGTAAGGGAAGGTTCATATCTGACGTAAATTACGCCGAGCGTATCATCAGTCGCACTAACCTATCATCAGCTGAGTGTGAACGTTCAAGTGATTTTCTATACAGTTGTCGGTTCTGGCGTTACGCGACCGATAATACGCGACGCATATTCCGTCCGATATGAACATTTCCTTACTGTCAGGATAACGTGTGTATTAGTTTTGGATTGTTTAATCCAAAACGTCAAACAACGCCGACAATGCTGCGCCCACAATGTGTGTTTGTGTGTGTGTGTGTGTGTGTGTGGGATTTGGTGATTTTTCATATAGGTACCAAAAAAATCATTACAATATTCTGAAGTCAACAGTAACTTACCTGTAAGATGTAGGATACAAGTCGACAAAGTACGAGGATATGACTCCGAAGACCATGGCGGTGGTGAGGAAGATGTAGAACAGCACCAAGCCTGATATGGCGTCACCAGTGTTGTTGATACCGGCGCCTGCTGCTGTCGCTATCAGCAGGATTATGATGGTCAGGGGCTGTGGAAGGATCTTTGGTAAATATTTTAATGAATATTGCAGTCGCCAGCACATAACTGGGATTTTACTTTTTTAATGAGGATAACATCGCGCATGGGGCGTTTAGTTATACAAAATAGTGTTTCCTTTATGTGCTTTCGTTTCGAAGGAATTTTATATGTTTCGAAGGAATATGATTTGTTTTCTCCAAACGATTTTTGTGTTTCAAGTTATGTGCCGGGGACTATATAAAGCGTCTACATAAAGTTCTTTTTCGACGGAAAGCAGTCAACTGCGCAGGGTCGGCTTTAAAGTTTTGCCGCACTTGGGCTCTGAAAAAAATACCTCGCCCTCATTGAAATATGATGATAATGATGATGGAGACAAAGAAGGCACACGTCCGACAGCTAAATGTGCTGTCTATCTCGAAGGCAGAAGGTACTATGTAATGAAAAGTAAGCACGACGGGTGTAACTTTATAAAAAATTTAAAAAGCGCTTTATGTATTAACCACCTACCATAATAACCCGTTTTTTTTCTTGGGAAATCATCAAGTATAAACACGTGTTACAAATGTAATTAAACATTGTAATTATGAGTAATAATAATGACGTTGTTATAATTTGAGATAAGTAGGTGCATCAATCAGAAGATAAGAAAATTATAATTGTTATAATTTACGTAAGAAATAATGACTGTAACATCATAATTAAGAGGCTTGTTACAATGTGGTCAAGTTACAAAATGGTAAGGTATAGCAGAAGTAAAATAACCTTAAGGGGTTATTATGGTCGAAGAGACGTCCGCAACAAGGGAGGGTCTGCCTGGGCTGCGGGTTGTTCGTAAGAGTTACCGCGTCCCTGGCACACAGGGACCTTGAGAAGGAACATAATGGGTTTTAGTCAGTAAGAGTCTGACACTCCCTCTAGCTGCACCCTCAGCGAAAGGGGTAATTTAATCATTTGTCGACAAGAAAAAGCCCAGGTAATCGGTCACACAGTAATCAAGTAATATGACGGTCATTACGAATAAATGGCTGGTAAACGAGTTTCAAGGTAGCTTACATATGGGGTCAGTAGATCTAGCCTAACTTGTAGTTAGTCTAGATTCTTTAATGGTTTTAATCCTTAAATTGCAAACGCCAATTTGACTGAACTTAATAAAATTGATATGCCTTAATTCATGATGTAAGTACTGTGGTTGACTTCTAAAAAAGGTGGCGGCTTGTGATACATTTGAATATTTTGTATGATCAAATCGTTTGTGATGATCTACATAGTCACACATACCAACAACAAAATACCTACCTGCATATATTTCCTGATTTTATAACTGCACGTAAAACTTTGTCAAAACCAGCAATACTGATATGGATGGACATTTGGTGTGGAAGAATAAGGATTATGTTTTGTAGGTTTTGAGCAGGAACGTAGATGGATATAGAAGAATGGGATGACCAAGTAAACAGACGAGTGTGATTAAGTCGATATGGGTATTCACTTTGAACTTAAAAATTCTGGCATATAATCGTGAGCATGGCGTGCTGAGCTTTACACACCTTTCTCCGACCAGCACACTGCGAGATGATGGCGTTTAGAACAAAGAACGACATTCCATGTGCGCAGCCGGCCCAGATGGTGTTGTCTTCTATCGTGTTCTTGCATTCGGACGCTTCCTACACCAAGACGTTGAATTAGAGACACTAAAAAATTGAGTTTTAGATCCATTAAGGAATAAAAATTAAAGATGAGTAATTATATAAAAAAATAACTAAGTGCTATAAATTAACGAGTGTATATTTATTGGATGTCTTCCTTGCCGTTAACACAGTCTGTCTACACCTCTTTTTATTCCTACGATCCCATAGCGGGCATGCTGGAAAATATTTCTTAAGAACCTAAGAGTGCCGTTGTACCAGAGTTTTCTTCTTGCTCATAAACTGTTAAAATATAATTAAATAAATAACGAGTAGCTTGCATGGTGAAGTATAAAATAAATGTATTTAATATACCGGCCTAACATCAACATCAGTGGTGTTGGTGAAGTGGAACAGATCACAGAAGGAGGCGTCAGCAGCGCTGGTGGCGTACGACGTGAAGAATATGTTGAAAATGGTCGGCAGGATTATTGCGAAGCTGTTGTTACTGAAACAAAAACCAATAGATATATAAAGGAATATAAAAATGTTGATAATAATTGTGTAGCTATTAATCAATGTTTAATCTGAACCTTATGAGTTTGCGCGTGTTAAATGTGGCTTATATGCTAAAAGCAACACATTTCAATATATTATATAGAGATAGATAGATAGATAAGGATATAATATTATATATAGAGGAGAAGAGCAATGCAGCAGATTGGTTATCAGCATACATGGTAAAATTTGTTTGTGTTAAATTAACTGGTTGATGATAATCTTACGCGATATATGTGACGAAGGTGAGGTAGTACAGCAGCGCAGTCTTCCAAAGCAGGGGCGGCTTGAACAGGGGAGCGATCTGCGTCCAGAGGGACTGGAGGGAGAATACTCCCACCTCCTCCTTGTTGCCATCCTCTAGGTAGATCTGTTTCACCTGAAATAAAGAAGAATAGACGTCTAAGTTTTATACTAAATAGTGCAAAAGTAAGATATCCCTAGGAATATTAATAAACTTTTAAATTTACTAAGATACATAAATTGATGACAGTGTGTGCTTTTTCTTTCCAACTGCTGGGTAAAAACCGCTCCTTGTTGAATTGAAAGGTACGGGCATTGATAACCTACGTCATAATATTTTACTTTTATAGGTCAAGGTTTCCTCGCGATGTTTGCCAAAACCATTTGTCAGGGACTCTCCAAGATACCTACATTTAATAACATTGATTTATTTGCCTAGTTTCAAAACTAGCCTCGTAAAAATTAAGATTCATTAACCTAAACTTGACCAAGCTAATAACCTGATACTTACAGGAAACTTATCCCCATCATGTCCGTTAGCCACATAGATCCTCTTCAGCACCCTGACTGCCTCCTCATTCCGGCCCACATTCGCGAGGAACTTGGGGCTCTCGCTGTAGAACCAGAGCAGCAACGCGCTGAGCCCCAGCGGGAGCGCCATGATGAGGGTGAGGAGGCGCCACGGACGGTAGCTGATGCCCAACAGGTGGACGGTAAAGTCTAGCTTCATGATTAGGAAGGCGGTTACTGGAAGACAAATTATACGACCATTTAATTATTATAATCAGTTCAAGGCTGGTAATGTTTGATCAGATTATAATATCCAATCCGATGACTTGATCACCAGAATTAGGTTAGGTTTAGTCTCATACACCAGCACTGTGTTGCTCATAACCTCATATGTAATTTTAGGCATAGGTGAAGGAGTTATTATTGTGATATGGGACCTACGGGACCTAACCAACATTATAGAAGGCAGATACTCACTATAGTACAGCGCAGGTGTGATCATAAGCGCGCTGGTGATGAGCAGCATATACTTGGCGCGCACCCTGGCGCCGCAGCATTCGCCGATCAACGCGTATGTTGCCGACTCTGCTGCACTGGATCTGATGGAGGAGGAAGCAGGTCTTCAATTTTATGGCCGGTTAACGATGAGAGAAGATAATAATATCATATGAGATTTAGAAGAACTTTTGTTATAGAAGCCATGGGCACAGGAGATGCCTGGAGCTAATATGATAGTCGAGCTTTGAATAGAACTAGTACAACTTAAAGAGGACAGCTTACTGGAAACGTATTTGGTTCATCAGATCTTTGTAACATGCTTTTATTCCAAAGACCATAATGCACTCATGTTTCAAAAATTGACATTTTAAAGAAGATTTGTATAGGCTATCTTATTATTGTAATAACAGTATACTCACAAAGCCGAGCTGATAAACCTGAGTGCAGCCAGCACCTGCCACGTGGGCGACAGGCTGCTGATGACGGAGCTGACGAAGCTGCCGCCCATGGCCCACATGAGAACCAGCTTCCTGCCTCTGGTGTCAGACAGGTAGCCCCACGGGTACGACATTACTATTATACCTGGAATCAAAGGAAAGAGGATTTAGTTTTCAAGAGCAGAAGAATTTAGCAAGATTAATGGTAAGGTGATTGAAGATTTTTATACAGTTGCCAGTATTTTGATGTGTCGAGCGCAGCATTAGGTAAATGGCAATCCTTAGGGGGATCCTTAAGGTATGTGTACAATGCTTTTTATGAATTCAGTGATAAAATTAACCTTCCATAATTTAACTCAAAACGTAAATTCAGTCATGTTTTTAAGGGCAAAAGTTCTTTACTTTATTGTTACTATTTTTCTTGTGATTTTAAGTCATAAAATTCCTTACTTACGGAATTTTTTACGTTTTGAACGTTGGAACGTTTTGGAATTAAAATAAAAAAGAACTGTTATTTACTTCCCAGCTTTTAATATCTTTACTACAGATTCCACGTTTAGGATACCTTATGGTACCTTAACAATGGTTTTCATACATTTGGTAACAATCTAAATAAGCTCTCATTGCCATTAGACTGAGACATTTTATGACATTTCCAAAATGTTTATCTCCAAAACTCACCAGCAAACGACATGGACGACAGGATCCCGATCTGACTCAGCGTGAGGTCCAGGTCACACGTAGCTGCTGTCACAATGATGCCCAGCCCGAAGATATCGATACCCATCGCGATGATCAGCACGAAGCATGTGATTAGCAGACCGTAGTTGTATCTACCGTGACCTGCAATAAGTTGAGTATAACAAGATGGATGTTTTGAACTCACCAACCCGCATTGAACAAGCGTGGTGATAATGCTCAATCCTTCTCCATGGGAGAGGAGGCCTGTGCCCAGCAGTGGGACGATAAAAAAAAAAAAAAAAAAAAAAAAAAAAAAAAAAAAAAAGGCTGTGATGATGAACAAGATGGATGTTTTGAAATATAAAGTTGTTTATGGGAAGCTGCGGAATTGCTCGAGTTGCTTTTGTCTTGGCAAAGGAGGAAACATGTTGGATTTTAGGCGACAAAAGTCTGAATTGCTCTTCCGCTGCATTTAACAAAGGAAGGGGTATTTGTTGATAGAAATTAACAAATATCTCTTCCGTCTTCCGGCTTCTGATTACCCGTCACAACTGCCAAGGATGTTCAATGACAGCCGGGACCTACAGTTTAACGTGCCATCCGAAATACAGTCATTGGTGTCCAACGTGCCAAATTGACCCTTATTAGTATATCATTATGATCGGATACCTTTCGTATGGATCACATCAAAAAATGGTTTTCAAACAAACTAAATAATAAAATAGGGTTTTCACCCGCGTTCCGTGTGGGACACATTTTTTCTGGACGAGTCATGTGTCTTTTGTAACGAAACCATAGCGCGATGCAGAAATGTGACATTACGTAACAACGCCATCTAGCGAACTTGGGGACACTAAAATGTATTTACAAATCTTTATTAAGTTTACTGATTATTTCTTATTAAGAGGGACGAGAAAAAGGCTGATGATGATGATATAAATAACTATATATCGGATATCCGGCCATATATATAAATATCTTAAACATTAAATTAATGGCTATATTCAGAATTGTCATTATGTATGATAATGATGATTATAAAAGGTGGATCAATTCCAAAAACTAAAATAACAAGGTCCGGAAAATCCATTATTTTGCTAAAAGGTAATATAGCATTACTATGTTCTACTCCTAAGAACATGTCATAACAACAATTAAATGAAAATATTAATATTTTTTGTGCTAGAGTGGAGACCACGGACCAGCAAGCGCAGCGTAGGACGTCCACCAACAACATGGACAGACGACCTTATAAAGGTCGCCGAAAGACGCTGGATGCAGGTCGCTTCCAACAGGTATGTGTGGAGATCTAAAGCTAAAGGGGAGGCCTATGTTCAGCAGTGGACGTCCTATGGCTGAGATGATGATTAATTTTTTGGTACATTATTATGACCGAATACTCTCCGTATCGATCACATCAAAAAATCGCGTTCAAACAAACTAATAAACAAACTTGGGATTTCACCCGCGTTCAGTTACAGACGTGTCTGTTTGAACGAGTCATGTGTCGCTTGTAACGAAACCATAGCGCGATGCAGAAATGGGGCGTTATCTAACAACGCCATCTATCGAACTTGGATGGAAACTACACTTGCGACTTTGTTGTAGGTTTACTGTTATATTTTTTTCAAGATATATTGTTATCCCAAAACCAGTATAGAAGCATAAATTAATTATATATATCTAGATAATAAATATGATTAAAATGATTACCTAGATTTTTATTTAATTGAGAAGTTTTTTTGCCCTCTCCTTATAAAACTGAACCTTGTTTTAATACTCGTATTATGATAACGATAACCGATTAAGAAGTTTGTAATTAACACGCTGTTTATCTCAATAACATAACAATGAAAATATTGGCTAATGTTTGTTTTCAACTTTTCATAAGAATATTCATTAGTTAGTAGAAAACCTTGACACATTAGGCACGACTTTTAATGGCGTACATAAGTAAGAAGCTAAAATGTATCTTTTGTTTAGAAAACTAAAAATAAAAATGGTTTAATGAGGAAAAATCGCAAAAAACAAGGCCATGGGATAATTTGTCATTATTTTGTTCAATTCCGTCTATACCCGACTGCCTCGTTGGTCTAGAGGCCGAAAGGCGCGACTGTGCACGGGGTCTCGGGCCCGGGTCGGACCGCAATCGGTGGGTGAAAATTTGTGGGTTTTGAGAAACTTTCACAAAGCAGCCTGGAGTCTGGTAGTTGGTGATTGATCCACCAGTACATCGGAGAGCACGTAAATGTCGGTCCTGCGCCTGATCTCTCCCCAGTCGTGTCGGATTGCCGCCTCATCGGGCTATGAGAGTGAGGGGATAGGGAATAATATGTCCTGCGCAGCTGGTTGATCTCATCAATCGGCCTGGATGCAAAATCAACCAATCAATCATACCCGACTGCCAAAAAGATAAGGTGGACAGGCAACTATGGTACTGATCTGCTTTTGGGTCACCACATTAGATTAGCAAACCCCAATTCAATAAAAATAAAGAAAGAAGAAAGAAAGTAACTTTTATTGAAGTATAAAGTTATATTAGGTATTCCACCGGGCATGCTTCTCAGCCGGTTTTACTTAGTAAATTTTTACTACGGATTGTCTTTTGTAAATTTGGATGTTCAAATATTGCTGTATTGCAGCCACTTTTTTTAAGTTTCTAAGAGTGATGATACCATTTAAAAAATTAATATCTGTAATTTTTTTGCTAACCTGGTTTGGGTTATGTTTTTTTACCTGAATTGTTTAAAAAGAATTTTCACATCAATAATTTTATTTACGACTAGCGGTCGCCCGCGGCTCCGCCCGCGTGGATGTCGGTTTTCGCGACAAAAAGTAGTCTATGTGTTGTTCTGATATATAACCTATAGAGGACCCCCGCGGCTACGCCAGTGTGGATGTCGATTACCGCTACCAAAGCCTAAGTTCTGTCGGGATGAGAAGCTCGCGCTCGGACCTCCCGCCTTATTATACCTACCGACCGATTTTATGTATAAGTTTGGTATTTCTACACCGATTTCTATGATTCTTTTTTTATAGATTATGTTATAATGTTATCTTTTGTTAATTAGGCATGAGCGAGAATATTATAAACATAAGAGTAAACAAATCAATAACAAATAATCAGAAAGCTCCGAACTGGTAAACTATCGAGAGTTATACGTGTTATTGTGAGTCAACTATTAAAGATAGACATATACTGTTGTGGAATATTTTTTAGATAATTTTATGTAAAACATTTCCGTCATACATGATTTCTATGTTGCTTTAACCATTAAGGCTGCACACGCGACGAAAGCTTAAAAAATGGTGTAACTTCCGCCGTTTTCCCAACATTTTCCTTCACTACTCTGCTCCTATTGATTGTAGCGTGATGAAAAGTATCCTATAACCTGCCCAGGAGTATGAAGAATAATTGTACCAAGTTTCATTAAAATCCGTCCAGTAGTTTTTGTTCCTATTAATAACATACAGACAGACAGACAGACAGACAGACAGACAGACAAACAGACAGACAGACGGACAGACAGACAGACAAAAATTTTACTGATTGCATTTTTGGCATCAGTATCGATCACTTATCACCCCCTGATAGTTATTTTGAAAATATATTCAATGTACAGAATTGACCTCTCTACAGATTTATTATAAGTATAGATTCACGTCTGAGTTAATTAACATAATAATTTTGAACGCCTTTTTAAGGTCGTCAAGTAAAATGTTGAAAATTTGGTTCAACCATTTTCGTCAAAATTTTCTTTTTTAGCTCTGGCAAATGGCTTTTATTTCTTCAATAGTTCTTCTTAGATGTACAACTGTGAGCCACTGCTTCAATGGTTTTTATACCTGTTGTCAAGGTCGCCAAACTCGCATTGCATGCTACAATGTTCAATGGTAATCTACGATAGTTACGTACCATAGACCTGCTAATGAACAGAAAGTCCTACGGTTAAATTAGGTAATCATTGTGCTTTCC
Source organism: Heliothis peltigera (assembly GCA_958496145.1). Lineage (NCBI taxonomy): Eukaryota > Metazoa > Arthropoda > Insecta > Lepidoptera > Noctuidae > Heliothis > Heliothis peltigera. The sequence goes on from OY292332.1 coordinate 430,331, forward strand.
CAATTACTATTCCCAAGTCCTGGTGGCCTAGTGGTTAAAGCATCAGCTTCTCAAGTATTAGTATGCGGGTTCGATTCCAGGTCTGACCCAGCAGTGGGACGATAAAAAGGCTGATGATGACGCTGATGATTCCCGTTGCATTTTACACTTAAACTGTCTTTGACATGTGTTTGTATTTATAATCGTCTTTCAATCCTTATTCCAATTTTCGTTTGGAGTCGACGCAGCATTTCTTTATCTTTCACACTCTTTCTGACGTCAACTTACAAGTATCTAACATTCTCACTGGCTATAGGTTTTCACGCAAATCATCCATCGACAATTGGATGTGTGAGAAACAATATAGCCATGTGTTTTCAATAGAGAATATGCATGAAAAAAATATTTGCAATCTAACTAGTTTATCAATAAATATACAAAAATAGAATACTAACTGTTAAAATGATATCGAAATCAGTAGAAAAACAAACGATATATAACAATTTTAAACAAGTATACCTGTCCCTCTCACCAAAACGCTATACTCAATGACAGCCTTACGGGCGTGTGTAGTTGTGACGTAAATTTTACAATCGGACTTCTCCTTCTTATTAGTAGTTTTGAAGCTTTATAACTTCTTGTCGATAAAATGTATTTTAAAAATTCTTTCAATTTTTTTGATTACAGCTAAAAGTGTATTAATTTAATGAATAAAAAAATTACATACATATTCATCCTTGCAATTTTCCTTAAACCTATAGTTCTAATACGATTTACTTCGTGTTTCTTATTATTGATCTCCTTATCTAAACTCGTGATAGTCTTCTGACCTGCTTGTCTGTCCATCTGCCTGTTATCAGCTTAAGTGGGTGCTCATCTGATCGAATCCCTTGATCTGGTTTTGTTTAAATCTATAGATTTATTGTCAAATATGTTTATCTTATCAATTGAGAATTTGTTTGAGATGCTGATTTTTGGTTTATGTGTGCATTCAGTGCGTTTGTACTCAGGCTTATAGGTTATTTTAGAGACACATGTAAATATGAATGGAACAGTGCAAGATGCGAAAATCTGTGAGGGCATCAGGCTTGCATGGAACGGACAGTTACTGCGTACTGGTCCGAGTGAAAGGTTTTCTCTCCATGAGGTATCCAGTATGCAAACTCCGTGTTTCTTTCCCTAAACCATCAACGAGAAGAGGCGGTACACAAATGAGGAATTTCACATCATTCACGAATCTTTAAAGGATTAAAATTATACTTTTAATGTACAGACGCCAGCACATCACGCTACTACAATCTGTAAAATTCTGGTATAGACTTTATCGCTGAAGTATATGATTCAAAGTTGATTGAAAAAATAATACAGTTTCGGGTAGCTCGATGTGCTAGCGTCTGTACCTACTGACATTCTGGTACTGGATTTGATTGCCAAACAAGGCAATGCACCAACGGGGATAAGGGACGCGTGTAACTAATACAATACAGATTCTTATTTAAATTGACAAAAAGATAAATAATATAATACAATTACAAAAAGACTTCTTAACCTTGAACTTCGAAACTTCTGATAAATTGCAACCAGTTCTTTTTTTGTAGGAATTTAGTATTCAAAAATTAATTAAATATTTAAATAGGTTTATTTGAGTACAGATCTTCAGGTGAATACGACGACTGGTAGCAAATTTAATAATATTTCGAGGAAAATTTGCATTGTAAGAACTTTCAAATTGAAATAAAGAGACAATAAAATACAAAAAAATATTTTTTTTAGGTGTACAATTAGCGGGAATGAAAGTATCACGCCACATATCTGATGTAAGATATATTTAAAAAAAAACATAATATGTTGCAACCATATATTTTGAAACACTCATTCAAATGGCTAGCTGTTATATTGTACGGCTATTTTAACCAGTTGGCTGCGACTAAGACAAGGCTTAGTTCTATATTCACCAGAGAACCTAATTTGTCACGTCTTCTCAATCCGAAAAGAAAACTTGTTTGAGGAGGTCAGATAGGCAGTCGCTCCATGTAAAACATTGATACTCAGCTGCATCTGGTAGGACTAGAAGGTGACCTCACATACCATGGGAAATAAGCAAGACAAAAGAGAACTTTGCACAAATACGCAGACGCGACACCAAGTCACTGTTACAAATTATAAGAATTCATAGCGTTCCTGATGTACCTAATCCTTTTTTGTTTTCGTGGGAAATCATCAAACGATCCCGCTGAGGGTTCAGCTGAAGCGAGTGTCAGATTCTTACTGTCTAAAACCCATTTTTGTTCCTTCTGGAGGTCTGTGTGCCAGGGCCGCGGTAACTCTTGCGAACAACTCAAAGCCTCGGCAAACACCTATTATGTAATTCTTAAAGTTAGAATAAAATGATTGTTTACATGTCTGTAGAGTTTATTGACACCTGATTCCTTGATTAGTTAATTATATTGTCATCATTAACTCACCGGTAATTTCCAACGCTTCTTCATAACTATATTCTAACTTGCTATGATCAACAGCATTCATTTCAATATTGTTTTTAAGACTTTTATTAATATTATAGCTATTTTTTGAAGGCGCCATTTTGGCACGAAAATTTGTAATACTGTTTTTTTTTAAGTGTAGTCTTTTTTAATGTTTTTTGTAGCTTGTATACAGTTAATGAAATAATAATCTGGTAACCATTTTTGCTGTTTCTTAAAACACTTTAAATACACAGTAATAACATTGAAGAATTATCTTTAGTCAACTTTTTATTATTCTCATAATCACTTAAACACAATTCAGTGGCCTTAAACGCAATTGTTGATGTTTTTACAATGTTATTGTATTTAAGAATAAGCAATATGAGTGCTTCTCAGTGTGCACTGTGCGATTGACTGATCAGTATTGAGTAGAAGGTCGGCTTATCTCAGCGTTACGATATTGTTTTTGTAAGAAATAGCGCTCTTTTATTTGTTTCTACTTCATTATTATTCTGTGTATGGTAATATGGTAGAATTTATTTGTGAATGTTAAAGAGTGTCGTTAATATGTTAATTAGTGTTTAGTGTGAGCTAGAAGCTGTGCTAATTGACCTCGATAGTATAACCAATGTGTAAATATAAATTAATGAATGATCACTACAGTACTTTATTTGTAATTCGCTGAGATTATGACAAGAGGTTTGATGCCGGGTTCCTTTAAAACGAAAATACTCATTCTGCTAACTGATGTTAGTTTTTTTTTACGTAAGTCGTGGACATAAGTCCATGAATCTATAATCTAGAGTGCTTTCATACTAATGGATTTTCCGCGCGTAAACTATCAGTCGGTTCATACGTGCGGTGTAAAGCGTATACGAGCTACGACAAACCCCAGAAACCGCGCGACAGGCTTTTTGGTGCGCCGAATGTGTCGAGCATAAAAAAATTGAGTTAACACTTAAGATTTTTTCAAATTGGTCCAGTAGTTCCTGAGATGACGCTTTCAATCAAACAGACAAATAAACTCTTCAGATTTAAAATATTAGTAAAGATAAATGACAACATTGTTCCTTTTAAGCTATATGTGCAAAATTATGTAAATCTTTTAGTCAACATGGTCAACATACTCTTTTGAAAAATCTTATACCTACGTTACACTTGTCAAGTTTGTCTCAAAACTAACAATAAAGTTGGTTCAATTTTACGCAGCTGTTGACGTAGATATTTTATGAAAACATTATTGTTTAAAACAATTTTTGAATTTGTTAAGTCACATGATAAAATTTAAACGGATAACAATAATCTTTATTAAGACACTAACTCAGGGTTTAGACAAAGTATAAAGTGCTCAAAAAGAAAAAAAAGGAAAGAGTCGGTTCATCGTACAAAAAAACCAACTTGTTTTGTTTTTGTTTATTTACAAAAAACATAAAAAATAACAAAATTATTTAGAGAATACTTATTATTACATTGATCAGGTTATTTTTTCCGTATATCTGGCGGTAGTAGACATGCGAATGCAGCCGCAACTGAAAGAAAACAAGATGTTACATAAGATTTACTTAACATCTTAAATAAAAGTTCCTAAGGGCTTAATTTTACAATAATTACCCGAAAATAACTAATCTTTTCACAGCTACGCCCAAAGAAAGACGTGCCCTCAGCACTAAGGTATGAATTCATCCATAAAAACTTTTAATAAAGTATTGAGTGCAGCATTATATCGATTAAAACTGACTATTAATTTTGAACTTTAAAAGTCTGTCAATGTATTCGTGACCGTGACATGCTGGGCACTTTTTGGCTTGTCATCTATACGTGACTGTGGCGGTCAAAAGGTTAAATTCTGTAGTCCGGGTTAAAAATTTTCGCTATGAATTTAAAGAAATAAGAAATTAATCTCAAAACTTTCCTCCAGCTTATTACCCTTGCAATGAAAAACACACCCTCGTACAGAAACAATAAGGTGTGAACTACTTACTCATCATGAGTCCTCCACAGACGTAGAACACGAAGCTGCAATGTGACATGATGAAGGCGCCGAGGACGTTGACCCCGCCCAGCGCGCTCAGCCGAGCTACCATCACGCCTATACAGGCTGCCATCCCTCTGAAAATAATAAAAATTACAGGATGAATGAAGAAAGTAAGTATTATGTTCTAAGTATGAATGAGAAATATGTTAGCAATGTGTTGCTTAGAGGAAAATCGTTAAATATTTGATCAGGTAAATGCGAATTTGACAGGCGTAAAATAATGTTGATGAAAGTGCTTTTTTAACCTTGCCACGTTTAAGGATGATGGGGAGGTGGGGGTCTAAAATTTCTGACCAAGCTAAATAAAGTCCTCAATATTATGTTGAAAAACACAAAAAAAAACAAAGTAAAGATTTTTAACCAAGTTCTGAAAAAGGAGGTTTTTTCGGTCGGTATGGTTTTTTATGTATGTACAGTCGCCAGCACATCATGCTACCCGAAACTGTCAAATTTTCCCAATAAACTTTGAACTATATGGTTCCGCGGTAAGGTTGAAAATCCATTAAGGAAATTTGACAGATTGTTATAGCCTGATGTGCTGGCGTCCGAAGTACATCGAAGTTTTTATAAATAAATTTCAAAAGTAAAAAGAAGACATGCTTACCTATATGAAGTAGGATACATATCAACAAAGTACGTATAAATGATCCCTATACACAACTCATTGGTCAGGAGTCCGAAGAACATGATGAAACTGCTCAGATTGTCCTTCACGAGGGCAGCTCCCACCGAGGAGGCGCCGGAGAAGGCCATGATGATGATCATGAGTGCCTTCTTCCTGTACGCCAGTTTGGTGATGACTAGCATGATGATGACGAAGGTGACGCCCTGGGCGAGGCTCGACCAGACTAAGCTGATGTCCATTGTTGATGTGCATCCAAACTGGAAAATCAAAAATACTCTTTAATAATAGTGGCCGATTATTGTGAACAAAACCGGAGAGAGATCAAGCGCGCCGAATCCGGGCGATTCCGGGCTGCTTTATGAAAGTTACTACAACTACTATAACTATAACAAGTTTAGTTTTCGGTTGAGTTTCGGCAAAACACGCGTTTCAGTTTAGTTTCGCTTTCGGCGGAAAACTTGCGGAAACTACGACTGAAACCTCGAATGTGCATTCGAGTGTTTTTGTTGTGATCTGATAGGTTTGTCGCGTTGAATTAAAGAAAGAACGAAGAGACGGTAGGCGTCATGACGATAGGCGTCCCGACGCTGGGCTCCCGACGCTTGGCATCCCGACGCTAGGCGTCCCGACGCTGGGCGTCCCGACGCTGGGCGTCCCGACGCTGGGCGTCCCGACGCTGGGCGTCCCGACGCTGGGCGTCCCGACGCTGGGCGTCCCGACGCTGGGCGTCCCGACGCTGGGCGTCCCAACGCTGGGCGTCCCGACACTGGGCGTCCCAACGCTGGGCGTCCCGACGCTGGGCGTCCCGACGATAGGCTTCCCGACGCTGGGCGTCCTGATGTTAGGCGTCCCGACGCTGGGCGTCCTGATGTTAGGCGTCCCGACGCTGGGCGTCACGACGCTAGGCGTCCCGACGCTAGGCGTCCCGACGCTAGGCGTCCTGATGTTAGGCGTCCCGACGCTAGGCGTCCCGACGCTAGGCGTCCCGACGCTAGGCGTCCCGACGCTAGGCGTCCCGACGCTAGGCGTCCCGACGCTAGGCGTCCCGACGCTAGGCGTCTCGACGCTAGACGTCCCGACGGTAGGCGTCATGACGATAGGTGTCCCGACGCTGGGCGTCCCGACGCTAGGCGCCCCGACGGTAGGCGTCATGACGATAGACGTCATGACGATAGACGTCCTGACGCTGGGCGTCCCGACGCTGGGCGTCCCGACGCTGGGCGTCCCGACGCTGGGCGTCCCGACGCTAGGCGTCCCGACGCTGGGCGTCCTGATGTTAGGCGTCCCGACGCTAGACGTCCCGACGGTAGGCGTCATGACGCTAGGCGTCCCGACGCTAGGCGTCCCGACGCTGGGCGTCTCGACGCTAGACGTCCCGACGGTAGGCGTCATGACGATAGGCGTCTCGACGCTGAGCGTCCTCACGCTAGGAACGCTAGGAACATCTATAATTAAATCTTACATCTTCAGTGGTAGTGTTGCTGGTACTGATGAGCATTGCGCACATGCCGGTCGCACCGTCAACTTCCTGGGAGTTGAGGCCTTCAGCGAACTTCTCCGCCAGGTAAGGAAACCAGATGAAGAAACTGTTGTTACTGAAAGAAGAAAAAAAACTAGGTTACTTGAAGAGTTCCATAAAACCATTAAAGGATTAAACATACATTAAAACAAAAAAATTGAAACAAAAAGAAAAAATATTTGTTCTGTTCACCTTGAAGAATTTCTTAATCAGTGGTTTAATCATCTGAATTCCAACATCCTCTTATTTTTGGATATGCCATTATCCAAATTTGTAAGTTGAATTCATTGCTCGCATTATCATACCTACTTTTTGAAACCATGTCTTAACTAATTGCAGTCTAGTCCACAAATATTGGTCTCCTTACTTTAAAATAAGAACATCTAAAAGAACTTAAAACTTTTCAAATAACAATTCAATAATAGATAATTAATTTGACTCACGTGCTAAATATAACTGCAGTAAAGAAGTATAACAGCAGACTCTTCCATAACAGTGGGGGCCTGAATAGTGGCTCTATTTGCTCCCACAGTGACTCCATTAAGGAGGCATCCTTGCGACGATCATTGCCTATCTCGTTCAGAATTATTTTCTTGCACTGAAAAACAAAGAATATGGACCAAAAATCTGAGATGATGCCAGTGATTTTGATAAGGCTTTTGATACGTTCGCTTTCCCAATCAACTTTGAACTATATGTATGTTTCAGCGATAGATTTCAAAATGTTTTAAGGAAATTTGACATTTGGTTGTAATAGCTTGATGTGCTGGCATCAGTACTTTTGTTGCAAATTATTATTCGGCACCACAATGGTAACGGTATATCAATATCAATCATTGTTTTCTAATTAATAAGTTTAATAATTAATGTGATAAGAAAACAGGTTTGAAATATAGTAGAAATTTTTGATAACAGTAAAAGATTCATATTAGCAAGTCGTTACGTCAAATAGAAAAAAAAAAACTATTAGCCTACACTAATTGCATAAACACACTTACAGGATATTTATCTCCCTTCCCATTGTTTCTCCTCCAAATCTTCCTGAGACAGTCCACGGCCTCATCATTCCGGGAGGCATTCACCAGGAACTTGGGACTCTCGTGGAAGAACAATGTGCCCAACGCCCCCATACCCAGGGGCAGAGCCAGGGTGAGGGCTAGTAGGCGCCAGGGAGTGAATGTCATCGCCCCCATGTCGTATGAGAAGTCCAGGTTCAGGATCCAATATCCCACCACTGAAAAACATGGTAAAAGGCGTTTATAGAACCGTAATGGGAAAGTACACGCTTCTTGATAATTGTTGAAATTGAATTGTTGAAATTTTCCAGACTATTATGAGCATGAGCAGGTTTTGAAATCAGGCAGATCACATTTCCACGATCAGAAAACACTTCTTACCAACATAAGCTGCTAAGCTGAAGTCAAGAACACTGGTCATGATGAGCATGTAGGAGTCTCTCACTCTCTCTGCGCAGGATTCACCCAGCAGTGTGTACGATGCTGATTGCGCGCAGCTGCACCTGTAAAGTTTAGTTTTTAGTTAGAACAAGCATCATAATGATTTCCGCTAGTCCGAGGTTCTACTATCAAAAAATATAGGCCTCCTGTAAGATATCTTTCAATCCTCATACAGATTCGTCAAAATTCAGTCTTTAGACTAAAGCATTATCTTGCTACTTGAAAAGAAAACGTGAAGAGTTCAGCTGGTTCACTACCAGCCCCTCATTATGAACGATCAGAAGTATTGCATGGACACAACCATCCTATAGCATAAACCTTAATATTATCTCTCAGTTTCTTCTCAGAAGGAATTATGCTAAAGATTGAGCGAAGACCCAATTTAACTGAAGAATACTCACAGACTAGTACTAATAAACTTGAGGACCGCCATCACAATCCAGTTGGGGGAGAAGGCGGCTATGGTGGACACCACGAAGCTCACCCACATGGCTATGAGGAGGCTCCGCCGTCGACCCTGAGTGTCGGATATGTAACCCCATGGATACGCCATTACGATTGGACCTAGAATAAATGAAAAGTGGTGTGTAAGCCACAAAAAAGTATAAATAAATTTGCTGGTACTGGTTGACAGCAATTGCGCCGGGTGTCGAGGGACGACTCCCGACCACCGTAGGCGCGGGTCTGTGGGCGGTGAGCTTTTGTAGCTCATCGTCCGCAGCTACATATGTAGGAGGGGCCCCTTAGGGCCAGGGTACCGCGGCTCTGGCGGGAACACAGGAACCTCCAGAAGGAACAGTGGGTTTTAGTCAGTAAGAGTCTGACACTCCCTCCAGCTGCACCCTCAGTCATTTGACAATTTCATGTAAAAAAATACTCGTTCACGAGATCCGTTTTAAAATACTTGTGTACACAAATGGAACATAAATCAAGAATTGATAACCTACCAACAAATGGCATGGACAGCAGTACACTGGTCTGGCTGATATCCAGACCGAAGTCGCAGGTGCAGCCGCTGACCACTACGGAGAAGCCGAACATGTCCACCCCCATCGCCAGCGTGCATGTGCTCAGTGTTATCAGCAGGCCGATGCTGTACCAGCCGTTACCTGGAATGAAGATGTTTCAGTTAATTTATTTATTTATTATACTATGAAAAACTCATGCACACATTGGAATAGTAAATATTTTCACCTATCGGTTTCACACAGTCAAATACATAATTTCATCGATAGGTGTGAGTATTGTTAAAGATGAACCCGTTGGCGCAATGGTAACCACGGACTCCCGAGCTGAGGGTCCTGGGTTCGATTCCCGGTACATTCGGCATTTGTGTAATCAGCATGATCGTTGGCTGTGGTCTGGGGGTATTATAATGTAAAGGGGGGGGTAAAGTATACATATGTAGCTTATCAATTGTTTTGGCACACATAAATCAGTACCTTAGCTTGGGGCTAACCGACCGAGTTTGAGTTTTTTTATGATTGTCATCAATTGACCTGAGATGCTGCTAAGGCTGCTTCTCTAACTTAGCAATATAATGTGGAATACTTACCAGCTAAATTGATGGCTTCAGCATAAGTGTATATTCTGTCTTCTTGCGCGTTACTTGTTATAGTCACAACACTTTTGTTTACACCATCTCCTCCCCCTTGCCTCGTACCAGTTTTGTTTTCCATTTTTATTGTTCCCTGGAACGTTTACAAAAATGCAACTAACAACCTATCTTATGATATGTATTGAACTTAGAGAAAATTTACTTAATGTACAGACGCCAGCATAGGTATCAATCTACCTCAATCTACCAAAATTTCTGTAAAAGATTTTCAACCTATCACAATAGCGAAAAGTTAATATTCGATTGGTAAAATTGGACAGATTTCTCAACACAATACAATAAAGGTAGGTTACTATGTTTATTTTAAAGTAGACGTCACAACGTTTCTAAGTACCTACGTACTATTCTTATAACATCTGTCTAACGTCAACATAGGTCATTACTTTACTCGCTTCTGTAATAGTTCAAATATTTCATTTGATTTTAATATAGGCTTTTCTAATTTTGTCGCGAATGCGTGACTAATTTTGTAACGAAGCATGACAATATTATTTGTATGACAAAATATGTAGGTGTAAAAGGATGTTTTGTATGTTGGTTAAATTTCCGTAGCTATAGGTAGTCACTACGTACGTCTATTTTTTTTTTCGTTGGAAATCATCAAATCACCCCTCCCGCTGAGGGTGCAGCTGGAGGGAGTCAGACTCTTTCTGACTAAAACCTACTATGTTCCTTCAGGAGTTTCCTGTGTGCCGCGGTAACTCTTAGGAACAACTCGCAGACCAGGACGTACGTCAGCTTCAGGAACCATTTCTGTTCCTCAAAGAGCAGTCAGCAAAATTAGAACTTTAGATTAGACCGTAAAGTCTGAAATCGCCAATCCACCTTGAACAACGTGGTGATTAAAGCTAACTCCTTCACCGTATGAGAAAAGGCCTATGCTCTGAAGTGGGACAATATCAAAAGTCTGATGATGAATACTGCCAAATAACCCTTTAATTATGTATACCACCTAGATCTGCTAAAACAGATAGACACACTACATATACACAAATAAATTGCACCAATGAACGTAAGTACATAAGGGAGGTTGTACATAAGAGCATTATTAAGTAAATATACTTGATGATGGCATCCAGGCCGATTGTCAGCTACGGCGGCCATTCTCTTTTATGGAGATCAGCCAGCTGCGCAGGACTAGTATAGTGCACAAGCATTCGCGCAGATACAGGTGCACTCTCTATTCCCTCACTCTCATAGTCCAATGGGACGGCAATCCTACACGACCGCAGAGAGATCAGGCGCAGGACCGACGTACGTGCTCTCCGATGCACGTGTGAATCAATCACCAACTTCCAGACTCCAGGCTGCTTTATGAAAGTTTCTCAAAACCCACAAAGCAATTTCGGCCCGACCCGGGATTCGAACCCGAGACCCCGTGCACAACAGTCGCGCCTTGCGACCACTAGACCAACGAGGCAAAAAATATATACTTATTTAATTAAATGAGTGACGTGACGTGTTTGATGGCAATGAATATTAAAATCTTCTAAAACTATTAAAATACCATTTTACTGTCATATGTCCGACCCCAACATAGTTGGGAAAAGGCTCGGGAGATGATGACTGTCATATGTAGACTAATAATGAAAACAATAATGGTTCTGATAAATAATGACATAATTATAAGATATCATAAATAAGTTTTTGATTAATTTTGTCTAGGAGTTGGGTTAATGTGAAAAATTGTATTATGATGTAGATACCGGATATTTTTGAAGAATTTCATTTTTTGGAATGGTAAAAATATAACCCGAAGTAGTTTTAATTGTTTCGCTTTTTGGATTATTATTATTGTCTGCTTTCCCGATAATTTAAAACAAATAAATAATTATTATCATTATTATATTTACCTGACTTTTCTCCTACTTAAAACGCAATCGTTTTCTAAAACCAACTAAACTTAACTGCTTAGATCACATCACTGAATTAAATTAAGAAAATAATTAAAATTAACATTCATAAAAAATCCCAATATAATAACATTTTTAAGAACCGACTCCCGCGCACTGCGCAATGTTAACGACTGCGGTTAAAACTAAAACTATATTTATTATGCTGTTTCTTTGCAACCTTTACCTTTTGTTATCGTTTATGTTTTAACTTAACCTTTAGTTAAAGATTAGTATAACAATACCTTGTTGGCTGTGACGTAACTACCAAGGGGCGGGGGGAATAGTGCCCCCGGGGACCTTAAGGGGCTCCCGAATTCTTACCATAAAATCTTGTTAAACTGTGTATTTTTATGTTTATAATTCATCATCATCATCCAAGCATTATCCCGCATTCCTGCTCCTTCTCCTCCTCTACTTCGCACGATCTTCGGCATGCTTATTGGTTTATCCAATATATTTTAATATTTCAATTTGTATATTTTATATTTTAATTTGTATATTTTATATTTTAATTTGCATATTTTATATTTTAATTTGTATGTTTTATATTTCAGTTTGTATATTTTATATTTTAAATTGTTAAATCTCAATCAGTTTGAATAGCAGTGGTGCCCCATTTTTTATTTATCCCTTTGCCCTTGGTAACCTAGCTACGCCACTGCTTGTTGGTATAGAGATATTTCACCAGCATTTGATTATTGGGCACCAGAAATCCGTAGAACTAGAGGCAGACTATAAGACCTTTTGAACCGAAATTCTCTGGAGCATCAGCTTAACCTGGAAGTCGAAACCTGAACCTAGTCGTCATTTTATAAGAGGCATTTTAATTTAACAACTAACAGTATTTTTTTCTGATTATCAAACATTTGTTAAGGTAATTGTTGTGGATTTTCGAAATAATTGATTAGTTTCGTTACTGATTTCAAATCATGCAATACAAATTTTACATACATAATATATAATCAAGAATAGTTGAAGAATTTTATATTAGAAAAACTAACGATTTAGATCATGATTTAGGTACTAACATATAATAATGCTGAAGAGTTTGTTTGCTTGATTGCGCTACTCTCAGGAACTAACGGACCGATTTCAAAAACTGCTTTTTAACCCGCAGACCGGAATAGTTCCCAAAAACGCAGGCAAAACCGCTAGTGGAAGCTAGTATAATATACTAGTTATGTGTCGAAGTTTTACTTACCGTCTGAGTCTGATATATTTAGAAAATTTGACAGATATCTAAATTAGCTTCTCCATTCGATGGTAAGCGCAACAGACAGACATTATACAGATAGGCATTTATTTTCGCATGATATAACTATTTGGAAGGTTAAGGATACAATGTATTCTTTGTTTTTGTTATCTGAAGCAAATGAAAGGAATAGATAGTCGTGTACCGTAGGTCATGAGCCAAACAACTCAAGAAATGTATGAGTCACGGAGAATTTTAAACATTAGGTGTAAGTAGCATTTGTATTATTCTTGTAAGCCATAGTGTCTGTAGTAATAATAAAGGTCCAGACGCCAGCACATCAAGCTACTACAATCTGTTAAATTTCCTTAATAGATTTTCAACTTTATCGCTGAAACATATGGTTCAACGTCGATTGGGAAAATTTCAAAGTTTTGGGTAGCTTGATGTGCGTCTGTACCGTATAACCGGTAAAAAGAAAATGACATTTACAACTCGATATTTGGCTGTTTTTTTTAAAGCTACGATGTACCTAATTTATTTTGTCATTTATTCTATTTTAAGCCACGTAGAAACCATACAAACCTACAAGTACCTACGTGTAACCATTTCATCATTGTTTTAGTCCATTACCATTAGCGTTTATTCTAGATACACTGAGCTCTCACTTGAGATCCCCTCCTGTATTCCTTGGCCTTTCCTGATAATGTCATTCCACGTTTCAGACCTGCCCTGCACTACCTTTGCCAACAGGCTAGGCCGCCAGACATTCGTTCAAAATCAGATTGATTTTATGATGTTTTTAGTTATAATATGTATTTACAATATACAGTCAGTTTGTGAGGTGCAACACGTGACTGCACTGCAATGAAATAATATTTGCACTAAAACGCATCACAAGCAAGCCAATAATAAGCGTCAAGTAAATTTGTATTTTCTTTAACGACGATAACAAAAGATGAGTTTAATGAACTTTTAATAATGACAATGATTTGCTATCATATATATAGACGCCGCAGCACATTAACCTACCAATATGTCAAAATCCTTTAATGGATTTTCAACCTTATTACAATGATGGTATCCAAGCCGATTGTCGGCTACGGCGGCCGTTCTCTTTTATGGAGATCAGCCAGCTGCGCAGGGCATATTATAGTGCACAAGCATTCGCGCCTAACCGGCCCGACCCGGGAATCGAACTCGAGACCCCTTGCACAGCAGTCGGCCTTGCGACCACTAGGCCAACGAGGCAGTCAACACAATACCGGAAGGTTAATATTATGATTGCTAGGTCGACCTGTTGGTGTCCATGCCTGCCACTATCCACAACTAGGCTTAACCAGACTGGACGTAGTCTCTATATATCCCGACATTCAATTGTTCTGGATGAATAGTAATAAGGTTTTTCTTTCATCTCAGTATAGTTACTCAGTCGTGTCGTACGGTACGTTCACTAAAGTAAGTCAACTTGAGACAATGAGTGTTATAAAACTGAAAGTTAAACAAGAATTGTCATAATGATATTAGGAAGTGGCTTATATTCATTACAAATGTGACCTACTGATCTCCTAATATAGGTACCTCGTCACGTCCCAATCAACTTAGAAACTTCAGCGAAAAAGTTGAAAATCTATTAAGGAAATTTGTCAGATTGTAGTAGCTTGATGTGCTGGCGTCTGTATTTATAAAAAATAGTCTGATGCATTTGATAGATATCTGGGAGAACGGTAGTGCCCCGCCAAGACGAGACAAACGGAGCGCACTATACATTATTATCTTTCGTCAAAGCGCTTCGTCGTAATCCTTTTTTTTACAACCTCGAAGGATATCTTTTCTGTTTTTACCTTTATGTTATGTATAGTCTCTATTTATATTTGAGAAGATTACCTAGGTACTTTATATTTAGTTTATTTTTGTTAAATTTTAACCAAAACCTTGTCCTAATTCTTTAAGACTTAGATATGGCTTTATGTTTGTTTTCCCCGTCTTTTATTTATTTTTTGTATGTCATTATCATCATCCTCAGCCTCTTTATGGTCCCACTGCTGGACACAGCCCTCCTCTCACACTGAGAAGGATTGAGCGTTAATCACCACGCTTGCTCAATGCGGGTTGGTGATTTCAGACTTTACAGTCCATGTTTCCTCGAGATGTTTTCCTTCACCTTTCATTAGTCATTGTATGTCATACTATCAATTATTTGTATGTTACATTACATAGTCTTGTACTTTTCAAATATATCTGAATGTAAAAACAATAAAAACTTCATCAATATACTCGTAATTATTCATGTAACAAATCCCATAAATACACGAATACAAATGACAGCGTGCAGGACAAGATAACCCAGACACAATGTCACATCGGTAACACCAAATTAAATATATGTTTTATACTCACTATTTACTTAGTGGGCTATAAAGTTCCTCCGTCGGTAAATATCGTGACTTGGCTCAAATCTCCAGGTTGTGGCAGGTCAAGTTGTTTCAAGTGCGCGAAATGTCACCTGGGTGAGTGGTTCCAGCCGGTAAGAGTCTGGGGAGCCTCATACTCGCTCACCAGCCGAGGAAGACAATGTTAATATAAATTCAATTATAAAGTCATTTCAGACACAAAACTTAATTGCTCATACATTAGTGTATAATTGTTTTTTTATGTCTGGACCCGTCTGGACCTTAAGATACATTGTCCTTCGTGTTTCTGCTCAAGGCTGTCAGTTAGGAAATGCCGACCTCATTTCGTTTTGAGAAAAAAATGTATAGATGTGTAAAAGTGTTGATTTCAACCTGTACATAAATATCATTTATCAATAAGCAACACCATAAGAAAATCGTATTATATCTAAGGTACTCGTCACTTGATGTTCACCAAGGATTCAGAAACACGTAGGTAAATAAGAGCTTGACAGAGTCATGCCTTGAACTGGAAAAACGAATGAAGATGGACAAAGGACAATTGATTTAAAATAAACTAGTGAAAATTGTAACATTATTTAGCTAAATACTCTTACTTAGAAGGACGTGTAAGTGTAAGAATGAATACCTAAAAAGACAATACTTTAGTACCGTTTTGGACCGTGAAAAAATATTTTTTTACGGTCAAAGTCCTAGGTATTATGAGCCCTGAAGTATGGAAACATAGGTCATTGTCATGCAAATTATATCAATTATCTCTGCTACAGCTGGTTTAATACATGTTTACAAGAAATGTACTTAGTGGAAAATTATGTTCTATTCCTCTTTCAGGTTTTTCATTCTTTTTGATACGTAGCTGTTAGCCAACAGGTCGTTAACCTGTTTGAATAAACAGCATTATTAAACTGTGTAGCGTCATTTTATTTTGTGTCCCATTCCAACTCGCAAGTGGCATCCTTAGAAAACTGCTCAGTCTTCATGGACGATAGTAATTATGACGTGGGTAGTGACAGCATACCAACAAACTTTGGTTAACTATTTGCTTGGACATTTGGTATTGCCAAGCTGGGGACCCTGAGCTGGGTTTCGTTCCCGGCACGATCGAGATTTATGTGATGAGGATGCCTGTTGGCTGTGGTCTGGGTAGTGTAATCATAATAATCATAATTTTTATTGCAAATCCACAATGTAAAATAAGCTGGTAATATAAATAACATGGTAGCAATCATGGACCCTGATGGGCACAGCAAATAAAGCATAAGTAATTTATCAATTATATTGGCACCCATAACACAAGCTAATCAGCCACATACTGAGGGGCTATTCGACCGTCAGTAAAAAAGGTGTCCCGATATTGTTAAGTTGATGCAAGGAAGTAATATTAATTGTTTTAAACAATACTCGTGTCACCACGCAGTCCCCTATAACTCTGGTAAAGGAAAATAAAAAGACACATCTACCTAAATGCTCCAAGTTCTTTCAAATCTGACTAAAACTATTTCACTGACTATCAATACAAATCTGACTAAAACCGTCTGCTATTAATAGTCACAGAAATACACAATTGATAAGCTTGTGACCTTTATTTCCACAGGTGGGAAATCTTTGTGTTAACATTAACATCTGTTATTTTTAGTCTACTACAAATATCATACAGTAGTAATGATATCTTTAGTAAATAAATAATAATTGTATCTGTGTACACAGTCAAATGAACTGGTAGTACGAGTATAGAAGTCATAAAATAGGTTTATGATATTTATGACTGAGTTCTTTATAATGGCCTAAATTGTTTTTTTTTTTAGTATGTATTTAATTAATTTATTTATTTAGTAGTTTATGTACACAGTTAAAAACACAAGAAGTAAAACAGGATTGTTCTATTTTACTTCTTAAGTTTTTTTTTGTTCTATTTTTATAAGTACAAAAACACTGCTTATTTAAGAAATCTCTTCCAAAAGCTTTAACTAGTTAAATCTCGCGTTTACATCTTTTTTCTGAAGGAACTATGTATTTACCGTAACCGGATAAAAAGTTAAAGCCTATAACTGTCTCCTGGCTACTTTCTAGTTAACACAACAATTTTCAGTGGTTTTGACGCAAAAGCATAACAAGCTCACTCTGCCATTCATAATACCTTCTGCATTAAAAAAAAGAAATTCTGTATTGCTTTTTTCCATTCCATAGAATAAATATCCACTAAGG
The DNA here is from genome assembly GCA_958496145.1 of Heliothis peltigera. Classification (NCBI taxonomy): domain Eukaryota; kingdom Metazoa; phylum Arthropoda; class Insecta; order Lepidoptera; family Noctuidae; genus Heliothis; species Heliothis peltigera. The sequence goes on from OY292332.1 coordinate 447,735, forward strand.
AATTTAATAAATATATTAATAATACTGTCTAATTCCAATGCTCTGCTCTGCTATTCAAATGTCTCAAATAAATATTGTTTAACGTTTCAGTGTGACACGATTTGTTCAGTTTTTGCTAACAACTGAAAATCATAGAGCGCCTTGTATAAAATTAACCGCAATAATACAAATTGGTGAATAGCAAGTAGCAATATCATTCACAGCAACAGCTTAGGCGTTAAAATTGACCGGGTTTCTCCAGCGGTTTCAAACGTCTCCCATTACAAATATGTACTCCATGCGCCTGAATTAAAAGTAGCCTATAGCCTTCCTTTAATAAGGCGCTATCTTAATACAGTTCTTTATTCAAATCTGTACTATAGTTTCTTAGATTAACGCGTTTAACGTTATTATAGATATAGTAGCAGGTTTGAGCGATATATAGAGTAGATTTTCAGTGGCAAAATAAAAAGCTTTGTGTGGTTTGTAGATATAATTATTTAATAGATATAAAAATATAACAGTATGACTACGGGGCCTCACGTGGGCCGCTCGGGGCGCGTGCTCTTCGGCAGTATGATGCACAGCAACCCGCTCGCTGCAACAGACAGACACGCAGTTATACTACAACGATAAATGTTACATATCCAAACGTGACGTTTTAGCCATAACCACTTTTCACCGAAATTCGAAAATTTGAGAGAGTTCAATTATCTGAAAAACTTTTCAACCGACTTCCAAAAAAGGAGAAGGTTCTTAATTCGACAAGGCAACTTTTCATTTGTCTGACAGGAGCGGTAAAGTTTTTTAAATCTGGCATTATGTGCAGCACCAGAAAATATACCATCTAACTGACTGCTTACTATTTAACGTAGAACGTTCAAAGTAGCCTAGACTGTCCAAGCAACTTCAGCTGTTCAAGTTCTTTTACGGTAATTCTCAAAGTGTTAAGTCACATCCTTAACTTGATGTCCCACCCCTACCACATCCAATAACACAAGCTCAGTACCAAACAACATCTGCCGGGGCTGCGAGGGTGTTCGCAAGGGTTACCGTTGACCTGGAATACAGGGACCTCCAGAAGGAACATAGTAGTTGCACCTACAGCGGGATAGACATTTAATGATTCCCCATGACAAAAAAGAACAAAAATCATGAAGGACGCTGAAAAAATATTAAGAAGGGCCACAGGACCCAAAACACTTACTTATAAGCAATGTTCCGAACATATATATAGGCACAACGCAATGCTCGTCTACCAGGGCGCCGAAGATCACGTTGCCCACTATGGCACCTATCCTGCCGCACATCACGGTCACCGCCATAGCTGTCGCACTGTGGAAAAAGTTCAAAATTTTTAATAGCGAAATTGATAATACCAAGGAATTACACTACTCACTTATTTTCAAAAGTAATTATCAAAGATCTATAGGTCAGCTGTTTTTACAGAAGAAGGCACTCTTGCGCATATGTATATCTGTACTTCCAGTCAAAACCAATGGAGCATGAACTGGCAATTGTAGAGAATTCTTTGATAAAGGAGTGATATTTTATTTTAAAGTACCAAGTCATAGCAATTAAGTCTATGAATTGAAAAAAACTGCAACACAATTTAACAAGCAAGTAATCGTCATTAAGAAATGCAATTCACTGATTCCATTTGCACGTCATTATACAGCACGTGGTCTTTATAACCAAACAATGTGACCACACCATGTATACTTAGAATTCCAATACTCATAGTTAAAAAAAATCAATACGTAAAGATCAGGTGACATCTTATTTTGAGTGCACTAATGACGATAGTGAAATGCGTGGGCGCAAATGGAGGCGTGCCCTGGGTGTGACTTTGATACAATCTGGGTGACTGATTAATGCCATCTCGTGATCAGAGCTTGATGTATCAGGAATTTGACATGTGACAAAAAAATGAGTCACACCCCCGGAATTGATTTAATGGTTGTGGTTCTTGATGACGGATTAGCAATTCCTGAGAAAAACTGGCATTTTTTTGTTCCTTCCTATAAAGTACTGCATATAAATGTTAGTCTTAATTAAGTTCAGTTAGTTTGGTTCTCATTTCTAGTATAGGTAAGAAAAAGATTTGGACTTTAGAACTGACGTGCCTACATTTTGCGTGCATTTTGTAAGCAGCAGTTGGAGTTTTTTTTGTGGCAATTTGTAGCGATATTCTTGCTCCTTGTAAAAATAACTAAATTCTATTCCAAATTCTAACAAAATAATCGACAGCAGATAATTCCTTCTCTGTGTGAGAGGAGGCTTATGTCCAGCATTGGGAAGATAAATAGGCTTATGATGATGAAATAAATATACGAAACTTTAATTAATTTGATCTCGCATACTCACGCAACTTTAGTAGGGAATATCTCGCAAATAACACAGAATAGCACCGCTTCTGTGCAGCTGACGATGGCTTCGAATACACACGATAGGATCAGGTTCTCCAGTGAAGAGCGCACCAGGTTCAAGCCCAGCGCCGCCAGACCGGAGCTGATCAACATCATTACTGAAGCAAAGAAAGACTTGTCAGTAAAAATGAATTCAGGAGATAAGTGCAGCTATAGTGTGTCATAGTATGATCTATCAACGAATTACGCAAAATAAATAATTTGATCCTGGTTTGGCTCTAGCCAATCTTACAAAGATGTAGGTATATAGAAAAATGTATAGTGGTAGAAAACCAATCGCTCTACTCAAAAATATCGTTCTCTGCTGCATTGAGTTATACTGAAACTTAACCTTACATTTTTTGGACAAAGCTAAGAATTTGTTAAAGTAGTGTCAATTTGAATATTTTCATTTTAACAAGAGGGACATACTTTCTCCGTATACCTTAGGAACTTTAACTCAGGACCCCGAATTTTAAACGACGAATAATAATAATATCTCAGTTTCCACCTCGTTGATAAGACCAGATACACTTACCTAACATAAGCTTCTTGCCAACTACGTTGATGGTAAGTCCCACCCAAAGCGCGGTTGGGACACAACTTAGAGCTACCACCAGCGTGTGGATGTACACTCTGTCGTCCAGTGTCTGCAGCTTGCCCTGGAAAAGGATATAATTGGTTTTAGACAAAATATCCCATTACGTACCCTATCAATTACATACCCCTACTAAAATAAGTAGTGGTATGTAATTATGTTAATGGGAGTCATCAATAAAAGCTTTTCAAAAGTTTTTTTTTTTAAGATTGGATATACCGCAATTAATTCTTTCAAAATAGTGCTAATGTTTTGGGATCATTCTGCTTTAAGGCAAAAAGTGAGCATTGACTTCACTGTTTACTCGATTAACAAAACTGTAACCCAAAAATTATGAATGATGGTCCTACTATTATTGGACATTACTGAACAGCATTTCAAAGGACCACAACATTAGGGAAGGCTAATTATTCTACTGCGTCTTTCACGAAGATGATATGATACATAATGTTCACATCATACTTACAGTCAACTCAGCAGTATCGTTAGCGAGGGCGAGCGACACCTCGCACACGCCCGCAGACACGTCAGGGTACAGCGACGAGAACTGGCTGAACCGCTCGAACAGATCCGGGAACCACATCATCAGGGTGTAGTAGCTGGAAGAAAATGATAATAAAATAAGAAGAATATGTAGTATTGGCTAAATTGTTTCTGAATTTATTGCGGATAGAGAGACTCGTCATCATCATCTGCCGAGCCTTTTCCCAACTATGTTGGGGTTGGCTTCCAGTCTAACAGGATTTAGCTGAGTACCAGTGTGTTTACTGCCTATCTGACCTCCTCAACCCAGTCACCCGGGCAACCCAATACCCCTTAGTTAGACTGGTGTCAGACTTACTGGCTTCTGACTACCCTGCGGATAGACAGACTCGATGGGGGATTTGTCTTTCAATGCCTCGTGTTCCGAATATACTCAGAAACTATGTTTTGTCATGTGTGTTTGTTTAAAAATCCATAATGAATTCAAAATCAAAGACTAATCTAAAAAATACAGAAGCAAAATCATCAAGTATATATTTCAAGCCTTGTGCAAGTATCGAATAATATAAAATCCCTAGAGTTCTTTCTAGAATAAAATTTACCTGAACATAAGTCCAAAATCGACGAAGCAGCAGAGCACTAGCAGCCCGATGTAGGGCGGCATGACCAGCATTTTCTTCCTCACCCAGAAGGCATCCCACCGCTGTGCCCAGGTGAGAGGGGCCTTCGTCTCGTTGCCATTGTTGTCCGCTGACACCACCTCCTCTTCTTCACCTTCGTAGGCACTTATCATTGATTCTACCTGAAATTACAGGTTTAGACCGGTCAATAATGTCGTTAGCGTATTTAATTACTTTACTAAAATACCATTGATTTGACTGTCATAAAATTTTCTCAATCAACTTTGAACCATATGCTTCAGCGATAATGTTGAAAATCTATTAAGTAAATTTACCTACACATTGGTAACCTAAAACCACGAAGACCAGAAGGATTATAATAAGTAGTATCTGTGATTTTTGTATGTATCGTATCTATTAGATATAAAGAAAACACAGTCATACAAATTAATAATCAGCATCAACCTAGCCTTATCAATTAATATAGTGAAAATAAACATTAAAAACAAAACTCACAGGAAAATCCTTCTCACTAAGCTTGGTGTTGACCACAAATATCCTCTGCAGCACCTGCAAGGCCTGCTCTGCCCTGTTCGCGTACAGCAGGTATCGAGGACTCTCTGGGAAGGGGATGAGGAGCAGCACCACCAACAGGCTGGGTATTCCACAGGCTGCTACGAAGACTCTCCATGACGTGTACTGAAAGTCAGCTCCGACGGCTGTTAGGTTGAACCTAGGGTCTGGGATGATGAGGAATGCGATACCTGGAAATAAAGACATGACTTAAAGTTGCAGTCTTAAACTCTTCAGCTTTTTTATGCTAGTGAAGATAATAAGACTCCTATTTTTGTTGTATCAGGTTGTTATGTGTATTATCTTTCAGAGCGCGATTATGCTATTAGTAAAAATAATTTTACTATCTTTAGTATAAACTGAATCGTTTTCTACATCGAATAAATGGTTTTTCTTTCTATCTATCTTATGTGTTTGTATTTTCTTTTACTTATCAGTGGTTATACGTTTCAAATGATTTCTTAAATACTTTCATGGCAGAATTTACATAAAATAAATGTCATTAATGTTTTTTTTTCTACAGCTTTCTGAATTATCTAAATAATATATTCTTTTATCATGTAAAACGGTAATAATTGTAAGAACAAACACATCAGTGTTTAAGTATCGTCCGCTACACAATTGGCAGCCAATGGCATGACTCTCGTGCCAGCGATATCATTCCGGGTGGCCTCACCGCGGCGCTGACATTCAAATTCCTGCTCCTAATATGCGACATCATCAATTGTGTTTGTTTATCATGCAGTACTGGCTGCACTTTATTTCGATTTAACATTGTTAAATATACAGTTTCTTTTAAACTTAAATGCACCCCAAGATGGCGAGAAATCACAATTACTAAGGTTATTTTGAAGACTTAGGGCCAATTTCACCGGTTACGGATAGCCACTAATTACCAGATAAATTCAAGTATGGAAATATAAGGTATGGAATTATCTACCAGATAAACTATCTGGAACTTATCCGTAACTGGTGAAACTGAGTTGTCCTAATTTGGATCTTACGAGTGATAATATTATGAGGAAAGCTAATTAATCATTGAAGTAATTCCAGATTTTAGAGCAGCCTTTTATAGGTGCTGTCACTCCAAAAAAGAATGAAATTGTATTGTCACCTGTTCGTCTACTTACCAATAAATGAAATGATTTTTCTCAAACACTTACCTGGCAACAAAATAGTGCCAAACGTCCAGAAGACCTCAAGCCTGCACAGCATGACATCCCGGTGCCTGAGAGACAAGAAGTCTCCAAAATAAGGGAAGATCAGCCCCGTGGCCCCGATGATGCCGAACCCGGAGAAAAACCTGCAAGAGGCACAAGTCTACAACGAATAGTTACGTCAAGATTGGTACAAATAAAATTCAAAGTGATTGATAATGCTTCACCATCATCTTTGGAATAGCAGATTTACCTTTAGATTAACCTTTAGATATTTCAACCTTTGAGTATATTAAATAGCTTCAGATAAAACTAGGCTATAGCCTACGAAAACAAAAATTTGCTTCGATCCAGTAGTTTATGATTAGTGCCGTCAAGCAAACAAACTCCTCAGCGTCATAATATTAAAATTGAAGACAAAGATTTTAAATTTTCAAGCTTAAACCCTGTAAATGTTGTATATCTTCCGTTGACGTAGATATCTATAGAACTTCGTCCGCCTCTACTGACCAACCTAGACTTTTCGTTATGAACTGAACCTTTCGGACAAGATCTCCGACATCACTATTCCTTAAAATTTGTCCTTAAAATGAAAGCAACAAATGATTTCTAGATACCTGCAGGCTAAGAATGCAGGGAATGACTGCACCACGCTGGAGAGGAAAGCTGCCAGCGCGTCAAGCAGCAGCGCCCCGATGATGGCCTTCTTGCGCCCCCTCGCATCTGCCAGGTTGCCCCAGAAGTATGATCCTACGCACATGCCTGGAAGGGGAAATAAGTACATATATTAGTAGTGAGAAGATTTAGGGGTGAAATCACAAAGGATGGAAAGGTGGGTGCAATTTTATGAAGCTGGAAGAAGTAAGACTTTCTCTTCCAAATATGTATGATGAGGGCAAGCAAAGAATGTGTGATAAGCATTGCATTGATAAGAGTCAAATGGCGGATATATATGAAGAATTACACAGAACATTAAATAAGAAACTGGATGGTGATAGGAAAAGCCGGATAATGATAGAAGCCTGAAACTGGATAGTAATGGAAGAAACTTAACAACTTACCAATAAGAGGCGTAGCAGTAAGCCTGCCCTTATCACTTGAAGACAGGTGGAAGTCATACTCCGCAGCCGGCAGCACGAAGCTGAGGGTGGTGGTACTGAGAGCACACACCGCGTATATGGCACCGCATGACATGAGAAGCAACCATTGGAAGCAGCCATAACCTGGAATGAAAAAAAAAGCTCAAATCAAACCTTACCGCCTCGTTAAAAACAGCCTTCTTCTGAATGTAACAAGTACTATTCCGAACACAGCATGGAAATTGGTTCAGCCGAACGCAAAAAAGTTGCAGACAAACATACGTACATTTACTTACAGGTCAAACTGAGAACCTCCATTTTTGAATTCAGTTAAACATAGAAAAATCTTAGCATATCTGAATGTAATTTCAACCCGATAGCAATTGCAACAATATTTATAGCATCATCCTACAACACAGAAATCAAGGACAAAACAACAATATATATCTGTCACAGTCTTTTTTAAAATCGATTCCAGACATTTGTTCTAAATTGAACGGGTATTGAAAACACTTGGACTAATGATCTTCAATAGACACAAATGCATTACATTCAACTAACGGACAGAATAATACAATATTATGTACCTATCTGTATGGCGCGACGGGCGACGGCTCTTTCAATCGCAAGGTCAGAGTATGGATGGGTGATCGTGGTTAATGCAATAACTTCGTAAATGTGTTCGCTAAGTTTATTTCGGAAAAACGTCCATAACATCAGCATACGCACTCTTCCAATCAAAGATCTCCAAATTAGGGACAAGGTCCTTCCCGCTGACGTCTTCAGGATTTCCTTGAGCTCTAGTATTATAATTTGCAAACATGAATAACACAAAGCGAAGCCGCATCAACATCCTCTAGACGTTCCTCATCAGCCTCTTTATCGCTCTTCTGCTGAGCGCAGACCTTCCCTTACAGATTTCAGACTTTATAGTCCAGGTTTCTCAGTATAATTCAAAAAGAAATAATGGCCGATTGTCAACTAACGCGGCCTTTCTCTATAAGTATATCAGCCAGCTGCGCAGGACATATTATAGTGCACAAGCGTTCTATTTTCTCCAGCTAGTGGTCGAATACCACATAGTATCAGAAGAACCACGCATAACTATTTTAAAGCCCAAAAATTTTTATTTTAGATCACTTATTAAAGTAATTCTCGAAGTAATAAGTACGAAAACCTCTTACATAAACAGTAAGTTCGCTAAGCCGACTAAGCTAGCTGAGCAGAGCCATAAATTAGATTTGTGGCTGACGAAACCGAATCCAATTAATTGTATAAACGCGACGGGAGGGCGCCTGTGTAACCGCTGGGCTATGGGGGAGTACGCATTCTGAGTTTTATTGAACAACAAAGAATATATACCTACACATAATATTGATACGTATGGGACAAACCGAGGCTTTCAGCAGAACAAAAATAATATATTTTTCTATTCGAAAATTTTAAATAGATACGTTTCTTATTCCCAATTCATTTGCGAAAAAGATATTTATCCCTTACGTTATTTCATTCATATATCCGATATCAACATAAAGGACAGAGGAGTGAGTACAGCAAACACGATCGACTAAGGGCTGCAGGCAGAAGTTAAGCAAAGATCATATTTTTATCCTTCATTACAAATTAAAAGAAATTCAACGCGACTAAATTGTATATTTAACCTTAAACGAATTCCACTCATTATTACGTCACACTTTTAAGGTTACTGTAATACCTATCAAAACAACCACTTACCACCGTTATCCACCCTAACAAGGTTTAGTAAAAATAACATAGGTAACTTATATTTAAGTTTGTGTAGAGAGGCCATAGAACATTATGTAATCAAAAGTAAAATAGCTTGGGTTATCCTAGAATGTCCTTCACCAGCTTGGCTGTCTAGAGTAGCAGTTTAGAGTATACCACATAGTGCGCGAGGTGTCTAAAGCCTTTTATTGTGGAAAATCATCAAATGACCCTTCCCACTAAGGGTGAAGCTGGAGGTAGTATCAGACTTTTACCGACTAAAACCCACTATGTTCCTTCTTCGTATGCCAGAGCTCTGGTAACTATTGCGAATCATCCCGCAGCCACGGCAGTGATGCCTTATCCTAAGGTTGACTATAAAACACCAGCCAACAAATTAACTGACAATGCATTTAAAATAGGATACATTTTACAACAAAAGGGTCATTATAACTGTTGAAATAACAGCCAAAAACATGACGCAATAACCCCATGAACATTCAGTAGTAACACCATGAAGTTCAGGCCGGAACGTGGCGGTAAAATAGTAAATAAATATTTGTGACCGCGTCATGTGCTATTTGTGTACGGCCAGTGTCACAAGAGACTGTGCACTTTGTACTGCGCCCTTCCCCGCTATTTTGGACGTAAACAGCTCTAAAATTATCTCCATTAATACTTTGTCTTGTATCGAAGTTTTAATTAGATAATTTTGTGATGTAGTGTTGTGATTGCATTGATGGCATTTTTAGGGTTCTCGTAATGTCATACCTGTTTTTTTTATCTAACCCGGGAAGGTTAGATAAAAAAAACAGGTATGACATTTTTAATAGGAATATGTTCCCTCGTATGGATTTATGTACCCTTGGACATATCATATTTAGTTACTTGGACACTTCAGTGTTCAAACTTCAGTGTTCAAAAACACGGGTACTCAGCTAAATCCGGTTAGACTGGAAGCCGACCCCAACATAGTTGGGAAAAGTCTCGGGCGATGATGACTTGGACACTTCAGTATCCCAGGCTCCAGAAAGATGAGAAAAACCACTTTTGATCTGCACATCAAATATTTTAATTTCTTTTTACACAAAGAGAGGGCTGTATGCTATTCACTTGTATGCCAATTGACAACCCAACTTAATTTGGCCTACGCGTAGCTTAGATAACCCTGTAAAACGATGTATACCATACTTTAGTAAGAATACCTTCTGACCTCACTCAGGGCCGATAACAACTAACCGAGGGCCGCTGAAGTAAATTCTTGGCAAAGATTTCTCCTCCGGCATCTCAGTCGGCTTACATCACACTCTATCAGCTTTCATACACGAGTTCGCTGGCTCTGTTCAATGCCAAGGACTTTGTGATAATGAGGAACGGTTTAAAGTCATCATTCGTTAAGCTCTTCGAAGTCTGTAAGCCAGGAAAACTTACTGATTTTGTTTCGGTCAACCTTGGAGACTAGCTTGGTTTAAACGTTAAAGCGAGATGTCAAAAAGCCACTCCTCAAAATATTGAACAGTCAAATTCCATTACATCTTTTATATCAGTTTTTATACGGGCAGTTAGTGGATAACCATAACCCAGGGGGTTGACCAAGGGGTCTTTCTACAATCGTAGAAGTTATTAGAAACGACAAAATTAAGACGTTATGACCACGTGATTTATTGTTTCGAAATGTCAGTTCCATTTTCGTTTCTACTAGCGTTTACGATTGTAGAAAGACATCTTGGCTTACCCCACAGATATTGAAATAAGCACATAAGAAAAAACTTTTGCTTGATTGTTTCAAGAAATAATTATTTATTTCTGTTTGTAAGTTGAAGCACTATAAACCGACTTATTGCAAACAATAGTTCTTAAGGATAAAATATTGAAAAGTCGTATCGTTTCGGTCACGTATCATGTTCGTTATGTCCTTTGTAAATAAACACTATACTGAAAGAATACTTAGTTTTAAACGTTATGTTTTTTCTATGGATAATGTAAAATGCATAACTTCTTATTACTTTATTCTTTTATTCAAAAGATTTTAATAAATTGCTAATGGATTGTAAAAGGAATGAGAATGCAAAGAATAGAAGATACATAGTGTTTAATGGTATACCTTAAAAATTGTTACAATGCTATTATGCTAGTATTTGACAGTGGTTATTCTTATTGTTGAAAGCTATTGCAGCTTTGATATATAAGAAAGTCTATATCAATGTATTGCCATAGATGAAATTGATGAAATGATGAAAATGTTCTATAATTAAAAAATAATTTAATAGCAGAAAAACTTGTTAGATAAGAGTGACTGGTTTCAAGACATCGGTATCTGTGTCAATTCAAAGCCCAACCAACACATTTAAAAAATGAACAAAATAAGCCTTTATTATGATAATCAGAAAACTAAAAAATCTAAGACTAACCTACGATCACAAAACCAAACCTATTTATTAAAAAGAAGAGCTCCGAAGTCCATTGACCTCTAAATTAGAACAATCAAATGTCATAAAACCGTAAATATTATTCTCATAAACATCAGAAAAAAAAACAAGCCAAGTTTCAGAAATAATCGTCAACATAGATAAACAGTGTAAAATGAAAAATAATAGAATATTTACCCTCATTTTTCCTGAATCCCGGAGACTTCCGAAAATAGCCGAGCGCTATGACCAAGATTAGACGCTATCTGATAAAGACTTGGCAACCTGACAATTGTTCTGATGAACACCAAAATGCTAAACAAATAGAGGTGAGACAGCTGTTTGTGAGAAGTGTTTTTTCAAAATTTTCTTATAGATTTTTTATATTCTATTGTTAATTATTTATTACACTTATTTTGACATCAGATAGTCCGTGTTTTTTTTTTATTAATGAGTAAGGTTGCTGTAGAAAAATTATGGTAATGATGATTATGGAAATATGTCTTCCATAAGTATACATAAGTACTATTTGTTTACTTTTTAACAATTTTATTAATATTTATTAACAATTTTACTAAAATTACAAATATTTTCTCAATTTCCACAAAAACAGGGACGAAGCTTTCAGTTCGTCGATTTTATTCTTTAGTTGTAATTATGTACAAACGCCAGCACATCAAGCTACTTATCAAATACAATCTGTCAAATGTCTTGAATAAATTTTCCACTTTATCCGCTAAAGAATATGGGTCAAAGTTGATTGGGAAAATTTTACAGTTTCGGGTAGCTTGATGTGTTGGCGTCTGTAGGTACTTACGGACTGCTTAGATACGTAATAGGTGTCTCACATTAACAACAATATTAATGATATCAGGCAATAAAGTGCAGTCCATAAATTCGCGAAGTAAATACAGGAGCTCTCCGTAACAGTAAACGGAACGTTAATCGTAAAATCAATGAAGTCGTAAGCCGTAGTTTACGATCATATACAAATGACATGAGTCTACCATCTGTGGATAAGTAGGTACTTATATTTGCTAGCTAGTTTCAGGGAAGGTGGAGCTAGAACTTTTTCAGCTACTGTCGTATAAAACAACACTGACTATCTTATGATTTTGTAAAAAAATAAACGTAATTCATCTCCCGAGCCTTTTCCAACTATGTTGGGGTCGGCTTCCAGTCTAACCGGATTCAGCTGAGTACCAGTGTTTTACAAGGAGGGACTGCCTATCTGACCTCCTCAACCCAGTTACTCGGGCAATCCAATACCCCTTGGTTAGACTGGCGTCAGACTTACTGACTTCTGACTACCCGTAACGACTGCCAAGGATGTTTAATGACAGCCGGGACCTACAGTTTAACGTGCCATCCGAAACAGAGAAAAACAAAAAAATATACATAATTGTCTTGAATAATTTACTAATTTCCACCAGCAGCACTTTAAGCAACCCGTGGGATAAAAGTAGCCTCTAGCCATCATGGAAAATTGGCCTGTCTAACAATGAATATTTTGTTCAAATCGATCCAGTTGTTCCTGAGAATAATGCTTACAAATAAAGAAATTACATAATACCGTTTAACTTTTATATAAGCACTTGACGTTTTTCTGTCTCAACAGAGTATAAAAGAAGAAAGAAAGAAAATACATTTACTGGCACAAACCTTAAAAAAAGGGATAAGTAGGGTAGAGTAAGTAGGTGTTTATGTATACAGAGCCTATGTACACTAGTTAATTTGTTACACCTCTAATCATGCAAACATATAAACCTTATTATGATCTTGCCTTTTTTCAAAATGAGTGCCTTTTATAAAACAACACCCATCCTACCCTATTAATAGTTTTATTTACTCCAAACACCAGTAAATTAACATTCTAGTTTTCTAAATTACCGTTTGCGTTTTGTTATTTATCTATCCGCATTATCTATACAGCAGGGTACGTTTTATTTCGTGCAAAATGTAATTTTTTATGACTTTAGTTGGAGTGATAAAAAGAAGATGGTCCACTTATTTTTGGCAGCTAGTTTAATTGTGTTCGTCAATGTCATTAAATAGGTCAGACATTTTTTACTTTTTTTTATGCGATTCAGATTATTACAGAGCACTTTTTCTGAAAGTGATTTACTGGAATGTAAGCCACGTTTTTCAAGACACCTTTACAGTTGAAATATAAAATTTTAATGAAAACCAAAATATTTCCTTATGACTGATCACTGTGATTGCAGACAGAGGGAGAATTATACTCTTACCGGCTAAAACCCACTATGTTCTTTCTGGAGGTCTTTGTATAACCAGGGCCGCGGTAGCTCTTGCGAAAACACCCGCAACTCCAGCAGGCTTCAATCCTATAAGACCCGATAACAACAACCCTTAGCTACACCTAGTCCTTAACGTGGTATAAGGATACTTTGATGTGCTTTATCTTTTTTCATCTATGACTTAATTATTATGCCAATTCTTCAAATTGGTGTTGTGACATAGTTAATTGTTGTCAATAAACTAAATATCAGACAAAAAACTAGAATAAAACAATTTTCCTCCGTGTAGCGTTCTTGTCTTCACTTGTCTTCAAGCATTAATTCTCATCAATTAACATATCTATGCTCCAATTACTCAATGTCAGTTCAGGGAAACGCCAAGAAAAATATGCTGAGGATATTTCCTTCATTTGTTATTTCCTATGAATGTTTATTTGTTCGTCTTTTTGTTCAGAACGAACGAAGAATTCTCGAAACTATATTTCTTTCAGCGATCACATGCAAAATGTTATGGTTTGTCTGCAGACTACAGTTGCAGTATGATGTCATTTTAATGTTAAAATAGTTTACATTGAACCGTGAACTTGACTTTGAGAAGTCATAATGTCTAATTTTCTCCCATCATCGTTTTTTATCGGGGGGAATCCTCGTGGACATCCTCCGCTTTGGGAAAGGCGGAGGGGCGCGCCGGACTCTTACCGGCGTAAGACCACCCCCGGTGTCTCCTGGAATCCAGATTCTTTCGCAGCTCTCTCATCATCCTAGCCTAGCCTTTTCCCAAGCTATGTTTGTGTCGGCTTCCAGCCTTAACCGGATGCAGCTGAGTTCCAGTGTGTTAGGTGGCGCGACTGCATATCTGACCTCCTCTGCCCAGTTACCTGGGCGACCCGATACCCCTTGATAGGACTGGTTGACAGACTTACTGGCTTCTGACTACCCGTAACAACACCAATTTAGCGTGCTTTCTGTAACACGGTGGAACTAGTCATGACAAGATGGTCACCCTTCCACGGGCAAACCGCACCAAGTGTTGCTTAATCTTATGATCGATCGACCTATTCAGCTTTTACTTAGCCACGAGCACCATCTTGCATCTTATATCCTTTTTAATAATGTTTAAAGGTTCTTCAAACCTACAGACAAACATGTGTTGCTGGGGAGTTTGTTGCGCCATTTCTTCTTCCCAGCAAAAACACATAGGAAGTGGTGAAGGGTGGGCATTTTGGGGGCTGTCTTTTGTAAATTTTGACGTTCAAAAAGTGCTGTTTTGCAGCCAAGTTTGAATAAATGATTTTGAGTTGAGTTGAGTTGAGTTTTAAAAACTGGTAGTATTTTGGCATTATAGAATTTTAAATGCGATACAAAAAATAATACAGAAATTACATCCATGTACTCAGGTAAATACATATCTAATCTTCAAAGAACTGGAATAAGCAATCAACCATGAATCACCATGTTTACTATAAACCTTCAGCTAAAGCAATAACAGATATTTTATTCGGACTGTGTTTTCTAAAGTTCAACCCAAAAACTCGCGTGAATTAAAAATAAACCCCATTGCATTTTATATAGGCCGTTTACTTTTCTACGGATTGTTTTGTGCGCCCGGGCACTAATGGCGGACAGGTGAGGTCTTTGAACCCAAATATTTATAAAGAAACTAGATTTAATTCTAGCACATTATTTTTATCTTTTTTTTTCAGGTATTTCAGTGCTCATTGTGGCTCTCATTTTACTTATTCAGTTAAGTTTGCTATCCAAGGTTATATTAAAGACCACTTAGAATTTTTCCACCATTTCTTCTTCCCAGATATAAAAAATAGGGAGTTGTGAAGGGGGAGCTTTTTTGTGGGGCTGTCTTAAGAAAGGTAAGCTCCCTTAAATAGTTTAAAACCCTGAAAAAACCTGGACTCAAAAAGTCTAAAATGCTCGGCTTGTGCCTTGCAGTGAAACATTATAAAAGCCGACGACGGTGATGATGAAGCCGTGTATCTAATCTCTATGTACAATAAAGTGAACACCAGACAGACAATTAAGCTATATCTCTAGGACCTAGTCATAACGTCGTAAACTAAACCATATAATGTAAATTGATCAGTCGACGTCGGCACTACAGACACTTTCCGTTCTAATGAAAACCTTACAGCTTAGGAATTGTTCTAATCGAAACGAAATTAATAAATGTAGGGTTTCTTAAAATTTTATTGAATACGAGCCTTTTAAAGTCCAGCCAGGGCTTTGGGTTTGTTGCAAGAGTTACTGCGGCCCTGGCACGCAAAGGCCTCCAGAAGGCACATTGTAGGTTTTAGTCAGTTGAAGTCTGACACTTCCTCCAGCTGCCATCCACAGAGGGAAGGGTCATTTGATTATATCCCACTCAAAAAAAGCATTATTAAAGACAATATTAGGAATAATAAATTACAGGTACAATAAATGTTTGAGAGCGCTCTCTATCTTGGACATATTACGAACTATTCGATTTTCTTTTAAGACACTTTTTTGCAATTTTCCGGTTAACCAATCTATAGCTCACTTTATTTACTCAAATACAATTGTGCTTCCCTCTTTAGGGAATATGAGAGTATTGCAAGTGAAGTTATTTATAGCGATACAACCAGACAATCTATAGTAGATAACGTTACTACATGTCTAGCACGTCTCCATTAATCGATCGATTACGATAAAAACTATACACCAATCTCTGTCAGATACAGAAATAACTTTTGACTAAGCACGAAAATAAATGTTTCTCATTATTCATAATTACTAAGCATTTATTTGAAAACATATTTCAGTCAAGTGAGGAATTTGATTTCGGGTTGCTAGATACTTATAAAGCTTCCAAAAAATTCGACGTTTAGCCTACATAGTAGCCCCGTTGGTCGCAATGTTTGCAGGCGCTACTACCGTGGACGGAGTTCTGAGTTTGTTCCTTTTCGTCGTTCCTGATCCTGTGTCTTTGGGATTTAGAAAAGCCGCCTGGAGTCTGGAAGTTGACGGTGTTACACCCTCCTGCTTTAGAGGTCACGTAAAGCCAGCTGTTCATGTAGGTTTGCAGTCAGTCGCTTAACCATGACAGCTTAGCAGACATTTACTTTCTTATTATAAAACGTGGTCTGAAAAAGTACCAGTTTTTGTACTAGATTGAGACCATTTACTTTGTTCAAGAAGATAGTTTAAAGCTAGCACTAAGAAAAGGTTCATATCTGACGTAAAATACGCCGAGCGTGTCATCAGTCGCACTAACGTATCATCGGGTGAGTGTGAACGGTCAAGTGTTTTTCTATACATACATTTGTCTGTTCTGGCGTTACGCGACAGATAATACGCAACGCATGTTCCGTCAGATATGAACCTTCCCTAAAGGCTGTACTTTTTTAGACCACGTTTTGTAATAAGGGGGTTAATGTTCTAACAGTCATCCATTCAGTTCTAATAAAGTATACTAGTACTCGTAGCGTAGTGTTTAATTATGTAGTGAAGAAGCTGATACTTCTGTCTTTTGTTTTGAAAACACGCCGCCAAACACGGCACTGTGTCGCGGAGGTAATGCGTGGAAAACTACTCAATGGAATTGTTGAACCAATAACAAATTATCATTGAAGGATACATTAGGAGTGTCATTTATTCAGACGTAAGTAAAAGAGGTCGTGGCTAAGTAACAGTCGCAAGAGTCGATCAATCATAAGGTTAATCAATGCTTGGTGTGGTTGGTCCGTGGTTGAGTCTACCATCTTGGAATGAAGAATTTCTGCATGTTTCGGAAGACACGTTCAATTGGTGGGTCCCGGCTACTATTTGGTCAGTTAAAAAAGATGATGAATTGAGAACCTTGTCCTTCTTAAAAATCGGTTAAAATAAATCGGAACTTACGCTTTTGAAAGTCAAAGTCAAAGAAAGATGTTAAATAACTGTAAAAATATGCGAATAGTTGAGTTCATGTCTGCCTCTGTTGCCGTAATAAGATTATTTAGATATAGACTTTATCAAAGCATATTATACAACGATCTAAAAATAACAATAGCATTCCTGGAAGACCGAATCCAGGAAGCTTCGAAAGCTATCAATGCTTTCCATATCTTCGTCATCCCTTATCAGTACTGTCGATGTTACAATTATCTGATATCGGTCATACAGTACTTGTCGATGTAATCTGCTTTGTGTCGACAAACTGTCGGCTGTCGTCATATAAGTATTGCAAATTTATAGAGGCACTAGCTTCTGCCTGCGGTTCTACCCGCATCCCATGGAAGCTACTTCGTGTAGGTACCTGGATAACATATAACATGGATAATATTTTTCATGGAAAATCATCAAATGTCCCCTCACTTAAAGGGTGCAGCTGGAGGGAGTATCAGACTTTTACTGACTAAAATCCTGGTCCTTTTGGAGGTTTCTGTGTGCCAGGGCTACGGTAACCTTTGCAAATAACTGTGGTTCATGAATTTGTCAGATAACGTACAGTTCTAGCCAAACTTTGAGTCGTCATGAACGGACGCGGTCGCGTGACACGCTGCGCAGAAACATTTTTTAGGCACCACCTTTCAGGGTGACGAAGCTGCAGGATGAGTATGTGATGGTGAAGTATGCACCACATTCGCGTACTTGTGCTCGGAATATAGCTGTGGGCCGCCATTCATTCAATAGGGAATATGCATGAAAAAAATATTTGCAATCTAACTAGTTTATCAATAAATATACAAAAATAGAATACTAACTGTGAAAAAAATATCTAAATCAGTAGAAAAACAAACGAGATATAAAAATTTTAAACAAGTTTACCTGTCCCTCTCTCCAAAACGCTATATTCTACGACAGCCTTACGGGCGTGTGTAGTTGTGACGTAAATTTTACACTCGGACTTCTCTTTCTTATTAGCAGTTTTGAAACTCTATGACTTCTTGTCGATAAATATTATTTTAAAAATTGTTTTATATTTATTTATTACAGCTAAAAGTGTATTAATTTAGTGAATAAAAAAATTACATGCATATTCCCTATTTAAATATTTTCAAGCGGGGACACACGATTCATAAGTCAATTGGTTTATAGTCCCGAATTACTATATTATAATGTATCTCGTCACGCGATATTCAATCTATAGACCTACAGCAAAGTAGGTAGCTGGGAGTGCCTAATCGTTCTATCATAATGGTTCTCGTTAGAAATATTGTTACATCCATCACTTTGGCCGTCAAGTGGGCCATCGTGGCCACTGTGTATATAGCCACTAACCAACACTGGTCAATCATGGCCCATTTGTAAAATCTTTTTGAACTTGACTTAAACTCTAAGGGCCAGTTTCACAGGTTGCTGATAAGTATCAGATAGTTTATCTGGCAGATAATTTCATACAATTTCTTTTCTATTTTTTAATTTATCTAGCAGATAGTGTATGTTGATCTGTTGCAATATAAAACAAAATATTAATCATCTACATGCTATCATTTTTAACATAAAGTAAATACTTAGATAGGCTATATAGGTAAGCGCCATGTACAGACGCCAGCACATCAACCTACCCGAATCTGTCACAACCAATCGAATACAAACCCTCCGGTATTGTGATAAGGTTGAAAACCTATTAAAGAAATTTTACACGCATATAACGGTAAAAATTACAACCATATACGTATTGAAAACGTTTTTATCAATTGAACTCATTGATTTAAACAATCAGTTTAATTTAACAATTCCGGGATTACCTATACAGTATATTATACAATAACACAAAAAAATGCTAGAAACAGTGGACTTCTAACGTCATTGTTGATAATAAATTATATAAAAAAACAGATGTAACTATACAAAAGGATCTTCAAAAGAAACGGTCAAATAAAAGCTACACTTTGATCGCAATGACAACGTTTGTTTTGGCGGCAAAACTTATTTTCGGTGACGTTTCACGGCCATCTTGGATTGCGGACAGTCGGCCACAGAGTGTATGGCGATTTGTACTTTACTGTAAGATATGATACACGGCATATTTTGCATTTAAAGTCAATTTTACAGTTATTTTTAGAAAGACTGCGATTTTTTCAACCTCAATAATGTTTTTGGAATATTTTTCTCTTGCTGAAATTCTGAATTTCGTATGCGTATTTTGTATGAAATATCTTACGGATAGAAGAAGGTGTACTTGAAGAAGCGAAATCGTCGAGTAACTTAGCATGTCTGAGAGAGTCACAAATTGTACAAACGCCAGCACATCAAGCTACTACAATCTGTAAAGCTTCCTTAATAGATTTTCTCACTTTATCGCTGAAGCATATATTATGGTTCAAAGGTGAATAGGAAAATTTTATAGTTTGGGGTAGCTTGATGTGCTGCCGTCTGTAGCTATGCTATTATCTTAAATTTCACATATTATAAATGCATTTAATTTTCACCATTTAACAGTCATTATTATCATCAGCTGATTCAAAATGTATTTATTACCTACACTTTATGCACATATACATATGTAGTTGTACATATGTAGTTGTAGTTGTGCTCATCCATACTTTAGTATGTAATTTCTTTTTATGTCTGGACTTTAAAAGAGACTATGACCCTTGAGTTTGTTTCGGCGTTTCTTCTCAAGGCAGTCAGGAAATGCCGACCTCATCTCGTTATTTTATAAAAAATGTGTTGACGTGTAAAAGTGTTGTTTTTAACCTATTTGCAAAATAAATATCATTTATCATTTACAATGGCGGACTTAACGCCAAATAAATTTAAATTACAATTTCAAAATATTTTTATGACTTCCTTCATTACGTTACACTTTAATCACAAAACCCTTAATTAAATTAGCTGAACAAGTTTCCAGAACAATCTATTTCATTCAAGCAACAAGTAGATACTTGTACAACAAACGCAACAGGTTCTGAAACCTTAAAAACTGCTGTGTCATACGTTTCATTGGTTACTGAAGCTATATCAAGGATATACATAGGTATCATTTCTATAAATAGACTTGATACTTTTGGAGTAATCCTGTTGCTTGGGACTTCTATTAATAAAATATATGTATGTCTTATCAACATGGGCATTATGCAGGTTAAAATTAGACAGCGGAATATTTTTTTCTTGTGATTCTAAGTCAAAGGTTTTTTTTGTATTTCCCGTTATACCTTTGCAGGGTCTTATCGAAAGTTATAGCTAAGTGAGTAATATGCAATAGAATGGCTAAAGGACATCACAAAACTAAGAGAACGACTTAATCATAAATTCATAATTATCTACAATTTTAGTAGAAAACAGATTCTGGACTTATAGTTAGTTATAAGTCAGTTTTAGAACATTTTTTTTCATTTCTAGTGACAAAATCAGTTTCACTGTAAATATTTTCAGCGTTTAACCTCCAACTACCAAATACCATAAAGAGACAGTCATCTATATTTATCAAAGATAAACCTCGAGTTACACTAATAGCCCCGGCCTTGCCCCATAACCTTGGTGACGTCACGGGCCCACCCCTAGTTAGCTAAAAGCTTACGCTTAATGTAATGAGTGTAGTTATGACCACCTAATGACTGGATGATTGAAGGCCAGCCTTGAGGTGATGAAGGCAAGGTCTACCTGACATCGGATGCTAGTTAATTACGAGCTATCTTTAACCCCGGAAATAAATGAGTTCTAATTTTATTGGTGGCGAGGGTTTTAACTAAATTGGTTTGGTTTATAGTCGCTAAACTGTTCTTTCGTGTAACAAATTTGTTGTGTATATAGGTCTGTCATAAAATGTGCGATTTAAACCCTTTGGTAAATGATCCTTAACAAATAAATACCAGATCAGAAAAAGGTATGTACAACATTTTCAGTCGTGTTGTATGTTTTGATGTAGATGGCAAGACCTATTTTACTATTTATAAACCTATATTTCAGATTATTTCTGACAGGCAATCATAATTTAAACATTAAAAACTAAACCAAAGACAAAAAAATGCTGCTAGGGTGTATTTTGCGCCAAAATCTTCCCATCAAAAACACATGGGAAGTGATGACGGGCGGGCGTTTTGTACACCTAAATTGCTCGTTTTAATCTAATTTCAATAATTATTTCAATCCTGATAATTATTACTCTGGTACATACAAGGCCCATCTTATAAAGCACCCTTAAATTCTTCAACAAACAACTTCCCCATAAGACTGTATGGTGTTCCTGTATCTCCGTACAGTTTTCACCCTAACACCAGGCTGTCACGCACGGTTTTCCCAAACACCATGGATGGAAAATCCCATTAGTTGCGACAATCATTACTTTATGTACATATGTAGCGCCCTCTATCGGAGCTTTGGTGACGAAATCGCGTATTTGTATGCTAAAGGGCAATTTGTGGTGGTGAGTTGTCCTTGTGGCGTTGTGAAATTCACAGATATAGTATATTGACGTAATATTATGTATGTAGTGAAATCATTATTGTCGTTTGTTTATTTGCTTTTCAACGGTCCGTTTTTGTAGTCACCAAAGACTTAGACAAAATTTGATGTCAAAGTTTACCCCATCATCATCAGCTTTTTTATCGTCCCACTGCTGGGCACAGGCTTCCTCTCACACAGAGAGGAATTGAGCGCTTATCACCACGCTTTCTCAATGCGGATTGGTCATAAAGTTTATCCCATTTTTTGTTAATATGATTTTTTCGTGTCTTTGGAATGTCTTTACTAAACTTTTATTTATTTATTTTTATTTATTTATTCATTTAATTCAGGCATCAAGGCCCATAGAAAACATATACAATACTATACAATATATCTTAAAAATACTATAAATAAATACAAAATAATCAACTAATACTAATGCTAAAATGCTTTATGTGGGCTTACAATTATATAGCTTATAAACAAACTACTCCGTAAACAAAAGTACAATATGGTATCGTCCTCAAAACATTCATAGAATCAATTAACTATATCGTATCTTCAACTTAATCTTATTAAAAAACTACAAACCCAAAATTTTGACTCCATCAACAATAAAGAAATTACCCGCACCATAAGATTTGGCTCAAATAATATAACTGTCTGATCAATCAGAGTTAGCACCGATAGTAACATTAAAAAACTATTACGTCACAAACAAGATGGCCGCCACAAACATTGTAAAAAAGATTTACAATGAGAATAACAAAGAATGTAAACAATTGTGAATGATTGACAGATCCAGTAGGCTGGTTAGTTTCAACATTTATTACTTACGTTAATGTATGTACAATTAAATGGCTGAAACTGAGTTTTAATTTATCAACGTTGCTATTTACATTGTAGTTGTACAGTCAAATAAGTTTGCCGTTCCGAAGATGGCTACTATAGCAACTCCACAATGATTATCTACGAACACATGGAAACCTTTACTTTAATTAGTCGGAAAGGAAACTAACTAAATAAACTATTTCATAGACATAATGTTCTTTGTTTTCAAAATTGTTTTTCTTCTGACAACAGCTTTTCCTACAAAAAGCTTAAAAAATAAGTTAAAAGTAAAAGAAAGCCATATTCTATACTTATTCATATTCATATTCTAATTCTTATATTCTATACTTTTATCATAAAAGAAATAAGATTTGATTGTTTGTTCGTTTAGATCGAATAATAGGTTACGAAACTACTTGACGGATCAATCTCAAAATGTTATCATGAACGTCAAAAATTACCCATTACCCACTAGGTATCCCCAGTGAACATAGACGTTTTTTATTCGGCACGGGAAGAATTTCCCCGCGAATTTTCACGCGGTAGAAACCGTGAAACCATGATTAATAAGAATGAACTAACTCCCCGGTTCGCTCTTGACCAATTCTTTATTTAGCGCAATAACAATAGCAGGCGCGATAAATGCGCAGAACATAATATATTATATAGCAATATGTTTACGTGTGTTACTGCTGAAAACAAGGCTTACCTACATGTAATTATAAAATATAATAAACAGCTTTTTGATTTGTTTGTTTTTCAGCTTTTTATCAAAGCTCCAGACTTCTTGCAGTGTTCCTAAGATAATTAAACTACTTTTGTCTTGAAGATTAACTTTTGATATTTCAAATATTATTATGAATATTTTTCTGTTACTTTAATGTCGAGCATGAGGTCTTTTTTTCCGTGGGAAACCATTAAATCCCACTGTGGGTGCAGCTGGAGGGACTGTCAGACTTACTGACTCAATGTTCCACGACCACTGTATGTTCTTTTCTGGAGGTGACCGTGAGCCAGGGCCGCGGTAACTTTTGCGAATAAGCTGTAGAAGCCGGCAGAAGTATGTGGTCTTAGATCTGAATATTCTTTCTAAAAGCCAAAATCTACTTAAATGCCTAAATATTCACCTTCTACAGCGTATTTATTTATTTATTGCATAATGTACACAGTTACAAGCTTACTTATAACTAATTAAACATCACCTTGTTAGGGCGCAGCAAATTAACTTAAAACCATAAGTACCTATGGTTATTATTTTTATCTATTTGTTAATTATTGCCATTCAATATTATATTATAGGAACAAAAACAATACTATTTAAATCTTATCTATACTAACATCTAGGATGGCTTATTCGATAGATACAAAATATAAAGAAACCGAAACAAAACTCAGATCCGTAAGTATCCTCCTTCGCCACAATTATCCAGGCATTTCGAAGCGATTAACAGAATAATTTGGTATTAACACAACGAATTGCGTGCGTCATTTCCAACCAAAATACAGTTCCCTATTTACCTGCAAGTCTGATCAAACCGTGACACTACAGAGAAACAAGGTTAATTGCTCACTGAGACCGAATTAGACACAGACAGACAAACAAACCGCCCGCAGAGTATTAAGTAGGGGAATTGGGAGATTGAAGAGTTTTTCCTTGTTATTGGATTATTATTGGCTACCCTTGTAAAGCGTAGGGTGTTCTTTAAATAAATACTATACATGAAATGCTCCTAATAAATTAATGTCGCTTACGAAGTATTTTTTTTTGCAATATTTTACTTATTAGGTATAAAATTTTCGTTTCACACGATTCCCGAACTGCCGAACATGGATAAATAGATATTACTGCCAAGTTTTGACAAATTCCATCCAGTAGTTTTAGTCTTGGACAACGAATAACAAAAGACACAAAAATAAATATTTACAAACTTTCGCATTTATAATATTGAAGTCAAATAACAGAAATATAAAAAAGACACAGTTTTTTTAATAATATCTCAAAACATAAGCCAAAAATGTTTATTATAGTATAATGAAACATATGTATGAAAATCTGTCATCCAAAATCAAGATATTTCGCAATAAATTATGAAAAATATTGCTATCCATTGACATAGATGGCAGCGAGCGATAGCTGGACGGTACAAAGAGAGTCATCCAAAAGGAACAAAAGGGGGTTTCAGTCAGTAAAAATCTGACTCTTCCTCCAGCTGCACCCACAGTGGGAGGGGTCATTTGAAGACTTCACACGGGAAAAAAGATAGCTATAGATCCTCATGATTTAGTCCAAAAAGCGATATGCGAAGTTTTAGTTGCAAAAAGATCTTGTGAAGCTTCATGATTAATTTGCAAAAGCAGGCAAGAGACTAAAATCTCAATTCAAATATAGAATGAACTCAAAAATTTAAAGTAAAAATATTTCACCCGCTAAGGTAAAAATGCCAAATCATTTCTTTCAAGGTCCCTTTTGTATGCGCAGGAGTTCGCGCATTGTCGCGTGCGCCCGCGCAGGTCATTGATCCCGAACAGTTCCCGATATAACGAAACATGTGAAATGTGCTGAAAGTCTTATTGTGTGCTGAAAATTACTTTTTTTATGAAAATAAAGTTTAATATTTTTTTGAAGTTTTACGTTGATATTTTTATAGGAATAGGTACATCATTATTTTGTTGGCCTATTTAATTTGATGTATGTAGATTCAAAGTATTTTCGTATAGATAATATATTGAAATACTTGATTAAAGTGTAATGGGTCGTTTTTACTTTTGTTTAAATCTACATAATATTGTGAAAGTTTTCATTGACTGTTAAGTTTTATTATAACACAAGCCAAAAGTTTGTGAGTGTGTATGTTTGTTATTTTTCCACGCCCAACCGGCTGAACGGATTTTGATGAAAAATAGTAATGTAGCTCATAGCCCAGAATCACAGAGGCAGTTTTATATCCAGGTGCGACAATCAACTCTGGTCTCTCAAACCACTGCTGGCTGCTAGTTATCTATATAACGTTAATAATATTTTGATTTAAATTAAACATATACAGAAAAAAAATAATACTGTCTTCATATAAACATCAAACACAATTAAAAATAGTACCTACATACACTGGCCAGTCTCAAAACCGAACATTACCGTAATGATATAGAAGCCAGACATAAACAAACGAACCAGAGAGACAATGTTAGTTTTTATTGGACATTGTTTATGCTATGACGCACATTAGCGGTCTTGCTTCTTGTCTTGTTTATTGGTAAATCGACTAGGCCAATAGGTTTTTGACTGGCCGGAATAGTTGATGTAGGAGACTGTGTAGCAAATTTGAGAAAACTCTGACACTTGGGAGTTTGCTATACCCATCGCGTGTCGAATAAACACCATGTGTACATAAGAAAAAAAATAAAAAAAAATCCACGAATCGTATAAATAATAAAAAAATCAAGTAGTATCAAGGTAAATTTCATTTAAAAATGTCAATATTATCATATAATATTGGGAAATTTGTCATCATTGTCAACTTTTATTGGTTTTATATCCTACTACTATTATAAAGGCGAATGTTTGTAAGTATGGATGTATGGATGTTTGTTACTCTTTCACGCAAAACTACTGAATGGATTTGAATGAAACTTTACCACAATATAGCTTATACATCAGAATAACACATAGACTACTTTTTGTCGCGAAAACCGACATCCACGCGG
The DNA here is from genome assembly GCA_958496145.1 of Heliothis peltigera. Lineage (NCBI taxonomy): Eukaryota > Metazoa > Arthropoda > Insecta > Lepidoptera > Noctuidae > Heliothis > Heliothis peltigera. Next base: position 473,902 of record OY292332.1, read on the forward strand.
GCGGAGCTGCGGGCGACCGCTAGTATTTTATATTAATGTCATTTTTGAGAAACTCAGGATGGGAGAGGGTAATTCTGCAGCCTATATAACGACAGTTGTTTATTTTTTATATTATTGTAATGTTTATCTGATAAATGTAGACAGCAGCTTCGTCATAGCCATTATCGAGTCGGCATAGTCTTTGTCACTAAAACTTTTTCTTTGTTTTAAAGACTTACTTCGCATGCCAGTTACTGTTAAGTAGGAACATCACATTACATTATGTCTGTCTGTCATAAATTTGCGATTCATACACGTGTCGCGTGATAGGTCTGACTATACAAATAATTAAAATAAATCCCCTTCAAAATTATACTGTAAAGCCTACTGAAATCCTATAGCCTAGTAGGCTTGGAATTCCCAGTGTTATTAGTCCCATCGATTCCCCTTCTAGCCAACTAATCGATTGTCGCCATGTCTGGACCGGGAACGCAATTCCTCTTGAAAGCCTCTTTCAGTTTTAAAGGTTTTAGTGTTTTTTTTTTCATTCAGTGTGATTTTTTCCCTGTATCCTCTTTATTTTATACCATGCATACTTTTTTTCTAAAATAAAATCTATAGACTTATATTATTATTTTAGTTGATAATTTAATAATAAAAATAAGTACATATATGGCCTGATGTGAAAACATTGTGACGTCATAATTCTAACTTTCATACAAATTGCATAGAAAATAACCATTTTTGACAGTTCAATAAAACTATCGAATTTGACTATAACCAATTATGTTTTTCGTATGCTTTTACATATTTTTTCGTCATTATTGACACATAGCCTGCCCCAGATGCATGCTATTTTCCCTGTAAAAGTTAATTCCTTACCTTTCTCTAACAATACGGTAAAAATATAGTAATTTTCACTGACCGGCGTGATGCAGAGCTGTCTCGAAGGGCGCGCGCTGCACCCGCTCCTTGCTCTCTGCCAACAAAATATAAATACATCAGGTATGCTGCCAACAGCTGATCGGACGTGCTTCACGTTTCACGGTAGATACGCGGATAAGGAGAATTTTTCATTTGTACTTGTAGATGCGTTATTTTTTTCTTTTAGGGAAGGGTTTTGAGCAAAACGGGAAATCAAAAAAACGATACTACGACGCATCCAAAATATCTGACGCAGCATAAGTAATATTTGTCGCAAATCTTCTTTGTGTATTTATTTATAAACTAGCCTAAAAAAATACCATACGAAACTGCCTTACAATAATTCGCTTTCCAGTTCTCTGCGTTGCGATTTGAAGTTATGTGAGCAAGCCCTATTATAATCAGGCTGTTTAATGTATAAAGTAATATACATTGATATGTATTGCATATTTTTATATTACTTTTAATAAGGAGACAAAAAAACATTACTTAGAAGGCAGACTATTGGCAATTTTAATAAAATGAGTAAAAGTTTTCTCAGGATAATAACATAATAATAGGGAAATCATAATTATTATCCACTAAACTTGAATTCCTTCTCCTTAGGAGAGGAGGCCTGTGCCCAGCAGTGGGACGATAAATAGGCTGTGATGATGATGATGATCATCATGAAACTTGAATTAGGTTCAAAAATAGAACAGAAAAATATAAACAAAAAAAATCATTTTTAGCACATGTTCAACATCGAATATAAACAAATGAATGCGCCCCTAAAACGTCATTCAGAACTTCCTAACATCTAAGCTGAGGAAAATTGGCACAATAAACTGCTTGGCATTACTATTTTTATTTCTTTATTGATGGTAAGTTTTAAGGAGATTGACTCCCGACCCTAACCTAGTTACAAAAAGGCTAGGCTTTATATTCACCAACGAACAACAAAATATATAGTAAGTACAGACGCCAGTAGGTACATCAAGCTACTACAATCTGTAAAATTTCCTTAATAGATTTTGAACTTTATCGCTGAAGCATATATTTTAAATTTGATTGGGAAAATTTGACAATTTTGGGTAGCTTGATGTGCTGGCTTCTGTGCAATCGCCCCATATAAATTATAACCCAATTATCTGCAAACCTTTCATATTCGTGTGCAATGAGTTCAATAAACTGAAATGTTATTTATTTATACTTTTTTTGTTGATAGAGAATGTATTTAAAATTGCATAAATTTTATTCGTGTTGATACATGATAAACATGGCGAAGAGGTAGACAGATTTGACGAATGATTTTTTTTATGTATCGACGAAAGAGGATCCAATCCTTCTCAGTAGCAAAAAAGGCTGATGATGATGATGATCCATGAAAGGGAATATACATTCTTTGGAAACATGAAAAATGGTTGTACATCTTCGAAATTGGGATGATGACTAGGTCCAAAATAAAATACTTTATCATATTTAATTAGTAAAACATCTTAAAATAGTGAGTTTCATTTATCGTTTTGAACCGAAAATTGTTTACATTTTTTTATTGATAATATAACCTAAATACGTATACGGCTTGATGTGAAAAATCTGTGACGTCATAACTAAGTATTTTCATAAAAATTGCATACAATGTAACCGTTTTTGAGACTTCAATAAAAGTATATAATTTGACTAGTTGTCGTCTCCCGTATTCTCTTCCGCACTAATTGTGTCCCAATCACGCTAATACCTCTAGTATGTGTGTTATTTTGATATTAACTAAATATCTCTGAACTCATAACGATACTTCTTACCTCTAATTAAGCGCACGACATAATATTGATGTATATTAATTGGTCAATATTGTGAAACACTAGATAACGACATAATATTTACGTATTATTTCATTAATGACTACTTTGTTTTGTTTGACACCTGATATTACTATCTGAAGTCAATGATCTTAAAAAGAAAGTTTTAATAAACATAGTAAGTATATTATTTAATTAAATTGTAGTCGTGACAGAACAGGATAGCATACCCAGGGACGTTTTTGGGTGAGTGAGAAATCACCAAATGACCTCTCCCGCTGTGGGTAAGAAGAGAAGACAGCTGGAAAGACTGTCATTTACTAACCAAAACTCCCTTTCGTTGCTTCTGGAGCCTTTTGTGTGCCAAGGTCTTGTGATCTATCTTGCAACAGCATACTAAGGGCTCAAATGTAGTACCAGGGTTTAAACTAGATTGAAAAGAGCAATGAACTTGCATTGGTCTTATCCAGTAGTCAGTATTGTCTTGCTTGGGTGATGTGCATAGGGCTGAAGAGGTCAGATAGTCAGTCACTACATGTAAAACTAGTGGTCAGTTGCATCCGGTTAAATTGGAAGCTGATCCCAACATTATTGAGAAAAGACTGCGCTGTTTAATTGGTTCTAGCTAGTAGGCTTTTGCCACTCGCTTTCCGTATACTTCAGTGCGAGCAAAGACACATCCAAGAGTAGAAGTGTCGCGTTCAGGAAGTTTTGCAATTGACAGGGACACTTTGTAAACTGCTATCTATATGATATCACTTGACACGATCGGCTGAACATGCATCATCCCTTTTAGAAATGAATTATATTTCACTGGTAGTATACTCTCCAAATACCAAGACTATTCGAACCCGCTACCACAAGCTCAACGAAAGAAAGACAATAAAGAAAACGATGGTTGAAATAACCTTCTATACATCTTAATTGATTCATGGAAGTTTCTAGAAGGTATAACCTTTACATTTAATTAGGTTACATGACATACAGCTCAGTGATGACGTAGTCTGGTTAGAACTATTTCGAACTGCGGTCTTTATCAATGACAGTCTGTCTAGGTCGGCTTAACGTCACACTCGCTGGGTCAACGTACTCTTTGCGAATAAAATTAAACCTGATAATGAGCCTAGGTTTTTTAAAATTATGTTGAGGTTGGGTTTCAGTGTAATCCACAGATAGTATACTGTTTATTTACTGATTGGCTGCCGGTCCATCATCTGCTACCCAGTTATATCATAACACAATACTTTTTGATAATACTGATGGATAATTGTTACGTTTATCGAAAATCTATTAATGACAGCTGTTGACTGTTTGATGACTAAACTACTATCTCATCATCCTCGTGCCCTTATCCCTATCTGGGTTTGGCGCAGCATGTTTTCTTCTTCCACAGTCTTCTATCTGCCGTCATCTCACTAGTAACATTATTTCTAGCCATATCAACTTTCACACAATCCATCCGCTAAACAATCTATTTTATAGAAACTATCTGAATGGTTTTATAGTATTTCAACCATGAAAAATAATACATGGATTAGCTGTACTATTATGTAATATTGTCGTTATTAAGAGTACGTGTTAAGCATGCACTAAAGATAAGAACACATTAAAATTCAAGAAAGGAAATAATTAGAAAAACAATATTTTACGATCATGTGCAATTTTATTGTAAATTATTTATCACTTACCTACTTACAACGAGAGTAAGGGCCAGTTTCACAGGTTGCTGGTAAGTTCCAGATAGTTTATCTGGTATAGTAAATATCTAATAATATCTATATACACAAATTCTGTTCCATTTTTTAATTTATCTGCTAGATAGTGGCTATCCGTTACCTGTGAAACTGGCCCTAATTCTGTTAATTACATTTAGCACTTAATAAAGTATGTAATAAAGTATTCACCCTTTTGGTACAATTGGACATTAATATACAAAAATGTTTCAGTTCCTATAGTAGTCCAATATATGTACTATGCCTTTATTTAACCAGTAGCATTCGAGGGTCGAGTCTGTTTCTTGTAAATTTTTGACAGGCACGTCACGGGTAGCTAGATTCCAGGAAGCCTGACAGCTAGTCTTATTAAGAGGCATATGTAGTGATATTGTGGTTGTCATAAGTCAGATATCTAATCATTCTAAAGAAAACTCAAACTCAAATTCGTATCTTCAAATTAGGCTGATAAATCAGCACTTTTCGAACGTCAAAAACAAGAGACAGTCGCAAAAACGCCCACCCTTCACTACTTCCTATGTGTTCTCGCTGGGAAGAATAAGTAGCGCAACTAACTCCCCAGCAAAAAGCACATACAAAAATGCTAATCCATGGAATTCCAACTTCCAGACTCCGGGGTACTTTATGAAAGTCCGTGAGACCCCGTGTGTAGCAGTTGCGCAATGCGACTTCCAAATCAACGAGACACTTCAGTATAATAACAGTACTGCAAACGATCCAACTGCTGATAGATATTTTGGTACATGTACAGACGCCAGCACATCAGGCTACTACAATCTGTCAAATTTCCTTAATAGATTTTCAACTTTATCGCTAAAGCATTATGGTTCAAAGTTAAATGGGGAAATTTGACAGTAGCCTGATGTGCTGGCCTCTGTACAATTAATGATCGTCAATTTAACCTACAACACTGTAAAGTCATCCAGTCATCCAACTTTCAATTTCAAATAAACTCCTAGCTAGGATTACAATTATGACGCAAACGCGACCTTATCAATAATCCGTCCATAACTAACAATCAAGTACCAGATCATCTCACACTAAACCTCTTAACTAAACATTAATCAAAAACAACTGTTTAATTAAACAACTGTTCCTAAAAACATGGTTCAATGTTTGTCCTGCGGCTTCCGTTTAATCTTAAATTAATCCTATGTCACATATATCAACACCAATTAAGTTTTATTGCAATATATCTAACGATCTATACTGCCAAGCCAAAAAAATCCAGACCACGCCAGTCGTATCTAGTTTAATGTTAGAAAATAATATCTAGTTTTAATTCCGCGAGACAAAAATCCAGCATTGGGTGCAGGATGCACATGCAATACCGCCCTCCCGCCCACTTACACAAGCACAAGCAAGGAAGGGAAGATACCACCCTCCCTCCCTCATGCACCTGGACACGGAGAAATGGCAGCAAGCCCTGCAACCAAGCCGACTCGACACGTGTTTCGCCCCTCCCCGGGGCATCTTCAGGAGGTGTTGACTCGACGACCGCTCGGGCGCTTCGCGCCCGAGCGGTCGCACCCAATGCTGGATTTTTGTCTCGCGGAATTAAAACTAGATATTATTTTCTAACATTAATTGTAATGGATTTCCGCAAAGTAACGCCTGATTCAATAAGCTATCGTATCTAGTTTGATCCGGTTCAAAGCGGTTGTAACTAGATTGCATGAATTGGTTATGTTTGATCGATTGATAAACAAATGATGATTGGTGATATCTGGTTATGATTAAATGGTGCTGAAATAAATTGGTGGTGACTGCCTGGTTCGGGAAGTGTAGAGTTATGAATCAATTTGTAGACAGGAAAAAGCATTATTGGCAACATTCAGAAAAATCATCTTCAAATTGTAGTAGTAATAGGACAAATAGTTTCATCACAAGGAGTGTTGGGATGCCCGAGTGACTTGGTTGAAGATGTTAGATCGATAGTCGGTCCATGTAAAGTACTGCTACTCAACTGTTTCTAGTTAGACTGAAAGCCGATTCTACCACAATTGGGAAAAGGCTAGGCTGATCACCTTACCTTAATTCTTTTATTCCTTTCAATCACATTTTATTCCAATTTCGTAGCTTTAGTTTCGCAAAAAATGCATCACCAACCAAGGAAATAAATGGATATTCCACCATCATACTAATAGGGTATTTGACTCTTTTTTTTTTAATTATTCATATCAAAAGTAAAATTTTACAAAACCAAAAACAGAAATAATTTTTGGAATCCGTTGAGAAATAAGTAATTTATAAACCTTTCTAAAGTCAAACAGAAAAGGAATGCACATACAAGCTTGTGACGTCAACGCTATTTGATCACGCATGTGCAAAAGAGATAGCAAGATGTCCCCACTATGATCCCACTCTTCATCATACGAATATAAAAAATGTTGATTGCTACTCCATTTATCAACCAATTTTGACGCTGTTTTCAGAAAAAAATTCCTTGTGCGTGTGTTTATTTGTTTTGTTAAAAATTTTGTACAAAATCAAACATAGGCAAATACCCAATTAAAGTACCAACACAATCCGAGCATTCTCCGTTCATTGAGACAACACATGACTTATAACTGCAGTAAGCAGTTACATGACGTGACTATCCCAAGAAGTAATGACCATACGAGAAACAATGAAGCAGTCGGCAAATCTTTCCATTAGGCCCATTATACTGAAATTATTGCAAAAACTCATGATGCAGTTACTATTATGTAAGTTCCAGCAATTTTGTGTTTTACATGATTCGTATGAAGGTAGGTCAGCCTTCTTTGATTGAATAAATGATTTTTTAATTTATCTTTATCTTAAAAAAGTCAAGATTATTTAAATTAGTTAAAGCACCGGTATCTCGAAGTTAAAGTCAAAGTTCTTTAATCTGAAGGGTTCGGTTCCAGATCAAGACAAGTACCAATGCGTTGTATGTTCTTTTCAACACTGTCGTGACCACTAATGACTATTCAAACTTCTTGAAGATATCTGGACTTTAAAAATCTAAAATTGCTAATCCACCTTAAGCAAGCGAATCGATTCAGCGTGTGATATAGAGAGAGCTTGAACTTTCGTCTTGTCGAAGCTTGATCGTCTCTTCTTATACATACATAATTATCAAGGTCAAATTGAACTTCTTTGTTCATTTGTTACATATTCACCCTGAAGCAGCTACACCGATCCAGATGATTTTTGTCATGGAGACAGGCTTTCTATCGTGCGACGTTGTTCCTCCAGGACGCAGAGGAATTCAACGGTTTGTACCTAGTCTTCGTATAAACGCAATTCATCGATAACCACAATTTCTGCCCCGTCATACATTTCATATGCACCAGGGATTAGCCCATCGTCAAACAACGCAGATTACACGTTACCAGTTCTGAAGTAGAACGTCATCAGAACTGGTTCGATATCGTATCGTGAGTCGGTCGAGTGGTTCAGTTATTAACTGATAAGTCTCGCGTGGATCTAGATATTGTGGCAATCACCTTGGGAACTTCAACTGTTGTGTTATGGTACAGACGCTAGCACGTCAAGCTACTACAATCTGTGTTTGTCAAATTTCCTTAATAGATTTTATACTTTATCGCTGAAGCTTATGGTTCAAAATTGATTGGGAAATTTGACAGTTACGGGTTGATGGATACAGCCATACTTCGTGCTCTTTGAAAAAATAACGCAACGCATCTCTTCATTTGCGAGTTGTGATTAAGTCATTGTTTTATTATCAATATAAATCTAAGGATAACTCCTGTATTGGATCATAGATCTTAAGACAATTCCTGCGAGGGAAGCAGAAAGGAGTTTCAGATTTCTAGTGATGGATAAAACCCTAGCCATGTGTTTCTGAAGCTGCTTTTTCAGCTGCCGTAATTCTTTTGAATATTGCTGCAGGCCCAGTTAGCACTGATCCTAATAGACCTCTTGAAACCACTTCTTTTTATGAATGCAATTAAGTACCACGTGAATAATAAAATAGCGTATCTATACGATATTTCTTAACCTAGTTGTCAGGCTACCTTCACACCAAATCTAAACCAGTTCTCTAATTAATCGTGAAAATATAACAAACTAACAGCTGAATACTGACTGAAACGTCGCTCAATGAAAGTGCTGATTAAACATTATTCTATCACGTTAATAGCTGCGAAAAATACTCTTTTGGATAGTTAAGTAATATTTTGTGTCTTTTGGGGTACTTAACATTGATCGGAATTCTTAACAATTCCTAGCATACAGACGCCACCACATCAAGCTATACAATCTGTCAAACCTTAATAGACTGTCAACTCTATCGCTGAAGCATAATATTCAAAGTTGATTGGGTTTTGACAGTTTCGGGTAGCTTGACGTGCTGCCGTCTGTTCATATGGATTTAAAAAGCTTACATCACGAGACTAATATAATAATTATCTCAATTATACCAATCGACCTTTCATTATGTCAATCGGTGATTCAACTATTGTTTATAAGTTAGCTAGAGATTGCATCAACATTATTTGTTTGCGGCCAAGGGGCGACGTTTGGGTCACTTTCAGTGCAGACAGTTTAACGACTTGACAATTGATAGGTATTTTGTTACCACTGTAAGCTGAGAGGTCACTGGACTGGGCTTTTCGTCAATATCTTTCTTCTGTTACGTATATTTTTTACAGTCGTTTTGGACTCTGATATAGGAAATTATGTATCATTAGGGAAGACATTTAAGGGCCTGTGCACACCACGTTTTTTTAACGCGTTTTTAGAGTGCGCGCTGGCGACGCGCTTTTTCCTGCAGCTACAGAGCAAAGGTCTAAAGAATGCGTCAGAGCGGCCTGTGTATCTCTACAAAAGCGCGTCAACTGAGCGCTTAAAAGGTGATGTACAGGGGGCCTAAATAGTGATTTTGAGCTTGATTTATATTTTGTAGGTTACTACAATCTACCTAGTCTTTTGGAAAACAAAACATTCCAGCTTCCAGTATACATCAAAATCCTAGTATTTCAGACAAAACATCTACCTATAGTAGACCTCAAAATTAGTTGCTGGAGTAAACTACGCTTAATTAAATAATGTGGACATTATCGATGCAATATCAAGCAAGTACCTGTTATAAAACAGACAATAAAGATAAAACAATGTTGTGTAAAAAAGTGCATTCACAGAAATGACTCAGTTCAATCGTATACTGCGTAAATAATTATCTAGAACGCAACTCGTATAAAAGGTTTCTTACTTGAGAACTATATCAACATTTTTTTACCCGACTGTGTGACGCAAAGGAAGGGATTGTTTTTCAATAAATTTTCTTTGGAAGTTTAATAGTTGCCAATAAGACTTCAGAACATTTTTCTGAAAGGAAGCTTTTCTTTTCTTTAAGATTTTTTTTGGAAAATTATGCAGAAACAACGACAAAATTGTGATTCTAATAACTTCGTCTTCTGTAATAGCAAAACATATTGAAAACTTATTTTAATCTTATTTTATAAAACATAAAAAAAACACCCAGATATAACATCATGATTGTTTTCAGGGAGAAATTAAGTACTACATGTCCAATATTTTAGGCTAAACTATAAAGATGGACTAATTACTTTGTTATTCGTATATTCCTCAGGATCAGCAGGCACATAAAATAATGCCTAGCTTAAAAAAAAGAACTAAAGAACGTTATACATCATTGTTATTAAATACTACATAATATTTATCAGTAAACATTAACAACCCATTGTCACAGTTCGTTGATAAGTACCATTATTTTTATCCGGGAACAGCATGAACACAATCAATTAAGAGAGGTTCAATAAGACAGATGCCGGCCGTGACAGCTCCCATCTATTTTTATAACTAACAAGGAGTGTTCACACGTGTTTATTTACTTGAATAACATTTTATTTCGTAATAGGTATACGTAATACATTTTAGGGTGTAGAAAATTCGATTGCTTTAATTTGATGACAAGAAAAAGAAACTAGATATACCTTGTCAAAAATAAAGTCTAAAAAGTCAAACATTTTTCTTGTGGTTGAAATCGTCAGATAACTCTCTTTATGGGTGCAGTGGGAGAGAGTATCAGATTTTTACTAACTAAAACACATCATTGTTTTTGAAGAGCTTTGAAAACCAGGGCTTACTGCAGCCCTGGAACAATCCCGCAGCCCTGGCAGGCTTTGACCCCAAGGGAGCCTTGGAGTCCGAGCCCTTGGGGCAGACTGTGAGAAAAGCTTTGTAAGAAACCCGTGCACCAAAACGCACCTCCTATACGAGCCTGTCGTCACTAGAGGGACGGGCGGCGAGCCAGCCACAGTTCCACAATCACAGACCCCTGTCTACCGTGAAGTCTCTCAACAGCTGGTGTAACTACGTGGAGCCCCTTCCAACTTTTAGCGTGTTTAGGTTTCAACCTACTAAACTACATATGCTTTGAACAACTTCTAACAATTAAAGTCACAATAGGCTAACCAAAATATGCGCAAACGCAGATACTTTCATTAACATAAATATTAATGTTAGATAACGTTACGTATTTCCGTTTCCTATTGTTTGTATGTATTGGCACATTTGTACAGGTAAATCTATCTACTAAGCGCTTGTTTGTTTATTTGAAATATATATTATCAAATATGACGTCACAAAAACAATATCTTATGTATCTACATACAAGATCGTTTTGAGACTATTTACTTGACGGAATTTGGTTGTAACAGGCTGTATTCTAACATAATTCTTGAAACTACTAGTCTAAAGTGCACAAGAATTTGCGCAGACACAGGTGCACAGGTGCACTCACTCACGCACTTTACGAGTGACCAAGTAAAGAGCCAACCTTTAAGAGTGCGTGGGTTCGATTCCAGCTCAGGCAAGTACCAATGCAACTTTTCTGAGTTTGTATGTACTTTCTAAGAATATCTTGAACAACAATGACTGTGTTTCGGATGGCACATTAACCGTAGGTCCCTGCTGTCATTGAATATCCTTAGCAGTAGTTACGGGTAGTCAGAAGCCAGTAAATCTGACCACAGTCTAACCAAGGGGTATTGGGTTGCCCGGGTAACTGGGTTGAGGAGGCCAGACAGGCAATCACTCCTTGTAAGACACTGGTACTCAGCTAAATCCGGTTAGAATGGAAGCAGACCCCAAAATAGTTAGGAAAAGGCTCGGGAGATAATGACAGGTGCACTCACTATTCCCTCAATCTCATAGTCCGATGGAATGGCAATCCGACACGTCTGGAGAGAGATCACACCAGAAGACAGATGCAAAAAAGTATTTAATATTTCATCCTGAGATTATTCTAAGAGTTTTAATGTTTGCACCCTTATAAAAGAACATGATTGTTAAAATGAGATTCGATCAGATCGAAAGTATAATTCATATACTTTTTCTCATATTATGTAAGTATGTCAAGACTCAGGGTATCAGTATCAGGGTTATAAATAATTATTATTACGTACTTAATATAAAAATACACTTTATATCAATTTTGCATTTTCTCAATTGTTAAGTGGACGTCTTATCGTATATGTAAGAGCTTAACTTCCTATAGCTTTGAATAATTGTGTCATTTAAAATGTTTCTAAATTGCTTATTATATTTTACAAGAAAAAAGTTGGGTAACTTCTACTGTGAAAAACCTTTTTTCAAGTGCGTTTGAAGACATATTAGAGGCACCATTTTATTAATTAAAAATGCTACTGTCTTGTTATGTATAGGTCTAAATTATTCACACATGGTATAAAATAATTCACAAAAAATATTACATTAATTTTCGAAAAAATTACAGTTACCAGACTTTTGGTTGTTTTTACACCATTGCACCAATATAATAAGTTATACAATGGTTATAACAAAACTACCCTAAACTAGATATTACATCAAACATATTATTATCAATGAGACACATATTATTACGAATGATCGAACTCCGAACGTGTTGTGCCAAAGGTTAACAAAGCTTGGATCTCTGCCCACCCTACCAGGAAAAAAACAGACTGACAAATAAATAAACAACAAACGCAAAAACTTTGACATAACAATGAAAAAATTAAAAATAAATTTGAGAAAATTTTACTATAATAAAGGCCAGTTTCAAGATGTCCGAAAAGCCACTATCTCTCGAATAAATTCAAAAATGAAACTGAATTTTTATTAAATTATCTACCAAACAAACTATCTGGAACTCATTCGTAGGTGGTGAAACAGACACTAAATTGGTTTTCATTTTTTTATTGTACTTTCAAATATACTACGCAGTATAATCATTGATTAAGACTGAATTCTCAAAAGCTAGTAATCCCCTACGAGTCTTATAAAGTCTCAAATTATTCATCATTAGGTCTAAAAATTGAACACACTAGAACCTTCCATGGGAACAGAAACTGAAATATGCTATCGAAAAGATTACAACGAGTAATTATGAAGATTGACATACTCATTAATTTTAAATATATTTTTTTCTATACCAATTCATTTAGTTGTTTTCTTTTTTATAAAAAAAGCTTAAGTTATTGTCTAAACTGAAGACGGACATTTTTATCTACATATTAGGAGAAAAAGCTTTTACGCTAAACGATTGATAAGGGAGTGTCCCTGAACTCCTTAATCAATTTGCTAATCTATGACGTCATACTATAAGTACAGCTGTTATCAAAGCTTAAAGTATTGTAATAGCTTTAATAGTAAATTATGATTAAGACGAAAAAGCTTTTGAAAATTTTTGAAACTTATCTTAAAGAAAAAATAAAATTAGAAAAAATATTTGCTTAAAAAAATTACAACTCACCTCCGTGTTCTTCCATAATTAAAAACTATCCACTTACACTAACAACAACAAAAAAAAATAGTACCTAAAACTAATATCACACAAAAAATAATCGTTTATCGAATTAACACCAACTTTAATGAACACTTGCCAGTCAATCACCACTTTGTATAATCACCAGTTTTTTATTTATCCCATTTGTTGTTGGGTATATTTTTATTTTATTTTTTTTAGTTCTGGATTTTTAATTTGACTCGTGTGCGGTAAGTTGGCGGCATTGGTTGTGCACGTCTGAATTTCGTAGCGTGTAGGGCGCGACTGAACACTGCACGCGGCCGTGGTCCACTGTGCACTGAACACTGAAATACGGTGGAAATCTATCAGCTTTTAAACGGACGAACCCTTGAAAATTGTTGCGTTTTTAAGGTAGTTTTTTGCAGTTCCGTTTCGTTGTAGGTGAAAATGGGAATTGAGTTTTTTGATTTTTGGTTCCGGAAGTATGATTTTGGAGATGTGATCGAATAAACATTTTTTTTATTTAGGTACTCATTCAAGCAACAGCAAGTACCTGTTATCGTTATTGTTTCGGTATATTAGTATGGTATTTGCAACAAATATAAGGTGCTATAAAAATATCTGCCACGGTTTTAATGGGAGGTAGTATTGTGTTTATACATTACAATAGTGAAGATAAATTAGAGATTATTTGTCATATTTTATTTTCATACAAAAGAATGTACCTACGTACAAATTGTGAACCACGTTATGCAAAGTATAGTAGTCATTGTTAAATAGAATTAACTGCTCCGGGGTACGAAAGTTCTTCACTATTGTAGTCTATAAACACAATACTACCTCCCACTAAAGTAGTGGCAGATATTTTTATAGCACCTTATATATTACAAATACTTAGGGCCAGTTTTACAGATAGTCACTGTCTACCAGATAAATTAAAAATTGGAACAGAATTTGTATGAAACTGGTGAAACCGGTGAATACCTATGGCCCTAAAGCTTCAAAAAAGCTCGTTGGAATTTCTCAGACCTAGGGAGGTCTGACCAAGCATAGCTTAACTAACGCAGACGCCATACAACATCTAGAAATATATACATTTTTTTTTAAATACATTGCACTTGTAAGATAAGGGAATTTCATAAATATCAGTTCTTTGATAGTCAAAACAAATGTATTGATAACGAAATGAGCAGACAGACACCTCAGCGATAGATCTCAGCTTATTATAATGCGACCTTCACCTATTTCTCGACCGATAAAGGGACCTTCGCTGAATATTTTCAGCACTGTCCTGTCTTTAGTAGCGGGAGAAGGTGTACATAGGGGACAACTGCATGAAATATTTTGAATGGTATTGCGAGCGATATATTTCGCTCGCGACTTTGCACAGGGATAAAAATTATTTAATCTTCGTCTCCAGAAATTCCCTTGAGTAGGTCTCAATGCCAAACATCCCAATCGGTTCATATATTAGCGTTAAGACGTAGTAAACTAATAAACTCATTTTGCATGTTTAGTATTGGTAAGGGTTGGGCCGAAATCCGGTAGGGCTTTGTGGATTTTTAAGAAACTTTCATAAAGCAGCCGGGAATCTGGAGGTTGGTGATTGATTCACCCGTGCATCGGAGAGCACGTAAATGTCAGTCTTGCACCTGATCTCTCTCCGGTCGTGTCGATTGCCGTCCCATCGGACTATGAGAGTGAGGGAATTGTGAGTGCACCTGTGTCTGCGCAAATGCTCGTGCACTAAAAAACATACATATGTCCTGTTCTGCTGGCTGATCTCCTTAGAGAGAACGGCCGCCGTAGCCGATAATCGATCTGGATGCCATCATCAGTAAAGATAAGGCAGTATTAAAATCACCGGAACAACATGAATTGCTATACATGAAAACTAGCTAAGTTTTTTCAGGAGTATTCATGTGTGATTCTGTAACTAACCTGTTGCGGCAACTTGAAGAAGATCTTTGTACTCCTGCCTGGCAACTTGCCAAGCGTCGTTTTATAGGGTAATTACTTATTGAACATTGCTATGACAACCTGTTGCTTTGTACAGACGCCAGCATATCAAGCTACGCGAAACATCCAAATTTTCCCAATCAACTGAACCATATGCTATGCTATGCTAAAATCCAGAAAGATTGTATTAGCTTGAAGTGCTGTCTTCTGTGCCTCGTATAAATATGCTTGAGATAAGCCTGTTGCCATTTCCCTCATCATACAAAATAAAGAGCTTCTCCTATCTCATAAACCTTACCTACCTATATTGTGGCATACCTTGACTGCCAAAGCCAAGGGCACACCATGGTTAGGGCATGGCGAGTAGGAGGGAGGGAGGGGGGAGTCAACAGCCACAGCTTTGTCATCTGACCTCACCACCCCCTGGGTCGCTACACGTAGACATTACTCATGAAACATAAGACGAACATATTTATATCTAACACTGGTTACTTGTTAGAAAATTGATTTTAGAAAATGTTTGCTATTGAAATATATGTATGGAACTATATGTCCTTATATTCAAAGCTGTCAAAATATACGTAACAAGATTGACATTATAAGAAAACTTAAAGGAGTCAAAAATTTGTCGCCATCCCTGTCTACTGGGAGCGTGCCCAAGAGGCTGGCAACATTGCTACGTTGAATGGCTTTAATTTCTTTACCCAAAGTAGAAGCGTTAACCAGCCGTTTAGAGAGGTCATGAAAAGACAATTTCGATATTGGATGATGCTTGTCTTCATTTATTTCATGAGCATTACTTCGAAAACTGTAAAATCAATCTTGAATGATTATAGATCCAAAAGTTTATAAAAAATGATCTTGAATTATTTTAGAACCAAAAACCTTAAAAGCTGTTCTGAGTCTCATTTTTCCCTATAATACATAAACAAATTGATTAATGATTAGATTCTACTAATTCGCTATTGATTCCATAATATTATTTTGACATATTTCCTTAAACATATTATAGTTGCCAGGGTATTTTTACACCGCCAGGTCACCCAACCCCACACCCCCTTGTCCACCGACCCTCTGTTTGTTTCGCTCGTTTGGGCTGACCGTCCACATATCTTTACGAGCCTCGCCTAGAATATCTTCCGAACTAGGTCTAGGTTTTATGGGGATACCTAGTAGGTATGTATAGACTAGATTCGCGTTCTCGGCGAAATATTAACATACTTCCTTTTTAGTGGCCACGCATAGCTTTACTATTTTTCGATGTATTTTAAGTCAGCATTTTAAAAAAAATTGATAAATAGGGATCCAGGTTTTTGTTTAAGCAGGATAGGTAATTATAATACTTTATTAAAAGATGTTTGAATCGATAATTTTGTATAACATCAGTAAACGTGTTAAATTAATGTGTATCAAATAGGCATGTGCTATTTTCAACCCCTGAATCAAAAAGAGGATAGTATAAGTTTGAGCTCTGTGTATCTAGATAGACATAGAGAAATAAGCACATATAAATGCAGTTTTGTTAAAATGAAAGTTGGTTTGACACCACGATCCATAATCACAGCCTTTACTGAAACATGGAAGGATCTAGACCTATCCATTTAAGGATACATCTCCGGTAACGACTTCCAGTTAACAAAAGAACAAAATAACCTCAAAATGTTTTAACAATCACTATTATTCTTCCACTCTAAACATGGTAGGGTAATCCATGCTAATTGTCTACAAAATATGAAGAAGGATGAACTAACAGATAGTTTATTTACATATATATTTATCGCGTAACTTGGTGCTCACTTTTTGTATGATCATCATAAATGATTGTACGCGGAAAAATAAAGGTCAAGAATATGTTTACTTTGAAAAAAAAACGGCGCACATGCACCTCCAGAAGGAACATAATGGGTTTTAGTCAGTAAGAGTCTGACACTCCCTCCAGCTGCATCCTCAGCGGGAGGGGTCATTTGATGACTTCACACGAAAAAATATAAACATATGCAAAGGTGTATGCAATTGTGGTGGGGATGCAACGCCATCAACTTTAAACTCCGGGTTTTTTGTAAGATCCAATATTTATTATTAATAAAGTTCTCGAAGTCATTTCGGTCCGACCCAGGAGTCGAACTCCCGTGCATGCTACTAGACCAACGGGTGAGTTTATTTATTGGTGACGTTTTAAAATAATCTGTACTAATATAAATAATATTATAAAGTTAAAGAGTTTTTTTTTCTTAGTTACTCACAGCTGCTAGCATGGTAGGTATACTTACTAATATAGTTAATTATGGATATAAATTAATTGCTTTATTAGCGTGATACTAAATGTTGTACCTATGCCGTGGAACTTAAACGGATGAACCGAAATGGGTGCGATTTTTTCAAATTAATGGTTTGGTATGAACTAATGAAGCGCCTACTAACTATTTCAAAGCAGCTAGTTCCTTATCAGCTGCTCACGTTGTTATAAGACTTTTCAAATCTAGACCAACTTATAAACTAATAAATATTATAAAGGCAATAGTTTGTGAGTGCGTGTGTGTATGTTTGTTACTACTGACGTATTATTAAGAAACTTGGAAATAATATAGCTTATACATCAGAATAATACGCAGGCTACTCTTATCCGTGTGTCAGAAGTAGAAACTTCATCAAGCTTTTTTTCATTCGTGACTGTTATATTTTTAATTATTTATTTATTCCTTTATTTCAGGCAAGTGGGGCCCATAGAATATACAAATGGAATTAATATAACAATACTTATAAACTACTACATAAAATTTCAAAAACGATAGAAAATACTATACATATGTATGTAAATATAACATTAAATTATATACTAATACATATTTTATGAACATTAACTAACTAATGCACACGAAGTCGTAATAAGAGACAACATTAAATTGTCTCAATATGCGCCTGTTGTAATTATTTTTACCATCGTACCAAGTGCAAATATCTCTGAAAAATAATGATTACAGTAGGTATAATTTCAAATCTCAACATCCATAATAAAACTGCATTAAACATATAAATGCAATAGGTAATACAGAGTAGTATTATCGTTTGTCCGTAGCGTCAGCATACACAGCACGTTCGCATCGCGTGGTAGTAACAATCAACTTTGTTCGGCTTCGCTGTCACCAGTATGACAGTGATTCGATGTACGGTCAGCAGGCAAGTCTTAATGAATGCAGTAGTAATACTTTCTTGTATATTGTTTTTATATATACATTTTTCAGCATATAACAATATAATCATCTGGCACTTTGTTATTTCTGAACAATTTCGCTCTTTAGGTACTCCCTAAAAAAAAAAATTTTTTTCCTTTAAATCCAAGACAGACATCTAAACATATTATTTATAAATCTGAAGAGTTCATTTGTTAAGACAGTCTTGGACAATCCATTTAACCAAGAAGGCGACCCCTTATCCAAGTGTGCAAAGTATATTCCATAGAATCAATTATTTTGGCTGAGATAAGGTTTAAGTAAGGTAGTCAAAAAAAACAGTCCGTTACGTCCCTTAATTTCGATTTCACGACTCCGTGCTCTGGAACCAGGTTCCTCAAAATAATCGGAACAAATACAAAGAAAAACAATAACTAACTTCACAAACTTTTTTGCTATCTGTAACAGTGGACTTTACCCACGACCCAAAGGTTGTTTCAGCAATGTTTACTGAAGGGCGAAGTACAAGGCGACTTGACACCATAGTTCTGTGCTATAGCTTCGTATTTGATAACATTTCCGTTTATTATATTATCACTGACGATCGTTAATGGATTAGGTTTATACATAGAAGATTTTCTAAAACAATCGTTTCAATGGTTGATGGGTGAATATCATAATTTAAGATTAACCTGTCTTCAATAACTTAGTACACTTTCAGCAGATTGCATTAAGCCTACAATTCCCGTCAAATACCTTTGCAGCCCCAAAGTGGGCTAATAATATCTACACGATAGTCAAAATATCCTGCTGGAGCTGCAGGAAAAACTCTGACAACAATCATATCAAAGGCATTCTAAGGGTACCTAGATTAGACAGGTTATCAGACAGGCAGAGGCTCTATGTAAAACACTGGTAGGTACTCAGCTGCACCTAAACTGGAGGTTGACCCCAACATAGCTTAGGAGAGGCGAGAAACCCTTACCGCAAAAAAGACATTTCCAACCTGCAGGCTTAGCATGGCGATTCTATATCTACTCTGTCAAGAAAAGACAAAGTTCTTTCTGTGAATGTCAACATGTCTTCTGTCTGAGCATGGTGCGACCCTGCGACCTGTCAACTCGCGTATAATCACTTGTAATCTTATGTCGATCGAAGAAAAGAAAAATTTCTTCAAAAATGTCAAAGGAAATCTTACGTCAATCTGTCACTTTTCTGTCATTATGTCCATTCTCCGGTAAACAAAACTTGTTTCTACGGTTGGTCATAACCGATTATATAGTACTTTAAACTAAGATATTTCTTCCAGAACATCTGACCACAAAGTAATATAGTGACATATTATACACAACATAGTGACATTGATTGTCGGTGAAATATTCGGTCGTTGTCCGTTATCTCGCGTATTGTTTATGACATGCGCACGTGGGTGGACGTTCCGCTTATCAGTGGGGTTAGCGTACCTTTTGGGTGTTAAATTGACGATTATTTAATCGGGAAAGTAAATTTTAAGTAAGAATAAACTTCTACTTCTCTATCATATGTATTACTAGCGACCCGCCCCGGCTTCGCACGAGTGCAATGCTGATACTAAAATTATGCATATAAACCTTCCTCTTGAATCACTTTATCTATTAAAAAAAACCCCATCAAAATCGGTTGCGTAGTTTCAAAGATTTAAGCATACAAAGGGACATAGGGACAGAGAAAGCGACTTTGTTTTATACTATGTAGTGATTACTAGCAATCATGATGACGCCGAAGCCGATTTTCATCCACAGCGGCCGTGTATGAAAGAGTATCAGCTTGCTGCGGCACGTGCGCGCGATCACAGATGTGCACTTGCGCAGTGTCCACTCTCAAACACACTCTCACCTTCTCTCTTCTCTCTTTCCTCTTACTGGTCACGAAGAGGGATCAGGCGCATAACCACTAACTTGACGTAACGTAACTCTCCAAAGTGAACCAACTACACTCCTGACGAAATCTTCATTTTGTCTTTATGATATTGTGTTTTCTTTTTAACAAACAACAAAGATAAATAAGAGCTGTAAAATGATTACTTGAGTTGCTAGAAGTGCGGGGTCATCCGAGCCCTGTCCTTATAAAACAAAAACATGAATGCCAGTTTTGCATTATAACCACATAGAAAATACTTTAAAAATTATTCGTATATAGAAAACATGCAATATGTGCTTTAAATTGTAACTTCATTATTATTCATTTTCTCGTGATAAGCTGGTCTCGTGTATTCGTAGTCGTGTAGTCGTGGTGGCCTAGTGGTTAAAGAGCCAACCTCTCAAGTGTGAGGGCGTGGGTTCGATTCCAGGTCGGGCAAGTACCAATGCAACTTTTCTAAGTTTGTATGTACTTTCTAAGTATATCTTGGACACCAATGACTGTGTTTCGGATGGCACGTTAAACTGTAGGTCCCGGCTGTCATTGAAAATCCTTGGCAGTCGTTACGGGTAGTCAGAAGCCAGTAAGTCTGACGCCAGTCTAACCAAGGGGTATTTGGTTGCCCAGGCAACTGGGTTGAGGAGGTCAGATAGGCAGTCGCTCCTTGTAAAACACTGGTACTCAGCCGAAACCGGTTAGACTGGAAGCCGACCCCAACATAGTTGGGAAAAGGCTCGGGAGATGATGAAGCTGGTCTCGTGTATTGGCTTGGCTGCTTCCACTTTCATTTTGTTTACATTATCTGATACTTTGACGTCATTACAAATGCATTCGTAAATGGGGAAAAACTAAATACTTCGTCTGTACTAATTACTACCGTAAGGTAGAATATGTAATGATCAGTAAAGTATGTCTTGGAAACGAATGAAAATATTTTTTCCTAGACGCGTACCTAGCTATCTACAATCTGTCAAATTCCCATAATAGATTCTTAACTTTCTCGCTGAATCATATGGTGCAAAGTTGACTGGCAAAACCTGTTAATTCCGGGTAGCTTGATGTGCTGGTGTCCGCACATTTGAAAGGCAATATCCCAAGCATAATTTTCCTAGATGATGCATAACAGTTATTAAATGAGGATACCTTAGAAAGTATGTCTTAGGTAAACCAACTCCGTAACCCCATATCACCTGAAAC
Organism: Heliothis peltigera; assembly: GCA_958496145.1. NCBI lineage: Eukaryota > Metazoa > Arthropoda > Insecta > Lepidoptera > Noctuidae > Heliothis > Heliothis peltigera. Next base: position 495,284 of record OY292332.1, read on the forward strand.
ACTAAAAACGCACACTGAACAGACAAAGTCAAATATAGCGTATAGTGTTATCAGCGAACACACAATGAACTAAGAAGCTGTTGTCGTACACACAAGCCGCTACTATTTTCACAGAACACACTTTCAAATCCTGCGCAAACTAAATGATACATAATATATGCTGGTATCAGCTAATATTACCTCATTACTCCAAGAATGGTCCTTACGTATACTCGTTATACACACAAACAATTAGATATACGGTATTTTGAAAATATATTTAAAAGTATATCAATATGGTGATCGCGAGAAGCGAAGCGGGGGTGACGGCGGCTAGGGAGGAGATTCCTCATGACCACCTTTTCAAAGTCACAGGATTATCATCGACGAACCTGGAGAAGTTGGCTCAAGGTGTGTTGTGTCTTATTTTGGGAATTATGACGTCATTGCTTGTTAAGTGTTTTCAATTATTGCGTTGTTCGCGTTTAAGATTAAAATATTTTAATTTGTACGTAGATAGATGCTTTACAGTGATTTTAATATTGGTGTAACTAAGTAGAACTTGTGTTTATACATATCGTTAAAAACCGCCGTGATAATTATGTGCAAACTATAGAAGTTATAAGTTTTACTAAAAAAAATTTAGACAGACTTTGGACACGTGTTTAAAATAATTTTGCATACAATTTTTTCTTTAAACAGTGTCAAACGTCTGTCTAACTTTGTTGTAGTAAGACCCTTTGTTTTCTTATTTCTCTGTTCCCAGTTTCATTTGGGGTCGATAAGATAAATTTTAAGCCTCGATTGCTCCCTTTTCTACCGTGTTATTAGCATGTAACCTTTCTTAATAATCTCTCAGATAACCCCCACTTTTTTGGTCTTCCTTTACCTCTGAATCTATCATATCATATCACATATTTCAAAGAATATATTACTTTTCAATTTATTCATAATTCCTTTTTCTAATGACTGACTGAGACGATGACAAAATTTCCAAAAATATTTCTAATCATAAATCATTCTTCCTTCATCGATAGAAAACTCATTAGAAAAGACCTTGGGCACCTGAATAGCTTCAAATAATGTCATAGTTATATTGAAACTAGTTACATTCTGTGGTTTTACCCGTATCGTGTAGTACTTTTCGTACAAACGGCTAAAAAATATGACCGTGTCGTAGACCGCCACATTTAGGTACCTGGCTGTTTTCGTTTTAATTGGATACTACTGAGTAGCTTTGGTTAAAAATAGAGCTTATCTGCAAATGTTAACTCACATTCAAATATACGAGTAGGGTGGCATGATAGTCATCTTGCTAAAATCAGTTTTCATAATTGAATTTCATTAATGACTTTGGTCTACCCTTAATGACTGTTAAATATGGAAAAGACAGACGTCACTAACGTCCCGAGGTACAGACGCCAGCACATCAAGCTACTACAATCTGTCAAATTTCCTTAATAGACTTTTAACGTTATCTCTGAAGCATATGTCTCAAAGTTGATTGGGAAAGACAGTTTCGAGTAGCTTGATGTACTGGCGTTTGCACAAAAAACACAACAAACAAACTCACACTTCCATTTATAATATTAGTGAATATCACCCAGCAGTAATAAAACTAAATTGAGTGACATTTATTGGTAAAAGACGCGAAGGCCCAAACTGGCACAGGTCCAAGCGTTGGAGTTATAACCAGACGCGTTCGAGACCAAACTGTTTTGATCTTAACGTATTTTGGCGGATTTTAGCAAGAAATATATTTTGTTATTGTACTGCGAATGCTGGTATTTGTTTTTCAGATTATTTTTCTAATGTATGGGTTTGGTTTGGTGAATAATAAGAGATTTTCCTCATTCAATCAACCTCCAAAGGTGAAGTTGTTGCTACGAAATATAGGACGTCCTATGCTCATCATGGGCCTCCCCCATTGATTTCTAAGTTCTTAATACTGATTTGGTTATTTTAGGGAGATAAGTTGAATAGTTCGAATTTTCATAGAATAATTTCTACCTCTTCCTGGTATACCGTCTCAGTTCAGCGTCATTTAAAAAAAAATCTTGGCACTTTAGAACCAGAGCCCTCAGACTTCGAGGAAGCTATCGCCGCGACAGGCTATGGCAAGTTCAACATAGCCCTGATGCTGTGCACCATCCCGGCGTTCTGGAGCGCCGTCTCCGTCACCAGCTCCATCAGCTACATCTTCACGAGGGCGCAGTGTGATATGGGGCTCAGTTTGTTGGATATGGGGACTATCACCGCTATGACTTATGGAGGTAAGTCGATGAACAGGCGAGTTTTTCTTGGCAAAAAATCCAAATTCAAATTTCATCAGCTGGTATGATACAGTATGACCTTCAAGGAGTAAGGATTTCAGCAACATACTGAATATTTTTTTACATCGCAGTCACTTTCTACCGATCAATAATTAACACTTTGGACCGTTACTCTAATTATGTTACAGTTTCTGCTGAAAAATATATCTCTTCTAATTTCTAACATGCAGTATGCTACAAAATCAACTAGGAAGTAATTTTCACTGATGAAGAAAAAAAATCATGGCTGTCTTCAATATACAGGGTGTAAGAGACAACCCTCCAAATGATAGGTGCATTCAGCTCCTTATTTCGAATCATATCTCACTGGAATTTTTCTCAGGATTTTTTTTATTTTTTTACCGATTAATCCGTATTTTTTTTCTTTCTTTCAATGCAAAATTACATTCTTTGCACGCAGAACTTCTTGTTTTTTAATCCAGCAATAGATTTAATCGTCGAATAATCGTGACGATCGTCGCGTGAAATCAGCTGTTAAATTTTTGTGAGGTTTTAAAACAAATGAGTTTTATTGGATCCCCATAACGTTCCTGAAACAATTTCATGAACTAGTCTTTTTAGTATGGTATACTGAATTCACCCCATCAGTCTGCGAAGGGCGGTCCCTTACACCCTGTATATTGCTTACAGTCAAATCTCCATCTAAACTTTGGAGGTGTGTCACTCCGTTTGACGACAGTAATTATGACACACCTCACGACCAATAAAACTAATCTTATCAACTAACTAAACTTCGTTACCTAAATAAAGTATGCTGACTTGGTTCTCTTGCTAAGACCGTCGGGTTAAATATGTATGTTGATATAGAGATGTTGGAGCCATATTATTGTGGAATTTACAAAGACTAATAAGCGTGATGCAAGAAGCTACTAATAAAGAAACATGAAGCATGTGTCGTTGTTATAGGCATAATTATCATTAGCCATCTTATCAGCCCACTGCTGGGCACAGGCCTCCTCTCGCCCAGAGAGGGATTGAGTGCTAATCATCACGCTTGCTCAATGTTAGTGATTTCAGACTTTATAGTCCAGGTTTCCTCGAGATGTTTTCCTTCACTTTTATTCAGTCATTGGTGTCCAAGATATACTTAGAAAGTACATATAACTTAATAATTATATTGGTACTTGCCTGTAGTGGAATCGAACCCGCACACTCATACTTCAGAGACTGCTTTTACCACTAGGCCACCACGACATCTGTGATAGCACGGCGCGGGCGGTTTAAATAGCACGCTACGCAGAAATGAATGAACTGTCTTCGAAACTTGAGAACTGCAAATCGATAAATTAATTCAGTTTTTATTGTGTCAAAGCAACTTTTAAAATAAATCCTGACCTACCACAATCTGTCGGGGCTACAGGTTGTTCACAAGAGTTACCGTGGATTGACACACAACGACCGCCAGAAGAAACAAAGTGCGCTTTAGTCAGTAAGAGTCTGACACTCTTTAGCTGCACACATAGCGGCACACGTCAAAAAACTTACCACTATATTACAACTACTTTGATGTACAGACGCCAGCACATCAAGCTACTACAATCTGTCAAATTTTTGATTTTGAAATTTATTGCTGAAGCATATGGTTCAAATTCGATTGAGAACATTTGAAATTTTCGGGTAACTAGATGTGTTGGATATGTATCAATATACCAATTTCTTTGTGATAATCATTTAAATGAACAGTATTTCCTTCTTCCCTATTATTGCACTTTATTTTTGGAAATGAGATAGAAATTTCTAGATCACCTTTATACCCAACGTAGTATAGTCCCAGTATGACCTTTTTGTCTATTGATCAGACGCACAAATTTGTGCAAATATGTTTTGTGTTTAACACTTAAACAAAGTAAAGTACACCTATAAATAATAGCTATATTTACCGAGTAAATATCATACAGGATGGTGCCATTGATAAAAAATAAATATGCATAGTTAAATCGCTACTAATTGTGATATCAAGATGACAAGATATGAAGATACTCAGTATTCATACTCGAAATAATTATAACACCGTCAGTTTGTATCTTGTACAGACGGCAGCACATCATCATAGTTTTCCAACTTTATCGCTAAAGCAAATGGTTCAACGTTGTTTGAGAAAATTTTACAGTTTCGGGTAGCTTGATGTGCTGGCGTGTAAACATGTTTTTTTTTATTAAATGACATTTTGAATAGTAATTCAAAACACAACCAGATTGAAATATGAGGGTATAGAACAATAAGACGTGCTATATCAAGCAAAAATAAATTGAATTCTTTCCTAACATTTAAATACTAGAACAGTGATGATGGCATCCAGGCCGATTGTCGGCTACGGCGGCCGTTCTCTCTTATGGAGATCAGCCAGCTGCGCAGGATATTATAGTGCACAAGCATTCGCACAGACACAGGTGCACTCTCTATTCCCTCACTCTCATAGTCCGATGGGACGGCAATCCGACACGACCGGAAAGAGATCAGGCGCAGGACCGACATTTACGTGCTCCCGATGCACGGGTGAATCAATCACCAACTTCCAAACTCCAGGCTGCTTTATGAAAGTTTCTCACAACCCACAAAGCGATTTCGGCCTGACCCGGGAAACGAACCCGAGACCCCGAGCACAGCAGTCGCGCCTTGCGACCACTAGACCAATGAGGCAGTCAACTAGAACAGTATCATGACAGTGATTGTTACCTTCATACCTTCAACACAGTATTTAGTTTAACTAGTCCTCACTTGATAAACATCGTCTGTGTTTACAGTTTTTGAACGCACGCTCATGTGATGTGGCTCATGTCATAACACTATCTTCTCACCATCATAGACTCTACTTGTCGACATTATAAACCCACTCTTTGGATGTATCTAACATAGTCCTTTTTATTCATGGGTAATCATCAAATGACCCGGTGAGGGTGCAGCTGGAGGGAGTGTCAGACTCATATTCAAACTCAAAATCATTCATTCAAACTTGGCTGTAAAACAGCACTTTTTGAACGTCAAATTACAAAAGACTGCGAGGGGCTAAGGGGCTCCCTGCGATCTAACGTAATCCTTACTTTACCATTAAGAGCGCATACACCGAAAATTGGCAACGTCACAATGGTTGTTGTCTTCCCTAATCATTTTTTTAGTGTGATCAGCACTACAGAGCATAATTTATTCTTTTCATACAGTAAAATTGCCAAATTAATTAAAACATGCAAGTGTTTGACAGCTATTTGCCCAATTTTGGGATAAGCGTTCTTAAATTTATCTCTTCCACTCATATACATTTTAGTAATCTTATCACATACATACCCTTCCATAATACTTTCCCAACCAAAAACCATCCAGATATCATAATTGTTTCTCTCTTTCTTCACAGTAACGTAAGAAAACGATTTTCACAGTTGATGCGCGGGCGCATGATAAACGCTGCTTACATGTATTATGTGTAATTAATAAGTTTAACTAACATATGTATGTATATTTCAAGCTTTTAATGAATAAAGTAGTGAAAGTTTCGATTTCCTAGACTAATCTCAGAAACTATTAGGCCAACTTTAGTTCTGTACTAAAGTTTTTTCTGTGTTCCATAGCTCATTTATCGAGGAACGCTGTAGGCTATGTTTTATTTTCGGAAGCGCAGAGTATTCCACGCGTCGCGAGTGACACCGCTGGCGGAGGCTAGTATAATAAAAATTAATATCCCGAAAACAACAAACAATAACTTCAATAAGCAGACAGTATACAGTAAATATGTGCGAACATCACCTGTTGCTATCACACTGTCAAACAAACAAACATACCGTGCAATTTCCACTCAAACAACAAATATTTATATAGTGACGGCAGCGTTATGTAAAATTACTTTGATTAATACCTACCGTGTTTGTGTTCTTACTATTTTAATCAAACTGATGCTGTTATGTTGTTTCTTTTAAGTGCTAATAACCTATTGGTTAAAGCACTCCGCCGCTCAAGTATAGGTTCGATTCCAAATGAGGCTAGTACCAATGCAGCTTTTCTAAGTATATATTACACATCTTAGTCTAACTGTGAGGTAAAGGAAGACATCTTAGGTAACATGGATATTAAAAGTCTGAAATCGCAATCCGCCTTGAGCAAGCAATTCGTGAATATGTATGTAGGTACTATTAAAATCAGAAAGTAATAACAGGCAGAGTAAACAAAGAACGTTACTGCACACGTGGTTTAGAGACCACCATGCACGAATTCTCAAGTTTGATTTCAGTTCAAGACAATAACATCAGCCCATGAAGAACACAACTCTTAAACCACGATATAGTCACTGGAATTTCGGACCTAAATTCGCGGAAGATAGAATCTGACATTATCTATTAAGTAAACATAACTGGCTCCCCTGTTTACAAATCGCAGCTGATTATTTTCCTCAAATGAAGTGATTCACCAAATCTTGTGCAATATAGTCCGAATGATACACTCTATTTCTCTAAGACCCAAAAACAAAAACAAAAGTCAATAACATGTTATTTGTTACTGCGCCGCGTGCGCATACCTTTAAAATAAAGGCAGAAAGCCAAAGCTAAAGTTGAAACACGTCAATGAAAGTATTTAATAACATAGTGATACAGAAATACTGAGTAGGACTTAAGTATTGTAGAAGAAAAAGGTTTACTTGAAACTGTCACAGTTTAGTCATAGTAGCAAAAGATCATCCATGTTTACGAGCATGAAGCGAAATTTTTATATAATCGGGATCCCTTTTTTTCATACATGGTCGATTGGCCCTATGGTAAGCTATTGATTAGCTTGTGTTATGGGTGCCAACACAACTGATAAACTACTAAACTTTACACATATATTTATAAATACATATTCTAACACTCAGACCACAGCAAACACACCTGCTCATCACACAAATGTCGACCGTACCGGGAATCGAACCTGAGACCCTCAGCTCGACAGTCTGGCGTGGTTATCATTACACCAACGGGGCCGTCAATATGATCTAGAATACAATGTATTTCAATAGAAAATACTGTCCAAGTTATACCTTCTCCACTTAATATCTTACATTTATTATACTTACCTACTTAAGCTCCTGATGATAACACATTTATGCTCCAGGCATGATATCCTCAGCGATGGTCTGGGGCTTCCTGTCAGACACCCTTGGCAGGCGTCAGATCATGGTGTGGGGTTTCTTCTGCTCTGGCCTGGTGGAGATGACGGCTGCTATGAGCCAGAACTTCGCCATGCTTCTGGTCATGAGGTTCGCTAGTGGATTCCTGTGAGTATTATGAGAAATATTTAAACTACTGTGCAAAAAAAATTAATCATCATCATCTCAAGAGCCTGTTCCCAACTATGTTGGGGTCGACTTCCAGTCTAATCGGATTCAGCTGTATGAGTACCAGTGTTTTACAAGGAGCGACTGCCTATCAGACCTCCTCAACCCAGTTGGGTATTGGTTAGCGTATGCTTCTGACTCCCCGTCACGACTGCCAAGGATGTTCAATGACAGCCGGGACCTAAAGTGTAACGTGCCATCCGAAACACAGTCATTGGTGTCCATAATATATTTAGTAAGTACATACACGTACTTGTCTGACCTGGAATCGAACCCACGCACTCATACTTGATAGGTTGGCTCTTTACCCACTAGGCACAAAAAAAAAATAATGTTGAAAGAAATTATGCAGCTTTGGAACGAATGAAAGCAAATCTTATAGGAGAAGGGAAGAAAAAAAATGCATCGCATGATCATTACTAATATGTACGAGACGTAGGACAGGTAGCTCCTTCAATCGACGACAATAATTCCAATTTAGTCTAGCTAGCATTTACGCATATTTTTAGTACTTAAAACATGGCACAGACTTTTATGAGAGTACATACTCATAAAACTATAATAGACCAGCCTTTGTGCATTGCCAATGTGCTGAACTTGTGTGTAGTCAACAATAAAACATTTCAATAGTAGTACTTTTCCAAACCCAATTTCGTGGACGAGTCAGGGAAGACCAACATCACCGGAGATATACATAAGTACCTGATGAACAAGCCTGTGCAAAAACACAGGTACACACGCCAAGACATCAAGCAACTACAATCTGTCTTTGTTTTCCCTAAATAGATTTTCAAATTTATCCCTAAAGCATATGGTTGGGAAAATTTGTCAGTTTCGGTTTAGGTAGCTTGATGTGCTGGCGTCTATACACACAGTACTCCCTTCTTATTCACTCTTAAAATTTGAAGGGACAGCTATATCTAACACGACCTGGGAGATATCAGGCGCAGGATCCACGACGCTTTATGCTTTACAAGGGAAGATAGTTTCTGTAACTACTCAAAATACCACCTCATTTTGCTATTTCTTACTTAGGTCAGGTTTTTTCAAATTTTGAAGGCCAAATCCCAGGTAATCTGATCAGTAAGGTTTGTTTACGCTTCGATTAAGATACAAGTGTTTGGCATGCGCTCGTGTCTGATTTATTATACTACACCACTAATCACTACGACTAATCTGTGTGTAAACATAATTATCATCATTTTTATGGATATTAGAATACCATTTTATTTTACTTGGAAATCCAACGTTATGGGAGACTTTTTGTTAAACCAATGAAATAACAACACCAAGGCACAGAATTATCTAGTACAGGCATTATTTTGCATGTTTTACAGACTTCAAAGAAACGTGAATCTCTTTCAACATCATGCACTCTAGAGTTGATATAATATTCCTAGGTTATACTCCTCCTTTGTGAAAGGAGGCCTGTGCCCAGCAGTGGAACGACCAAAAGGCTGATGATTATAATAATTCTCCAGAAGAAACTAAACTTAAAACTTCAACCCTGTGCATTATAATCTCCTGACATTGCAAAATATTCCACACTCCACACAATTGGTCTCATTGAAATACATATGATTTGCCCTTCTAGTTTCAACGGCCCCTTCGCAGTCCTGATCTCTTACCTGGCAGAACTCCACCGAACTGAGCTGAGGGCGCGAGTGATCCTCCTCACGAGTCTGTTCTATACGTTCGCCAACACCACCCTCCCGCTACTCGCCTGGGCTATCCTCTCTAAGGACTGGGACTTCAGTATATTTGGAGATACAATTGGTGAGAAAATTTCTTCTTGTCTCTTTCATCATCCATAACATAGTCTGAAATGGTAATTTAATGTAACAACTTCATAATCTCATTGAATTTTTTTTTTTAGTTATTCATTCCTGGAACCTGTTCCTCTTCGCCACGGCGCTGATGCCTCTACTGACGGGTATCGCTTTCCTCTGCCTTCCCGAGAGCCCCAAGTTCCTCATGTCAAGGGGAAGGAATGAGGAAGCTATGGCTGTCTTCAGGATTATCTACCAGATGAATACTGGAAAACCTCGTGAGGAGTTCCCTGTAAGTTTCCTGTTAATTATTATTTTGTCGTTGTGATTGACGAATGGAATTACATATATCAGTTATGACTGTTGTGTCTACTGACTGATTCTTATTTAGGTGGTATGCAGGGTTTCCGCACACATTTCCATGCCATAGCTTCTTTATGCTTCGAAAAGCACGCCTTCACTCAGTCTTTTCTAAATTTTTGACAGTACCTACGGCTACTCACAGGTCAGACGGAAGCCAAAAAGTATTTTACTGAGCCTCATAGAGCATGGTTGGAAATATGCTGTGCCGATTCCTTAAGGTATACATATATGCCTTCATTTTCCAGGTGAAAGTCCTAGTAGAAGAGAAGAACGAGCAGCAAGGCAAAGGCGTGGCTGCCCTGAGAGGGGGCTGCGCGCAGCTTGCGCCGCTCTTCAAGCCACCGCACGCCAAGTGGCTGTTCCTAATGTGTTCTATACATGCGGGCTGCATGTTCGGGTAAGATTACTCGGGAGTTATCTAGTCGCTTTTTTGCAGGATTTGATTAAACCTTATCTAAAATATCCTCCATTTGAACTGATTGGTTCTACGCTACCATTTACTATATTTCTATAATATCGTTATGTAAAAATATGCCTTTTGAAGCCAATTTAAAATACTGTTCATTTAATGTTCCTATACCTCATTATTTACTCGTTCCATCTTGATTTCCAGTTCAAATACCATCCGCCTGTGGTACCCCCAACTGGCAGCCATGATCAGTAATGATGCGAAGGGTCTCTGCTCAGCCATCGCCCCGTCAGCAACTCCAGTTCAGGTCGATGATATCTGCGTACCCATAGTGGCTGATATGCTCACGTACCTGCAGAGTGCCGCTGTGGGAGCAGGGTCGGTGCTGACTTATGGAATTGGAGGTGCTTTGGTCAATAAGTAAGTTGGTTAGAAGTAACTCATTGATTCTTGAAGTTTAGGTTAACATGATTTTAACGGATTTCTACAAAAAAAACCTTTTTGTGTACTAAATCTAACTCTTTAATAATGATTCTTGTAGATGTGGCAAACGCCTAGTATCAGGCTTCTGTGGGATATCTAGCGCATTCCTGATCGTGCTGCTCCCATTCCTGGGTACTGACGCGTACGCAGTGGTTGCCATGGTAACTGCGGCGCTGGCTCTCACTTCACTCTGTGGTGCGTCGCTGTCCAGTACTACAGTGGACCTGTTTCCAACTTCGCTAAGGTAACAAACCAATGAAAACAGAAAAGGTTTTAAGTTCTATTAGACATTGTTTTTATCACACATAGTCTCTCAACAGTGAATACATCTCGAATAATTATACTGATGATAGGGGTCTGATTTGATTCAATTTTTGGAAACCATCAGCAAGATCCTAAGAAGTTCTATTTTGCCCATTTAATTAAAGACTTTGGAAATGTGCTGTGTAGGTATCCTACTGTGCTCCTGCCAATTTAGGGGTATGAAGTTGTGCTTCGTGGTTATGCTATGATTTAGTAATAGGAGTCATTTTCCTTCATTTTCCAGAGTAATGGCGATGGCTACATTCCTAATGAGTGGTCGCCTAGGCACCATCACCGGTACCGTCATCTTCCCCGCACTCATAGACTACGGCTGCCTCCCGCCTTTCATTACTATAGGATCCGTTTTAGCTGGTAAGAAATACTAAACCTCAAAAGAAATATGCTTATTACTTGGATGCCATAAGACTTTAGCGCCCTCTACCCGAACATAGTCGTATGTGTGAACTAACATTAAAATGTTGCCAACCAATAGCAAGGTTTATAGGTAACACCGTCGATAGTTTTAGTACGCGTGATTACAACTAGATGGCGTTGTTTTAATTTTGTTCGTTTCTTGTTTCAGTGTGTGGAATGGCGTGCTTCTTGGTACCAAATACCACTCTCAAGAAATTAGAATAATTTGTATCTAGGAAAATATGATTGTAAATATTGTTGTTGTTTTTGTCTTTTCGTGTCAATGTTCTTTTGTTAGTCCCATTGTTTTTCGTACAATATTTATGTAAAATATTTGTCTATTTCCGATTCAAGGATGTTGTATTAAAATATATCAAGGTAAAAATGCGTATGGACTTGATATAACAGGTTTAGGAACTTAACATTTGCGATTAATACATAATATAAGCTCGATTATAATTATTTTGTATAAATTATGCAGGTATGTGGTAATACTGTCCCGTCATGTTCGTGTCTGCGTCTAGGGTATATTTATGTAAATAAATTGGTAAATATTAAAAAGAATGGAATCAAACGACGAAAATTTTAAAAATATTTCTCTTTTATTTATAATTTATCATAACCTAATCTCATCCATCGACTCAGTCAAACTCACAACAATTTACCGGCGAATCAGGGAGAACAATTACTATCTATATTATTAAATTTTATATTATTTTAGCTTTTGACATATTTTTAATTAATTTATTTTCAATAATTTTAATTGATCACGAGACACTTGAATATAAAATACAACAAACACAATCAAAATTAAAAGATTTTTGTGAAAATACTTAACAGATTATTGATCCCAATATTTTAGAAAGAAAAAATAATTAAAAATATGTCAAAATATATTTTGTTTAAGGCGCTACATCAGTCTAACGCAATGACTAAACAGCTTTTACCCAAAACATTAATAAATAAATCATAATTATGCCTTTGTGACTGCATAAAATACATTTTACTGTGAACAAGCTGCCATTCGCATTATGTACATTTATTTAAGAAAATAATGCTATACAACATTTTTAATACAATGTGACTAACTGTATAGTAGTAGGTACCTACTATACATACAATAGAAAAGATGTATAGTAACAAAAGTAAATTAACTGCACCAAAAGTGATAAAACGGACCAGAAATTATAAATTGGTTTATTATTTAAGTACGTTTTGCAATTTTTTTTTTTTTTTAGTCACACTGTATAAAAAAATCAGATAGACAATACTTCAGTATGTCGGACGTTATTCTATCCCAACTCGCTGCGATCACCAACGATTGACAAAGCACAGTTGCTATATAGACTAGAATTTACTTCTTATTGTCCAATCACTTTGTCTAAGCGATTATACACTTAAATTCGAGGATTTTAACGTGCTGTTTACTACAGCGTAACAAGGTGGTCATATTTCTTTTAGTAATTAATAATGTGTTTTTTTGTTGTTTGATTTTGTGTATTATTTAATGTTACGCTGTAGTAAGAAGCACGCTTCACAATAAAAATCATAATGAATAGAATTCTTATAGGCCAGTGAAATTGACTGTTACTTACATACGACTCAGGATAACCTCATTAATTATATTATTATTTATTTCATTATAACGCAAGGCACATTTTTATCTGTTATTACACCTATATAATTCAATAAGATTGCACTTTTTTTATAAAAGTATTGTATCGGCAGATCTTTTTTTTAAACATAAAATTGTTTAAAATTCTAAGCTTCCGTGTTGCTCCCAAAACTCACAAAACTGAGATAAATTAGTTTGTTTTTCAAGAAATTTTTAATCATCTACGTAAAGATAATATTTTATTTCAAGATTACTGATTTATGTGGTCAAGTTAATAAAATAATAATTGTATAGACTACCTTCTCTCTTATTTCATTCAGGGTTGAAGACAAGATTATTAAAAATCTCTCAAAAATTATTTTAGATATTTTCCCATTTGAAGTCAATAAAAATGCGTTTCCCACAGCCTTCTTCACTTTTAAACGAATTCTCCAATACAAAAGTTGTGTCAAATTATATTTCAATAACGTATATATTTTTGTAAAAAAAATGTTTGAAATTATAAACTAACTCTTAAATAATTTACTTGCTAAGGTAAGGCATATTTCATAATTATAAATAATTAATTACAAATATTTATAGTACATATATGTAACATTATATATACAGTCTCGCATGTCTTAAAGCCGAGTTTATACACTATGTACAATTTTAGAAAACTTGTATAGTTAACTATACACCACGTCTTAAGGCCTCAAAATCGATGGTTTGTAAGATATATGTGAAAAACCTGGGGGTAAGGGAAGATAGGTACTCCACAGCTAAATTGGCTAGCTCCAATCTAAGAGAGTAGCTTAAATGGCACTTTGATAACGGAGTCATGAATTTTATGATGAAATGAAATGACTGACAAATGAGGATAGATGTGATAGTCGCGACAAATGGAAGTAAACCTTACAAATTCCACAGATTTTTCACATACACATTAAAATAATGGAATCACCAGCAATAACCGGTCATTTCGCGAAACAAGGCCCCTTTTATTTATTACGCACAGTATCTAACCACCAGATTATTTACATTATTATGGTAATTGTCAAAAATGACTACTATTAAAAAAGTACGCATTCTGCCGTCTCGTTACTTTTATACGCAATATGGTGTAAAAGTAGCAAGTCCATTCTCTAATAGACTAGTCTGTATAAGTCTGTAAGAAGTTCATAACGGCATAATGAGTAATAATTTAAGTAACAAATCCATAATGATAACAAAAAATAATGTACCATTATTCCCAACAATGTGTAAACATCGCCCAGGCCTGGGCTCAGTTAATGTGTATCGCACTGTATACACTCAGGGCCCTGAAAAATTGATAAGCTAGAAGAAAATATTTTTATAATTCTATTTGTTAACTAGGTACTTCATAAGTATGTATGTTCGTGCTCTATTATTTAAAGGGAATGAGCAGATTCCCTATTGCTTTATTCATATTTCTAGACAAACATTTTTCCGCGGCAATGAGTGTACAACATATTATTATTTTAATATTGTCCGATAAACTTTACAGAGTTCATTAGAAAATGTTCACTTCACTTGTAATGGTCCGTTTTCCACTTTTTTAGTTCATTTTATTTTTGTGCAACTATTTGTATTGGGAGACAAGGAAGAACTGAAAGTGATTATTAATATTATGTTGGTCCTTTCTTTTGTGTATATTACCGTTGCCAGCAGTCTACAATCAGTAAAGCAAAGCTGACAATGCCCGGCTGTTTACCACAGCACCAAAATTATTCCGAAATCTCCCAAAATCAAATAGCTGCACAAATCCACAACACTCTATTTGCGTCAGCTTGGGGGGGCCAACAAGACCTCCAGCCAACACGGGCACGCCGTCACATCCCTCCTCGAGTACTTCGGACCCCAACCTTTTGCGAACGAGATCCTGACCGACCTGGGGTCTACAGGACCGATGTGGGGCAGTGAAACCGCTGGAGGGGGACAAGAGGGGTCGAAGATGCAGAGACAGTGGCCTGGAGCGACCCTCCACACTAGGAGAGCCTTGGCTGCTGCAGCGTCTAAGGCAGGGGAGCTGACGAACACGGGTTCTTGGCTCCGGTTGTAAAGCCACACTCCGTCCGATTCTAAGGACAGAGTGACGCCTAGACCGATTTTCGCTCTTGTTTTTCGCACCTGTAATGAAAAGAAAGAAGTTATCAATGCCATGATTTTTAAGAGGAATCGAAAGGTTTATTAAGTGTTTTTGGTGGATTTTAATGTAAGTAGATGCTTCTCAAAATGATGTACTCTAACCGCTATTTTAACATTAGCCAACTCACTGTTGACAACTGTCACTTATCCGAGCTACTTACACGTTGGGTTAGATTAGATAAAATGTCAAAAGAAAGGTGAATTGTGTTGTTGTTGAAAGGTGACATCCCCTAGTTACCTAAGTAATTATCTGCTATCTAAAATCGTGTGCATATCTTTTATCAGAACTCGCCTATTTTCATTGCCTGAGATAATGACTCTTAATCATCAACATTATCAGCTAAAAGTCGTCGACTCCTTAAAAGACTTACCTAATACTACTTTCATAATACTGCAATAAATTCCTTCGTTACCCAATTCGATCGTACTAAGTGTAAGTCTATTTTGTTGTAAAGCAAAGCATTTCCTGGTTCAAATCTCATTGCGTGAATCCTCAATAATATTTCTTTATGCAATTGAAACGAATGAGATTTATCAATCAACAGTTTCAACATACTTCTAGATGCGCATATATTTGCTAAAATCGTTGAAAATCACTTAGAATATCGCTTTAAGTTCGACAAAGATTCCCTGTTCGCTTACGAGAGGCTATCAGGGGTTATCGCGTCGCCTTCCTACTCTCAATCAAAGTAGCTATCTGCTGCCATTGTAATCGAGCCTTACCAGCTTTTGCTTTAATTATTTACTAAAATCTTGTTAATAAAGTAATTGTGCGTAAAAAAATGACCAGGGTCTTAAATTATGCGTTTTAAACTAAAAAACAATGTATTTGGTGTAAATATCTTATCATTGTAAATGCTTTTAAATCCACATAATACTCAAATGTATTTTTCATATTTCCATTTCGCAAAATTCGATCCCACCCAAATCACAAAGATTTTAACCACAAAATATTTTGATAAACCAACCTGTTCAGCCTGCGGTGCATCCCCCCTTTGGTCCAAAGCATCAAGGCACAGCCCATGCCTCCCAGAGCCACATGCCCCACCTCCCCCTCCGAACACATCCACTGCCCTCACTCGGACACCAAACTGACGACCCACCCGCTGGGTCAGCTCCCAGTACGCGAGCCGACACCACTCGGACTCCCAGCTCTGGCGTTCTGGAAAAAAGAGAAGATGGAATATGAGATTAAGGTATTATAACTCATAGATGATATTCTGCGGATGAAGACTGAGAATCAAGAATCAATGGTAGAAGAACTAATCTCTAGTACGTGTTTACAAATATTGCATCATCCAAAGAGAAATTGATAAAACCATCCAGATTGTTCTATTCACAACAGTTCTCTCACATCTAAAACTTGGCTCCTACCAACCTTTCGATGCCAACTGACTAACGCTGATATATCTGGACAGTTAACCAGTAACCTGACGCCAGTGGTGATAGAAACCTATTGTCTTAAAACCATTACGTATGCCAAAAGTTGCGGAAATTACTGTTTTGCTGAAAGTGTTGATTTCGCATCCGATCGGTGAAGTCATTGATGTTTCTGAAATAAACTGTTTTGAGTTTCTGACATGATACTTCGAAAACGCTCAGTGGGATGTTGTTGAATACCAGAGAATTTTAGGAACAATAAGACGGATGGAACAAGAAGAGATATGACGTCTTTAAGAAGAAAAAATGCTAACGATTAATTCAACACGTGAGCATCAACTTCAGCAGGATCGTCAGCAATAATGCAGATGAGCATTGGCCATCAAAACAACACCTGAACATAAATTAAAAAACTCAAATACAAAGCAATCGATAAGTCTGCTAGTATTGTCCTTGATATTAACTCAATAATTTATATATTGTAACAAATCGATATTTTTATGCATGAACTTATAAATGTTTAATTACACATGTCTGTCTGTCAACGGAATGTCGAAATCCTTATCTAAATGACTGTGCAAACACAGATCCAGTTCTGACGATCGGTTCTGGTCTTCAATGCGATTCGACAAATGCCCAGGTGTCTAACCCGGGCAATTTTTTACTTCATTTTTAGCGTGAACATCAAAATATTCTATTTATACGACACTATTAACTACCAAAAACTTCTAAACGGAACTTAAAACCAGTACTGAAGACGCTTCCAAAAAGAGACCCAAATTCATTTCACAACTAAATTTTCCCACTCATATCATCATAACCAAGACAATACCATCACGATTCGATCCCATGGCTAGCATGGCGCCGTGGTATGGGGCGGCGCCGCCGTGGCGGGCCCGATCGATCGTCAAGGTTACCGCCATCAGACATGGGTTTGGGACACCACTTAGCTAACTGGTGGTGTTTGTGGTGGGTTCACGTAAATACGGAAGGCTTGCATTTTGTATTCGTGATGGGATTTGGGAGTAATGTTAGTAGTATTTGATTTATAATCCTGTTTGCAGTAAAAGGTAAGACTTTGAAACTTTAAAAAAAAACTGCGATATGAAGAAAATTGAGCATATGAGATATTGATGCTCTGGACTCTGCACTTATCTAAGCTTAAGCTTATGATGGAGGTACAGCAGGATGCAAGCATTCTCCCATTTGTCTATCTGATGGGCTTCAATCCCACCCACAAATTCCATTTTAGGGCTCTGATACTATATCTGTTTCTTCAACTTAATCGTATAGATTGTTTGAATTTTAGTATTTTCGGTAAATCGCTATTTAGGCCTATACAATCATACCTTGCAGTTGCTGTTCATACAGAAAATATGAAGTATTCAAAAGTAAGATCTCTTTTGAATACATATGTAAAATGTCTAAATTATCAAGATATTTACCTTCACCGTCAGTAGCCAGGGACCCTGATACAAGCCGCTCGTGGTCCGTCCTCCTGGCATCCTCTGTACTCTCTCCATGCTCTGGGGGCAAAAAAAAACATGATATTAGTAATGCTTATTGATTTTGAACAGCACATGGATGATAATGAAGGTACAGAAAAAGAGTTGTTTGACAAATATAGGATTTAAATAACCATGGGATATGAATAGGACTTTATTAGTTCAAGAAATGATCTATCAGATCTTGATCCTAAAATTTCAAATAACAGTTATGTTATAGTAACTTTCCTAATCACAGAAAAGAGTCAGATCATTAAACATTTCCTACAACAGAACATGTTTGGACAAGCTTCTAAACTATTAAAAAATAATGGCGATCCTGACAGGTTTGAGAGTGACATCACAGCTTCTCACACAGACACACCTATGTATCATAATTTATTGAACACATGTACGTATCATGTTCTAGTGTCAGTGACAATTCTATTTTGATATCTGAGGTCCTTGGAAGGATAGCAAAATCTGTACAAAGTTGTTGGTTTGATTCTAATTTTTACGTTTGGTTATACGAATCTGGTATTCTTGGTAAAGGATGGTTTGAATGGGCCAATGACCAGTGAAGATATTTTCTAAACGAAGAAGATTAAAATTCAGGGTTTACCCACAATAAAGATTAATAGTCCAAATGAGTCGGTGATTGCCTGACTGGCAACCGCAAGTCTAGTCACAATATTATTAATTAATCAAATATTCATCACATTAAACCCTACACTTATAATAAAGCGCCATAAATTATTGTGCATACATTTGTATTTATAAAGCCGTACGTATTTAAATTTTAATAGTCAGCTATAGAGTGGGCTATGGCGCCTACTGTTTATCTTATGTCTGCTACAGAATTATAAATAGTTATCACAATTATAGAATTTACTAGTTGTTTCCTGCGGTTTCATTAGCATCCTGTGGGAGGCATTTCTTGTACGCAGATAAAAACGTCCTCTCTTTTTTTCCCAGGGTAGAATTTACCGCTATGAATTATTTTGCCCGTAAACATGGTCAGTATTTTGACCTAGGCAGGCTACATAATATTTAGTTGAGACACTCAGACAGGCAATCAGACAGTGACGCAGACATATAAACAGACCGAGCTACTTTCGTATGTATGTACAATGTTAGTTTAGCTTTATATCGTCCATCACGCTATTTGTAGTGAGGTGAGCAGGTTTCAAGGGTAGGTGTTGGCGCCACGTCGTAATATGCGGAAACAGCACAAATGCTTTGATATGGTGATAATATTTGCTTCCGTCAGGGTAAAGGGCAATTTTCTCGGCAAGTCTGGCTTTAAGAAGGTTATCATTGTTGTTATGCCGTAATGAGGTGGCATTCTAGGCGATCAAGGAGTGTTATATGCTTACGAAAGTGCGAAACCACTAGCTTATATAAATCCTTTTCGCCAGACTGCTGATGAGAATGTTACAGATTACAGGGATGGTCCTTATTCGTTGGTTGATGATTTCTACTTGAGGATGCTACTTCACTATAATACTTCAATAAGTAATGAGCCATAAGTGCTATAACAATGGCTTATTTATGTTTGGACTACTTTTTACAATCATCAATGAAAGATCGTCTTTTATTTTCGAGAAGATTTTCGCTAGGAAAAGATACCTAGATATTTGCTGGGGAGTTTGTTGCGCCACTTCTTCTTCCCAGCAAAAACACATAGGAAGTGGTGAAGGGTGGGCATTTTTGGGGGCTGTCTTTTGTAATATTTGACGTCAAAAAGTGCTGTTTTACAGCCAAGTTTGAATAAATGATTTTGAGTTTGAGTTTGAGTTTACCCATTTTAAAAATCTCATGGATAGGGATATCATTCGCTGTGGATTTTTGCTGGAACAAAAAAGTACACCTCTTACAAAGAACTTATCAAAGTCACAGTTTTGTACTCATTTTATGGGTTGTAACGAGATTTGAATGGAAAAAAAGCAATATCTATACAAAAAAATCGTTTTTGAACACCGGCCTCACATAGGCGACCGAATCTCTGGGTAGCAACAATTCCATGTTCAAACTATGAAACATAATCTTCATTTTGGTCAAGTATATAAATAATGTATATCTAGGTATGTGTAGTTGTGTATGTAACATAGTCGTAGTGCGTAAGATAGCATACATTAGCATATTGCCGATCAAATCAAGGCCGTATACCAGCCGCGTATAATTATACATATTTATGTATACCACTCGCTAAAGAATTACGTTTAGAAGGCAAAGTTTCACGTACTAGTTCATTTTAAATATTTTGTAGTTCTTCAAAACATTAACAAACACGGTGCTTTTAATCTGAGAAAGGAAAATACATATTTCAAATCGGTAAGAGCTTATTTCTTTTGTTTTAGTAGCTACATCGACTAGCTACAAGCCAAAATGTAGTCTTTTAGTTGTAGACACAACTATAGATCCTGATCATTCTAAATCAGCCTCACATAGTGAGCTATTCACACCAAGAACTGAAAGATACCCGTAATCATATCAATCAGCTTCTGCCCTTTTTGGAACTTTTTGAATAGGTTTTTTAAGGAGAAGTTAGACGACATTTTCGTTTGCAGTGAATCTTCTGTCCGCCAACACTTTGTGGTAATACCACACTGGTCGAGAAAGATATCCTATTAAATGAAATTTAATACTTTGCTGTGTTTCTGTGGAGATGAATGTTAACGTCTGTCCATGTCTTTTATGCTTAGACAGAATAAAAATATAGAAGTTTAGTTTTACTAGTTGACTTGAAGTTTAGAACTGTTTACTGCGACTTGCGTTTACTTAATGGGATGGTCCAAAAATAATGATTCTTCTCTTGATTAATCGGCCATTTCAGAAACTTGACAGTATTTTGCTGGTTTGTGTTGAATTAGCCGAATTTAAAATTCTATTCTGCTTTCAAACTCCCTTCAAGAATTCTAAGCATCAGCCCTCTTGTTATAAAACGTGGTCTTAAAAGTACCGACTTTAGTGTTAGCTTCAAGCCATCTCATTGAACAAAGTAAATGGTCTCAATGTAGTACTAAAGCCGGGTGTATATTTCAAGACCAGGGTTTGTAATTAGTGGGCTAATGCTTACCTAGATTTCTTGAAGGGTAAAATTAAAAACTTGATTAATTTGTTTTTTTTTCGTATTATGGGGAAGAGTACCCCAGCTATATTCTCTTTGATGTATTATTCGAAAAAGAGATGTCATCACCACTTCCTAGTACCTATTTCAAAACAATAATAATATGGGCTAAACAAACGTATAGGAAACGTTTCTTCAATGGCTTATATGTATATCCACATAATTGTGTGTCGCATAGCAACCATTGATAGTTACAATAATAGTCCGTGTTTGTGGACTGCAGTCTGCAGTTCCACGTGTATGGAAGTTTACAAGTTATCGCGTTCCTTTGTAATAACAATATTTAACTTTCATTCAATAGATGGGTAGTTTTGTGTTAGCGAGTTACTATAAGGAGATCAATTCTTGAATGCTTGGTCATTTTGAAAGATTTATTTTTATATGCCAGCACATCAAGCTACTACTATCTCCCAAATTACCTTAATAGATTTTCAACCTTATCTAAGCATGTGGTTCAAAATTGATTAGGAAAATTTATCAGTTTCGGGTAGTTTGCTGTGCTAGCGTCTGTACCTACGATAGTGCTTAGCTCGGCATTTTTAGCGAGCGTTTTGACAGTTTAATCATCTTTTAACTGTCAAAGTGATCGCTGCAAACGGCGACCCGCGACTTCGACATATTTTTCTTAAACCTAAGCCAATAATGTATTACTTAGACTTCAGAAATATAAATATAGGCACAAATATATATAACTAGTTTTGAGAATTTTCAACAGTGACATAACTAGGTACCCAATACCAATGTGACACTAGTTCGGCACAAGTTTGGCATATTATGTGGTAAGCAATGAATCCGGGTTATTTACATAAATCTCAATATCTTAGATCCTATGAATGTTCGCTTAATTAAATAGAATCATGTTTACTGTATATTTTAGATAATGCAATATTTTTGAATTTATTATTAGGTAGCGACCGCCTATTGGTCGAATACCAACTGACAATTCATTAGATTATCTGATAAACATATCTATCTACATATTTATAATTCTGCACACCTCCAAATCAATATCTACAATTGCTATTCTCACGCTCCTTCTTGCTCTATCTCACATAAATATTAATGAAACATAAATTATATTCATTTTAGTGTTTCCTAATTACTGCATGCATAAAAATAGTCGCATAAAGATATTTAACTGACCAAGTTTTATTGGCCTGAAGTGTAACAAGCACAGCGAGATAGAAATTACTGCTCCTAGTAACTTAAAACTCATAAAGCTCTATAATTCTTGCAGTAAAAGAACTTAAGCATACTTTCTCACAGTCATTTAGATGTAACTACCCCAGTTAGCGGTAGAAATATCTTGTGAAGATTGTTAATAATCTGTTTGGAAGAAAAAGATGAAGGAATTCGTCAAGTATGCGGCTTGATAGGCGAGCGTCCCGCCGAATAGTTGAAAGCTCAATGACACCGCTAGAAGCCGCTTTAGCACTCACGACTGGGTTACGACTCACGACTTCACGGGGGAATTTTTAAAACCATTTTGAAAGTGATACTGAAAGTGTTCTTTAGCAAGAATTCTTTTGTACTTAATTGTACACAACAACCCAAAAAAAGTTAACTTTGGAATAGATCAGGCAACATTTTTGGTGCAGCATGAAAAACCAATTTTATTAAGATCCCAGTTCCTACATTTTGGTATAACTTAACTACACATTTATCAGTAAAACACTTAGCTACTTCAAATTTCCATTCCCACACAGTTTAAACCCCGCCTCGTTCCCGCATCGGAACATCTAACATGCGCAAGAGCATGACACAGAAACGCGAGCGTTTTATACAGCTTGTTTACAAGCCGACGCTGCACGGTTCCCGAGCTCGGGCCCACGATACAAACACACAACGTATAATGTGATATGACACAGAGATGATGCACAGAATTTCTTGAATGTGAACAGTGAAAACATTGCGTGTTAGCTACTATGGAGTTCTCGATAGTCAAAATGAATAAGAAAACCAAATGGCAGGCGTCAAATTACCGATTTCAGAGCTGCAAATATATTTGACTAAAACTATATACATACCACTTCCAAGTAAGTAAGTAAGTAAGTAAGTAAGATAAGGGTAAAAAATCCAATAATTAAAACATTGGAACATATGTTGAATACACTACAAGCACATTATGCTCTCTGCTGTCTTCCACGTGGCACAAGCGTTAAAATACCCAAAATCACTTTAAGAATACCTCTGCGCAAGATAACATAGGAACCTGATACAGTAACATGGCAAGCTAAAATAGACTTTATTGGAGTTAGAAAAGGGTAAAAAATTGGATGTCAAAGAAAAAATCGTAGGTGGAAGAAATATGATCCCTTAAATTAGTTATCGAATTTGAACCAGCTCTTATACATGGCTGTTTGTTCGTATTTAAGTTAGGATAAAAATACTTCTTTCTAGTTTAGTGTGTATAGCCCATTTCTGTTCAAAACTTCTAGCATAAATATGTATGTGCTCGTATGGGTGTTGCCTAATCTAATGAATATTTCTGCGGGACATATTTGTTCAATATTTGAACCAAATTTTTATTCGAAGACCACCCATACACAATTGTACGGGCAGAATATGAAATAGAAATGTGTACTTCAAAGCACTTCCCAGAACTAAAGAGTTACTTTTAATAATCATGACTAACAAATGCCTGATAACACTTTTACCCACGTTTCACAACATTCCCTTAATGACGCTATATTTTTGGACGTAATCAACTCCTCAATCAAAGATAATCATTTTGAAGTAGGGTTAACGATAGTCAATTGCGTCTATAACCAGCTGATTGTAATTATCACACTATTTTTATATACAATGGCGTCAGAGGAGCACTTGAATTCGAGTACCTATTGGTGTCACGCAGTCATACTATCAGCCTATTAATGATCATTGGTCGAAATGAGGCTGTTGTTACGGAGAGTGATTCACATGGAGACGTAAGCGATGTTTGTGATTGTTTTGGTCGAAACGTTGATACTAATACAGAAGAAACTGGCGATATTGTTGAGAAGAAAGTTATCGATAAGTGTCTCGTGACAAGTAATGAATTTTAAGGAATCATGACTAATCTGATGATCGAAGATCAAATAATAACTTGTTTATCGTAGGATTTAACACCCACGCTGGAAGTAATATTTTTAAGGCGAAAAATATTCAAGATAAGACAAATTACATAATAAAGATGAACTAATAAAATACTAATTTTGAATGGAAACGTTTATTGCAACTCAACAACGTAATGTTTTAGCAAATTACATAATGGCACTTAAACTTCTGTTTACCCCAAGAGTGACATAAGCTTGAAGGCACACACACATACTAACTGCATATAAGAAAAAGACAAATACTAGCAGTATATTTGTGTCACCCGAGCGGCGCCGGCGCCTCGATAAACGCAACGATACCGCCACGATAACATTAATGGACACACTCTTTATCACCGCACACACACACCGACACAACACCATTAAACCTACCGAAAATAACTTCTCCACAAACTAAGAGCAAACTACAGTAACCAAAAACAAGGTCCAAAATTGAAGACCTTAAAATTGAGAAAAGAAAATTTCCATACGCAGCAAATTGTAAACTATCGAGTAAAAAGTAAGGTTTAAAATCAATTGACAGGAACTTCGAATGATTTTAAGGTATGAATGGATTCGGGGAAGTACGGTAATGGGTTCGACCGGAATGTCAATGTCATTCCTATCTGGAAAAAGGATGGGTAGAGATCCCATTCAAAAAAATCAAGGTCCGAACCGTAAGTGGTCTGATATAGCTAATGTATGCCAGGTCCATCGCATTTGTCTTAAAATGTAGTTTGATGAGGATTCCGCTACTTGGCCAACATCCTCCCTCTTTTTTAAAAGAGATAAGAGCATCTGAATGAGAAATATAATTTCATGCACACGTCTTTAGCCTATGGAGCCTATCCGAAGATGTGAAAGGGACTACAAACATTTTGTGAACCAATCATTGTTATCAAAAAGTCAACTGTTCTATCGCTAAAAGAGAAAGTAACCACAATATATTAGATTGAAGTTATCTCCAACAATTTGTTTTCAAACGTCCGTACAGTATCAATAATGTTAGCAAACCTACGCATTAGTTCGGTTATCCATCAATGGATTAAGTACAATAGCCAAGATACGTGTAACCGAACTTATGTTCGGTCAAAGATCATACGTAGGTAGGAACAGGTTGCTTATATCAAACCAAAGATGATAAACAAATGAGGAAACCACTTCTTTCAAACTATTCAGTAACAACGAAACAAATCTTAACCCTAAAAACGGAAGCAAACACAACACAGGGATTACGTCGCGACAGGCGCCAAAAGCAATGAAAAACGAGGGGTTAGCCAGGAACCATGGGAAATCCTATGATGAACGCTGTGAGGGAATCCCGCCGATAAAGAGTAAATTTCGCACCCCCATGCTTGCATGCATTGATTGCACAGGGATTTCCGGGATGACAGTGTTTAAAGGGTTACGCCTACAATTAACGTTATGGAAATTGTGGCAGAAAAAAGTGGGTAAACTGGTCTGAGTCGATGGTGTTTTCTGTTATTGTGATATTATTGTTTGGTTTTGAGCTTCAACATTTTGATTCAAACTACTATACGTACTGTGGTCAATTTTAAGTTTATCCATACTGAATCTGATACCTGTGATTTTTTTTACATCGAACTAAGAAGTCCCCTGATCAAAAACAAAGATCTTATTCCTTACCATAATTCAATGACCGATCGAATTTTAGAAGCACGTGCCACCCTCATTATTCAAGTCTAAATCCTTATTACCGAAAATAATACGGAAACATCAACGCTGGGGTCTTTATTATAAACAAATAGCTTACACCGCGTGGTGCCTTCAAAGGGACGTGGAAAAAACTCAGTCCGTTTGCTGAGCGGCGCAAGCATTAATAATGTAGTTTAAAGATGGCGCTGGAATGCGCGCGCAGGCTGAGACGGTGGGGATGCGCGGGAGTCGATAGTGATGTGCCCTTTGGAATCATGTTAAGTATTTATTTAAAGAAAATAATTCTAATAAATACGGGCGTTTTAATTCTACAAACATGAAATTAAAATGCAGGTCACCGTCGCATTGTTTTTCACAAGAAAATGAATCACCGAATAATTGTACAAACAAACATTATGCTTATTGGTAACGTAATTACAGAATTATCATTATCAAGTAATTAACAGTACACTAGTTCAGAAACAATCGCCGAAATCATAGAGCATTATCTTATGAGCGCAGGCGCACGACCGCTGCGGACCCCGTGTCTATTAATTATAGTATTTAATTAGCGCTGATAAGTGTGTTTGCGAACTTCGTGGTTATCACGTCCATTATCTGTTTGTATGACAGAAATTACGTAAACATGTGATTTTTGTTACCAAGATTGTCATTAATTGGCCACGGTGAATGAAACGTTCATTTTTACTCTGATATTCTTTGAATGAAGTTCTGTCGAATTATACTGTGCTTCAATAAGGCATTTAATGTTCAAGACTTTAGTTTTTGAACATATTTTGTTATACATATCTTACTCGTAACATCGATACAGTCAAAAATGCAACACAGGTACAGCACTATGCATCCCTAATTTCCAGGAAGCTGCGCGGGCGCCGCGCCCGCTCCGGTGCGGTCGGATTCCACGATCTACCGACTTTTGTCAGTGACCATCTATGATCTACGATTTTATACTACTCGAACAGTATTTCTATTAGGAAATTGGATTAGATAACAGACGTGATATACTTTGAAAGGAATTAATACATCATCCATGTAAGCTAATGACACATTACAAAAAAATCTACATTTTTTGTGAATTCTGTGAAAAGGTAACGAGTATATATGTAGTATGTATTACTCTTAAATTATAACATGTGTTATAACTCCCTATATATTCACCTTAAATATTTTATGTGCAGGATTTGTGATGATCATCAAAACTTGACAGTATCCATCTTCCGAATCAAGTAACAATTTTTGATAATTTTATCGTAAATAAGTAAAGTATATTATATTTTCCCAAATTAGTTGTAATGTTAGGAATGAGATCTGGTCAGACTATTAACAAGATGATTATTAAATGCTTGAGGGATTTAATATCACTCTTTACTATGATAACAGAATGATTATGAATTCTATTCAAGTACACTTTAAAGTGAATAGTTATTAAATGCTCACCTTTAGGTTTTAGGTCTTCCATTGCGTAACGACTGTAAGGTGGAGGAGGGGTTTCTGTAAACAAAGAGAAAGTATTGTTATTAATCAATAATAATATTCCATACATAAGCTAAACTATACCTATAGCTCTAAGCGAGGAAACCTTTAAACATGCCTACTATTACAAGACGCTATTGCCTTGAATTCTTCGTCAAATTGCAAAAAAATTAAACCAGTCTTTCCTGACTTAACTTGTAACACAATTTAAAGTCTTAATTGAACTTCTCCAATTCTTAAACGTCTTGTATTAAAACACTCACGAATCAATCACCAGAAAAGTTATGTGATTAAGTAACATATCAGATTCCCAAGTTGATTCAACGGAAAAATTAAAAGTGGAATGCAAAAAATCAGTTCTGAACTTTTTTCAATAGCCACTAATCACCCGCGTTACCCGTCTCGACCAAAAAATAAAAGAAATCCAACTTAAAACAAACAACACGTAACCGGATCAGGTAAAAACGATCCCAGACCGCCCGCAATTATGTCCAGCCGTGGAATCGAACCATGATCACCGGCTAAATAATGACTAACCTATATTTTGACCTTATAACGACAATTTTATACGTTCTTTTGAATGAAACGCCGCTGTCATTTGTGACGAATATATAATTTTGTACAATCAGAATAGTTTTCGTCCCAAAATTTGATTGCAGCATTTTTTGTTGGATATTATAACGACGAAATAGATTTCCAATCCAAGTAGACTTTAAGACACAGTCAGGAAAAGAATACAAACACCAAAGTAAAGTTTAATAATGTCGTTTGAATCCGGAGCGCGATCTATTCCATTTACGAACAAACAGGCACGCGCTATTGGTCATTTAGAATTTCGAACGCCATTAGTATTTTCGAATTCTGAATGTGAATTGTGCAATTGTCATTTGCAATTCGGCGCCAGGCGGCGGTGGACGTGTCAACATTGTTTTTCAACTGAATCGATGCCGCTGGACATTTTGAATACAAATTATATGACCATTATTATCACTGAATTCAATATGATTTTATGATGTATAGTGTGTGCGCCGTTCCCAGAAGTGTTTAACGGCGTTTGCACAAGAAATTTCAAAACAATCGACGTGCATGCACCTGCATATCGAATTGATGATAAAACTTGGAACTTTGGAAGATGCCACATAAATCATGTGAGAGTTTTATTAGCTTTTTATTGCGAGGTACAATCGTCAAGTGCGCTTAAATTCATTTTATTATATCAAAATGGTACGAGTTTGTTGACAGCTACATAGATTCGAAGTGCTTGTCGACAGTGTCTTAAATAAGATTACCTAAAAACTTGGGCTTTCACTGTTATGAATACGATCGTGTGAGTCACATGTTTTCGACGCGCTCCCGACATACTGCAGCTGAAAAAAAGAGTAAACGATGCAAGAGTAAATGACCCTAAACGCCTAGCGTAGCATCTAGCAGATATAAATAATATCGTTGTTGAACTTTATGTCCATACGAGTACGCGCGAGAACAACCTTGCTGTTGCCGAACAGCCAAAACAAACTCTAATCTGTCGCGATAAAACTGATATTTAAATCTCCGACGCCAGCGATATCTCACCTTTTTGCAACAACAAACCATCACATATAAATATATAGAGAGTGGCGTGACTGAAATTACTTTTACAACTGTTACGTCATAAACACCATACATTATTAATGAAAAAAAGACTTTGCCGTGATCGATATAGAGTGCAGTTTCCTAACAGCTTTAATTAGAAATCATTAGTTCATTTGCTTCAAAGCTTAAACTTGCAACTAGTGCAAATTGATTTGTATCGAATGTCGAGGGGCGAGGGCTTAGATTTCAGTGGTACGTGGTGATATATCGTGTTTCAATTATTGAAGGGATCCGTCAATGAAGAATGGATCCTGTACGAATTTAGATAGAGTTTAATTTTGATGTGCACATGATGGAATGCTGTCTGATGAGGTAGATAAGTATTACGGTAGGCGCGTATGGAGGCCCGGCATGTGTAATTAATCTAAACATTCAATCTATAGCAATAAATACCGTAGGTTGTCAGTTTGTCCTTCGATTACTATGTAACTGGCGAACCGGTCAGCTTGGCCGGCTCCCTCGGCGTCTATTGCTCTATTCATAGTATATTCTGCAACCAGTATAGCGGCGATAATAAATATCAAAAAATTTATTCAATTGCTTTGATCAGTGCAGGACAGTTAGCCTATTAAATGGTACAGTTATTGATAAGCCTGTTTTCTTGGTTTATTGCAATGGCTTACAACTTTATGTCGTTCGGGCAGCAATGTGAAGTGATGTTTATTTCTACACTTTAGTCGAGTCTAGATAATCTAAACTTGCAGCAAAAGTATTGGATCCTGTTAGTTTATGAAAATTACCTAAATTACGAGTGGGATTATCTAAAATGGATAACACAAGTTTAGAGACAATTGCTAGTGAGACCATTTTAGACATAAAGTGAACCAAAGCTTCCATAACGGCAAAAACTGTGCAACCAAATAAATCAGAAACGGGTATAGAAATAGAGTGGTACGATTTATAAGTGTTGTACAATCGACTAACGTAGATGGGCTGCCAGCTCGGCGCCGGCGCACCGCTCCACCAAATTGTAAATATGCACTGATTCATAGTTATGTTTAGAAAATTATTGACTTTGTTATATTGTGGAATTCAAGATATTTCTACATTTGTTTTAGGATAATGGGTTTCTGTAACGTTACTTTGTATACCTTAAGGCTATGTAGTCTTTAGATTTTAGTAGATGCATTACTTGATACAAGCTATCTACCTTTTATGCGACAAAAAAGGTTTTTTTTCGTAAATGATCATTTAATTTTTAGTCATGCTCACAAATATTTTCCTCCTGGTCAACATTCACATCTATATTCTTTTTGACATCAGTTTTGTTCATTATGATTTTTTCCTTAGAAAAAGTTTCACATGACAGATTCTGCCTACCAATGTCAGTCACGTCTGGCCAAGAAAATTAAGCTAAGTACAGTATCAAACATTAATATGCTAAACGAACATTTCCTGCGTTTAACACATCTTATAATAGTTCTCGGTCGTGCGAACTCTCGATAAAGTTCTTCGTAATCACTTATCCTTTGTAAAAAGAACAACTTCTGACAGGACATTGTGCTCAATGTAAATTCATAGAAAATGTTTCTTGATAAGAAACTTCTCGATTGAAGTGATGATTATGTAGTACACAGATCGTACAGCTGGAAATACAGACGAAAGTATTGTACCAGTGTACTCAGTAGCAGCAATTTATAGCATGCAGGAAACTTGTCCACTATTTTAATTCAGAGCTGCAGTTAATCAAATAAGAAGCGGCACGCTCTGCCAACATGCGGACGATAGAAAGGTGTGTGACAATGTCCCCTGAGCAGAGAGTACGCCCATATTGTTGACTGAATATTTTCTACATCACATTGCGTATCGAATGACGTCGGTCGTCTTACTGACGTGCCGTTTGGCTCACCACCACATGTCATTGCTAAAATAATTACATCTATTTGTTTTTCTCTTTCAAACTTTTGTATTTCTGTACTAAACGCTGTTGTTTTGTTTTCATAGCGTCGCCCGAATTATATCAGAGATAAGTGGCTATCACATTGAGATACAACATTAGTTCCGGCTCACTCTTCGTCTGTATATCATAAATATTTTCAAGTTAGTCTATCATAGAAAAATAAACATTGTTTACATTGATTGATAAACAGACTGAACTACAAATCTCAGTCTATTACTTGAGAAATTTAAATCGAAAACAATAAACAATCAATAAATCCACTTTAATACTCCATAAATCTGCCAGAAAACTGTGGAAACGCGTCACGGCGCACCATCACGTACTCGACTCAAGGACGGAGCCACGCGCCTCTACATTCTCGGGACACATCATTGTGGACGCACTAAGAGAATTCATAGCACTGAAGATTTAAAATAATTTGACCACACAATAACAACCAGGAACTCCAAGGTATTTTCAGTAGGTACTAATGATGATTTTTATGGCACAAATCACTGCCAAATGGGACAAGCAAAAGACAAAAAAATCGCAGACTTAGTAAACGAATTACTACTACGTAGAACATAACAATTTTTTGACGAAAACGACCAGAACTATCCCGAAATTATGGTAGGAATTTAAGAAGAACAAAGGACTAACTGCCATAGGCTGTGTGAAGACAGTGCCAAAGAATTTAGGGTCTTAACCTAGCAACAAAAGTCTAAAATTTAAAAAAAGTCGGTTATACGCATGGAACGTGGCGCGCGCGCGTGTGAATCGACGAAAATAGCCCGCCCGAATTATAACAAGTCGGATGGCGCCTCTGACGGCGCCGGGCGGCCGCACGTCGCCTGCTCCCACGCGGCTGCTAGGATAAACCCTAGATACCATTGGTTATTCATCAAGGTTCTTCTGGTTATCGCAAGCCTTGCTCTAAATGAGACCTTAGATAAAAACTTGGATTCTATATCTTCTAACTGGGTAGGCCTTACGTTCAATCATCGACAATTATGCTAGCATATGATTGCTCATCTAAAATTGATATTTAAAAGGCAACCTTTTAAATATCCTGTCTGCTCAGTATAAGTGCTATAAGTGCTCAACAAAAAATAATCGAAAACATCTAATTTTGAAATTCAAATAAGTAGTTAACAACCATTCTTACAGCAATACCAGGATTTTTCTGTATTGATACTACTGTCTGACAAAACAGTTACCAATATAAAAACTAGATGGCGTTGTAGGCGATTGACGTCAGATGTCATCGTGAACCTTGCTTGTCGGCACTAGGAAGGACCGGAAGGCAATGACGTACAAACAATACGAGGTGAATTTATATGATGCAAATAGTCGGGCGTTGATTGATCGGTAAAATTAAATGCAGGTACAGCCAATTGTAGAATGAGCACGTGCAAAGATTAACAATTATTAAAACTACAAGTATAGAATAAACTATTCAACAATATAAACTCGGTGAAACCCATGAAAATAAAAATATGATTCCAACAACCATAAATCTAAATACCGATGATGACGTCAATGATCAAACTTGAAATTGACAAGTTTAGATCAAAAAGACTTGGCCACAAACAACAGTCGACTCGAATAAAGAAAACGCTAAAATGAACAATGATGATTGTTGTTTGTTCCAAAATAATTAATGAATATCAAAGTCTACTACGATTTAATTAATTATACCTAATGCCACCTGAAGTGACAGAGAAGAAAATAAATAACCATAAAATATTTTCACTGACTTGTCAACCAAAACAAACATTGTTAATAAAAATAAATAAAGTTGAAAGGGCCATTTCTGATTGGTCCAAAAACAAATTACACCCAATGATAGCTATCAAAGCTATCGCCATCATTAGTTTACATATTAAAGCACCGGCACTTCTGATGATATAATTAACGCTCATTAGGGAAACATAAAACGTTAAGTTAAGCGAAATGGTAACGTGAGAGAACGTCCAAGGTTCGTGCTATTTCATAATCATCAGATTCATTTCATGGGATGCTCATATTTCTACCAATAAATTATTCTAGACTTTGCTTCTCCCCATCAAAAGTCACATCTTATCAAAACCAAACAGATGGGATTAGTTAACTACCTACAATAAATAAAAAATCAAAAGATCAAGCAGGTGTTTGGACAAAAAATATGGACACTTAATAAGCATTATTTAAGAATAATTTGATTTCAATGTTATTGCTCAATTGGTAACGGTTCAACTAATCCCAAAAAAGGCCTCTCGTAAGAGATAAACTGCCGTGCCGCCGAAATACATGTAACATTACGAAAATACTTATTAGTGTGACTCAGGTGGCTATCACCAACTGTTTTAAAATTATCTTCAATCTAGTCCTCGGCTACCTAGCTAGAAACTGATTCATGGATCAAATCAAGACTTTGAAGAACCCATAAATTTACAAGTAACGGCACGTTGATAACAACGTGACACAGACGTCCAAATGGCAACATTTCTTCCTAAATTGCGCTTACGACATAAGAATTATCAGCGAATTTCAACTTGCCAAAGTGCGATGATATATCCTCAAGGCATTCAAATAATTTCAATGTGGCAATTATACAAACAGTAAAATATGAAGTACCCGAGAAGCTAATGACACATCAGCACTAAAACATGGCGAATTGGTCAAAAGACCTCCTAACAAGCAGTGAAATGAGCGATCGGCAACGCGTCGGCTCCGGTACGTGTAGGTAATAAAAGACGATAATTTTTCCAGTTTCGCAAGAGCTGCCGACGGGAGCGACCGGTTCTGTCACAGGTGCCGCCAGTCAATGGGCTATTTTGTGACACAGTCTGCGACCACGTACTTAAGTCGATAATATCAAATCTGAAAGCAAACTCGCCCGAGATTAATTACGTTTGTCGTTTATTTATCAGAAAATGTTAAATTTGTACGCCACTCACTTCACAACTAAAAGCTTCGCTGTGTTATTGTACTACTGTTTAAACAACCATCAATAAGCAACCTCAAAAACGTTAGCTGTAAACGACTTCTTTTAATGCGAACCTATTCTCTGGCATAATAAGAGAACCATTCACAAATTCAACAAAGCAACCCAAAAACATGACCAGACTACAATAAAACAAGAAAAAAACCGATCACGAAAATCGAGTTGAGCTTACGCAGTGCGGCGGGCGTACCTGCGGCGGCGCAGGCGCGCCCCCCGTCCCCCTCACCCGCCTGCCCCCGCATGCGCGGCGCGACACGGCGCCGGCGCCAGTCAGCCGACAAGCAATTATGGCTAAATAAATATCGGCCATGCCGCCGCCTCCGACGCGTCGCTAACATCAACAGATGGATTCTCATACTGCTATCTAGACGACATCATTAAATTTTGGACCCCACTTGTAATGGCCCGGTGAAATGGCGTGTGGGCACCAAATTACTTGTAAATGGTAGTTAGAATTCTTCGTTAATCTTTGTCCGTCGTGGATGTGGGTTTAATTGCCGGATGTGGGTGACTGATTTCCGTAATGGGTATGAGATGTCAAACCGGCGGATAGTCATGGCGAATGTGCCCAAGCGAACGCGAGTTCGTAACAATCTTTGATCCTGTGAGTCGGCGGCGTCGCGTCGACGCCTGCGCTCGATAAGATAAGACCCCACTCCTCCCACCAGCAGGCGTACGAAAAGTTATAAAAACATTCAGAGGCCACGGCTTCATTACTGGCGAGTGGCGACCACAAACCCCAAACTGATCGGCGGAGATAAATTGATGCTAGCAATCTAGACTGCACAAGGATTTCCTGTTCGTCCAAACAAACACGTCTCTACAGTCAAAACCAAAAGTGATGAATCGAATGAAGCAGGTGTGCGACAATAAACATTTCGATGATTTAATTTACGATGAG
The DNA here is from genome assembly GCA_958496145.1 of Heliothis peltigera. NCBI lineage: Eukaryota > Metazoa > Arthropoda > Insecta > Lepidoptera > Noctuidae > Heliothis > Heliothis peltigera. Next base: position 530,015 of record OY292332.1, read on the forward strand.
CCGTATTACGATCGACGAGCTCGTAAAGCCAAAATCATTACCCGTATTACTGGAGTTTATAAAAAAGATTCACAGTCAAATTGCGTGGAGAATGTGAACCCACTATAACGGGCATTTTTTTCTTAAATAAATTGTTTATAGATCAAATTAGAACCAGACCAAAACAAAGTGAACTGGAACTGTTGACTGTTGCGTCGGTTGGCAATGCGCACACAAATCAAAAGTGCGACTAATAATGGCGACTATATATAGTTAGCGCGCTGTGGGAACAAGACGGGAAAGTTGACAAAAACACTGGCGTCGCAAACTCGTCGCGACAGAACGCGGAAAAAGTTCACCTGCATTCGTGCCGTCTGGTAACCGAAGCCAGGTGGCGTCACTAACTTACTGGTGATCTCTTCATTAGTTCAACGCAAGAAATGAAAACAAACGAAGCCGAAATCAGGAATGCTCCGTAAGATTTTCAAACAAACGCCATTTCACGGATGTTAGTGAAATTGGAAACAATAGCAATAACATTGTTTTCGTTAGTTCCCAAATTACCTCGTTTATTTTTTGGACCAACAGGGCTCAGTTTATTTTAAGTACTCTAAGAAAACTAGTAATCACTCTGGATTTCTAAGGGACTTTAATGGACGCAATAATGAAGGATCACCCAAAGTACCAACGGTAAAACTAATTTAATAGAATAATTTATCAAATTATGCAACCTGTAATGCGTTTGCAAAACTGATTTGACCAATTTGATGTCCATTTAAGGCGATTCTGCGGCGAAAGTGAACGGCAAAAGGACTAGACGCTCAGGTATCGCGTTAGTCATGTCTTTGATGTAACTTCAAGTAAACTTCTTGGTCACCAGCAGTATCGGAACATGTTATAGTTAGTGTATTTAATGAACATCTTAAGAAGCAGATTTTTTAAACAGCTGGACCAAGAAATATTCGAAGAGAAACAAAAAATTGTAACACCTGCACATTAGCAGAACAAAATGCGAGAATCATGAATATTTTTCGAATTACAGAACACCTGATACGATCGAACACATGTACACCAACTTAAGGTCATACAAGCTCCCAGCCACTAGCCGGGCCTTTCCTCATAAGGAAACATAAATATTCATATTTTTAGTTGGCTTTCTTCTTAATTAATATGCTAACAGGCATTGTCAGCACACCCACGGGCAGTGAGAAGTATAAAGTGGGCGTCGATCTTAAGTAGGCGACGCGACTTGCGCGTGAGTCGATGTCATGGTCACTCATTAGTTTCGAAACATGAGTGAATCTCTGTTACTTCACTTGCCTGTTATGGTGTATTCTTATTTGGACGATATTTGGGAGATTTGGTAATGAGAAGTTTGAGAAAATGGAAACATGAAGTTTTTTTAGGAAGTGTTTTGAACATAGAGAAATTCATGTTTAAATTTGTTTCGGTGTCATTTTCAAATGAACTAGCGTTTGTAAGGAACTGGAATAATGGAATGCTCTTTTACCTCTATAAGGATATTTTGGGTGACAATGGATGTAAATGATGATGATAGAAATTTTGTAGCAGTAACTGTAAGATTTGTGGGATCTCATGATTCTTATAATCCAAGAAAAGACAAATTTCAAATTACGTCTCCTAAGAAGACTTACGAGTATGTGTAACACACAATCAACACAAAGTTTACGACCTTAGTAAATTCTTATATGAATAACAAGAGAAATTAAGACACATTCGACTAAAAAAATAACGAAAAAAAATCACGGTATCAACTATAAGCGATAAGAGGAGCGAAAGAAACATGTTTTAGTCACATCTAAATTAAGACGCGATTAGGTAAAAGGAAATTTACATAAATTATAACTAAAGTGACATCACAGAAGTGATTGTCAGTCTCCGATTGGAAACGGGTCGAAAATATGATCACGCCCAAGTATCTACGATGATATCATGTAAGGGTCATTTGTTCGACCTCAGGAAGCGCCGGGCGGCGGAATGTAGCTATTTACCTAACAAAGGCTGACGGCGGTAGCGCCATTGCCTGACGAATTAAAAAGTTAACGGGCTGCGCGCGCCGAGCGTCGCGGCACGCCGGCGCCGGCGACTCGACCTTGTCTAGTTATCGCGAACGGGTGACCCTCGCAACGGCAGATTAGGCGAGCGGCTTCTTACACATCCCGAGTACACAACTGATGCTGGACACTATCTTAATCATTTGCATACACCATTTTTGGAGAACTTTTACTTTTTGATTCAACTTCAGAACATCGAACAATTTTGAATGATCACACAAAATCCCATTCCCAGTATTAACTTTCGCGTAACATAGGAAGTCTCCTAAACACTTGTAACGTCGAAGGAAAGTGTTGACCTTTGAAATTTCATACAACAAATCCAAGAAACTACCGCTGATGTCACAGCTATAAATAGATCGCCGAAGACTAATGTTTACACTAACAGTCTAATGTAGGGATGGTGTTATGTATCGTACGTGTGTCTGATGCCGGTGGAGTATGTGACCAGAGCCGCCTGACGTCACTGGCAACGTAACTATAGATACAGAAACAAACAGTAGCGATAATACACTGATAACAAATCGCACTGATAAATAGGTGCAACCCGCGTGAACGAATCTACGTAAGTAAGAAGCACATGAATTTGAAAACCTTCAAATCCAAAGACTTGATCAGCACATCTGACGAATGCCAGTGTATATTCCTGAGCACAAGCTGAAGTGGGTGATAGTAACGAGGTAGTAGGACCATTATAAATGCAAGACAATCTAGGTTATGTTAGGTTAGAAGAGGTTAGGTCGAATTAGAAATGCTTCGACGGCCGAAAACATCCAAAAAACTCCTCCCAGCGACGTTCTTGATTCAAATCACAATATTTGGCGACCATTCATTCGTTTGATCATCCATTCACATAAACTGCATGAGCGAACACGTTCAAAACACGACATAGGAACACTGAGCCCGAGATTCGTACGACATCGATGTTTACTTGATGCACTTGTTGCGCGGGTCAACGTCCTGATCACGTCACACATACCGGGCTTGCAGAGGCGGCTCCAGTGGTACGGGTTGCAGCACTGCTGGTCGGAGCAGAGGGGTAGGCGGCGTAGTTCGCTGGAGTCTCGTAGGTCGGGGAACCTGAAGGCGCGGGTGACTGCGAGTCGGAGTTGTGAGGCAGCGTGACCGGCCGGCACGCACTCCCCGCCAGTGGCGCCCGCGTCCAACGCCCTCGCGAGCCGCCGCAGCTGGTCGTCCGGCAAGGAAGGCGCGCCGGCCGCCACCAGCCGCCGCCGCAGCGCGCGTCTCCGGAACATCACATGCCGACGACGGGGTCACAAGTCGCGCGGCCGTTCGCGCCACGCGACACACTCACGCTGGCGGCACGTCATCGCTCGCCGCGTGCGGGCACTCGACTGACGGACACAGCGTTCCGCCGGCTAGTGCAGTGACGCGGCCTGGTGTGCAACACCTGAATACAATTTACCCTCAGTCTGATACCCCGCTTTACTCAATGATTTATTTTCAGATGCAATAACCTTAGTTACTTTTGTGAAAAGATCAAATATATCCTCAACCAACATCTACGTATACGACTTAGCGCCCAGAAATATGCTATTCACCTGTTGACCAATTAAGTGTAGAGCTTTTATATTTTGCAGCTTGGCTAACAAATGCTTTCGTTTTCTTTATTATTTTTGGTAAACCTAAATCCATAACATGATTCCAGTAATATGATCAAAAGGTTGGGTGGTTTAGCATATTTGAATTGAATTTTAGTTAGGATTACTATCTTATTGATTGATTATCCTCTGTTCATAACTAATAGTAGTTGTTATGGGCCAAAATATTGTTTTTGTTAACAACGTTCCTCTAAAAAGTAATCATAGCTCTCTATTTATCAACGAAAAGGACTTTCAGAAAAAAGTATTTTGAGATATAGAAGACATTCGATTATGTTTTTCGTCAACACTGAACTAAGTAGACTCAGCTATTATATTGCAAAGATGTCACGCCTACTGACTTCTCAAAACACTAAATAATGTACCATAAAAACATCAAAAATCTCCCCATTGTACTCAACTTTAACTAAAATCTCCCACAACATAGGGAATCATTTGCCAACGTCGATCACGCGCGGGTGAGCGGGACGCGCGGGAGGGGGCGCTCGGCTGGCGCCACCGGCGGCGTCAGGTGCGCGCGCCTGTGTGCGTGCGGCGCCACCGAACACAGACAAGCGCCAGCCGACCGTGTAGATGCGACGCGGAACGCAAGCTTGGTAGAAAACTATACTAGCCATCTGTGAGGCTGACAGAAGATAATTCACGCTTCATTGGACGTAATCCAACAATGCTAATTGAATAACAACAGACGCAAAGTTTATTGAAGCCGTTAATTTGAAAATCCTTATTAATGATTTCAAATAAGCTTTTGATAAAGTTAACTTTTATGATTGATCAAAAACATGGCCTTCCGATCGGTATAGACAGTATTAAAGGCGTCTAAGACTCGTATAGGCAAACAATATACTACTAGACATAGAAACGATTACAAATATCTTGTAAATTCATATTGTCTAAGAATGGAATACCCCAGGGGTCTCATATTGGACCTATTGATAAAACTACTTCAATTACTTAGAGCTATATACTGTTAACTGCATTTGAGCTTATTTAATAATAAACATTCCCATCTTTACAATTTACCTATTCTATGGCTGCTCATGGGTCGGAATGCGCAGAGCTAAAAGACACATCAACAAAATAAACGTACAAGATAACTAGCAGCGTGCCGCGGCGCCGCTCACCTTCACGCCAGGGCAGCTGCGAGATAGGCAGAGACGGATCTAAGGAGCATGGCGCCTGCCATTAAACTTCCAGAATGTCAACCTGTGTAAGTGCAACGCGTTTATGTAAATGGGAACCTATATGCTCGTACGAATGTGTGCAAAGTCCTCTAGAGCTACTTACACGGGTTTCACCTGCTTGAGACTGCAGATGGCGGAAATTGACTGAGACAAATAGGCAGCTGTGTAATTGTGCTGTCAATAGGTGCTTTGTAATTTGGGGAAGTCGGTGCAATTGGGAGATTTGAGGATGAAACAAATAGTGCGAAGCACTACTTCAGATCTTTTAACTTTCATAAGGTTATTGTAGCAAGTTTCTCAACTTTAATATCGTGTTTAGGGTTTGAGCTCTATTGCTAAGACTTCTCTGTCGGTCTGTCCATTCGTCATCAGATATCTCGTGAACCTTGATAGTTAGATAGTTGAAATTTCACAGATGGCGTACTTCGTCTAACACTGTGACAACAAATACTGAACAAAGATAAAAAACTAGAATAAAATAAATATTTTATGGGTTCAACTCACACTTTACTTATTCATAAAAAGCCCTAAATCTGACTCCTGAAAACAGCTATGACTTTTGAACTAACAATTGCCGGTTCAATAGATAATAGCACGTTATAGTAATTAATGTCTTCCACAAGTAGATATTGGAAACCTATGCACAGAAATTTAAAAAAAAATCGTAAATCCTTAAAATCTAAATTTAAATGTGCTCTGCTTATAGAGATGAGATCATGAACGCCATTCATTCATTTAAGATTAAAAAAGGAGTATTATAGACATAGCCTGGCCATTCATGGCGTGCAACATAAAACTATGTGCTTGTTAGTTTCGCTTGGTATCTAGTAGATGGCGTTGTATGTCTATGGGGACTTGTGCCATAGTGGTCAGCTAACTGGATAGCCTGTAGTTTCGAGAATCAGGTGGTCTTTGGACACTTTTACTTTCAAACTCATCTGCAATACCAGTTCTAGGATGAGAGCAAAAAATGTCTAGAGCAAAGAGAACGGATTGTTAAAGAAAAAAGCGAAGTTTTTCCTGAAATGTTTTTTGAATAGTTTTCATATAGTTTGATAGATTTTTTATTGTTTTTGTATTTCCAAATATTTTAAAATGCATTGCCCACATGCATTCCAAACAAATATCAGAATTTTCCATATTGTTTTTTATATATTATTTCATCAGTTCTTAATCTATAATTACGTGAGCCAAATTGTGGAGGTTTGCTTGTTGACCTTTGCGACACCTGTGTCTTTTAAAATTTAATTTACAATATTTAATTAAGAAAACGTCAATCGTTAATATCTATTCAGATGAATTTTTATATTTAACTGGCGTGGTCACACCTGCATCCTGAAAGAACTGTTTACCTACTTCACGTTCAAAGATTAAGAATCTGCATGAACTGTCTTGGGGTGCCCCGTCAACTTAATACACAATCTCATCTGCGTAGCCTTTTCCCAAGCTATGGGCCAGCTTCCAGCCTTAAGCGGATGCAGCTGAGTATTGTTTTACATTGAGCGACTGCCTCTCTGATCTCCTCATTCTGAGCAACCTAGTACTCCTTGGTAAGACTGGTTGTCAGACTTTATACACAATGTATATGCCATAGGTAAAAGGCTAATAAAGTTATATTCGCCTTTTATGCTTATACTTATTCTAGAGCTGAGGCGCCTTATTATAATACGTGGTTTTAAAAAGTTCCGGGTTTAGTGCTAGGTTAAGGCCAACAATTTTGTTCGAGTTGGTGGTTTAAAGCTAGTACAAAAGCTGGTACTTTTTTAAGACTACGTTTTATAATAAAGGGGCAAGATTTTGTTGTATCTTTACGTGAACGCGCTGACCTTAGAACCTACTGGTCCAATTTGCAAAAATATTTTAATTTTATAGTGTTAAATAGGTTACTTTATGTTTATCCAGGTGCGCAAAGTCGTCCCTACGGGACTCAGGTGTAACAGCTGGCTGGTCAAAGAGGCAAGACTAAACCTTCTCAACCCTACAACCAAAGCGTCATCATCATCTGCCTAACCTTTGCCCCACTATGTTGGGGTCGGCTCTCAGTCTAACCGGATAAGCTAAGTACCGGTGTGCCACATGGAGTGACTGTCTTACTGACCTCTTCAACCCAGTTACCCGGGCAACTTGATATTCTGATGAGACTGGTTGTCAGACTTCTGACTACCTCTAACGACAGCCAAAGACTAATGAAAGTTGGTCACCATGTTTTTGTTATAAATAGTTAGGAAGGCGAACTTCATCACTTCAAGTAGCCAATGGTGTTCATTTTCAAATAGGCTATTTAACATCAATTCTGACTTTTAGTTTCAGAGATATGTGCGTTCAAGTAAACAAACTTCATGAAAATTTATTTTCTGTTTTTGGTTTAGCGATGTCCGACCAGACAGTGGGTTTTTAAATATAAGTATAATTCGGTTAATATGATTTGGATTTGAACGATTATAACGGCGGCTGTATGAATTTATATTTCAGAAGACTTGGACGCCAGCACATCAGGCTACCTACTACAATCTGTCAAATTTCTTTAATAAATTTTCAACTTCATCGCCGAAGCATGTGGTTCAAAGTTGATTGGGAAAATTTGACAGTTTTGGGCGGGTGGCGTTTGAATATCAGAATAACAGGATATCAAGGATCCTAAGTCCCCTGTATAGGTAGACGCCTATTCACATAAACATTCAGTTTTTTAGGATTCCAAATCCCATTTAGGTATAATATACAATATGTGGTGATCTTTAAAAAAGACCACCCAATAATACGGATACTATGTTCAGTCAAAATGTCAATATGTTATTGCGTATCAGTTCACGGAACTGGTCGTTGGCTATTAAGATCTTTTAGTTCTAACGTGGATTGTGACGTCACACCGCCCGGTCCGCAGGTGACGAAATATTTTATTAGTCTCGTTGATAGTTGGAGAGAAGGGGTAAATATTGAATTCGATTTGAAAACATGTTTGTTATTAATTTTATGTACCTAGATGATGTTTCCGATTAAATATTGTATTGGTGGGAGAAACCTTGTTTAAAATGGCAAATAAGTATCTAATATTTTTAAGTAAGTAGTCAACTTATATTGATAATGTCAGTATAGCTATGCAATGGTGGGCATAAAACAAATTTACTGACATGGCCTATTTTCAGCAGCGATAAGCAACTTTCAAAAAAGTTAAGGAACGTACCTGCATATACATAGATGAATAGGAAATACATTATATGTTTTCTATTTATTTATGATCGATTAAGACTTATTTATGAGTAAGTAAATAGTTAGTTTTAAATCAAATAGATAGTTTTTCTAATATCTAGAAAATTTTAAACAATGGTATGTTATTCGTAAAATCTAGTGACAAGCTACTATTGTCCTGTCTATCAACAGAAATAGACAAAAACAACAAGCAGACCCAAACGAATAAAATAATCATTTTTACTCCTCAATAATACATTGAAATAGACTTGTTTACATTTATTAGCCAAAACAAGAATTTCAACAATTACGATTTAGAATATTTTATAATTCGCCAATAGGAAGGCGCCAAAACTAACATAATGGATTATATTAGCATAAGCTAAGAGATTTATATCAACATTGCATTTTAAATAGTTGTCAGCGCCATCTTTTATTGTACAAGTAGTCATAAAATTAATTTGAACGCAGCCAAGCGCAGGCGGTACTGAATGAAAAACATTTCATAAAATATAATTTATTGCGATATTTTTCATATTTTTTTGCCGCCTGATATAATTTTCTTATGTAATAAAAGCATTTACAAAACAAAAACACTCAGCGTAACATAAAAAGAAATAATAATGTTGTGTATTAATTTTTCAAAAAAATTACATGATTTATCCTTTTTTTATGAAATGATGTAGGCAACAAAAAAACAGTCACAGTTGTAACGAAGCTTTTTTTCAATATTGCGACAACTTGCCTTTCCATTAAAACTTACCTCATAAAATCTTAAATATCCTTAAAATCATCCTTAAAGTTCACATAAAATATCCACTATTACAAATATAACAATTATTCCATAAATTATAAATATATAAATTACATTACAACTTCTAAGTATTGTCGTGAACAAATTCGTATGTTTTCCAATATGGCCGCGCGTGTCATGGCTGCCGGTCGGCGCGGGAATGGCGCGAAAACGCGGAAAATCGCGCTATTTATGCATCCACGGACGGGACTACTGAATGAAACTGAATGGGATTGTAAAGCCCGCGATTTGAGTGAGTAAGCACGCAGCGGGAACTAGGGGATTGCATGTAAGTGACAATTTGCCGTTCCTGAAAAAACCTCTTAAGTAGGTAGTGTAAGAATGGCACTTATAATAGAAATTCATATTTATAATACATTGTTACATTAGTATTAGTTTTAGTTTGTAAAATTAATGTAAAAAAACTTTTATAAAATTAATTTTGGTTTTCTCTTCAATATTAATAAATATGCTGTACCTAGAATTATAAGTTTGCTTAATCCGGGTCGATAATCATCATCAGCCCGGTAACTTTCATGGCCTTACAGTAAATATACTTAGGTTATTACTGGGTTACTGTGCTACAGATTAAAGAACTTTGACTATATTATAGTATATCGATCAAATTAACAATTATTCTCCACCTTCTTAAGTTCACCTAGGTTTACCCTTAGTAAACATTGTTAATCTAACAATATTGTACCAACAAATTACAATTTGAAATTCAAAAAATAATTCCAAACAAACAAAAATAACTTCTTAGTACTAATGATTGTCTGTCTACATATACTCGTACCTAAGCAAGAAGTTTACTACTAAAGAGAATAATTTCTTAACACTAACAGAAAATGGGGTGTTCAGACTAATTTGTCAGTTTCATGGGCGAATGCGCTCATGTTGTATCATCTTGTGTAGCGAATAATAAAGTAACGAACTGTAGATTGGCAGCGATCTCAGTGTTGCTATCTGCGGGGGGAAATTCTTATTTGTTTTAACATTATTTTAAGTATAATCTAATATTCCTATCAATATCTAGTATTTTTCTGTACGATCTGTCATCAGGGTTTACTTTAAAATCGCGATTTTAATCGAGTATGAAAACTATCACGTGTATACCTTCCAAGCAATCTTCTCCTGTTTTCATGTACGTCCTTTGCATAGATAGCTTTGTAGGCTAAGTTTTGAAACATACCGACCGAATTGAGAACCTCCTTCTTTTTTGGAAATCAGGTAAAAATATTAGTGACTTTAAACACTACAAAATATCCAACCCACTAACAACTAACTTTAAAAATAATTTTCCCTATCACCGTATTTGTTATTCAGTTGACGAGATAACGCAGTAGGTGGTGAGCGATGGTATCTGGCAACCCTTGGGAAGGTGACCGGCGGCGCCACTGAGCGCGCCAAGCCGACGCGCCCCCGCGCCGCCGTCGCATGGGGGATGCTAATAGCTCTTGGGGTAAGCAGATATGCAGGACCAGTCGTCTTTGGGGTACAGGACACCAGATGTTGTTGCAGAAGAGATGTTTTGGTAGTACTTAATTGGTACCTCTTTGAGACGTTTGTAGGTCAAGAAGCGTATAATATAAGAATGCATAGTTTCACTGTTCTTTTTAGTTCAAAACAATGCAATTATGGTGACCTTAATAAAAATAAAGACCCATGTCGACCCTGCATCAATTGACAACAGGGTTGGCTAATAAGTGTAGCCTATCTTCATCAACGTTGGAGAATACTCAAGCTAAAGCAGACTCCTTCAATCGTCCTACAGGGTATGTCATGCTTCTGCCTGCTCATAAAGGTAGTCGTTAGTCATGCCATCTTAGCCCCACCTACGTAATAATGAAAATCTTGTATACTGAGTGCACTTCCCAGCGTTTCTTATCTCGCATGGTGGCATAGGTCACCCCATTGGGCAGTCGCGTCGTGCGTCGGAGAGTCGCGCCGCGTCGACGCGTCTCGACGCCGCCTCGCCGCCGCTCCGAACCGACCGGGCTGTTTATCTTCACGCTTTATGTCTTACCGGGATGGATCATCGATGGTAATGAGGTTTATAATGAGGGTTAATTTATGAGTACCTATACTTATCAGTTAATGAATTCTAAATTGTTCAATTTTGAAATGTCCGACAGTTTGTAAGTCTTGTTTTTAGAGGGTTTTTGAGTAAATCTTGATTATCCATGCAGGTTTTTTTAATATGAACCTTAGGTTCAAGACAATTAGGACGAAATTTATAATTGCAACAAGTCCGGACTCACTTCACGTGTAAGCAGACAAGACAGGCATGAAGACTTAGGGCCAGTTTCACAATGTCCGAATAGATTCCCTATCTACCGAATAAATTAAAAATTGGAACAGAATTTGTATAAAATTATCTACCAAATACATTATCTGGAACTTATCAGCAAGCGGTGAAACTGGCCCTTAAAGTTAGGAAGAAAAAAAGTTAGGATTTAAATAAAGAAAAACTTGCAATAAGTACTTCGTATTTCAATTCATCCTCTAAAATTATCGTTCACTCATTCCTTCGCTCTTGTTCATTGTTTTTAAAACTACCCTATATCCCGTCAGTGAGTCGGGATTGACCGATTATGTTGTCACAATTAAAATTAAAGCTACATGTTACAAAAGTTAACTTGAAAAGACTGATTTTGATCGAAGAGTTTGCCTGAACGGTCCCAGTCTATATGATCGACCTAATTAAAGTTGAGAGTTAGTTTTTGGCGCTAGCTGGTTGGCAGAGCATTAGTTTTGTCAACAACTTATGTGGTGTCATTGACTCAGCTGGGAACAAAATTTACTTTGATTAGGAAAATTCTTTCAAGCGTGTACGTCAATTATTTTCAAATTGACATTCTCTTATAGCTATGCAAGGTGGTTAAACATTTAATAGGGAGTGAGCCTGTTGCCATCTACTTGTTACTATCTATCTATCCATTACCTGTTACTATCTATTGTCATCTACTGAGCTCAAATCATTTTGACATTTTGTTTGTACTTTGACTTTACACTTATCGGCGTCGTAGATGCTTAAAGCCATAAACTTAGAAAGTTCACAATGATTGTTCATTTAAAGCCTACATTTTAATACTATGGAGAAAGCTGCTCTATAACAAAATTAAACTAAGAGATTGTTTCTCTTCATGAAGGCGCTTATCTAAGGAACTGTTCCGCTTAAAAAAACTGATTGAGAAAGACTTCAGGCTACTTTTTGTCAAAGTTCAAGAAGTAGATCCTACGGGACGCTGATGAAAAAGGCTTGCCTGACCATTAAAACCTATAGTAGATACTGGTGGGTTGTACCGCAGCAGTATCGGATTTATAGGGTTCCTGGTTATCAAAGTAGCCTTTAATCTTAAAAGTTCTTTCCAAAGATTTGAAATGATTTTCAAATTTAATCATTGTTCAGCCAGCAACATCCTGTAAAAGCCTAACAGCAGCTGCCAGCAACAGCACATCTTCCAAATCTACAGCATCAACAGAGAACTATCAGGCGATCTTCCTTAGCCTTCAAGTAGTCCGGCGACACAAAGTCGCGCGCGTTGTCGCAGAGTCGCGGTGTCGCGGCGGTGAGTCGCGCCCTCGCGCCGCCGTACGCACGTGCTGTAAACATTATGGTGTTTACACCATGCTTACAACATAGGGTACATGTTTTGTGCACTGTTTGTTTGTTTGTTAGATGTTGTTTCTGCTGTGAGGAGTGTGGGATAAGACCTGTGCAGTCCTATTTGCAATTGGATTAGTCCTATTAGTACTTATAAGTATTGTATTATCGGGAGTGTACGTCTATATGTACTTTTTTTAAATAGGTAATCTACCTAATGTCCCCCACTGTGGGTGGGTGCAGCAGGAAGGAATGTCAGGCTTTTTCTGGCTAAAACCCACCTAAGTTCATTCTGGAGCCCTTTGCGTACTGTCTTGGATAATCTTTATGCATAAAGCCTGTAAGTAACTAAACAATTAACTGAGTAGAATAAAATAATGTCATGACCTAAACGAGGAATCGAACCTCTACTTACAGTACGTTACAGATAGTCACCGCTTGCGAAGAGATAAACACTGAACCTAATAATTCATGAGAACCATTGCTACATTAAAGTATGATATTATGCTATCTGAATAGTATACAACAACAAAAATGGCAAAACAATCATTTTTTTCTATACCTACCAAACGAAGCGAAATCCCCATCTATTTACCCCCAATAAAACACAATTGTTCGAATAGCTACATTCGTAGGACGGATAACTTGTAGAAACTTGGCTGGACCCCTGCCCGGCACCGCTGGGCGGAGCGTGAGGATCACAAACATTGGACAGTCACCTTTGGCGAGAGATCGCGACGAACCGACGCCTGCCTATATTGGTGCAGTTTTAAATCCGTTGTTATAAGTACCTAAGATGTAATTGGGTAGCTTGTAGTTTTCTTTTTTCAATAATTCAATCAAGTTTTTCTTTACGGAAATCCATGACAATCATCTTTTAAATGACAATTATTTAGTTTTCATTCCGCGAAAAGTAAGTCCAACCCGGAATTGAATCCTGCATATGCCGCGGAATTAAAACTTAATATTTTTCCTACAGTTAAATAATATTTTTTTTTATTGAAGAACAATTTTATTCGTAGGAATATAAAAAATAAGTATAAAACTAATAAATTATTAATATTTTACAGATGTTGTTGTTGTGACTTTGTTTTTGCTTAATGGAATGTATGTGTTTGACTGTAAGGACGGGAGTAGCTTGTTAAAGAAAAGATGTTTATTGTTCGGTAATACGTTGAATACTGCCCTATAATTATTGAGTACATTCCTTATATTAGACTTACCACTACATCGCATGACTGGTTTTCTACAATACCAAACAATATTCATTCTATTAAAATAAAATTAAATATTTTGGAAGTTGCAAAAACAATTGAACGGCTCACGTGCAGATCGGGAAACGACAGATAGTGAGTTTATCTCCTACTTGTGACACATTCTTTTAAGCTAATCAGAACTACTCTAACTGAAAGCAAGTGTATGTAGATATACAAAAGATATTGGAAACTAGTCTTCATCCCAAAATCCATTCACAACTGACCCACGTGGGAACATAATTGGGACGGTGTGACGTTCCTTGCAGCGCCCTTCTGGTTGCAAGTTCCACGGCCAGCGATATAAAATTTACGAGCTAAAATGTAGGAGGAAACAAATATGCAGTGTTTGTTATTCCTTTATTGTCGTATTAGCATCGGCGACTGCGAGTCGCATGGCCAGACAAGTGGTTATTGTAAAAATGATGGGTTAATTATACATTAGGATATATTCGTATTAAGGTGTTTGTTAATATATTTCTCTATTTGATTTTAGGAATCGGTTAACCGAACTCGAGGAACTTGTGGCTAAGAAACACCCGGTTGCGAGTTGCAACGCTTGTCATAATCCCCCTTATTATAAAAAAAGTACCGGCTTTAGTACTAGGTTTAGACCATTAACTTTGTTCGAGAAGATGGTTCAAAGCTAGTACTAAAAGAGGTACTTTTTTAAGACCACGTTTTATAATACGGGGGAATGACTGCCTCCGTGCTTTAGAGGGCACGTTGTGGGTCCCGGCTGTTATTTGAACATCCTATACCTTCTTTACGTCTAGTTGGAATACGGAGAGTCTGACCACCAGTCTTATTAAGGTTCTCAACTTCATCCGGCTGCACTGGAAGCCGACCCTAATATAATCGGTAAAAGGCTAAGCACAGATTCTCAGCTTGAACAGAATTAAGTTTCCTAAGGAAATACCTACGGATACTTTCAAGATCCGACACTTACGGACTATGACGAAGAAAACTTAAAAAAAATAACTTAAACATTTAAAATGTCAAGACGTTTTTTTTTTTTACGTAAATGGTCGCTGACCAATATCATTCAGCTTTCAAAAACTTTTTTTTCAGATAACATCTTGCATCCTGGAACCCTTTACAAAAATCAAATATGGCGACAGCTTAATCATATTCCTTGAACACTTGTTTTAAATCACCAAAATGAGATATGCGTGATTCACCGGAGATGGTGGCGACTTCCATCCTAGCCGGGCGACTCCGGGCGTCTAGCTGTCGGGGCGCAGTCCAACTCGTACACTGATTTTATGACACAAACATTTTGTATGGACATTGTAATCGTAGCTAAGTACAGGTAAATAAGTACTGTTTTTATTTTAGAAGCTTTTATTACTAGTATTCATAATAATTACTGGAGACGGTACTAAAGAAGATGGTTACGAGTGTTGCCATTTTTTGGTCTATTAACGTTAGATTTTTTTTGTTTGTTGTTCAACTGTCACCTTAAGAGTTTGTTTTCCATTAGATAATTAATAATCAAGTCCCTTTTGTTTGATAACTGTTACATGTAGTACCTACTTTACAATAGAATTAAATACTAATACTGCATTATGCGATATTTTTGGCATGCAATTGCCTTGTTTTTGGCAATTTTTTTTTTGTTTTTGATTGTTTAATAATCTCAGATTTTCGCGAGTAAATCTATTACCTATCTAATGTTCAACGCTTTAATTGGTTGGTTTTCCGAAAGAAAAGAAAATAACTATAAAACAGTTCACAATTACTTTCGACCTTACCTAGACAAGATCGAATGCATCTCTCGAATTGTTTGGTACATTTCTACCATAAACAACAAAACATAGCGAAGTGATATAACGAAACTTTTCACATACACAAGTCCAATGAAACTGCTGAAATTAATACCAAAAACTATTAAGTTTAATGTATAAAGTTAATTACATTAGATATTTACAAAAAACATTTCAAAACAGAGAACTATCTGATCTATTCTGCTCTACTGCCTCTATAATGACATATAACATAGAGATGAAAACACGGTTGTTATGTTTACACTACAGGCGAGTTAACAAGCCAGACAAAAATGTCTTAGCTAGAATTTGAATAAATTTTCCAAAAAGCCCAATTTCGTTCATAGTAGGTATATCGTAGAAAACACCAAAATAAAAAGACCTATTAATATTAACTAGAAGGAAAACCACATTGTACGCCAGCTTATTACGCACAGCATAGTGATTCTCTACATAAACTAAAGACTGTATGTCCTTACCTACGTTTCACAAATAAATATTGATAGATTGATTGAAAAAGTTACTCTTTTCACCAAGTTTTAGAGGAAAACAAAAAATGTTTACGAAAACCAGTGTTTTTGCAATTTTTCTGTAGATCATTTTTACATTAATTAAATATGGTATTATGCTAAACGGTGGCTTGTAATGATTTATTCAGGAGCTCTCATCGATATTCAGTTAGTTTGATTTACGATACGGTTGCCGACAGTCACGGCTCGAGGATCCATCGGCTCTTAACCTGGTATGTAACTGTTCACGTTTCAGGAGATAAACTGTAGGGATTTGAGTGGCAATAATGACTAATTATAATGTCAAATAGCAACAAGAAAAAAATCGCACATTTAAAAAGCCTATATGACTTTTCCTTGAACCTAGGACTGCAAGTAAGCAATTGTAGCTTATCGAAACTAGATCAGGGTATGGATCTTGATTTATCTACTCTATAATTATATATCTGGATCTTGATAACGTAATCGGGTAGTTAAACGAAACTTTGATTGAATACGGAGCGCGAATTTTCCAAACCCGCTCTGCTGAAGAATACTCCCAACTACCTACCTCCGAAATTAGAGGTTTTCATTTACGTATGATACATATGTAGGTGTTCTTACTATTTAATCGGACTTTGTTTGTTCCCTTGTTGGTGCGAATTGGAATTTATACTCTTAAACATTAACAAAAACTTACAAACTATCTTTTCAGACCAACTTCTCCCAATGAAGTTACGAGTTCAATATCTTTGGGAAATAGTTTTCTACATTTCCAGATCGTTAATACGAAAACAAATAACATTCCGATTTCCATCGCACCCTAAATCAAAAATCCAATCGAAATTAAATTAACTTTAGTCTTTTAAATTCCTGAAACGCGTAAGTTTCAATTTGGAGCTCTTGGCCTATATTTGTTTCATATTCGACTTGCTAATGAGATCGCTCCTCTGCCTAGCCGCGATTTGATGCGATCAATCATTATAGGTACAGCATCAGAATGTTTGTTTGTTGGTAAACGTATTCCTATTAGTGGAAGTGTGAATTTGACGTCTCAAATTTAGAGCACTGTATTTGTGATCCCGAGAGGGCTAGTGGCAAAGTAACAGCCAAAGAAGTTGATCGATCATAAGATTAAGCAACGCTCGGTGCAGTCGGTCCATGGATGAGTGGCCATCATGTCATGACGAGTTCCTTCGTGTTTCGGAGGCACCTTAAATTGGTGGGTACTGGGTCGTACTCATCTTTGGCCCATGTCGCCAGAAAGCCTGACAACTAGTCTTACTATATAGGGGTATAGTGTTGCCCAGGTAACAGGCTTGGTTGAGGAGATCAGTTAGTCAGTCACTAAGAACAATGGTGGGCTCATTATCTAGATTTAAAATTTACTTGATCTCTTATATTATCTCAACTGATTGCAGTCTTGCACAGAAATCTCCGTTCTTGTGTTTTAGGTGTTATAGTTTCAAGTACGACATTTCTATTTTATGAAACACTTTATTTATCTCGGATTTTCATCAGATAGATAATATTGTCAGCAATGCCAGCATCCAAATAATTAATCAATAGTAAAACATAACAGAATTATTAGCACTAGCTGAATTGTTTACGTCTTGCCCGCGACGACGCGACGCACCGACGCTACTTTTTGGCGCCAAATTCAGGCGCCATCTTGACACATTCACATGATTCTTGACAATAAAAATAATTTGGATCGGTAATGTGCTTTCATTGATATTTAATAAGTAGCTCGGTTGATGCTATGATTATGTCTAAATGAAGTGGGTTGGTAAATAAGACTGTTTTGATGAAATTATTGTGAAAACAAAATTGGTAAAGTTCATTGATGCCTTGCTTTTGATGTTCTTTGGCCTATACATTTTTTTTATCAGAAGTAGGATATTACGAAGCCTTAGGAGATCAGTAAAGTAACTACAACAAATGAGTGGTTATGGTTACCCATGCAAAAATCTGCATTCAAGTTTTAAGTTTTTCTGCAACCACATGATTATTCTTTGTCTCTACAAAAAAGGACATATTTTCATGAAAACTAGATAACTAATAAAGAAAATATTATATTAGGGTCTTGTTCAACGCATCAGTGGCTCTGAGTGATGCCAAACGACCTTCATCTCGGAAAGTTATCTATTATGTACTTCCCTTTTGGACATTATTGACAAGGAATAGTAGAAAGTATACAATAGTATACACGGTATATATGGCACATAATTATTATTTTGGCCCATTTCCAAAGATCTCCTTGTGATTAATTAATTGTTTGTGTGTGTTAAATTAATAAAAGATACATACATAGGTACATAAGATTTATTATTCTTAGAGGTAAAATAATTTTGTTTTTTTTGGGTTACAAGGATTTTTTATTATTTTCAAGAAATTCAAAAAGTCTTGCCAAGGTTATCATGTTGACGTGTTAACCAGGTTTCCAGGGTTGAAGAATTCCGATATGCAATCATTCTATGTAAAACACTGGTAACTAGTCTACTCCGCTAAATAGTTTGGGAACAGGCTAGGCAGATGATTGATGTGCAAAGTGAAAACTAGGAGATGTTTTTACTTTTTAAACTAATTAGCAACCTATGTAGTATTCTAAGTAATTAATTATCTGTGTAACTGGACACCATCCCGCATTGGGCACAGACGAAGTCACAGGCAAAAGCCACTCAGTCATAAATAAAAGAAAAGCTATAGCTGACTGAACAAAGAAAAATGCGGAAACCAGTTGAAATTTAATTCCCAGTCAGTGAGTCAGTGGAATCCGCAGTAACCTAACCTAATGCTTCTGATTATAGCCTTACAGTCATTTTCAATTTAGAATTTGTATAAACATACTTCTCATTAAATAAGGTGATTAAAAAAATCTTTCGTATATTTTAAGGGTCAACCTAACTATTGGAGTAATTACGGAAATTTTTTAGGCACTTATTATTTAGCAATTATTTCAGAGGTTTTTTTTTCAGTAATTGCTGTGTCTAAGTTAGGCGCGGCATCGGGTTCCAATCTTCATCTATTTTCTGGAAGGCTGCTGCATGAATAATAGGTACTCAACCTTCGTGTCATTACAACATGAGCACCAGACAGGACAAGGCGCAGTAAATTGGTACTTTTAGGCAACGCTTGGCGCGATCGGTCTGTGGATGGGGTGACCATCTTGTCATGATGAGTTCCTGCGTGGTTTTTAAGGCACATTAAATTGGTCGACTGGGTTGAGCAGGATAGATAAGGAGTAGCTCTACGTAAAAGACGTACTAGTCTGCATCCGGGTGGACAGGAAGGAAAAGGCTAGACAGATAATCATTTAGTTTGGTGTGATTATTCCATGTAAGTAGTTATGCATACATATTACGTTATGGTGACATATTCATTAATTATCATTTGTTACACTAAACGATAATACCTAATCTGTTAGCCGAGTCCTCAGATTATTTCTAACCTACCCCACTATCTAACTAAAAACATAAATAACCATTACACTTATCAGCTTGGCGGCTAGATCAAAAAGAATGGCCGATCGCATTTCAATAAGTTAAAGCAAATCATTTCTATTTTTAGCGATGACGTATTTTTAAGTATACCGGATGTCTTTAGGGGAGTATTTTCAACCCCTGGCGGCATATCGAAGGATCAATATCCCCTCCTAATTTATATAATAGTGTCACAATGCAATGCAAACATTCAAAAACTGTTGGACAGTGCTGCAGGGGCCAGGAAGCGGGCGGATTTAGAGTTATGTAGTAGTCTCTCCATTAGGAGATTTTTCTTAGTTTATTCTTTTGTTTATAAATTCTTAGAGTAATTTTATCAATGAGATTTATGAGTTCATATTCATTACCTCAGTAATATGCATTGTACGACAATTGATTTTACAGACGCCAGCACCTCTTCTTTTTCTCCTGTGCCTCTCCACTGCTAGAGGTTGACCAGCACATCAACCTACCTTAATCTATCAAATTGCTTTAATAGATTTTCAAACTTATCACAATACTGGAAGGTAATTTTTTTATTTTATTTGGTTCGTAAAATTTTACAGATCCGGGTAGGTTGACCTGCTAGCGTCTGTATACTCAATTGTAGCAAGGAACACCACTTTAACATTTTACATTAATGCTATGGTTATGATGCACTTTTTTTAGCTCTGTATCTGATAAGTGTTAACTACATTAGTCTTTTAAAAATATCAACTAAGATAAAAATGTGACACAACTTACAGGATACAAGAATTTATGTTATACATTAACAGAACACAACCATACTTAGACAGTCACCCTGAGTTCTACGAAAGTGACGGTGATATGCCCCCAGAAATCGTCAGTCTACATCCGGTAGCTGGCAGTCGTCAATATCTTACCAGTGTTGTCAACTAATTGAAAATTGTCTCCGTAAAACAAAATCAAAATCAATGAATTCCCTCTAAAACTTCCAAACGACTACGTTCGCAATTGGGATATTTAAAAATGATAATAATTGTGAAAGTTAAGAAGTATAAATAACATTGTTATTTAGATACCCTAAAATACCCTTTTTAATTTAGAGCAACTCGCAGTTCAGCGTATAGTAGCCAGTTTACTGCTAAACCGGACGGGCCTAAAATACCCTTACTTTATTAACTTCTTTATGTAGTTTAGTAAGTACCCCAAAATTTTGGAAAACCCCAGAGTTGGCATCACCAGTTCGTGACATGAACTCGCTTCCCGCAGGTTTCATGGCCACGCCACAAAGCGCCGCCGCGCTCGCGACGCAGCCGGCGCCGCCGCCGGCGCCGCCACGACGCAGCGATTGCTCTCCGTTTATTATAAACAACTACAGTCACCTAATATTGATTATTTTGGTACATTAGCTATCGAGAACATGTGAGACACGAGATGAGAGGGGTACGAAATATTGGAGGATGAAGTAATAACGTCGGCGGCATAGATAAAAGAATTTCAAATTCACTTTGAAGGGAGCTTTCGGCCATTAATCATATTCATAGTTAAACTACTCAGTCTTTCCTATTTTTCTTATCTGCCTAGCCCAAGCTATGTTCGGGTCAGCTTCCAGTCTTAACCGGTTGCAGCTGAGTACCGGTGTTTTACGTGGAGCGACTGCCTGTCTGACCTCCTCAGCCCAGTTACCTGGGCAACCCGATACTCCTTGGTAAGACTAGTTGTCAGACTTTCTGGCTTCTGACTACCCGTAACGTCTGCCAAAGATGTATTAATGACACGGAGAAACTCGTCATAACAAGATGGTCACCCATCCACAGACTTTACTTAGCCACGAGCTTTCCTATTTTCATATAAACAAAATAGTGATCGCTACTTACATAAAAACAAGTATTAAGTGTATGTGGTAAGCGGACTCGAAGATTGACCGTTGGCAGGCCATAGCGTCCGCATTCCTGTAGCCGTTGTTGCACCCCGGACAGACAGACAGACAGTGCATTTACATGTGTATAATCCTACATACGACATGTTTATTGCCATTAGTATAAGTAGTACTCGTTATGCGCATACGCAAGGACTGTGGGTCAGTCAATATGGGAAGTAAAATTAAGTGTTAGTCGGTGCGGGTTCGAAACCTTGCATGTGTTTTGGACAAACATCAATTTTCAAACATAACACAAAAAAACAATCTTTTATTGTGGATTACTTAAATATTTTTTAAATATCCTCACACAACAGGTACTGACATTGCTTCGCTGGATTTTAAGATTGGGAGAGTGAATGTTAGTTTCTACTTCGCATCGCACTCATTCGACTGAACGGATTTTGCTAAATCTAGGCAGTAATATAGTTACTACTTACTTTTTTACAGGAAGCGGGTAAAACGGATGGTGCAAGCCAGTTTATCATAGAAATCCACATTCACTCCATCTAAAACACTGGCATTCAATAAACTGAAAATCAGATATACCACTGCCCGAATAGAAGTGAGTAGTAAGAAGTAAGGGTCCGGTGGGGTTCCAGATGGTCATTGGCGTCTAATTTTATTTTCAAACTAAGTATGAAAAAATAAATCTGCTTTATTTCTTTGTGGATCTTCTGCTGCTTATATGCTATTGTGACTACAATCATGAGTTCCTGTGGCTGCGATTCCTGGCATGGACCACTAGCTACTTATGTGTACAATGTAACTGTATTAAGCCCAGAAGATTCGTCACGACTGGGAAAAGATGCGAGAGACGAAGATGTGACGAGGAGGTCCCGTTATTAAGAAAATAGCCTTCCATCCCCGGATTAACCTTGCCTATCTATCGGTCTGTTATTTGGCTAGGACCTTAGTGGTCAATACCTATCATAATGCATGTAAATGACAGCAGCTGATTAAAATTCTGCTCGAGTTTGTCTCATTATTGGAGGGTAATGCTCCTGTTGACGCGACTGTGGCCGTAACAGTCTATCAGAGCTTGTTATTGTTTTTGTGTTCAATGGATTGCTTATTGGTAAACGTGGATATAGTACTAATACTATGGTAACACTATTTATAGGCCTCTGTAACTCTACCTGATGGCATCCAGGCCGATTGTCGGCTACGGCGGCCATTCTCTTTTAAGGAGATCAGCCAGCTGCGCAGGACATATTATAGTGCACAAGCATTGGCGCAGATACAAGTTCACTCTCTATTCCCTCACTCTCATAATCCGACATGACCGGAGAGAGATCAGGAGCAGGACTGACATTTACGTGCTCTCCGATGCACGGGTGAATCAATCACCAACTTCCAAACTCCAGGCTGCTTTATGAAAGATCGCCTTTATAATAGTAGTAGGATTCTCAAAACCCACAAAGCGATTTCGGCCCGACCCGGGTATCGAACCCGAGACCCCGTGCACAGCAGTTGTGCCTTGCGGCTACTAGACCAACGAGGCAGTCTACTCTACCTACCCTGTTATTGACAATAGTGTAGCAGGATTTCGGCTTTTATCAGTGAGGCAGAACTATAAGAATTTATGTATTTCCCGCGGTTCAAGAATTTTTATCTACCGCATGCTGTTTCAGTCTTCACCTAATTGCATAAAAAATACTTTCTTTTTGCGAAGTCGGTTAAATATACATTAGATATTGCAAAAAATATCCTTGTGCTTTTTGTGTTCAGATGTCAATTGTTACTTTATAGCCAATGTTCACATTATCAATTCTAGTTGTTAATTAGCTACAAAACTCGCCTGCCTACCTCTATATGCTAATCTCATCTTCCCAATAAACTTATTATTCTTTCTTTATCGTTGACTGCCATTCATGTTGTATTCAAATTATGCATTTCTGAGAATAAAGGAGCAGGTCGGTCCGGTTATAATATCTTCATTTGTTTTGTTTTAAGAGCCGCGGTCGGGGAGGGTCAATCAAATATTTAGCAACGTGTAGGTAGGCAAACATATCATGTTTTTAAAAAAAGAGATAAATATTATCTTACACATAAAGTGAGCTTTGATTGACCGCCGTCATTAAGAAGTTTAAAAGTATAGTTATGTGAGGATGAAACTATGATATTGCAGTTGCTGCTTGCCTAGGTGCCTGCATAACCTGTGCAGCAACATATTTATGTCAGGATATTACTGCCTGCCGTAGGTTATATCACAATTTTCACCGGATGAAGTTTGGCCAAAACTTGGATACCTACAATGCAATAAGTACAAACCTTAGGCCTCAGTGTCACCTTAATTGAGTCCTCAAAACATCAGTTTATCACACAGTTACGACAACATTATTAAGGACATGTAACAATAGGCAATAGAGGTGGTGGCCGGTCCAAGCTGCAGGAACAACAGTCGTGGCGCCTACTTATTTGTGCCCGGTGCCGCGGAGCCGCGACGACCCGCCGCCGGCGGCGCCCCGCGGTCCACGACAATGTTGGGATGCTGTGTTGTTGGGAGAGTAGCGGGGATTGGGGCAACTTTCGACAGGTTAGGGTTTTTGTCTATAGTTTGTTGCGACAGGCTGTATGGAGGCAAAAACATCGCTACACTGATATATTTGGAAGTAAATTAAACAACACCTTAACTCTTGGTCGAGATCAAATTATACCTTTTAAACTGATGCATTAAGTACCTAGTTTATCGTTGATAAATTTTAATGTGAATGTAAAATTATAAACCACGTACATGCCAATTTGTATAATTAATGTATTGATTTTTAAAACCCTTGAACTAACAAACTGGTCAATCAAGAATATCTCTCTCGTATGTAAGAATTATCGGTGTCCGCTCCCGCGCCCGCTCCGCTCGTCACACTGCCGCGGCCTGCCAAGAGCCCCACTAATGATTGCTCATGATTTATTTGCCCAGCTTATTTTTATAGTCGCCCGATTCCACACGATGATGGAAAGGTGTACGGCTCCATTCTTTTTACCAGTCTGCCAACAATTGTGCTTGTAATTTTTAGGACATTGTATATTAAGTAAGAAGTTAGTTCTGTTGCCAGTTCTTATAGCGCCGTTTTCATACGAATTAGTAATTTATTTACGTTTAGTGGCTACTAAATTACTTATTTCGGTATCATGTGGTGAATTTGTAGCCTGGACTTTGGAAAGTATTTAGAATAAAGATTTAAGTTCTCAAAATATTTATGCCAACAGGCAACTACATGAACTGGCTCGGTTTTTTTAATGAAAACTACTTATGATATGAATCTTCCTAACATAAAATACCTTTATCAAGCTTTAGCGGAATGTATGTAGATTCACTAAACATTCCTTGAAGGCTCGCTTTGCCTTTACAGGCATTTTCAACGTATCGCCATATTTAGGGTGTCTTAAATTCTATTGTTAACACCATCATCATCATCTCGGCCATTGGACGTCCACTGCTGAATGTAGGCCTCCCCTTTAGATCACATATACATATTATACTGGTAGGACGCGACCAGCATCCAGCGTATTCCAGCGACCTTTATAAGGTCGTCTGTCCATCTTGTTGGTGGACGTCCTACGCGTGCTTGCCAGTCCGTGGTCTCCACTCTAACACTTTTCGACCCCGATTGCTAACACCAATTTAAAAAAAAATCCTATCTAATTGGATACCTACAAAACAGCCTGACTCATTCCTAATCGTGGTCTTAACAAGTCGCGCCGTTGGTAAACAAGTTCGATAGCCGGTAAGCAGTTACATGGCGCCCCACAGGGGGTATTCGTCAGAGCTCATCAGTTGACATTTTGGAAAAGAAAAATAATTACGGATTCTTAAGACATGGTTCATCAACAATATTTAGATATTTATCATCTCGAGTTCTGGGGTCTTTGGATTTTGTAGAGTTAAAAATAAGAATAAAAATGTTTCTCTACCCTTCAGGCGGGGAAGTCTTCTAGACTGAATATTCGTTGGCCGTTCTCTCTAAGAAGATCAGCCAGCTGCGCTGGACATATTATAGTGCACACACATTTGCGCAGAGACAGGTGCACTCTCTATTCCCTCTCTCATATAAATGACCGGAGCGGTTCAATGGCAATATCGACATTTACGTGCAGTCCGGTGCACGGGTGTATCACTAACTTCCAGACTGGATTGCTTTATGAAAGTTTCTCGGCTTCTCAAGCGATTACAGCCCAACCCGGGAATAAACCCGAGACACAGCATTGAGGTATCCAAAATCGCAATCATCAAATACTTTGTATACCATGCCACACGACGCATTTTTAGCGGGGCTCAGTGTCGTGTCCGACACCTACTTACTACTACTCACATAGGCGGCGGCGCACTAAGTAGTTTTAAGGCATTTAATAACTCTGCATGAATGATTATAATACTATTACATATGTACATTTATTTATTTATTTATTCCTCCCTTCCTCTACTATTCTCTTCGAGTACCCTGCTTGCTGAACTGCGTGAGAGCATTAATTTATCAACAGGAAATTAAAAGCTATATGCGGTAGTTCAGTGTAATAATTAAAACAACCCAATACATCTGTTTAATTTATTAAAGTAAAAATTACTTATCTAGTATTCCACGAAACAAATATTAACATTCTCCTTTAGTCTGTTTCACAAATAAAACAATTTCCTGCCGTATAGACACTGCGACCTGCGAGCGTATAGGCGGGATGCACACTTGCGACTTACAAAACTCTTCAGAATTCTTGTCCACTACTAAAAAAAAATCGCAAGTGCACATCATGCATTAATTTAAAGACATCACTTACAGAATATTCAGATCTCTGTACAAGAATTTATAAAACTTCTGCATTAAGGAATATAATAACAACCATTGTTTATTAGAGTTAGTACATTTGATAAAATTATAACTAGACACATAACAGATCGCTAATTTCAAAGACTATTTTGAAAGTTTTTATTTTGGCGTTTCTATTATATATTTATACTTATAACTTGAGACTGCCATTTTGAAAGCTATTCTGTTATGTGCCTAATATTTTAAAAATGATTGCCGCAGTGTCTAAAACAATCCTGTATTTATATAGTTTGTGCGGGAAAATAATGCAAAAAAAAAATAATCTTCCGTAGAATAGTATAGGCAAACTAAAACATTTTGTAGTAATGGTACAAAAATAACTTTGGACCCGATCCACTCCAACGCACATTTTATATAATAAAGTGTCTATAGTTTAAATAGTTTTAAAATCGTATTATTATGTTTACAACATCTATGTACCAAGTACATAATATGTTTTAGTTCATAGATGTTAGGTTTAGTCGAAAGCCAAGACGATTAGTTGGAGATAAAACCAGTTTAAGCCAGTTTTTAACGCGTCTTTGGTCCGACTAATCGCCTATCCACTTACAGCCTTAATTTCAAGTCTTTAGTGAGTTATTCCATTTTATTTACATATTTCGTTGTCGATGTCATATTTTATACAATAAAATATATTTAATTAAGTACATTTTAATACGCTAAAAGTTTTGTGAATTGAATTTCAGAGAGTATCTTACTAGATTATTAAGCTGGGTACTCACTTAGCAGCGTAGCACGTAACGTATCAGATACGGTATCAACCTGCAAGTGGGTACGGCTCGTCCACGGTCCTCCGCGTAACTAGCTACGAGCTGCCGGATCCGCAGTGCTCGCAACGATGTCACGCCGACAACATGTCTCAAATGGTGCTGCGTTCATTTTCATGTATAATATTTTAGATAATTATAAAAGCCCACGTCGATTTTGGCAAAGTTAAATTTTTTTTAGTAATGGATATGAAGAGATTAGTGGACATTTCAAGAATTTCACTCGTATGTCGAGTACAGATTTTGAGTATCTAATTAATTTAATTGGACCTCAAATTGGCACTAGAGACACGTTTGAAGCTCGCGCGTACGTACTCACTACACAAGCGGTTGTGACGCCGTCCACGAGCACACTGCGAGCCGCCTTTGTGTTCGCAGTGAAACCGCCACTCGGCGGGTCGCTGCGAGCTTAAAGCGCTCCGCGCGCGAGCGGCTCGCAGCGGCTCGTGCCTACGTACTCACTTGATACCGTATCTGATACGCTACGTGCTACGCTGCTAAGTGAGTACCCAGCTTTATGTTCAATCCTTTTTCGTGGGAGAAGAGGCCTGTGCCCAGCAGTGGGACGATAAAAAGGCTGTCTATATTAATATTTTTAACCACAAAATCACGACTTGTTAATATATTAAGATTAGATGTGGTCTAGTAAAATACTTTCAATGACAGTGTGATTAAAAAGTGCATTGTTCCTTGTTCCTATGTTAGAAAAACTCACTAAAGAATAAATGTACAAAATAACACTACTAATATCTCATCTGAAAAAGCGACATAAATTTAATTGTCTTTCGTAATAAACCTCACCAATATGGCGTAAAGTATTTTAGTCGAAAAATTCTATATATGTATATTCCAAACTTGTTAAATAAAACTGTGACATTTAGCTTAATCTAATTATATTTTTGTAAGACAATCACCAAAATTTATACAAGTTTTTAAGGTATATCTTATATTCCATAAGATATAAAATTAGCAGGTCTGCCTAAAACTTGACTGTACCACATTATTTAATACTAATTGACTGATATAACCATTTTGAGATATCATTCCCTCTCAAAATATATATTTTATAAATGTAGTATTTTATCCAATTAAGTCGGAACTGCTAATTATTATTAAGCCCATCACAAACTTAGCTATTCTATATATGAATATACTTTACTATAATATATATTATAGCAAGCTACCGCACACTGAGAAATATATATTTTGCCTTCATTAATTGATGGTCGTCCTATACAAGCTGTTGTTTTGCATCCTCGTCAAATTCAAGGACGTAATTATGCTAATGATTCTCGATCCAAATCAACAATAAAATAGGTAGGTCATTTTTTTTATTATTTTTCCTATCCGTAAGTGTGAACTAGGCGTATTTAAAGGCGGCGCGTCTGTAACTAGCCCTATAATCGCGCGTCCACACGCACACAAACGCAAACATTCATACACAATGCATACGCAACGATCATTCACAAAAATCGTAGGTAGTCAATGCCACCCCAACCAACCACGGCGCGGGCGCTCTCCCGCGCATGCGTCTTGCCACCACAGCTTGCCACGCTCCCGCACGCGGCCCCTCGCACCCGACCCAACAGTGTGTTTGATGTCGCCGCAGCGAGTGCGTGTTTTGCAAATTCCGCTCCTTTGTGAAGCCATAGCCGAAAGTGCAAGTTGGCGGACAATTACTCTAATGTCGAGTTGGTGGAAATGGTTCGCCTGTATGCCATCAGTGGAAAGCCATTCGGATGTTCACGGAAATGTTTCGCAACATTTTTATACTAAGTAGATCGGGATAAGTGTTATTGCCGATCCTAAGCCCGTTAGGTAGGAAGGAAAATTTAAAATCAACCAATTTAATCCACAAATAAAAACAAAATCACTACGAAAAGTTTAGCTAAACGATAGGAATAAAGCAAAACTTAAATTTTATTAATCAGCTGATCGCAAGTCAGTGAACTTTATACGGCGTCTAGTGTTACTGTCATTAGTAAGATTCCCTATTATACTCGTACTGATGCTTAAAATGAGTTAATTACCAAACTAAAATGTGGGTGATTTTCGAAATAAAATTAGGTAAAATTATTGCTACCGGTCGTCGCAAAGGTCATTACTCGCACTCAGCTGTTTGTCGTTGCGTGCGTAGAGTGCGTAGCCTGCGTAGTTGGGTGATTCGCTTAGTTTTGTATTAAGGTTTCAATTCTGAAAATCTGTTAAATTTCAACAACAAAAAAAAGCGGCGCTTATTTGTTATTTCCCGGTACAGTACTTTCAATCGATTATTTATGTCTTTTATGACAGCCACCTGAAATTTGACGAGGATGCAAAACAACAGCTTGTATATGCAATTATGTATATTTCGGTATCGCTTGGTGACGTCACAGAAATATATATTAAGGCTGCGTGTGCGGTCACGCGTAAATTAGTACAGAAAATACATCGTAATATGGCCTAGCTATAAAAATATCAATATATATTATAGCTAGGTCTGTGACGGGCGCTTATGGTAGACTGAAATAGTAATATAATGAACTAACCTATCACTTATGTATTGGCATATCATTTGTTAAAATTATGAGTGAAATGGATGAGATAATTTTCCATTTCGATTTAAAATTATCTCGCGACAAGTCGGTAAAAAGATACTTATGTTTTTGAGTTCCGTATAAAGTACGTGTTGCATTTGCCCACGATAACTTGTGTGTACTAGTTTTTATTATCCTAATAATGTACTTGCGAAATGACAGTCGGTGTTTAAATTGGAGTCAAAATTCTAGCGATAAGGGAGACTCACTTGAGAAACACTGTTCACACCGCTCTTTATAATCTTGATATTAAGACCCTTTACACCCTTCGACTAAGGATATTCAGTGATCTTTTCTGGCAAAGCAAATCAGGAAGAAAGTGAACCAAATCTATGAAAGGATAACATTTTAGTTGACAAAGAAATCATTAGCTGCCGACATGCCGTATTTTTTTAGCCCAGCTAAGAATTAACAAAGCTACTATACATAAGACAGTATTTATTTACACTCTAAAAACACAACTATCCTTCTGAGCAGTTGGATAAAAACAATTCTAACGTGATTACTAAGCTTTTAACCAAGATTATCGAGCTCACTTTCCTGTGTGTTTCCTCAGCTGCCGCTTATCGCCGTGACTTTGTTCAGTAATTATTCCTAAAGCTCCTGTTGGGCTTGAAGCCGCCGCCACCACCGCCGCCGCCGGGGGAAGAGTTCAGGAACAACTCGATGTAACGGTGATCCATGTTATTCTTGTCGCGTCTCATTGCCTAAGAAATAGAAGGCTTGTTAAATTCTATGTATACTATACTGACGATCTGAGTAGCAGTCTTAAGTCTGCTTTTTGGCCATTGTATTGGCAAAGAACTGGGTTTGATTACTAGGCTGACCGAAATCGCTTTGTGGGATTTATAAAACTTCCACAAAGAAACCCGGAGTCTCGAAGTTGATGGTGATACACCCTTGCATCGTACGCACGTAAATGACGGTCCTGAGCCTGTTCTCTCCTGTCATGTCTGATTGCCGTCCCATCGGAATTATGTGTCAGAAATATGGCCATGACATTATTACTTGTAGCACTTATAGTCCTATGAGACGGCAATCAGACATGATTGATCATTGAGCACAATTTCTTACTCACCCTCATAGCATCCTCATGACATTCAAATTCCACGTCAGCCTCACCGGACGGCCTGCCGCTGTTGTCGTACAATATGTTGATGTTCATGGGACGGATCGGCTTGAAGAACTGCAAATACAGGAAGTGAAGGATACAGGATCTGTCTACTTATAGGTTTAAATCTAGTATTTGAGCTATTTTCACTATTTTTATATGGCTATTTAGACAAATATACTTACGTAAGCAATGTCTTGTGGTGAAGCCTTGAAGGGCAATCCGCGCATGTGCACACAGTGGTGTCCGCCTCCACGACGGAACCCGCCGCGACCGCCGCCGCCACCATATCCACCGCCTGCGACGAGCAAACATGTTTTATTCATTGTATGTATATGCAAAGATATTTGCCATTTCCCAAAAAAATATAGATATAAAGAATTCATTAAATGAAATGATCGAATTCAAGTCGATGAAGTCAAATAACCGGAATATTTTTAATATTGACGAATTATTGCTCCATTTCGCTCTATGGAGACATATTTCGCATGCAATTTACCGGTAAACTTTATTACGAATATTAAACCATGCACCCTAAGGGTCGGTTCATATCTGACGTAAAATACGCCGAGCGTATCATCAGTCGTACTAACGTATCAATTATCATCAATTGAGTGTGAACGGTCCAGTGTTTTTCTATAGATTTGTCAGTTCTGGCGTTACGCGACCGATAATACGCGACGCATATTCTTTTCCGTTAGATATGAACCGACCCTAAAAGCAATAACTTATTTATTACCTCCCAACCAAAGCGAGAAACCACCACCAAGAAAAACTCACCCCTACCAAATGAACCTCGTCCCCTGCCGCCGAACCTTCCAGAAAAGCGATCGTTCCTATCATAGGGCGTCGGCCTATACCCTCTAGATGAACGGAACCCGCTCTCGATACGAGCGCTGTAGGCTCTCACTTCGTCTGCGGAGCTCAGGAACACTTCTATGTACCTGTTGGGGAGAAGGGAAACCGTTAATGGGAGAAACTTTTTTTGGGAGAATTTGGGGAAATCGATGGGGTAAAGAGAAGCGTCTGTAAATGTGTGTAAATATCAATAATTGGCTAGTTAGGGGTTTTTTTCTGCAAAAAGAATTCATTCAAGTATCTTTTTACATTTTTTTTTTTTCAAATTAATATGTTACAAGTATGTACAATTCGATATTTCATATCCTAAATAGAATTATTTAATTTTCTTTCAGTGTTGGGGCAGAACCCTGTTCAATTTTATATTTTAATCAGTAAAATTAATTAATATTTTCACCATTCTACGCTATTTCCTTATCAAATTTTGTTAAATCGGGAGTTATCAACTCCCAATTCTAAAGGTTAATTAGTCGAGTGTTAACAAAAATCAATTAGTTCTATAATGTATTTATATGATTCGTTTTTATAGGAAAATTTTAAACTAAAAATGTTGTTCTAACATTTTTTTTTGATATGCAACAAACGCCTAAAGGTATGCAAATAATTATTACAAATTACAACAGAAGTGTAATATTTTTTGTGTTTTCAAATAGATGAATCTTTTACATAGAGACCATATTTTACACCTTTCTTGAAGTTTGTTTACTGCTGAAAATGCTAAAGTAAAACATAGAAACAAACTATAGTCCTAAAGTACATATAACCTGAAAAACCCTTATACTAACAAATACCACGTTTAAACGTAATAATATCATAATGTCGATCGCGTAGTCCGTGTTGCTCGCTTCGTCTCTTCTCCCCGCGCCCCGCTCCCCTCGCCCCGCGCTCCCAACCTCTGACAACTCAACAACCAATCACTAGGAACACCTCTGAATGCCACCTTTTGAGGATTAGTCGTGAAGATACGGTAGTAGATCTGTTATATACCGTACCTAAGCAAACTATCCAGCCATAACACTTTTATGTTTAAGTCAGTAAAAGTAATAAATAAAAAAATAAAACAAAAATGTTCAAAATGGTTGCCCATTAAAACGCAGTTTTCCGTCAATTATTTTGTCATGACGTACACCGCTAGATTGTTAACTTAAACATAAAAGAGCGAAACAAAGGTAGCATTAAGAAAGTGTGCAAATTGAAAATCTTTCACTTTATTTATACATTTTGTCCATTGGAATGAATCCCAAAAATTCAACTATTACGCCCACCATTCTGTTACTGGCCATTATGATTTTTACCATTGTCATATTCCATTTAAATCTGACCAAATTATGCTTTGATTGTCCAAAAATAAAATAAAACCATACAAGTAGACCAATAACATAGGAGGTCCCATACTTAACCCACTACACCAAATATAATATTGCCTCCAGTGTTTGTTTACTGTGATGGGTAAATAGGTGGATTCTGCAAACTTTAATTTTTCCCCTATTTTCAATAAAATATTATTACATTGCTTGTAGAAAATAGTTATTTTATCAATAAATTAATTTGCAACCCGAAAACCATTGTTAGTGGCATATTATTTCATCAGCTAGAAATATTCGGCATAAGCATTACTGGGTCTTGTTTCTTTTGAGATTTGGGTTCCAGACATTGTCATATCGGCAGATAAAATTGCATAAAGTATCCAAAAGCCGCTTCAGCGCCACGGTGAAAATAATGTGACATCTCAGGAAAGTCACAGACTTCATTATACTAACAAAATTTACAATTCTGCTATATTTTTTCCTATTTCCATCCTAAATCCCCACCACAGCATTAAGTCAAACCACGGGCACATTGTAAATAACTTTGCCCCCCACCTGTGTCCTATTTTCTCCCTGTCCCTGTTGAGCGCCTCTTGTGCGCTCTCCTTGTCTACGAAGTGAACGAAGGCCTCGCCCGAGGCCCGCCCCGTCACGTCGGAGAGTAAGTGGACCCCATCCGTGGCGACCGACAGGCCTGCCCCACCCGACGTGCAAATAAAGATCAGGTTATATGCCAAGTGGGAGATGGTAGCCAGCTGGGGGTAATTCATGCAGGGTACTGGCTATTTTATAAATTATTTTGTGTATAAGGCAGTATATTCATTTAATGTATGTTGAATATATTTTATTCTGCTTCTGGCTGTCAAATACACAGTAACAGCAATTTTGACTTCAATATCAAAAAGGAAAAAATTACGAATTGTTATAGTAATATATTATACATTTTTATTTTTCCGTTTTAAAATTGTGGTTTTACCCACAGCGCAGCTACCAAAAATACCTAACAACCCCACATTTACGTGATTTGTTGTAATAAAAATTAATGTTTTTGTTATTTCTTACCGTCAAAGAATTGGATGACTTCCTCTTTATTGCAGCCAAATGGCAGGCCACGGAGCTTGACAATACCCATATCATCAGACACATTGGGTATGCCATCAAAGCCACCGTTTTCAGTTTGGCGCATGGCATTTATTGCCCATTCCATGTCTTGGCGGTCAGTGGAAAAAACTGAAACAAGTGAGGACAAATTTTGTTTTGAATTAGCTCATCACTTGAGGAAATTAGTAAGAAACTAGGTAAGTTTAAATGACTACTAGCATGGCAATTGTTTTGACATTATTATTAGTATGAAGAAAATGGGGAAAATTATCCTAAATAATTAAATATTTTTTCAATGTTTTTCCCTAATTAAGTCACATAATAAGGGAACTTCTTCCCTATCTGGATGAGTACCTAAAGTAGCATTTATGTTATTTTGATGCATAGTGGCATAGTGCCTATTCCTCGAAATCTAATCAGTAGTGTAGTTCAGGGTTTCAGTACATAAATATTTAACTTTTAATTTTATACATAAATCTAAACTCACCTTCAATGTACCGTTTCCCCATATTGTCTTTATCCTTCTTGAGAGCTTCTTCCACATCCTGCTGGCTTTCTACTTCAACAAAACATTCACCTGAGGGTCGACCTGGACGTACTTCAGTTAAATGTACTCCTAAAACAATAAATAATTATAAGTAACATTTTAAAATCCTGGTGGCCTAGTGGTTAAAGCACCAGCCTTTCGAAAATGAAGGTGCGGGTTCGAATCCAGGTCAGGCAAGTACCAATGTAACTTTTCTAAGTTATATGTAATTCCTAAGTTTATCTTGAACACCAATGACTGATTAAAGGTGAAGGAAAACATCTTGAGGAAACCTGGAATATAAAGTCTAAAATCACCAACCTGCATTCAGCAAGTGTGGTGATTAACGCTTGATTAAGCGTTAATCAATTTTATTAAAATGTTAAAACGGGGGTATTTATTTTCTAAGAACACAAAAAAAAATGTAAGCACATACTCCATTGCATGATAGAATTGTCTAAAGAGGCATAGCGCTTATCACATCAGCTGTATCAGCAGGATATCCTACAAATTGTTAATCAACTGTAATAAAATCATTGTATTGTATAATGATAGCTTTTTTGTTTAAATGTACCTATATTCTCACAAGATGGGACCATCACAATGGTTCATTGTAACATGAGAAAAATATTCTTGTACAAGCAATACCTATACATGCTAGCAAAAATTTAATGTACATTGGTACAACAAAAATAGGCGTAGGACGGAATGACCGCGCGACCTGTCCGACTTTCAATGAAAATACAATTTTAAACGTATCACAACAAAAGATAAAATCTACTGATTGCCTAAACAATATACCGTCTAGAACGCTTTCAAAATAATCACCTTCTTTTAACGACGAATTTATTACTTTCATATTCCAGATTAGCATACGGTACGTGTTTTGGCCTGAACTCGCCAGGGAGTCTAAATAGTGTGCTGTTTATATACAACATTAACCATTGCCTTCAAGCACTAAGAGATGAACTTTCAGCAGGGATTTAGATAACCGGCATTTTTGATAAATGAAATATTGCAATTTGGGCAAAAATAAAGCTGCCATCTTGAGATGTCATACCAAATTATTCAAACCTACAGATTAATGGATTCAGTTTAGAACAGCTTACCTTCCTTGCCGTTATACACGTTGACGCCCCTGAGGAAATCGAGGACATCTTCCACCGTGGTGGAGAAAGGCAGTCCGCGCAACTTAATAATGTAGCTACTATCCCCAGAACCCAACATCGCTGCGAATTAAACACAACCACCTCTCAAAAATACCTTAAAATTGAATTACCTCAAAAATATCAAATGTAAAACCACGGTAAATTGCAAAATTTAAATAGAATTTTCGCGACGAGCGTCGATCACCCGCTTCGCTTGGTCGGCCATTGAATAAAAAAAAATTGGACGGAACAGTTCCATCGATACGTTCCGGAACCGTTCCACAAGTATAATAAAATAATTATTAAATTATTAATAATACATTTATTTCAGATAAGTTAGATCCATACAAAATATTCTTATTTTTATTCTTCTATTAAAATGTTCTTCTCTTATATAAACAGACAAGGAATAAATGATTTTTTAGGTGGATAGCTTAGCACCATAGCACAATCTAAATGATTACTGTGTTAGTCTGTAGATTAAAATACGTTTGCCCTAGGATGAAGATCCTTACTGATACTTTTGATACTTATTGGTCCTAGCCTAGCGTTTACCGGTACAGCGGTATCAATCACGGAACAGAAAATTAAATTAATTCATTGTTCCGTGATCTCAATCATTATTCAACCTAGATCTAATCTAACCTAACCTGACCGGGTAAAACCTGACCGATTTGTATAAGCAGGTATAAAAATCACCTTAAATAGTACCTATCTATTTGAGTTGATTTTATTTAAATTATAGTCGACTATCATCAATTTAGTAACATAGATAGAAATAGTAACACTTTTGTCAGATTCAATTTGACAGTACTAGATTTTTTTCTGCTTCTTTCTGCCTATACTGTTTGTCGCTGTGTCGATTATATTGACTTTCAGTCCGCAAAATACTTAAATTATAGGCCCACATTAACGTTGTATTTTAGCGTGTATGTTTGATGGCATATCTCTAAACTTGATTTTCGTTGTGTAAACTTCAAGTGTGATTAATTAAAGTGTTAAAATGACGGTGGACGGGGATGAGAAAGCGGTCCGGTCTCGCGTGTTCATGGACATATCAATAGGAGGCTTGCCTTCTGGCCGCTTGGTTTTCGAGTTGTTTAATGACATAGCGCCGAAGACTGCGGAGAATTTCCGAGCGTTATGCGCCGGAGACTTGGGCATTGGAAAAAATACCGGAAAACCATTGACCTATAAGGTTAGACGAAAAAAGATTCATTACAATTTGTAACGATGTTTATTTCTTTATGGTCTACTTTCCTGATGATTCTGCTACTCTGTAGTTCTGATCATCAACCTATTGAGGACAGTAGTGTAAAACGAAACAGTTTGACTATAAATGGTCTGTTTCAAACAGACATTACAATATGCAAGACTTTGGTTGTCTTAGGCTTTTGTAGATTGTATGTTTTTATATTAATCAGGCCTAATGAAACACCACACCTTATTACATGGTTGCAAGAAGTAGGGTGCAACAGTTGTAAGACCCTACAAGTTTGAAATACAAGTTATTGATTCTTGTCCACAAATCAAACAACAACAAAAATTTACGCCAATATACTCTAATAGCTGCCGACATGCATGGTGTAGCTATGTGGCATAATTTGCTTTACCAACTAGCCAGGTTTATAATCTCTATAAACTTACATCAATAATTTCTAGCCTAAATATTGTATAAACACATTTAGGCAGTTTTATCATGAGTGTTAACAAACCAATTTGCCTTCTAACTGCTTATTGAAGATTATTATTGTTATTTTCTTCCACAGGGCATGCTATTCCACAGAGTGGTGAAGGACTTTATGATCCAGGGTGGAGACTTCACTAACGCAAATGGAACTGGTGGGGAATCTATCTACGGTGGTACTTTTGAAGGTATGTTGGGTCCTGTCTGTTGCATAAATATTACATGACAGAAAATACTGATTCTGCAAGATAAAACCGATTATATTTCTCTGAAAGGAGAAGGAAACTTAGGTCCATAATTAACAAATTGTTTTTATTTTTAAATGATCCATCCAACTATCATATTCTGCAAAAAATATTGCAATGTGGATCTGTGAGTCTTTGATTGAATTTAATGTATTTGTGTTATGTTTTCAGATGAGACCTTTGAGCTACAGCATGATCGGCCATATTTGTTGTCTATGGCAAACAGGGGCAAAGACACAAATGGTTCCCAATTCTTTATGTAAGTTGTTGAGGACATGGGTAAGCGGAGTTAAACTCTACATAGTATTAAAAGTCACATTTTATGTATTAATACCGTTTAATCTGACTACTAAGAAGTAATATGTTTTTCGCCCATATCTTGTACGTATGAATGGCATATTCTTTATTACGACATATCCTTGAATCTGACGAATTAATTGAAACTTCTTGGATAAGTGCGATTAAAAAAATTATATCATGGCCACTGAGAATATAGCAGATTGAATAGCGGCATAGATTGAAGTTAAAAGATTTTCTTTCTCATCTGCAATTTGGGTATCAAATTGAAGGGCTTATCATGAGGACTCACTTGAAATAACAACATCATGTACCTATCTTTATTGCCCAAATAAAATATGTATTTCTAGGTAAGCTATCTAGCTCACAAGAAGATATTTTTTTTTACTTAGTAAGAATAGAACATATTTATTTGGACCTATGACTACCTGGTCATAGCTAGGTGTTTTAATGAACTTTAGCAATAGATAATAACAGGAACACATAAATTTGCAATAGTCAATTGGAGTGCATCACAGGAAATATGCTGTCTAGTTCTAAAATATCACCTCTTTCCATCTAAACAGTTCAAAAGTCAGGCTGCATTATCATCATCAGCATTTTTACTGTCCCACGGTAGGGCACAGGCCTCTTCTCATACAGAGAAGGAATTAATCATCATGCTTGTTCAAGGCAGATTGACAATTTAAGACTTTCAAATCCAGGTTTCCTCGAATTGTTTTCCTTCACCTTTACTCAGTCATTGGTGCCAAATATACACTTGGAGAGTACATATAACTTATGAAAGTTACATTGGTACTTGTCTGACCTGGAATCAAATCCACCCACTGGTACTTAAGAAACAAGTGAAGGATCTGTGTGAACGCCTGTGCATATTTCACAAATGAATTTTGTCTTTATAAGATCATGCCTTGACCAAGTCTGGTAACTTGATCAGTAGCTTATTTACTGCCCCATTTAGACCATACAATGAAGATTTGGTCATTGCTTGGGTTTTGGTCACATTCGGGATTGGCGATATTTGAGAGGAAAATTGAGTGCATTTGTTTTATAAGATTGTAAAAGAAATGCATACAATTTTAATCTCATATCTTCTACACTATAGGATCTGTAGTAAAACTGTACATAGGGTGTCCATACTGTTGTGAAACATGTTGTGTATGCGTTGTGTAGAGGTCGCTGTCGGCGGCCGCGGCGCCCGCGCAGCTCGCCCGCTATCATTGTTTGTGTTCTGTGTGTTGTAGAACCACACAGCCGGCGCCGCATCTCGACAAGTGAGTATTTTTATAGTTTATTAGGTTCTAACTAAAGAAAACTAAAGCCATGTCTGATACTCTATTTTTCTCCTATGAGCCCAAAATGGGCAACTTGGTTTTATGAGTAAAGTCAAAAACCAAACTTCCTTCCCATTATGTAGAATTAGACTGTTGATTAGTGTCAATTTTTGAGAAGCAACAATTCCAGATTTTTGTAAAAGTTGTTAGTAGAAGCACCCTGTATTGACTAATAGTTTCAAATAATACAAGATTATTCTGTTTGTCCCGCAGTGTGCACGTAGTGTTTGGTCACGTAATCGGCGGCGCGACGCTGGTGCGGCAGCTGGAGGCGCTGCCCGTGGACCGCAACGCGCGCCCGCTGCAGGACGTCTGCGTCACCAACTGCGGACAGCTCGTCAGGCTCAGCGGTGAGTGACCTTTATTCATGATAACCCCTCGCATGGTAAGTGCTTGGTGAATCATAGTGCGACTGTGAAGTTTGAGAACATTGTATGCTCCGTTGGGGATCGGTTTCTATGTGGGTGGAGAGTCAGTTTCAGTGCATACTAATCGCAATAAACAAGTTGTTGTTAGATCAGGGTCATGTAGCGAGATCATGCACCCCTGACAGTATGCATGGGGTATGTCAACATGTCACTACCCATGCTGCACAGGCCAGTACTGGTGTGGGGCTGCGCAAGAATTTAGATTGCGATGAGACGCCGGGAGGGTTTCAGCCGGTAAGAGTCTGGCACGCCAGGGATAGACAGGTAGGCGGATAGAGTCCAACAGGATTTCTCCCAGTAAAAAAAGCTCATGTAGGGAGAATAGGAGTCGCTACAAGTTAATCTTTAGTTCTTCAGTTCTTGGCATTTCTGAAAATTTGCGGTACTTGTCAACGCGATTTTAACCTTCATTATTCTTCCATAGCAAAGAAACGTAAACAAGAGAAGGAAGAAAAAGCGGAGAGCGATGCTGAGTCTGAGCACTCACATAAGAAAGATAAGAAGAAGAAGAAGGACAAGAAAGAGAAAAAGAAGAAGAGGTACGGATTACCAACTACTTTGTTAGGCCCTAAAATCTCGTGATGAGTGAATCAGTGATTTCCACTTTTATATAGGGTGTAACAAAACTAGTGCACCATATTTTTACAGGTCATCTAGAACATGCTAAGGATCATGTTCACCACAAAAAAGTCATGAAAAAAACAACATATTTTATTAAATTTATCATCACAGTCGCCAAATTGTACGCCTAACGCCGGTCTCTATGAAGAAGCTCGGTCGTTGAACCCTTGGCCATTCAACTTTTTTGTGGTAAAAATGATCCTTAGCATGTACTAGACGACCTGTAAAAATATGGTGCACTAGTTTTGTAACACCCTATATAGATTTACTTATAAATACAGAGTTTAAAATATCACTTGATTCCAATTGAATGAACAACTACTAATTTATTTATTAAAACAAGTGCTGTTAAGAAAAAGGTTTTTGAATGCGTCATCGATTCACACATGCATACAAAAATTGTTTTTTTTTTTTTTATTGACGCAAATAGTGGTTCCGGGTCGGAATATTTATGCGTGAGATAAAAGTGTTCTATTTAAATTAAAATTGATAACACAATCTTAGAAAAACTCCTAGAGTGATATTCAAATGAAATAATAATAAAGATTTGTTGTCCTTGGGTACATTTCCATGGTGTATACAGGGAAAATCGTCGGTTTTGCGTAACCATTACTTTCATTAAAGTTGTCTCAAAAGGGCTTCAACATGTTGGCTTCGGCCCCACGTACGCCTTCTAAAAATCCGGGACTCTGTAGTCCCGTGGTCTAGAAAAGATTTGTTTCAAGTCAAATGAAATCATCTTTAGTGTGGACTGTAGGTATGTGGACTTGTTCCGAATTATCTCGACTTTTAGCGCACGAGGTTGTTGCCATGTGGAATATCGGTATATGGTTATCATCGTTCAGAGCCTCGATCATCATCAGGAGGCTCTCGTAGGGCCGCTGGGTAAAGGGGCTGATTCAGAAGACGGTACTCCTTAAGACGGCGCATATTGTGAAGAGGTTTCTATCTCTGGAGCCCTAACCACCGGTAGCTTAGAACCTGTTCCGAAATCGGAGGCCTCACATTTTTTTTAAGTTTAAGTATTTTTTAGTTAAATATTTATAAATGCTAATTATAGGTTAATAAATTAATTTAGGCCTATAAAGATTTGTTCATTTTAATAGTTTTTATCTTATGTAAATCTTGTGACATCTAAATGATACTTTATTAAATTATTATAAAATTACTAGCTGCTACCCGCGACGTCGTCCGCGTGGGCATTAGAGTTCTGGGGCTGATTTTACTTTGCAAAGTTTGGCGGACATTTGACTTATGTTTTCATATCACAACAATACACACGCGTCGTTTACTAAGACTGGACATGCAGGTGTGCCCTCCCGCTGCTTCTCGCTCTGGTCTTTGTCTTAGATTGAACTGAACTTCGAAGGTACAAAATGTGTATATTGTTGCGGAATACATTCTGAACCTATGCTCGTATAAAATAATGTGCATATTATATGTCGTCACTACTTCAAATAATATTAGTCACTTCGAACTTACATTGCAGGTCGATCACTTCGAGGTCGATAAAGTTGGTTTAGGCACTAAGTATAACATAATAATTGCTGTGCACGACGTGGTATCGGGTTCGATTCGGTCGAACCAAGTCGGACCAAAATCGCTTTGTGAGTGTTAGGAAACTGAAAAAGCAGCCCGGGGACTGGAAGTTGGTAAAGGATACGGTGAAGCAAACGGTGGGGATGCGCTCTGCTTAGGAGGAGCACCACCGTGTCCTTACAGAGGCGAGCTTTCGCATTCGGCCCTGGTCCAGGCCGTAGTCCGGAGCATGAAAGAATGGGAGCGGCCGCCTCCTTCTGCGAAGCAATTATGCTAGCGAAGGAGGCGGCGGAGTGGTTAAGGAACAGCACCGCTCATTCCAGCCGAAGCGGAAAAGCTGGTACTGGTCGACACCGCGGGCGCCGAGTGTCGAGGGACGACTTCCAGTATTAGTGTTTAATCTATGACTCCCGACCACCGTAGGCGTGGGTCTGTGGGCGGTGGGTTTTGGTTGGTTCACCGTCCGTACGTCTAAGGACGACAGCCCGTGTCGGCTGCGCGTTCTATTCCACGCGCTCCTCGAAGATATGTCAGCAACATGGGCCTCTTAGTTACCGTGGCCCTGGCATACAGGGATCTCCAGAAGGCACATAGTAGGTTTTAATCAGTAAGAGTGACACTTCCTCCATGCTGGTATCCAAGCCATGCTGCTTTGTTACGTGTAACATTACCCCAGACTGATATTGTATGAAGAAAGTACAGCACTCCTTCTTCGATCTTAAATGACTAACTTACCCAAAGACAGATTTTTTTCTCTCATCCTCTGTCCCCGATTTTGAGTGTTATCTTGGAACTTGAATAATCAAAATTAATACTTGTGACTACGATTG
Source organism: Heliothis peltigera (assembly GCA_958496145.1). Classification (NCBI taxonomy): domain Eukaryota; kingdom Metazoa; phylum Arthropoda; class Insecta; order Lepidoptera; family Noctuidae; genus Heliothis; species Heliothis peltigera. Next base: position 572,530 of record OY292332.1, read on the forward strand.
TAGACTGGAAGACACCCCAGTATAATTTAATTTTATGAAAATAAAACTATGAACTCCATCTATGATCAGCTATAATTACTAACAATGTCAGATTGTCAAATTAGATTGTTTTGAAAAGCTAAAGATGGCGTTAGGTTGAAACTTGCCTTAATACTTTTGTCTTTAAATTATTTTTATCTGTCGAAATAACATATGTAGCATGTTTAGGTATATACTTTGAACTGAAAAATAAATTTAAAAATTTTTAGCCCGGTTTAATTGTATGAAAAGCTTAACTCCATCTATGACAGTAGGTAATAACTATTTACCCAGCTGGTACAGTCAAATTTGCTAAATGTGTTGTAATTAAAAAGATATAGATGGCGTCTAGTTAAAACTGACCAAAAATGCTTTATTGCTCGTCCCCCTTAGTTAATAGCGTTATAATATATAGCCTATGTGTTATTCTGATGTATAAGCTATATTGTGGTAAAGTTTCATTCAAATCCGTTCAGTAGTTTTTACGTGAAAGAGTAACAAACATCCATACATCCATACATCCATACATCCATACTTACAAACTTTCGCCTTTATAATAGTAGTAGGATATGTATATTACTGAAATAAATACATTTAATTAAGTAGTCCCTTATGTTTTTTAATAATTAAGATAAAACAGTGTTAATGTACTCCATAGACATGGTTATGCGTATAAATTGAGAATTTATGCTTATTTATTTTGGGAAATTAATTATTAGATAAGATTGACCTTGGACTTCTTATGTGTATAAATTCATTATTATGTATATAAATCAAGTAATTCGATATTATTAATTATTGCCTCACTATGCTTGTATACAAGGGGTTAGAGTTCACAAATTAGAACAAGCAACTTTTTCTTTTAGAAACCTTATGTTTTTGCAAAAATGTTTATCTATCGTTAAGTCCAAGATTTTTATAGCCGAATCCTGGTGTCATATTAATTGACCTTACAAACTGAAAAAACGAACCCAAAATAAACACAATAAAATATTACAGGCGCCAGTCCGGCTCAGGAGATGAGGACGAAGAACCTGAAGCACCTTCTCACCCCCTAGTATCTACCACCAAGATAGACCCTAGAGAGATACCCGATGTGCCAACTAACAGGTTCCTTATGAGAGGAGGGAGGGACCAAGATGATCAGAGGACGGACAGAAGGGATCGCGAGAGGTAATGTATTGAGCGAAAGTTTTAAGTGAAGAGGAGCTACCTAATAGGTAATCTAAAAAAACAATTTTGGCATAAAGTTGCGCAATTTTTTTTTTGCGCAAGGATGCGCAATTATTTTGCGCTATTTGTAAAAGAGATGGTGGTGTAAGTTTGTGTTAAAGAGTGTATTTCTTATAATAGTATAGGTTAGCAATTGTTTCGGAAAATAAATGTCGTATTTTAATTTTATTTCACAGTTTCTGTCGTTTTTTGATGTAAGTAATAATATTAATAAGCCATTATTCCTTAATATAAGTATAAATTAAGGAATAATGGCTTAAGTATTACTTTGTGATTTTTTTTTACGTTAATCTTTTACTCTTTATTTTTCAAATATCTATGCAAGAACATCGACACTAGCAAACCCCACTATACCTACTACTGTGTACAATTTTTATGGCTGGATTTAACCTGGTCATGTTAAAATATTTCATTACTTAATATTTTTCCCCAAGGATGAGGTATCGCGAGAGAGAACACCGCTCGTACACTCGCAGTGGGCGGGTCATTAAGGGGCGGGGCGTGTTTGTAAGTAAACCATTTATAACTATGTTAATGGCATGGCATGTGTAAAATATTACCGATTGGTGGATATTGCAAAAGCGGGCAAGACAGTCTGTTCTTGGATTTTCTTGGTTTGCAGTTTTCTTTGTTAAATTCAATTCAATTCTTAGTTAATTCGTCAGATAAAAAAAAAATACTCGCGGTTCTAGAAAAATAAACACCTTTTTCGTCTTAATCATTTCACAATTTTAGACATCAATCAGGAAACTGCTTCTTGTACTAGGGTAAAATATATGTTATATAAAAAAAAAAATCTGTATGTAAAAATGCCCTTTATTATAAATAGTATTGGTATAGTATAAAACAATAATACTTGCAGCGTTACCGCACCCCGTCTCGGTCTCGGTCGCGCTCCCGCTCGGTGACCCCGCCCCACTGGCGGCAGGCGCAACGACGTATCATCAAGCTGTCCGAGTTTGAGGTAAAGTGAACCTTATTCATATTTGCTTAAGTTATCTATTGCAATAACCTGTTAATGTTTAAAGAAGATCATACGAAAGAAAATTAATATTATTTGAAACTCCTCTGATTTGCAATAGGATCACAAATCGAAACATTTACAGCGCGCTGAGCAAGAGAGGTCTGAGAAGGAACACCGAGAGTCTTCTAACAAGAAGGAAATGGCAGAACGGCAGAGCCGTGAGTTTACTTATAGGCTTAGTAAAACATAAACGCACATACAGTTACATTTTGATCGGTTTAATCTCGAGGATCGAATCAGAACTTACATTATTTATTCACACAGGTGTTAAATTAATGCGAGTAACTAAAAAAGTATGTTATTAATTTTTTAATTTTAATCTTTATCTATCTACATCACATAAATAAATAAATAAACTAATCGATAGTGTTTCATGCACCGGTTCGACTCTCCACGTCATTAAAACAATCAAAATGTAAATGTGTATATTGGATGACTGGTAATTAGTGACAGATATTTAAATACGTGATTGTACTCATGATTACAAACAACTTTGCCAAAGAAACTTTTTTTTTTGAACTGTCGGTCACGAATTACCGGTCACCCTATGCATATATATTTTCAATAACATACTTTTAGTAATAAAATAATTTTAGTAGTAAAAACTTAAATGCATAAAAGATAAATACTTTCATTTATCTTTGCGAATAGACAATTTATGTTAAGGTAAGTTCTAGTTAAAAATCAATTAAAAATAAAAGCATGGCAACACTTATATTCTTCAGGTGAAGCTGATGGAGGCAACACTCCGGTCAATGACCCAGAGGAAAAAGAGGAAGGGGAGTGTGATTCTACCATCGGTTAGTACTGGGGTGTAACGGTGGTTGGTTTATAGTCTTACTGACTTCCACCCATGTCTCGAAGGAACTACTGCATATGATAAAGACATATTTATATGTTTTCTGTACTATTCCGATATAAAATAATGAACATCACTACATAGTATAAAACAAAGTCGCTTTTTCTGTCCCTATGTCCCTTTGTATGCTTAAATCTTTGAAACTACGCAACGGATTTTGATGCGGTTTTTTTAATAGATAGAGTGATTCAAGAGGAAGCGTATAATAACATCGCATTAAATAGTTGAGAAGTACTGTTATTTTTGAGTTGAGTTTTTCTGTAGTGTATTTAGTATCAGCATTGCACCCGTGCGAAGCCGGGGCGGGTCGCTAGTTAATAATAAAAAAATAGGTATATTACTGCCATATCAAAATCCATTCAATGGTTTTTGTGATGAAACAGTAACAAACATACATCCTTATAAAGTTTCGTGTAAGTAAGTAATATTAGTGCAAAATACGATATTTGCATGTCAGTACATTTAAAGTCATTTTTAAACTACTTCTCAAAAAGAAGCAGGTTCTCAATACGACTGTGTTTCTATTTCTCATTTCTATTTTTTTTTTTTCATTATTTATTTATTTAGTATGTTATAAGTTAACAGATAGTCCAAAGTCCATCTTTTGTAAGTAATAATAAAAGACTAATATAGAAAGATACATATTTCTATGGAAATATTAACTTTTACAGGTGATAAACTCACTATTATCATCATAATATAAATGTTCCATATAATGCATTATAGCAGTTTTTCAACAATTGCTTTTCTGTTACTAAGAATTCTGACCATTTCAGACCGTTCTCGCCATGAGAAGATCGATTACAACGCGTTGGACTTCGAAGAGGACATAGAACATGACGGTAATTGCCCCACCATCTGCCCAATTTTGCCCACTGCTGGACATAAGCTTCGTCTTGTGTGTATTTTATGTCGTAGAATTGGATAATAATATGTTTGATAAGAAATAGCTTAATAGCAAGTGTGAGGCGTGATCATATATCTTTGTTTGACTTAGAAAGTTTAAGTATTGTTATTATACTTTGATTAAAATGTTTACCTAAACACCTTTGAATTCAAAGAGAGAGAGAATACAATTTCATAGCTGGTTAAAATATTGGTAGGTAGTTTTAATGATGTGAATGTCCCAATGTGTGTAATTGTAAAAATAGATGTATTGTTATAAAACAAAACAATCTGATTGTTTATTAAAATGTAATTATTTATCTATCTATTTATTTTATATATTCTATCGTATATAACATATTTTTATGTATTCTATAAAGTTTTGTGTACTTAATTTTTTGACTTTTATTCCAGACAATTTATAAGTAAAATACATTTGTATATTTTGGTTTTATTTATATGGTAATGGTGCATGTTTAATACATGTTTATTCTAAAATTTTAATTATATTTTTCACATATCTTTATGATATATGAAAATGATAATGAATTGTTGTCTGTTTCTCAGAGGAGTCTTCCCACAAGCGAAAGGCCACAGAGCGGGCCGACCGGCGGCGGGCAGCGCGCCGGCCCACGCCCGACAGCCGGGCCGACATGCTCGCGCTGGCGCTCGGCGTCAACCCCAAGCATGACCAGCAGAGGTCTGTTGTCGACATACTTACATTATACATCTACAGACGCCAGCAGATCAACTTACTGACGGTCAATTTGTTCCAACCAATTTGATATTTGACAGATTGTTGTAGCTTGATGATCTGGCGTCTGTATCTATACAAAATTGACTATGACCAATATGATACCATGATTATAACAATAACATCCCAAAACTCATTAGTATTTTACAAAAAATACAGATGAATAAAATATCTGTTCATTCATTATATCTCTGAACCCTGAAATAATTGGCTGAAAGTATGATAAAAAAACACGAATATACGGACAAAAATAATGTTTTTTTTTTCAATGAAATATCGTAAATATAAAAATATTTCGCAATATAAGTAAAAAAATTAAAATTTATATACTACCTCCCGTATCCAGATAAAAAGTACCTTATGTCTTTTCACTGGTTATAGACCATGTGTCTACCAAGGCATAATATAAAATAATATCTTCACCAGAGACGCAGCGTTCAGTCGCGATAACCGCGAGGGTGTCTCCCGACGTCGCGAAGGTTTGGCGTCCACCGTCGGCTACGCAGCGCCGAAGCTATCCTCAGCTATAGCCAACGTGTCTGAAGGCCTGGCTAAAGGCCACCATGACGATAAGGCTAAAGATGATTATGATCCCTTTAGTCTACTAAGAAGCACGTTTAATAGGGGGGAGAAGAAGGATCAGAGGTATGTGTGTATCAAAAATCTTTAATAATCTATACTTATAATAAATCTGTAGAGAGGTCAATTCTGTACATTGAATATATTTTCAAAATAACTATCAGGGGGTGATAAGTGATCGATACTGATGCCAAAAATGCAATCAGTAAAATTTTTGTCTGTCTGTCTGTCTGTCTGTCTGTCTGTCTGTATGTTATTAATAGGAACAAAAACTACTGGACGGATTTTAATGAAACTTGGTACAATTATTCTTCATAATCCTGGGCAGGTTATAGGATACTTTTCATCACGCTACAATCAATAGGAGCAGAGCAGTGAAGGAAAATGTTGGGAAAACGGGAGAAGTTACACCATTTTTTATGTTTTCGTCGCGTGTGCAGCCTTAATGGTTAAAGCTACATAGAAATCATGTATGACGGAAATGATCTACATAAAATTATCTAAAAAAAAACCACAACAGCATATGTCTATCTTTAATGGTTGACTCATAATAACACGTATAACTCCTGATAGTTTACCAGTTGGGAGCTTTCTGATTATTTGTTATTGATTTGTTTACTCTTATGTTTATTATAATCTCGCTCATGCCTAATTAACAAAAGATAACATTATAACATATTCTATAAAAAAAGAATCATAGAAATCGGTGTAGAAATACCAAACTTATACATAAAATCGGTCGGTAGGTATAATAAGGCGGGAGGTCCGAGCGCGAGCTTCTCATCCCGACAAAAGTTAGGCTTTGGTAGCGGTAATCGACATCCACACTGGCGTAGCCGCGGGGGTCCTCTATTGGTTATATATCAGAACAACACATAGACTACTTTTTGTCGCGAAAACCGACATCCACGCGGGCGGAGCCGCGGGCGACCGCTAGTACATGAATAAAATTATGGTACAAACCCCAGCACAACAAGCTACTACTAACTGTAAAATTTCCTTAATAGATTTTCAACTTTATCGCTGAAACACATGGTTCAAAGTTGATTGGGTAAATTTGTCATTTTCGCTAGCGTCACTTGTGGGTGCTTGATGTGCTGGCGTCTGTACCTAGGAATTTTAATTAATCAGCCCTTATACTTTTGTATGATAGTCTTGTGATTTCCAAGTTTCAATATAAGAGGGCCAAAATGTTTTTTTTTTGATAATTGTGATAAAAATATCTCATACTACATCATTATTCAAAAAATATAAATATCTACAGGAAAGACGAGCGCCCCGATCGCCGTGACGCGGTCAAATCACGTTTAGGTGAAAAGGAAAAAGACAGAGACGACAGACGCGATCGCTACAGAAGCGAGAAAGACGACAGGGATCGTAAACATTCGGAACAAAGAAATGAAAAGGACGACAGAGGTCGTAAACCTTCTGAAGCTAGAAACGAAAAAGATGAAAGATCTCGTAAACTTTCAGAAAATAAAAATGACAAAGAAGAAAAACTTCGGAAACTGTCTGAAATGTCTGAACCAAGAAACGAAAAGGAAGATAGACAGCGTAAAAATTCTGACCATAAGAATGACAAAGACGATGATAATAAAAGGAATGAAAGAGACCGGAAGACTTCTGAAAATAGGAATGAGAAAGATGAAAGGGTTCGTAAACATTCGGAGCAGAGAAGTGAGAGGGAAGATAGGGATCGTAAACATTCGGATTACAGAAGGAATGACCGGCAGAGGGTTGAAAGATCTGAGCAAAGAGACAAGAGCAAGGAACGTGGTAGTGAGAAGAGTAGAGATAACGACAGGAGTAAGACTAGAGATGATGATAAGGATAAGAAGAGGAGACGTTCGCGCACGCCATCGCCGGCTAAAGAGAGGTAATGTGGATTAGACAGTTAGGTATGCCAACATAAAACTTATTTATTCGATTTTTTACCGCCATAATGCTGTAACGACTAGCGACGGAGCATTTAGTAATATAAAAAAAAAATGTATAAACTGAAATTATCTATAGATACACCTTCATTTGACAAGTGCTGAAAAAAATTCTTTTAAAACGTGTTAAACGTCCGTTTTACTTTTTTTTCAATAACTCCAATAATGTTAAACATAAAATGAGGTTAAAACTTTTTGAAATACTCTCAAAAATTGTGGAAAAGCAGTGAATAAAGTACTATTTACTTCTCTTTACTAAAATTTTGTCATCCGTTCATTATAGCTTAAATCTTTGAATGATTTTTAGATCCAAATCTCGCGAGCGCAAGGTCTCGGCGACAGAGACTAGAGAGAAGAGTGGGGAACGCACCCCACAGGACGAGGACAAGAAGAAGGTAGGTGTAAGTATACGAACAATTAGATTAGCTCAAGCTACATGAGACTTTCAAAATTTCCTAACCAACTTTGAACCTTATGTTTCAGCGATAAAGTTGAAAATGTATTAAAGAAATTTGAAACATATTGTAGTATTTTGATGTCCTGGCGTTTGTACATAGTACTGCAAGGTGATATAATATTATAGAAGACGAGCTGTTTCCAGCGGTTTCACCCGCATCTTTGGTTACTGCTCCGCTCCCGTGTGTCTTAGCGTGATAGTATATAGCCTATAGCATTCCTCGATAAATGGGCTATCTAACACTGAAATAATTTTTCAAATCGAACCAGTAGTTCCTGAGATTATCGCGTTCAAACAAACAAACTCTTCAGCTTTATAATATTAGTATAGATGATCAATGAATACACAAAATCATTAATTCGTAAAAGCCTGACAAATATTTTTTTAAAACTAAAAACGGCCCCTAAACGTCTCATAGCTAGGGGTCGTCTTCACCACATCCTATGTCGTATCGCTCTGGAAAGAAGAAATGGTGGAACAAACTCCCCTGCACCACATGTCTATTTTTATGGTTCAGCCGTGACTTTAACTTTGGCAAATCCACAAACTTTCTCTTGTATCCTCTAAAGTATCCTCTTTCATACCTGTCCCAAACCATATAAACTCGTCTTCTCCCCCCTAACGTGTTGAATTCCCCCTTCAGCAGGAAGAGGAACGCAACGAGGCCCGCAAGGAGTTGATGGAGATAGTCCGCCTGATCAAGTCGAGGCAACGCGACAGGGAGAATAAGCAGGCAGCTGGTAAGTTACAAGGAGGGTCATTTGATTTCCAAATTGAAAAACGGCTTCTAAAAGTTTGATGTCGTAACAACAAATAAAAATAAATAAACAACAACAAATACTAAACTATACTATAAAATCAATATTTTTTGCCAATATGATAACCGTTGCGGAAGCTTTCGTGCGCGAGTCTGACTCGCACTTCTCAGTAATCAATACCTATTAAAAAAGGAACATTACTATTTTACTTCTATAGGCACGTTAAACTGTAAGTCCCGGCTGTCATTGAACATCCTTGGCAGTCGTTACGGGTAGTCAGAAGCCAGTAAGTCTGACGCCAGGCTAACTAAGGGGTATTGGGTTGCCCACGTAACTGGGTTGAGGAGGTCAGATAGGCAGTCGCTCCTTGTAAAACACTGGTACTCACCCGAAACCGGTTAGACTGGAAGCCGACCCCAACATAGTTGGGAAAAGGCTCGGGAGATGATTCTATTTTACTTCTATATGTTATATAATTTTTACTTAATTGTTATAATATTGTATTGTCTATAGTCCAAGCGAAGAAGAAGCACGATTCGTCAGACTCGGACAGTTCTGACTCAGACCACGAGAAGAGACGACGACGCTCCTCCGATAGGGATCGCAGGAGACGGAGTAGCTCCAGGTAAGTTTCCTTGAAGTATTACACATTGAACGAAACACTAATATTGCTGACTAGTTTGTTTGATTCATTGAACACATTGATCTCAGAAACTACTGGGCCTATCTCTGAATATTACTCAGAAAAGTGTTCATTCAACTAACATAATGATTGCGTTTTAATTCATCAATATTATACTGCTTCCAAAATCCGCCTATACCCTTCGATCAATGGGCTATTTAACACTAAATTATTTTTTCAAATCGGACCAGCAGTTCCTGTAAACAAAGAAACATAAAAACAAAGTCTTGAGCTTTATAATTTTAGTATAGATTTTGCCCTCAACCATATTGAAAAAACAATTAAATGCAACGGGATCAACCCTTGGTGCCGGCGCTGTTGATGATAACGCATCCCCCGCCAACCCGAGTGGACCATGAGAGTATCTCTAACAAATAGGCCAAAATGAAGTATTAACCTAATACCCAGTATCCCCGGCAGAGGGCGGCGCTCGAGCTCGGAGCGTCGCACGCGCAGGCGGCGCTCGCGCTCGCCGCGCCGCGACCGCCGCGACAGGCGCAGGTCCTCCTCCCCGCGCTAGCTGTTGTACGTGGCTTATTATATTATGTACCTTACAACTTATGTAACATTATATGAATTAGTGGACTCATCGGCTGTATCTTAAAAGTAAAATTAATATCGAGGTGTAATGAATTAATTTCTTTGAGCTTCAGTGGAATTTTAAAATAGTGCAACACATATTTGGTTAACCCGTGATTTGACGGCTGGTTAGGGTTTTGTTATCGTTATACTTGCATAATGCAACCCACAGCGTTCAATATTTATTTTACTCCGACTTTGATTTATTCACAATTAATTACAAATACGGTCAAATTCATAAACGATTTTGAGTTAGATTTTTTTCCCGGACTTAATATAAATATTTTGGAAGTAAAACTTAATTGTTTTATTAAATCAATAGATGGTATCACAAAATATCTTAAATTGACTGCGTTTCCTTTTGTTAGTCATTGAAGCAAATTTCTCAAAACAGTTTTTTTATCTGACTGTTAGTCATAGTGACTGTTAGATAGTCTTGGTTATTTGTGTTCATTGATTTTTAGAATATCGCTAATATAATTAAGTTGTACAAGTATTATGTACCTTTTTTATTTCTAGGAATGTGGCTATAACTTGTGCATGAAGATTTTAATTTGTCAGTTAGATTTTACAAAATCAAAGAGTAACGTAGATGTTTTTAACCTTTTGACCGCCACGTTATAAAAAGGAAGACGTGCCCTCAGCGTCAAGCTAAGAATTCATCCATAAATACCTACAATATAGCAGTGAGTTTGAAATTATATCGATTAAAACTGACTATTCATTTTTAACCTGAAAAGTCTGTCGTGTAGTCGTGACCGTGGCATCGTGTCATCTATACGTGACGGTCAAAACGTGAAGAAATTTCTGGGGTACAATTTTAATATTTTTTCGAGGAAATAAGAAGTCATCGATAAATATAGATGTATAATTTTTATATAGGCTCCCTCTATTTTCCATTTTTTAGTTTTAAGACATTCAAATCGTGCGCAGCTTTTTGAATGCGCTAGGAACGTATAACATTGAAACGGACTTATATGTATAAGTCAATATATGTTTTTTTCCTTTAGTTTTAATAAGAACTTAGTACTATCCATGTTTTAGTTAAGTTGACGATAAGTGTGTGCTATTATCAAAAAAATAAAATTTTAAGTTCTGTATTGATATAAACGTGTTTTAGTTTTACTCGTAACATATTTACAGAAATTGTGTCTATGAAATGAACTAATAAATATAAAGTTTCAATAGTAACTTGATGTTTATTTTAGTGGTTTTTAATAATATTCTCTACATGTATCCCTTCATCATTATTAAAACTAAGTATAACGTATGATATAATATTTATATATCTCTGTACTACTTTTCTCAAATTCTAGTTTTTATTCCCTTTGACAGTCAAAAGTATTGGTTTTTACCTGACATGACACAGTAAATAAACCAAAATTATACCTTATATGCTAGTAAGGAATGTTTAGACATGTCTGACGAATTATCTTATTGAAATAATTATAACTACTGGTATGTTTATGTCAATAAAATTGTATTTCTCCAGTTTTGTGTTTTATTTGCATTTACATATAGACCAAGATGGTTAACTACGCATGATTGATTATTTACAAAATTACCTAAACATCGAAGATTTAATAATAGCCGCAATGCAGCAATGGGGTAGTTAATTCCAAAAGAATCATAAGGCCCTTCGCAAAATTTAACGTGGTCCTGGCACGTGAAGACCTCCAGAAGGAACATAAAGGGATTCAGTCAGTAAGAGTCTGACATTCCCGCCAACTGCACCCTCAGTGAGGGGGGTCATTTGATGATTTCGCGCGAAAAAAATGTTCGTTTTAATTAGATGCCCCAAAAAGTAATTGCTATCATGTAAAGCTACTATCCTAAATTAAAATGAAGGTGAGTACCTTCTAGCGTCTCTGATAAGCGCAGGCACCGTCAGCCAAAATGTGATCTAACCACAGTTGAAATTCCTTTGACCGTCATGAAACAATGAGGTCGATTTCCTCTTACCTACGCTCCGATAGAATCGGGAACCTTAGGGATATTGGATCTCATAAAATTATTTGACCACTTTCTGTATCGCCTGTACCTGCTCATACATTGTCAAATATACCAGCCTACTCGTTGTAATTACCAAATTTTTCTTGGATGATAATAACCAGACAATTGATGAAGTATGTGGACAAAGTGAAGGAAGATACCTGCAGGTATGTTTTAACAATTACTTGGGTACCTAACCATAAAGGATATAAACTAGTGCACCATATTTTACAGGTCATCTAGTATATTCTAAGGATCATGTTTACCACAAAAAAAGTTCAATGACCTAGGGGTAGGGTAGACCGGCGTCATGCGTGCAATTTGGCGACTGTGATGATAAATTTAATAAAATAATGTTGTTGTTTTCATGACTTTTTTGCGGTAAACATGGTGCACTAGTTTTGTTACACCCTATATAATAGCTAGGTACCTCTGTAAAATTTCGTTAATACATTTTCAACTTCAACGTCGAAGTATATTATGGTTCAAAGTTGATTGGGAAAAATTTCAGTTTCGGGTAACTTTATGGGCTGGGGAGTGGCGTCGCGTGTGTGTCGCGATCTCAATTTTATCCGCCAAATACGTGTTCCATAGTCATCCGATACAGTTTCAACTGGGCGTATATTTCCGTTTTTTTTTTAAAGAAGTTTACAGGTTTCTCCTCTGCTTAATCCACTAGTGGAATCTCGGCCGACGATCGCGGGGGCGCATGAACACACTCAAACAACCCACAACTTCTGGCGGGAAAGCTTCGGGAGTAAATACTCCTCCTCTGGCAAAAAAAAAACTGCATTCGTACCATACCAAGTAATGGTTAAAAAAAATATACTAATAACGGTATTAGGTCCCGCCTTCGGTTTCTCCCGCATTTCAAGGATGCTTCCACCAGCATACATTTATAAAGAGTTGTCTATATATTATTGTGATGTACTTAGGTACCTACATATTATAAGCTATACCTATGATCTACTGCTAAGTTTCATATAAAATTCGTCAATTAGTTTCGCGTGTGTGGGTTCCTAAAAAACAATGGTCTGAAAGAATTTTTAAAGTAGGTTCAGTAGTTCATGAGACTAGAGCGTGTTCAATTTTCAAGCAAACAAAGATAGAAACAAACTCTTCAGCCTTTAATATTGAGTACCTATAGAAGTCGATAATGTCGATATGTATCAAAAAACTTCTGAATTAAAAAATATTTTGTCGCAATTTTCAACAAAATTATAATAAATCATAATATAAAAGTAATAAAACATTTCCTTATTTTTTTTTATACGGGAAAAAAGGGTTATTATATTTAAAGCTGCCAGCTACATTATCGCTTAATTGATAGACCAGGAAAGGGCAATAATAACATTTTTATCAGTCCCTAAGATCAGTCCAAAGGTACCTAGGTTATTAATAGAGCATAGACAAAGGTAGAAAACTTAGGGCCAATTTCACAATGCCCGAGGAGCCACTATTTGCCGAATAAATTGAAAAATGGTACAGAATTTGTATGAAATTATCTATCATATAAACTAACTTGAACTTATTCGTAGGTGGTGAAACAGGCTCTAATCTATTGCTACTAGATAAATACGTACTAGGTAATATTATAAAGTTGAAGAGCTTTTTGTTGGCTTGAACGCGCTAATCTCAGGAAAAAGTATGAACCGAATTAAGGCAAAAAACACATACATCGTATTTTTTATTTATTTAGTGTTTACTTAGGTTAATATATAGGGTGTAATAAAACTAGTGCACCATATTTTTACAGGTCATCTAGTACAGGCTAAGGATCATTTTACCACAAAAAAAGTTCAATGACCTAGGGGTCAACGATCGAGCGCCTTTATAGAGACCGGCATTATGCATACAATTTGGCGACTGTGATGATAAATTTAATAAAATATGTTGTTGTTTTCATGACTTCTTTTGTGGTAAACATGATCCTTAGCATGTACTAGATGACCTGTAAAAATATGGTGCACTAGTCTTGTTACACCCTATATTATTACAACTAGCTTCCCCCAGCGGTTCCACTTGCGTTCCGTCAAAACTACTCCTCGCTCCCGGATAAAAAGTAGAGATCTTCAAAGAGAAAGGGGTTAACCAACATTGAAAAAAATTACGAATCGGGAATTTTCATTTCCTAAGTAGTTATAAATATGTTGACAAATCAGCGTATTTTCCGCTGCATGACGGATAAAACCAACACATAAGACGGCTCGAAACACAACGAAGTCATTTTAAAATTCGCGAAGTTATTTATGTGTAATTTCATGTAATTAATAGTAAACGCAGCGCAAAAGATACAAAATCATGCTAGTTTGGCCTCAGTCATTGCAATGCTGTTGGATGCAGCCGTTTGCTCTCACAATTTTTATAAATAACTAGCAATTCCTCGTTGTTTCTCCCGTTTCTCTGGAGAAGTTCACTGGGGATAGTAGTAGCTTCCCAACAGTGAAATAATTTTTCAAATTGGTTAAGTAGTTTCGGAGCCTACCTACTCAAAACAAACAAACAATCAAATATTTCCTCTTTATAATATCAGTATAGATAAATAATATTTCAGTAATTTCGTTATTATGGTTAGTCGTAAACTTATTTACGATACCTATATAACTGATGGTGTAATCTTATTACCTAGAACGCACACTGTCTCTGATTAACCCATAACCCCTTTTACAATAACCAATTACGGGACGTTGGACCTGCCCTTGTTGGACGGGAACCCCCCGGAGTTAAGCTACCCCTTCCGATAATTGACGGGACTTTCGCTTTTTTTATATTAGGTTGCATTCTTAAGAGAAAGGTCAGATTTCGATAATAGGTAACTTTGTGTAGTACAGACAGCAGATTGCGATATACCTACTTTTTTTTTCTTTCACCGTTAATTCACAAATATGCGTAATAAATAATTAAATTACTTAGACTATTTTCATCAAGAGCTCGCTTTTTAAACACAAAAGTGCGGGTTCGATGCCTGGCAGGTGCGCGTGAGACTTTTTGTCGCCGAGTTATGTGGACGATTTTATTGTATTCTTAGCTTTGCATCCACCTACATACTGACTTCTCAATGTTTACATATTATAAACACATTTTACCTCAATCCATATTAAACACGAACTGCAAATTATTCTCCTTCCTATTTACAACTACAAGTTTCAGTTTATACGAAGTATAATATATTATATTAATAACATACATTTGCAATGACGCAACGTGCACCAATGGCATTGATCCGAAGATGATGTCACAATGCACAACAGTAACTAACCTAACCTAACTTATAATGTTGACACCTTCCTTCTCGCGGCCTCGCCGAATGCTGATATCGTATCGTAAACTCGGCACATTTGCACTCGCAGTGACACTGTTGCATATACTAAATTAAACACCAAGCACTACATTTGCCTACAATAGTTATAATGTCAAACGCGTGAAGACAAAAGTTGTAAATTCCACTCTCCAAACATTTTAAACTTCGTAAACTTTACGGCGACGCTTTCGGAGACAAGTGACGTTAGGCCCGCATACACGGCTGGCCGGGTGGGCGGGTAGCGAGCCGCAGCGCACATTCGCCCCGCGATGTACCTCGTGACATAGTTTAGATGCAGCGCGCGTGCTTCAAAGCGGAAGTATAATGCCATTATCGATTTGCTTATGACAGAAAATGCGTTGAATGGACAAGGCTCTGGCGGGGGTGCGCGGGGCGGGCGGTGCCGCGGCCGAGCGGAGCGGAGCGTCAGTGCGCCGGAGGCAGCGGGCTGCGCCGTACGTGTCCACGCAGCCCGCTAATCGAAAAATTCCGAGTGTTGTGCAAATGCTTGTGTTTTTATGGCGGTCACATTACTACGAGTGTTGGTGCTGGGTGTGATCGCGGCGGCCGCCGACGGTTTGTTATTTATCTGTGTCGATTGTGATGGTTGTTGTAGCGTCCACGTGTTTTCGGCCGGGAGCGAGCCGCTGTTTACGGCGCGGCTGGCGCATGCGCTCCGCTTGTTTGCGTCGCCTACGGCGGGTCAAACACCGGCCTAACTTACAGCCTACTCGTACCTACATGTTTTTGGTCCGTCAAGTAAGTCTAGATATAGATCTCGAGATGTGGTCACCGATAAACAAGCAAGCCAAGGTAATCGATACAACTTGTTTTCTCACGATATTATACTTGTTTTAGCGAATGCTTACCGTCCGAGTTTACTGTTATTCCAATGTGTTCAGTTTAGGCATCCTTCAGCCCACAACAGGCTCTAAGTTTGACGTGTTGGTCGTGAATCTCATTCAGTTTTAGTGCTATGGAGCGTTTCCAAGAAGTTGGTGCGATGTTTACAAAAGAACAATAGTAAATAGTAACTTAATACTTATTGCTGTGTGGCCTACTTATTGGAATTCGCGTAGGAATCACGTTGCTTTCCAATTTTCTCAGTTCGGCCTCAAGGACAGCTCTATCGGTGTCCGTGTCTCAGTCAGTGGGTCAGCAACACTCCGACATGAATAAGTTATGTGCACCTTGATAATTCTGTCCTATTGTGGCTTTTGTTTTTCGGCGAAGTGTTTTTTATTTACTGCTCCTTTTACGTAGCTTCTATTTCCTCATCTTCATTGGCATTTTATTGTTACCATAAACGCCTTTTTAAATTATCTATTTTTGTGATTTAATGTCCTTGTATCATGATGTCTGAACACGTTTCCCGGTGATGACGTCATTGCCCTTAATAAGGTACATTGTTATCATAATCGTCCTACCAGGACTACATGCTAATTATTTTAATTAGCACATGTACCACATGCAACGTTATTATATACCTACCTACTCCTGTATTCAAAACGATATGGGATAATTGTTGCTTACTCTTTAACTGCTTGTTATTAACTTTGAGGAGTCCAACAGTACCCACTAGTCACAAAAATCTTTCGCAAATCCTTTGTTCATTCAGTTCCCCTTAATCCAGAGACTGAAATTACACCAGAATTGGTAATCTCTAAAATCTAAATACCTTCATGTTTATAAATTCCACTTCAAATTGTTTCTGTATTTGATTAATCTTTCTTGATGCCTTCAAATACACTGGCAACATTCGCCAAATATTCCAGCCTTCTAATTCAGGCTCAATAACCTTTCTCACGTTCTAAGCCTTTATTTAATTAGACCTGCCCTTTGGACAATGTCAAAGGACAATTCATTGACCCTATGGTCAATCCACTTGGTCTTAACTGCTGTAAAGTCAATTTGTTGCCGAAGCTATGGACATAATTACAGATAGTTAGAAGATAAAGTTCGCAACTCCATCTGGATTCCAAAGTCTCGCCTTCCGGACCAAGTTTGTTTAGAAACGAATTAAGTCTAGTGAGATATTTCGTTAGAAACTTATCAAGAAATTTACAACGATTTGTTTTTGAAACATTAATAAGCAAATAGCCTCTTTTAAACTGAAATGGTTCTGCCTAAAGAACCTTCAAGATGTCTAACTAAATTATTTGTGGAAATGAGACGCGCGAATTATATCGGAGACTAATTGCCGACTCATTACTAGATCGGAAATTACTACGTCAAGAACAAAATTTACTCAAAAATGTCTGCGACTTTTTCTTGAATATTCGAAAGTCCTATCAAGAATTTTATAAGGAGGACAATAAAGAACAGACAAGTGTGGTTCCCATAAACAATAAAATATTAACGATAAATCGATCGATTAATGTGACTACACAGAGGAAGGAAGTAACGAAAATAATTGATTTGTTCATTAATATAAAGATAAAAGAATTAAGTTCATAGCTCTGGGCTACTGTACAGCTGTGTGTTTACTTCTGTATAAATTATGACCACTACAAACTTTCCTACGCCCCTTTGATGTTACAAAATGATTCAAGTTTTGAAGGAACAACTTAATTCTATCAAAACAAATCTCCCGAAAAAAATTTGTTCACTGTATCATTAAGGGCGAAGATGGAAATGAAGTAAAATGGGCTTAAGAAATAACTTGATACAACTTGTTTAATTACGTAAATGCGCCTTATTAAGTAGTTCAATTAAATGTTTAGTACTAAAGTATATAATCGCGCGTTCGTTTGGAAGACTTACTTAATAAATTCTGTTTAAAAGATTCGTGTAAGTATCTTATAAGCTGTGAGAAATCAAGTTCTTAACTACATTACTTGTTTTATATCTTCTTAAAGCTTGGTGTCTTTAATTGTATTTTCATTATTACCTATTAAAACGTTAGCAATTTATCAAGTCAGCAGCTTGGTACATTTTTGAAAGCACCTACTGGTTTTTCTTCATTTGGCGACAAAGAGTGGTCCTATTGACAACATTTTTTTTAAAACACTTCCAAAACTAAAAAAGATATCCAAAGGTGGGATATTCAATGATTTATTTATGTTCTAAGATAAAGAAAGCCAAAATATGTATCGCTTTTTCGATACATCACTTAAGACAGCCTGTTCATGTTCAACAAGATCATAAGATTTGTGCTAAACTAATGAATTCAGTTATTCTGATTTTCTGCTATACGCGTGTAAGGTTGAATAAGAATATCCTGCGGTAGCATAAATCTGAATAGCTTAGTTCCCTATTACAAGATATTACGAAAATCCCCTACTAAAATCAATGTTTGAAACCTAATCTCCACTGTTTGTGCTAGGGATTATAACATCAAATAAGACGGCTCAATGTTGAAGGGTTACAGGAATTCTCAATTCAAAAAACACTTAACTTGGAAGGTTAAAATAATTTCTGACTGGTTTTATATTACAATACCAGCATCGATATACCGACAGCTGATTCCTACCCATCTTCTGAAAATACGACCTGTATTATGTGTGAAATATCGAATAAAGTAAGTATCAGATGGCAATTAAGCATTGGTATTGAGACCTAGCCAACAATGGCTGACATTTCCAATACCGTTATCGGGAATAACGTTGTCTAAAGATATCCTACAGATGACTATTGTGTGATAAGTATTATCTTTCCGTCTATCAATAAGTCTAGCCTAACAAAGGTTCACTTGTTGGTGACAATAGAACAGTGTGTCGTATTAGACTATCAATAGCTTGTGATAAGCAGCACCCGTGTGGTCTACCGACTGGAGTCAAGGATGGCAGTATTGAACTGCATCGTGGAGTTAATAAAGATGAAAAGAATAGGGTATCAGTTAGAGTAAAATAAAAGATCAGTCAAGGAAAGTAGGGCATTATGATAAGAGTTTAATGCATATAAAACAATGCACTCACGGGAAGTCCGGATGAACAAACACACACAGAAGTATATTATAAGCATTGTTACACACACATACAAAAGAGAATACGAATTCCTGTCATATCTAAGATCCTAAAGCTGTTAAGAGATGTTCTAAACTAACTGTTTCTTCGTACGCATATCCGTAAATATAGTTGTTAAATTAAACTGAGTTTTCTCTGCCATTTGTCTTTCATGAAGTTAGTTTATCCTTACTCAACGCCAACCGTTTCGTTTTAACAAAGGACGAAGTGGAATTACTAAGTAATCCTTTGCCAAAATGAAACGTTTCAGCAGTGTTGTCTCTATATTAATTAAGTTTTACCTATTTGTTTTAACTAAGATCTTCGTTTACTTTAGGATGTTAAAGTTAATTTGTTGTTTTTTACCAAAATTCCCACAGTGAGAACCGTTTTATTTAACGATCCTTATACCTACAAAGGACATGTAGGTACTTTGGATTGAATCTAGTTTTAAGCTAGCGATGCTCTTTAAATTCTTAAAGCAGACATTAGTCATCAGCTTTCGATTTTTCCAGGTCTCCCCGAGCGTCATCTGCTTCGCTTCTTTCCTCGCCCTGTTTCCTCCTACTGCATCTCCGTCAGAACATAATAAGCTTGCTTCTATTTGCTTATGACTAACTCCCTACAACCAGATCTTTGTATACTACTATACCAGCGTAAGTGCCATAAGCTGCAACACCAGACATTCTCATTTAGTTTAAACGCCAATAAATATGGATGAACAAGCAATAAAATGTGTGTGGTATCATTGTTTTCTCCAGTATTGATTCCCATTAATATTTATCGAATATTATGACAAATAACAGTTTAAGTGGTCACCTTTGCAATTTGTGATTGGTCGCCATTCAAACCGATGTAAACTGTAATTCATTTTGTTTTTAATGGGCTTGTTACAAAGAGATTGGGTCTTTAATATCACCATTTGATTTATGAATGGATTTATAAGGATCCATTAAAATAATAGTTTGGATGACTAAGTTGCGCAGTTTCGGTGACTGAATTTATTACCACTACATGAGATGAGTGTGCGTCGAAGAGGTTGCTGACATTGAGAACTCAGTAGCTGTACTACTCTGGGTTGAAATTTATTATAGCACGTATTTAGGGGACGATTAATTCTATGATAATAAGACAGTAACTAATGAAAATGCCGATTCAATCGACAGTGTTACTAAATTATGAAAAGTCACTCCACTGAAGCTAACATTTGAGTATGACGTGACCACACAATATGAAAACATATCGCGGGTTCCTAAAAGTACCAACAAATCACTCCGAAATTGTTTTGCACTGAGTCAGCTGTTCAACTAAACTGGGGTGGCCACAAGGTCAGGGTAATTGCGTAAATATCTGTTTATTATGTGATACACCAATTTGTGTCTAGTCGCTTCAGTAGTTATTAAGGACGTACCGTATGTTTTGACGATTTTATTCCGTGGAACTCCGATGATAGTTTTCGGGAGTTACCACGCTCTTATGCTATGTATTACCTTCAGAGAGATCAACAATGATTGGTCAATAAGTCTGTCAAATAATGACTATAATTAAAACAATCGGCCTTATAACTAGGTGAGATAGAATAATGTTATGTGGCAAGCTACATTTTAAAGGTGTGTTAGTAGTAGACACCATCAATATGCCATGTTTTATCGTCTGTGATTATATGGTTTGGTTGCAAACCTAGTAGACAAATGTTGGTAGCTAAAACATTCTTTATGAAATATTTGCATACAAAGCACACAATATTTTTTCCGAAACCATTATAAGTGATTTATTTTAGAGCATCCAACAATACACTTGAAGATATTTCATCAGCCATTTCGCTGGTGACTCATAGATACCACTGAATAAGGTCCTTAACAAGAAAATAACAAACCATTAAGTAAATAAAGATTTTTTTCTACGAAACAATTTTGTTTTGAGCCGCTTTCATATCGATTTGACCTACAGAAGGACCTATTTATAGAGGCTTTTGATGTTTTCAGTGGCTGAATTTTATTTACTACTTTTGGGACAGAATTTTTAGACAAAACAGTACAGCAAATAATCACAATATTAGACTAGTAGTATTTCTATTTAAAGTGACAGTTTTTAGTATATTTTCATAGTCTATTTTTCGTACTCATGACGAATATTTCAGGCTACAAATATCATCTATATAGTATTAGACTGGCAAAAACCGGCAAATCAGGCTGTACTGTAGTATCGGGCATGTTATAAAACTGCATTATCTTTTATTCCACTGAACATCAGCTTAGCTTATGTATGTTTAAAAGTCTCACAAATCTCTCTCTCTAACAAATCATTCTATCACTATTTATAAGAAAATCTAATTCTGGAGTTAAGGCTTTGTACATAATTGTCTTCATCCTACTATTATTATAAAGGCGAAAGTTTGTAAGTATGGATGTATGGATGTATAGATGTATGGATGTTTGTTACTCTTTCACGTAAAAACTACTGAATGGATTTGAATGAAACTTTACCACAATATAGCTTATACATCAGAATAACATATAGGCTACTTTTTATCCGGGTATGGAAAGTACTTCCCTCAGAAAGCGGGTGAAACCGCTGGCGGAAGCTAGTAAAGCATATAATTTCCTGTAGGAAGCACCTACATTAAAACTTATTTAAACCCGTAACATGGAAACAATTCTAACACATAGGAATAACAAAACTGATAAACAGTTAAACAAAAACTTAAAAAGCCTATTTGCTGAAACAGAAAATCGCATAGCAAGTATTAAAACGCTGTTCCATTATAAAGCGATTAATATTTGGTGTTGTAAGTATCGTTCATCGTGGAGGCCTCGCACTGTTTTTACAATAGCAGAAAAAAAATATTGTGAATCAAGGTTGTAAGCGTAGAACGGTGCTTTAGAGAAAATGGCCGTATGACCAGATGTTTGATCGTCTACGGCTTTAGTACTGCTAAGCTAAGCAGGAATGTTCTTTTAACGATCGTCAAGTTATATAAAATTAAGGAAAGGGGGAATTTGACGAAAAAATATAATGAAAATACCTTGCCGTATAAGCCGTTTACTATAAGTAAAATCGTGGGAACTTATGTTAACGTTTTTGTAGATTATACGCAGCTATTTATAGGCATAAGTGTGTAATATTCGAAACAGATCTGTTTTAACAGACTGGCTTTTTAAATCCTTACACAACAAATAACTACTACATACTACACTACTGCGTTGAATCTTTGAATCCACTTTTTATTTTATAGAATCTTAAGACCTCCTTATCAGGTATTTGAGTGCTCTATGTCCAAACAATTCTCTATTATTAGTCTTCATCCTTCATTGTAAAACCTTTCCACGAAAGCTACTCGCCCGCATTTCTCGCAAATCCCAGGCATTATTGTACTAATTTATTACCTTCTGTTTCATCTATCCTTAATTTTAGGCTCTTAAGAATCTGCAAAATATCTCTCATCTTGTGTCGCAAATATTAGGAGATACGGATGATTAAATTATAAAATAACACAAATTGTTGGATTATCTGTTATTGAATATATATCACTGTTA
Source organism: Heliothis peltigera (assembly GCA_958496145.1). Lineage (NCBI taxonomy): Eukaryota > Metazoa > Arthropoda > Insecta > Lepidoptera > Noctuidae > Heliothis > Heliothis peltigera. Next base: position 595,065 of record OY292332.1, read on the forward strand.
TTCTAAACTACAAACAACTACTTTGAATCAAAATATGTCTTGTCTATAAACACCGTGAATGAAAAACTTGATAAAAAAAGATGTTAGCAAAATTGAACAGTTTGTTTCTGAGTTCTAATTTTGTAATTCATGAGTTTTGGGAAACGTTTAAATTTTAATGTCTGATACGCAATACAGGTTTTATTACAATAGTTTGGAATGAAAAACTAACCGGAATACATAAATTCTTTAACTAACAGAAGAAAAACGTAGTATTTCCATGCTTATCCATAAACTTGATACTAACGTCACACGTTTCACCGTCGTTACGAAAATCATGCAGAGTTTAAACTTCTACAGTGGATCGCATTGTATTTTTTCTGTTTTTTTGTATGGTTATGTTCTGTGTTCTGTTGTCCGCTAAACAGAATCAAAATGAAGTCAAATTAGACTTGAATCCTGGGTAAAAACAACTAAATATTTGGATCCATCTAATTATGCGAGAAAAAGATAGGCACAGGAGACAGTTACAGTACAATCTAGTTTTCTAGGACCATGAGGCAAGTATTTCACTACTTCTGCAAAAACCACATCAAAATTTTGCATTCCATAAATGTCTCTCCAAAAACCCTCATAACAACTACATTTTATGACTACTTCCTACAAAACTTATGGTGTAAGCGTGTTGGTTTGTACAAGACGGGCAATCTGCCAGCTATAAATATCGAGATAAGTAGCAACTTGGATTACAACGAAAATTCTTCAGAAAATATTGAATGGTCAGCCTTCGGGTCTATGACTAACGAAACAAATTATTTCTGACCAATTCACTCACAGTTGGCAAAATATGTATAGACCTCTTCTTCATGACGTCGTCGTCCGTTAGCAACCCTACTCTGTACTGAGCCGATTGAAAATGAAATTTGTTACTTAGATAGTCTAGAGCCTGAGAGAAGACGTAAGCTACTTCTTATCCAGGTACGAAAAGGAGTTCTCTCGAGATTTGGACACTTACTTAAGCTATTGATAAGCTTGAGTTGTGGGAACCAACACAACTGATAATCTACATAATATATAATATATATTATAGCCGCAGACCACTGCTAAGAAACATGGTCATCACAAAAATATTAGGAATCGAACCCGACCCTCCGTTCAGTAGTTATCGGAAATTTGGTAGTGCATTGGTGGTTGTAGTTAGGATTTTAAAAATATTTTTGAAATCTATATAAAATAATCCAGAGCATTCTCAAGCGTTCCCAAACAAAACATATTAATTTAGTTTATAAAAACAATTAATCCTCCTGACCCTGATTCATTAAGTTTTAAAACATGCTTGGAACTTAATTTACAAAAGTGCCCTACTAATAAACTACTTTCACTCCATGATTTAATATTAGATGAAGTAAGGAATGCCTTAAAAAGCAGTCCTTTAATAGAATTAGAAAGTCATCTACATAAATGAAACTTGATATATTAACAAACGGAATCTTTTAAGTTACTATAGAATAACAAAGATAAACAGAAAACATAATGAACCCGCTGTCTAAGAACTACCCAACTCATAAAAGTTGAGGAAAGAAAAGCCTAGGCTGTTCAAGCAAAAACCGCGATAACAGGACTGACGTGATCCTACAAATCACACGCCTGGCTTAACTACATGAAAGTTAGTATAGAGACCCTGAATCAAATTCAACAAAGAGCCCCTAACAGGTCCGAAAGACGCATAGGCATAGAAGCAAGCATGAGCTGTGTGCCTTTTGAAGTAACCTCTACAAAATGCGCGAATAAGACAATTGACACTATTTTAGATATTTCTGCCGTTCAAAATGACAATGGCTAGTTCCAGTACAGATTATAATAATTTTCTATCCTTACTACGTTGATTACATAAACTTTGTGGAAATCAAAGTGGCTTCTAGTAGTGAGGGGCGCGGCGGGTGAGACGAGGCGCGGGGGAAGAGGCCGGCGGGGTGGGGGGCACCGCGTGCGCTCAGCAAGGTCAGGGGCCCCGGCGCGGGCGCATGCTACAGACTACCACGATCCTTCACACTAGCCGCGCCTGTCCACGCCTGTATTGACCAAAAGTGCTGCTGACCCTTATAAACATATCCTGATGCTTGATGTATGAAAGCTTCTGAGGTAGGCTGTGTGTGTATTAGCTAATGTTCGTTGTTCGTTTGTTTGACCACGTTTAGCATCATAACAAACAACTTTTGTTAACGGATTAGTGTTTGGACCTTGATTTGAATACTGAATATTTACGAATCTTCAAAATCTGGTTTTATTATTGTTTTACTATTCAATTAGTTATAGTAAATTCGTTATTAAATCACACAAGCTTAAGGAAAAACTTAGTTTTATTAGATTTTAATAAAAAATGGCGTGTTTTTCAATAGGCGGGAACTGCTAATTAGTTTGCTAAAATAATACGTTAAAACGTAAATAATATGCGTCATAACATGATTAGCTGGTGCCCTTGAGATAGCGAGAGGGAGCCTCGTGTTAGACGATACCTTTTTGATAGACAAAGAATTTCAAGAACAAACCCCATCTTTTATACAGGGCCCTGCATTTGATATTAGCCTTCAATTTTGAACCATTGAAGTGTTTTAGCTTTGTAATACAATTGTCGATTTTATACAGTGTCTAGTTGAACGACGAACAACTTGAAGATGTTTTATGTTCATTTACGTTGAAACTTGCAAACCTTGAAGGTTTTCTTTCCTATTCAAGATAATGGCGTGATCTTCCTTAATATATGTATAAAACAGCATAAACAACCTCTTCTACTAAATACCTATGTAGTACATTTGGATGTAATAATAGAAATTCTACTGACTTACGTCCATTTGGTAACACGCTCGGAGGCTGGTTCCGGAGCGTCTCGGCGGTTGCTAAAAAAAATGGCAAAAAAAACGCATCGTACGATGAAGCCGAAACGTTGAAGTTTAATTAATATTTGCAAACAAGTCCACGAGATGTGGTTTTTAAAGTGTCTTAATTCGGAAGTTCTGTTTGTAATAGACATATCTTGAGAATCGGTGTCGGAATCAACATTTTCATGTTCTGACTTGAGTGAAGTTATTAATTTTGAACTTGATGATTTTTGAGACGGCCTTCGGTTTTTATCTGATGTTTTTATTATGTAATACGAGTGTTTGATACTGGAACTAATATATTGAATTTGAATTCAGTTTCAAACTAGGTCCAACTTAACATAGGAGATCGGTTTCTAGTTATTGTTGGCCATAATTGAGAATATATTGTAAGGATTATGAATAAGAAACTTAATAAATATGACTGGGTAGGTTACATATGTAGTAGGTAGACATAATGGGACGAAAAGGTAGAGGTAAAGTAAAGAGATTGCATTAAAGATGAAATTATGAAGAAAGAAGTCGTGGTGGCATACTGGTTAAAGTATCTACCTCTAAAGCTGGACTTTAAAAGTATGAAGTCGCTGGAGATAGTATGGTGAAGACCGCTCATTCCTTCTCTGTAAGAAGAGGTTTGAACAAGGCTGATGATAATGATGATAAGCGAAATACATATACGAGTATTGCACACAAAGACGACAGATATAATGAAAACAGGCACGAGGAAAAATAAAACGTTATTTCCAGTGTCGTAATAAATAATGTTGATTTTGATCTTTGCGAAAAACTGCTTTGATAAGTCAATGTTATTAATTACTTAAGTCGTTAATTGCGACGGTGGAAGACGTAATTAGGTACGAATGTTTGTTTTGATAGTGTCAATGTGTTTTGCTTTTTGATGCGTGAATTATTAAATATTGCGTTTTGTAGATTTTATGAAGTTTCACCGGTTGCTGATAAGTTCCAGATAGTTTATCTGGCAGATAATGTCATACAAATTCTGTTCCATTTTTAAATTTATCTGGTAGATAGTGGCTATTTGTTACCGGTGAAACTGGCCCTTAGATAATTGTAGCTCTAGTTTTTCTCATGTCACCCGTCCCGAGGGAACTTGCTCCCGCTAATGAATTAAAAGTAGCCTCATATTATTCTGGCATATAAGATATTAACAGCAAAGTTTCATCAAAATCCATTTAGCAATTTTTGTCTGAAAGATTCTTGCAAGCTTTCGCGGCTATATTGGTATCAGTACCTTGAGTTATCAACAAAATATAAAATTCTGTCTTAGTTTGGTACCCACTCTTGATGCCAAACATTCTTAATTTTTAAATTCTACTGGTTTAGCGACTAGGGAAAGTTTTGAAGACTTATTAGCTTATTATTCTGAACTTTAAGGTCAGTATTTGCAATGAAAAACTTTGGGGTCTAAGGTTCTAACCCAAATAATTTTAGAATTTTAGTATAATATTTGCATTTATCGAGGTATATCTGTTTAAATATTTATAACCACCTAAGCCCATAGTGCCAAATATACACAGTTCTGCCATACTTCGCTTGCGCTCTATGATGCGTGAAGCTAGCTCAATGGCCGTATCGTTCACAATTATGACGTCACGTCATGTAGATCTTTATAGACGTGGAATTTGTCAGTCTGTATGTGCCAGCGAACTTTTGAAGATAATCCTTTATTGATAAAAGGCTACTTATTAACTTAGAATGCTATGGGCGCTATAGAAATATAGAAGCTAGACTTTAGATCTTGAATAGTGGGTCAAAAATGTAGTCTACCATGCAACGGATGAGATTCATTTTTCAGAACGTCATGAATCAACAGTCGGCTCTTCCCTTACACTCCATTAAAAAAGTAAACCTTGTCGATATAATGAGATCTCCCATAAAGTTTAGTCAAAATTGGTAGACCATTTACTTGGCCGGCTACTGCACGTTGTAATAAGGACCGAAAATCCCGAAAATTGCAACGTAAAATGATCCAACATTTTCCAAAATGTACAAAAACAATGACAAATACTGAAAACATTGCACTATTCAATAAAAAGAGGAAATGAACGCAATTGACACGAGTCTCAGTGGGTCAGTCGAACGATAACAATGTCACTACATACATACATAACTAAATAAATTGTATATACATATTTAATTGTGATGTGCACTTGTACTGGCTGTCAGGCTCGTGGCTAAGAAAAAGCCGCCTTAGTCTATCGATCATAAGGTTAAGCAACGCTAGATGCGATCGGTACGTGGATGGGAGTGATCTTTTAGTAGTAGTCTCCGTGTTCTAGAAGGCACGTTAAATTGGTGGGTCGCGGCTGACATTTTTACATCTTTGACAGCCGTTACGGGGTGCTCAGGTAGGTAAATAGGTTGAGGTGGCAGTCATTAATAATTAAAGACTTAAATGGTCACTCTAACTGGCGTTGGGCTGTTCTCAAGAGTTACCGTGGTCCTCCCTCACGAAGATCTCCAGAAGGAACATAGTGGGTTTTAGTCAGTGAGATTCTGACACTGGCTCCAGTTGCACCCACAGCGAGAGGGGTCAGATGATATCCCACCCATAAAAAAGAAACTTGAACGGTCACCATGATTTCCATCCGTTCAGATCAGATCCATTGAATGGAACCCATCTACCAAACGATTGAAGCTATCTTAGTTTAAATTTTTGGACACGCTACTTTTTTGAGTTTTTACTGAACCACAATTTCATTCAAGAGTTACATCTCAATTTACTGATAAAACATTTATCAATAGAACATCGCTTACTGGAAAAGATCAAATTCACCAATATGTCTTGAATCAAGTTTCAGGGCACGATTCCGGTCATTTGTGAGCCCGAAACCCTTGACGGGGTCTTTGATAATAACCCCGGTCGATATTTGCTTAAACCGATCCTTTGGGGGAATACCCTGCTCTCGTTAATATTAGATATCTGGGTATATTCTTAGAAGTATGTTTATCAATTGCTTTTAAAGAAATGGTCTTTATTTTTTTGGAACTTTCATGTTACTTACACTTTTTTAGTCTATCGAGGTTTTTAGACATCTGTCACTTTTTTTGTGACGAAGCTAGACGTAGTTTAAGAAAATGGTCTATTTATCAGATATACTCAACATTAGCCAGTTATGTGAAGTCAGAAGCGTCAACTTAAGAAAAACCTTAATAGAGATCCGGTTATCCTACAATTCATCATCTAATATTAATTCTGCCATACTTCTCAGTTTATCTTATACTAGTTGTTTGCATGGGGTTTCATCTGCTTACCTATGATAACAACTCCCCGCATCCGGATAAAATAAAGCCACAAATAACGTGGTTTTCTATTGATAAAGAGTTCTCAAAATTGGGACAATTGATTCAGGAATACCCTACAACTTGAAAATCCTTATACTATTATTAATACAAGTACCTATATCTTGTACACCAATGATTAATTAAAGGTGAAGGAAAACATCTCGAGGAAACCTGGACTATAAAGTCCGAAATCACCAACCCGCATTGAGCAAGCTTGGTGATTAACGCTCAATCCTTCTCTGTGTGAGAGGAGGCCTGTGCCCAGCAGTGGGACGATAAAAGGGCAGAAGATGATGATGATGATCATTAAATTAATACATAGAACACGCAGAAAGAATTATAATTAATAATTCAAAACCGAAGCACAGGAAAACAGTTAAACCCACATAATGTGCAACATTGTCGGCGATACAAAGTAACCATTACGTGATAAAAATTTATAATTGAAGGAAACTGACATAAATAAACTCATGTGAAATAAACCACTTAAACTGAGATAAGATAAAAGTCAAGATGTTGTCTGTATATATGTATATGTACCTACATAATATAAGTTTTATGTCCGTATGTTACCGTACATTTTGAGGCTACAATAATACCTAGGATGTTATTCAGTAAAAGTCTGACTCGCTCCCGCTGCACTCACAACGATAGAGGTAATTTTTGATGATACCCAACCTAAAAAAGAACTTGTTTAAGTAAGCTATGAAATAATTTATTATGTTCTAGATCTAAAGATTTTAACAAATGAGAATAGGGACGGCAATCCGACACGACCGGGGAGAGATCAGGCGCAGGACCGATATTTACGTGCTCTCCGATGCACGGGTGAATCAATCACCAACTTCCATACTCCAGGCTGCTTTATGAAAGTTTTCAAAACCCACATTATTTACTATTTTAAATATTTTCTTTAGTTTGAATAATACCATTCTTAGCAATATTTTTGTATATAATGCATATTAGATACTTTTGTTTGTTAGTTGGGTATTTAAAACAATATTACTCAATTAATATTTAGTTGTAAGACGTTAAATCGGCTTTTAAAAGCAACAATTCTGTACGTAACTACATACATATGTACCTATTTCAAGTAAGAAAACATTTTCAATATTCTCTGTAATTTTTATTTTTCGTTATATTTCTTCAATAGGATTACTGTAAAGTTATCACTTTACAGTTACACTAAAAAAGTTAAATATAAAGTACGAAATAAAGTGCCTACATCCCATTGTGATGTTCACAATGAAAGACAACCTGTATTTATTTGAAAATAACATTTATTTGTACGAATACAAGCAGAAAAGGAAAACAATTAATTAGGATAGCAACATTTTCTATGTACGATATAATGGTATGTACAAGGTTCTTCAAAAAAACTTTTCACGTCACACTTTTATTTCAAGCGAATTTTATTCTGTTTTTATACGAAATAACGTTACTGTATTTTCTATTTTCCTGTTATCAAACCTGTTTAGGTTCGTTATTCTATCCCACATACGTTGTAATATGTAAAAACTTAATATTTTTGTAGCCGTGAAAAGTTATGAAGTTTAAAGGTCAGATTCATTATCTCTGGATAATGTAAGATATAGCTTTATACATAACGTGTTTCAGTGATCAACTCGACAAATCAATCAATAAGTATAAACTGAAATAAATGCCGCTAGTGTTTTGTTTATATGTTATTGGTGGCTATTTATTTACAGTTTATTTTAAATTTTAATTATTAGTCTTCTGTGTAGCCTTTCTTTCACACACAAAAAAGTAGTCTATGCCTTTTTTGGGAGCTGTCTTTTGTTAATTCGACCTTCGAAAAATGCTCATGTTCAGCCTACTTTGAATAAACAACTTTTATATCTAGACTATGTCTAAAACTTTTTATTTAAATTGGTTCAGTAGTTTTGGCGTGAAAGCATGACAGACAGATGGAGTTACTTACGCATATTCGTATAATACTAGTAAGGATTATTAGCCTAAGCTAAAGTTACATTACACCTTTATAGTAACACAACAGTTTCATAGATTTACAATTTTGACATTGGTACCACAGATAAACATTTCAGCAAAAATCAACCTCTAGTTAAAAACACTGACCTCACCTTATATGCGTTGTTGGGATTTGAAGGGTCTTAAATGGTAAATATGACCCTTAAAGGCAGACCTGTTTTGTTATTGTACAAAGGTTTTAGAAAATGATATTTTTAGGAAGCTCTATCCGTGAAAATTTCTTCGAAATGTAATTTAGGATGAAGTAGATAATGAACCTTTTATTTTCTATTTGGGACAAAATACCTTAATTAAGTGATAAATGATTAAACTAAAAAATTACCTTTTCGTAATGATATAAATACACATGAAAATTAAGAGTCAGTTTCACGATGTCCGAATAGCACACAGGATTTGTATGAAATTATCTACCAAATAAACTAAGAGGAACTTATTTGTAGGTGGTGAAACAGGCTCTAGATGTATGTTTAACTCGTAATTACTGAAATTACTGAACATCTTTTAAAACCAAGTTATATAAAATTAGTTCCTCCGTGCTGTAGGCATCCTATAAAATATGATGAATGTAGCCAACGTCGCGAACTGGAGCTCGATCAAAATAGTTAAAAAAAAACTGGATGTATAATATTTTTTTCTCAGGATGTGAGTAAAACTACTAAAAAATAATTAGCAAATAAAATAAAGGAACAGCAACCTTTAGCGAATAAAATAAAGTTGTTCACAAAGTATACATTTTTATGAAGATCACTAGTACCATTATTAAAAGCGCATGGGCCTTTTTATGGCTCTTTAAAAGCTATATTCATGAGGGGAATGATGTCCACATAAAAGCTTCATCATTTTAATAAAATACAAACTGAACGCAAATATATTTGATTGTTTGTGCGTCCTAATGCTTTACGATGAAGGACATCGAATGCGGCACGCTTCCATTCAAGACGATTTGGGAACTAGCAGTAGTGATGGGATGAATGTAAAAAAAATATCGATATTATCGATAAAAAGTTAACATTGATAAGATAAAGATAAAAAGTCATTTATTAAAAGTAGGCTGAAAATCAGCACTTTTTGAAGGGCAATTCTACAAAAGACAACCCGCAAAAATGTCCGCCCTTCACCACTTCCTATGTGTTATCGCTGGGAAGAACAAATTGTGGAACAAACTCCTCAGCAACACACAATTGTCAATTCTGTCTGTATGGTTTGAAGAACCAGGCATATAATAATAGTTAGATAATAGGTAACGTTAATAATAGCCTAACAAGTCAAAAAAATTGTTGTTTTAGACTTGAAATTATAAGTTATGTGTAAACAATGAACGTTATCAAATGTTTTTTACTAATGGACCTTTCAACGCTCTCCACTTATCGTAAAGCTCAAGACTAATTACTCACAAATTGTACGCAGTTTTTCGGCCACAAACGAATATTTTTACGTAATTAATATCATTCATGATATACATGTGAATGATAAGCTAACCATAACAATTTTTGAGATTTTAAGTCTTACGTTACAATTCATAACTCTCAATGAGCTCAATTAATTACTTCATTTACATAAGTTTATTGTTATTGAGTTTCCGGCTCATATTTTTACCAGGATAAGAATCGTGTATTTTAAAACTGACTTCCCTTTATTGAAACTGGTAATATTTGATTTCGTGTCCGGTTATTGTTAAATCTGAAATATGTCTCCGAATATGGCGAATGGTCGCCATATTACTTAGTAGGTGATATACTGCCTCGTTGGTCTAGTAGTCGCATATCGCGACTGCTGTGCACGGGGTCTCGGGTTCACTTCCCGGGTCGGGCCGAAATCGCTTTGTGGGTTTTGAGAAACTTTCAAAAAGCAGCCTGGAGTCTGCAAGTTGGTGATTGATGCACGGGTGCATCGGAGAGCATGTAAATGTCGGTACTGAGCCTGATCTCTCTCCGGTCGTGTCGAATTGTCGTCCCATCGGACTATGAGAGTGAGGGAATAGAGAGTGCACCTGTGCCTGCGCGAATGCATGTGCACTATAATACCTACATATGTCCTGCTCAGCTGGCTGATCTCCTAACATAACGGCCGCCGTAGCCGACAATCGGTTTGGATGCCATCATAGGTGATTTATTTCCTTCATGACTCGTTCAAATTCCAAATGGATTTTGGTAGGCGATTTTAGTTATGTTTTTTGTAATTTCTCAGGTTTTAAGCCATTAAAATGTAGGTATTATGTTAGTGTATGGTACAGGTCTACTGTCTTATTTTTAGTAAGTAAGCTATTATATATTTTGACTTAATGGATTTTGTATAGCTAGCTTCCAGGCATCAAGGACTCAACGGCTTTTAATTATTCAGTTTAATTACTCTTTTTAACGTCTTAATTGAATAAAGCAGCTTGGTTATAATTTCCTGTCATTAACTCTTTATTTTAAGAATGAGAATATTATCCAAACATTAATTTTATTGTTTTTTGTGGGCTTGTTTTTAATTATTGTTACGGTTTATGAATGAAACATGTGTGTAGTTCTCATACTCAGTAAGGAACCAACTCCTATATAATACAAGGTTGCCATAAAGAATAAATCCGATGCTTTATAAATAAAAAACTATATTAACAGTATTATAGCAAAGCTGAGCCTTAGATGATGGACGAGGTTTCAGAACTATAATAATGTAAGGCGCGCTTGTCTAAACCTTTCGCCGAATAAAAAAATAAAAATGAATTGAGTAGAAAATTTTGCACAATACATTTTTATCTTCTATTTTAACCTTTAACACTACAAAACTTAATGATAAAAATATAGGCATACAATTTTTTTGCGTAGTTGCGTAAATAAAAGCAGTTTATGTCACTGTACAGTTACAGGGTATATAATATCAAAAACATTGTTTTTGTACGAGCATTTCCGAGTATCATATCGAAAAACAACTAATAAAATTCAAATCACGACCATAACAATAGATTGATTGTTTTTAAAATATCTATAAACGAGCGACGCTTATGTCCGCTCTACCATCGTGTAATTAAAATTAATAATAAAATCATGAATGACTCAAGTTTGGTGATTAACTATATCCTGCTTTATATTCGTAATTATTACGTGGAAAATTTTTAACCACTAATGAATGATACTGTGGAAACCTTCTTCTTGTGAAGATGTAGGCTTGCAGGTACCCCTTTTGGGATCTTGAGTAAATTAAACTAGTAGATAATATTTAACTTCAAGTTTTATTCGTTGTTTTGGGAGCTGACGGGCGACTTAGTGTCAAACTAAAGACTAACTACTTCATACTTAAAACTGTTCTATATTTAATTGATGTTCCGGCCTGTTACAAAATATAATGTAAGATGTAAGGAGGCTACATCTCTACAGTACCTACTTTTTCGAACTTTGTCGATAAAATCGGAAAACATCGATAGATTTAGTTTTTAATGTGCCAATCACTATTTGGTAGACAAATGGACTGGTTTCGTTCGAGTTTGGGGGGAATATCGAGTTTGACAAGTCTACGGCTATTCCTACCGCTCAATTGTTGAAATATTTTTTTTTACATCTTGTGAAATTGTTAGGTACCGGTGTAACTAAAAACTACACTACACTCACACAGTCCAACATTTGAATCAGATTATTTTTTATATTAGATGACGTCAGTATTACAAAACTGGATTTTAAAAATGATTCTTACTGGTTTTTCTTCTCACGGTCATTTATTTACTTTGCATTTATCTCTTAAAGGAAAGTTAACCGTAGAATACATTATTTATTTTAAGATGTAAGGATAACGATACGTTTTAAAATCTTAAGGGTCTATAAAATAGGTATAGAAATACCTCGAAATCAAGACTGGTCATCAAATTGAGACTGACTAGTTGTCCTCAAATGAGAAATGAGACATTGGAGTTAGGCATACATATATCTATAATTATACTTACTTATGATATTATACAGTAAGACATACTTTAAAATTCATTATCTCTTTTCGTAGCAAGAAAGTGCTACGTGCTACGAAAGTCTTTTACGTAGGAACTACGCAAATATGCTACGCAATTATTTTAGGAAAGGAAAGTACGATACCGCAGATGTAACGACACGACTCGAATACTAGATGCGAGCGCGGGACAGAGATAGGGCTATACACAGCCGTCCTTTACAATTCAAATGTACGGACGCCAGCACATCGAGCTACTCGTAACTGTAAATTTTTCCCAATCAACTTGGAACCGCATGCTTCTACGATAAAGTTGAAAATATATTAAGTAAATTTGTCAAATTGTAGTAGCGATATTTAATATGGTGCTGGCGTATGTTAGACCTGTACTATACAGCTCACTATGCGGCATAGTTAGTTTAGGTTAGTTACTAGGGACTACGTAACAGTCAAATGTATAAAAAACACTTTATTTAATATATTTCAGAGAAAGAAGAGATTTATTTGACAAGAGCTGTACTTGTGTCAATTCGAACCGGTGCATTTAATAATTCATTAACTTATTTTGTGTATATCCAAACCCGACAACCAACAACAAATGTTAAGTAAAAATGGTAAACATATTCAAAATTGACCTGTGAAATGTGGGCTCAATTTGTACAAAATCTCTATAAAACAAACTGTCATTATTATCCTATTAATATAATTATGTATTGTCGTAAAGTTACCTAAGCATTTATGTAATTAAAATCAACAATAATCATTTTTGATATAATCGCAAACAAAAATCCGAAATGAACAATACGCCGTCAATTTGACAGGCTCGGTCTAAGAAGCCCGGCCCTTTTCGTGTTAAGAAACACACGAGGAATCTTCTGAGAAAGGTCTTTGAAACATTCCTAAGTTATCTAGGTAGCAAAGTGAATGTTTAAGTGCCTCCCAAATTGGATTAGCGATCGACTCCTGACTGGTTTGTTTGATGTCTCTCTTGTATGCCTGAAGTGCTTCTAAATGTAAGGTATTTCAGGACTATTTACTAATATTCTGATATGTAGAATTGTAAGTTGTACTGTTGGATAATGTTTCCTTTCAAGTGGTGGCCAGACTAGAGAGTTTGAGTTTATCTACTGTTCCGCTATAGGATTCAATAATTCATCAAAAAAAATTACCTATTATTATTTATTAGCGGAGTGTATTTTTATTTATAACGCTTCTTCAAATATCACACCTGAAGTTGCAGTAAACCATAATATTTATGTCTATAAAATATTGCTTTGTCGGTGTGTTGATCTCCCCTTCAGAATGATTCCATTCTCCATAATAAGTCAGAATCAATACATAGACCTACTTATTTTAATTTAAAAAATTATGAATTTAAATATAGTATGGTATGGGCATGTAAGCGAAGGAATGAGGATCATGTAGTGAGAAAGGTTTTGAGAATGAATGTGGATAGATATAGATTAAGAAATGATGGATGGATTGTGTGAAAGTTGATATGGCTAGAAGGAATGTAACTTGTGAGATGACGGCAGATAGAAGAGCGTGGAAGGAAAAAACATACTACTCTGACCCCAAATAATATTTGGGATAAGGTCAGGAGGATGATTTGGTGCCAAAATTCGTCATGGTGTATGTGAAAAAATCCAAACAACGTAGGTGATAGGAGGCACTGTGATCTACAGATACTTATGTAGTGCACTTAAGGAGGAAATTCGTAAGGATTTCTACAGAATAATAAATTTATAGGACCTTACTAGGCACTCTCGAGTCATATTCTGCGAATGTATTCAGCCCGTTTGCTTTAGAAGAACTCTTTTGTCATTTGCATTTAATATTTATTATGTTTCTTGCGTCTCATTCTTTTTCTTTCTTAAATGATGCCTGTTTTAATACCTTTACGTGTTTTAAGAGCAAAAGTGTTCCTTGAGTATGCTACATGTCATAAAAATAGGCTAATTTATTGCCACAAATATCTACTGCACAAATCAATAAATACTTATGTATGTTCACAAAATACTTCGATGCCTGCATCCTTCCATACCTCGATGTGTGCATAAGTATATTATAAATACTTCAATATAATTATTATATATAGATATAAATGTATTATTTTTTTACACACGCAATAAAAAAACACTACAGGAAAGAAAAATTTACAAAGGTATTGCTTATTTCTAAAGAAATCTATTCCAGCATATCTGCGAAAGATAAAAATAGGAATAAAAGAGATGTAGACAGTGTGTAAATAAAGGAAAGGAAATAGAAATTCAATTAAAAGATAATAACTGCATATTATTATACATATGTACAGGTAACATCATCTCCTGAGGCTTTTCGCAACGATGTTGGGGTCGGCTTCCAGTCTCACCGGATATAGCTGAGTACCAGTGTTTTACAAGGAGCGACTGCCTATCTGACCTCCTCAACCCAGTTACCCGGGCAACCCAATAAATACCCCCTGCATAATATATTATGCTAAGGATATATCTCTAGACTCTGGAGCATAAAAAAAATCTATGAATAATGGCTTCTGCCTAATATATAATAAACGCAGTTCCAACTTTCAGATTAAGCCATAAATCGAGATAGCATTTTAACTAATTTCAGTTCAAGAATACTTGTTACGAAATGACAGTGGCTAGGTCGTACGTTCATATACCTTTGAACTGTACAATATTTTGAACTCATTTATACTATAAGGTCATTTTTAGTTTGGCAAGGAAAACTGAATTTAGTTAGATCAGAATTTTTGCTTTATTTTATTATTTTAGGAGGTTTTCAGGATGAGGGGGAAGGTCAATTTGGTTTTTTAAATGGTTTTACGATTGGTAAAGTATTTTTTAATTTATTTTGATTGCAAATTACTTTGCTTGGTAAATTCTAGGGCATTGAAAATTAAAACCTTTTCTATAGAGAGAGAAATGGCTAAGAATACTATGAAACACGAATAAAACTATAAAATACCTACTATTACGAAAATATGAATGCAATAAAAAAAAAAACGTAATTTTTAAATCCGACCTTTTTCAAATATACCGTAATTGAGGCTCATTTTCATCTTACTTCATACATGAATGAATAAAGCTGTTACTTTAATACATAACGGACCTCAAACCCAGACTACGTATTAAACTGGGCTAATCACCGTATCACTAGTTTTGCAGCTGGTTTCACGTATCTTTATCACCTCTATTTGGTATAAGATTAACCCTTCACCTGCCTGGGAAAACAGTTTTAGACATTCAGCAGCCTTTATTCCCTTACAACACTGTTTTATGGCTAATATTTTATATTTAGTGCTAAAAATGATAAACTACCGATTTGGGACGTATAAGAATATATCTCACTTAAGTCTGACAGAGAGAAAAACGCCGTAGTTTTTATTATTTAAAGTCTGTATTCGTAAGAAAGAGGAAAATGTTAGGTTTCCAAACAATATTTATGTACCTACGAGTACTATGAAGGTTTTGTACCTGGTTGAAATATGAAATAGATACAACATCTTCTCTTATTTTAACCCCTTATATTAATACACACATCTCTTCTTTGTTCTTTATTACTATTGACCTTTAATCTAAAGAGATTCTATTCAAAATTGCAAAATGCACTTTGTCCGTCACTCAAGGAGCTATTTTATACTCTTCATCTTCATTTTTGCATCTTCTTCTTCTTCCTATCATGTTCTCAAGTTATTACGGCGAAATACGTTTTCCACTTCTATTGCCTTCCTTTTACACTCTTCTTTCTTCACTTCTTTCATCATGTCGTCTTTCAGGCAATCAAGGCATTTCTTCCTTGATCTACCTCTACCTCCCCATGCCGCAACAAACTCTTAATACTATACTACTACACTCATTCCTTACTTTACCCATCCTGGTTACTCAACACATCTCAAAATACTCATCCCTGTTACATACTATCTTTTCTCAACCCTTATTTTTTAATGCCCAAAACTCTGATCCTTACTAGACACGTCTAAATATGAATACTATACTCGCAACATAATTTGGGCTTAAAATCAACTAATATATATTGGCAATTAATTAACTAAAAATAAAACCCATCATTATCAAATCCAGCAGAGAAAAGCAACATCTCAAGAAAAAGTCTGTTTATTTGACGTTTACAAGAGCAATAAAAAGTGAAGAGCCAAAGTTTGTTAGTGAAGTCGTTAAGGTGCGATTCTCGGATAGTCTCAGTTATCTCCTGGGAGAGTTAAGTACTAATGTTCTTCTTGTGTAGCCAGACTTCGGGCGTAGATCAAACAAAAAGTTGCTGTATACTGGCAACTAGAGATATTGTGTACTACAATGAATTTAACATTATTTCTTGCTGTGATGTGTTTACCTTTATATGAAAGAGATCTTCAAATGCTACTTCTTTTCTTTTATTTCAAGTTTCTAAATTTATCTTATTATACAGAAGTAAACATTAAATTACAATTTTTTAATCAATACTGGTACTTGGCACACTTCAGTCGTGGTGGACCAGTGGTTAAAGCACCATCGTGTCTACCTATCTAGTATGACAGTGCGGGTTCGATTCCAGGTAAGGAAAGTACCAATGCAACTTTTCTAAGTTTAATGTACTTGGTAATCTTGGACAACAATGACAGATTTAAGGTGAAGATGTGTTATCTTGAGGGTATCTGGTCTTTTGAAAGAACCAATCCGCTTAGAGCAAGCGCGGTGAATTGAATTAACGCTAAAACCCTTTTTTGTATAAGAAGATGCCTTCACACTTTTTTTTTCTTGCGAAATCATCTAATGACCCCTTCCGCTGAGGGTGCAGCTGGAGGGAGTGTCAGACTCTTAGTGAAAACCCAAAAACCCACTATGTTCCTTCGGGAGGTCATTGTGTACCAGGGCCACGGCAACTCTTGCGAACAAATAGCAGCCTAGGCAGACCCTGGCCCTTATGCTGCTGACATCTTTTGCTTCGCTTCACATCGAGGAGATAGGCCTTCACACTGCAGTGGGAGAAGAATAAAGACTTATCATTCTACTCTTTAAAAAATCCAGAAACAAATCTTAAAAAGATAATATTATTACAAAACATAACACTAACAATCACGGACATCTGAGTCCATAATTCTCGAGTACCGAAATTGCGTCAGTCTTCGCTCCCGTGTGTTTGGTTGTGGTAGATCAAGCCCGACCCGATATAGACGGTGGTAGTGGACGCGTCATGGATTAAACTTAGTTTTATGCTCAGCGTGTTTATGGAGCTGTTTATCTTTGGTTGTTTGGGAAATGAGAATTTGTGTAAGCAATCTTTGGAATGAGGCTCGAGTTTGGATAGTATTCATAGCTATCATAAATATCATCGGTACTCATACTTGAACTCTGGTTGTAAAGTAAAATGGTCGTATATCCATTTCTGTGCCTAATTGTCTTGGCATTTTCTACTTATTAAGCATAAAATATTCCGTACCTATATGTTATTTCAGTTATACCCTCTGCAGGAAGAGCGAGTTCAAACTTCTAGGTACCTACTTCTCCTTTTTTATTTCGTGTCATCAAATGACTCCTCCCACTGTAGGTGCAGCTGAAAGGATGCAGCTGTGTCAGACTTTTACTGACTAAGACCCACTTGTGTTCCTTCTGCAGGTCTGTGTGTGCTAGGGAGACGGTAACTCTTGCGAACAGTCCCGCAGTTGTGCGCAAGAGTTACCGAGGAGAGTGTGTGCCAGGGCCACAATGACCTCTCGAAGGAACATAGTGGGTTTTAGTCAGTAAGAGTTTGACACTCCCTCCAGCTGCACCCTCAGGGGTCATTTGATAATTTCCCATGAAAAAAGCCTATATCTATATACAATACAATTTATATTATTTTGTATTGTACAGACGCCAGCACATAAGGCTACCGGAAACTGACAAATTTTCCCAATCTACTTTGAACTTTATGCTTCAGTGATAAAGTTGAAAATCGATCAAGGAAATTTGACAGATTGTAGTAACCTGATGTGCTGGCGTCTGTACTTCTAATACAGAAAGACGAAGGACTTTTATCTATAACCTGTGTTATAAGTGATTCTAGAGAAACATATTTATGTAAGTACAGAGAAAATAATCGAAAATATATAACGCGCAATAGAAAACAAATATGTCGATGTAAACTTATCTAATATCGCGAGAATTCCGAAGTACTGTTATTGTATAAGTTCGCTATATGATATACATTACATTACGATAATGTAACGATATTATACAACCCTCCATGTGTTTGTAAACTTTCAGATGAAAATGTTCCTTAATTATGTTTATTTTCGAAGTCTTTTTGCTTTTGTATACCTTTCTTATGAATGTAAATAACTTCCGCATACGGTTCCACCCACGGCCCGTGGAAGCTACTCCGCGTACGCGGATAAAAAGTAGTAGTGATAATAGTAGTATTAGATACCATTAAAAAAAATTGATGCGTTTAAAACACGCTTTGACAATCAAGTTCAGATATTCAAATATTGAATAAAAGATAGAGTAACTTTGTAAAAAAAAAAATATTATTATAGTTAAAAGGTACTTGTAATCCAAAGATCCCAATATCAACTAATAAAATAAACATAAATTCCTCATTTCCTTGTGATTTTATCGTAGTTTCATCAACTACATTTTATAGTTCGTAGTAACAAAGAAGAATATTTACAATTTATTTACAGAGTAAAAAAAAATTCTATAATATGATGCAAATATTTCACATAAAATAAAGGATCGCCATCGCTTTCTAAACCATCCAAATATCTAAGAATTTAAATACAATTTATTTAAAAGTCCTCAAAAATAAAACACGGTCGTTATCCAAAGAAAAACACCTAAATATAACTTTGCATAGCATAATAAGTATTGCAACAAAAATTGTAACAGCTTTGAAAGATCGCAAGAAGGTTTCTATCCATCGGCGCCGCTATCCATTAGATTGTGTAAACTTCTAGATTAGAATCCAGACTTCAGTTTAGCTTATATCAGCACTAGGATGATCTGAGCTCTGTGTTTCAACACATAGGTTTTTACCAAACATAAGGAAGCCGGTATAAGCGTAACGGCCGGAGTAATAGAGAATTTGTTAAGATATTTTCTGTTGTAGGTAATATTTTGTGCAAGTTGACGAGCTAAATTGAATTTTACGTTTTGTGTACCTCGTTTTTGAGATAAATTCTTTTCGGTATTGCTTAGAATTGTTTTAGTGTGAAAACAATGTTTCAGGATTGATACTATTTGATGAGGTTGAGTGAAGAACTCTAGATACAAAGCATTTTGGAAGCACATGGCCACAGGGCATGTCCTGTGGTCTTAATCAGAATAACATATAGGCTACTATTTAACCTGGTGCGGTAAGTAGTTTCTTCAGGAATCGAGTGAAACCACTGGCGGAAACTAGTTAGTTATATTTTATCCGTAATTTATTATAGAAAGGAAACAAACATACAAACAGTCACAAACTAATATACTGTCAATGAATGACTATCCCTTTTTAATGTCGTCTAGTATATTGAGTTTATAAATAGGTATAGATTCAATACCTATATATATAAATAAAAATGGTTACCTTTACGAGATCAAAATAATCTTAAAGGGTGCCGTTTTCATCTCATCTCCATGCTGTTTACTATTCGTGTTTAGTTTTGTTTGAAAGTAAACAACTATAAATAGGGCGGTGACCTACTTGCAGTTAAAATGAATGGCTACAGGACGCCCCCTGTCTCCAGGGTTAAATATAGACATAACTGAGGGGCTCCCGTTACTAGAGATTTTTATACATGTTATTTAATCGTATTATGAAAATTATCAAGCTTTTACCCCATGCTAGCCTTCGTTTTCAAGAGACGCCCTCGATTTATCAGGGTTTCCACCATCAGGTCCTGACCTGATGACAATGGGACCAAATGACGAGCATACCCTTTCAAATAAAAAAAATATTTTTGAAATCGGTCCAGGCGCCTTAGAGAAATCGTGTAACATACATAAAAAAAATACAGCCGAATTGAGAACCTCCTCCTTTTTATTGAAGTCGGTTGAAAATATATTTTTTTAAATACATTTAAGACGCTGTAACGTCCCTACTGAACACGGTGAATTTGGATAGCCATAGGCCATTTTGAGAGATAAATAAATGACATTGATTGGTTGAAAGTTTTAGTTCGATGTTCGTCAAAACTTATGTAGCAACATACCGGCAAATATATGTATATAGATCCTTTAAGAAATGATGATCAATTTTCGTAAATGTGTAATACAAAATTAAATCTTAAGTAGGTACTAATTGCCTTTTATGGGAACCAAACATGTAGATACTTAAAGCGGATTTTTCCAGAATAATTATTTTATCTCATAGAAAACATTTAAGTTTAGTAGAGTGTAACTAATGGTAGGAAAACCTACTTATATATTATGATATTCTTTTAAAATGCTGGAAATACCAAAATATTTGTATGTAAAGTACTTAATGTGGTGATTAACGCTCATTCCTTCTTTGTATGAGAAGACACCTGTGCCCTGTAGTTGAAATATAACGAGGCTGATGATCATGATGATCTATAGTCGCTAGGAATAAGTCGCGAAACGGCTATAAAATAACCTATAATTTAGAGAACAAAAATATATAATTAACACATCAAAACGAACTTTAATAAAGTTTAAAATAATGAATACTTTAATAATTTTTAGTTATAAATAACGCACACATAAATAACACAGATATTTTCTATGTTTTCTCGTAGTCTGCGCAGACGCAGACGTCGAGTTTGGGCGCCCGCCACGCGCCCCGACTATTGAACCCGGCCATAGATTAGAATAATATGCAAATTAGAGGCGCCAATCATTGTGAGCGACCGTAATCAGCTAATGAATAAGCAACGGTCCCCGACAACAATTATGAAAGGTAGGTACATACTTATTTTTAGTTCTTGCCTACTTACTTGTAAATATTTGTTTTGTAGCCAACTACAATTTCAATCAAAAACATTGATTTTATCGATTTATTCAGTAGAAAAATAAGTTTAAATATGTAGATTATTCCTTATCTGAACGACATTTTTTTAATTTTAGAACGTTTTGCGTAAAAATGGTAATTTACTGAAAGGACGTCATTTTAATCTCGATATTAAACCAAATACCATGAATTTGAATTGATTAATTAAAAATT
Organism: Heliothis peltigera; assembly: GCA_958496145.1. Lineage (NCBI taxonomy): Eukaryota > Metazoa > Arthropoda > Insecta > Lepidoptera > Noctuidae > Heliothis > Heliothis peltigera. The sequence continues at coordinate 616,298 of OY292332.1, forward strand.
TATTTATAACATTTGTAGTAAAAATAATCTTATTTTACATTACAATAAGCACACTATTTTTGGTTTCTTTTTTAAAGCAGTATGGTAGCGCTTGGACTAAAAATTAAGAGTTAGCATCTTGTCGTCAAACACAGCTACACATCAAGCCATACAAAACTAGTATAAGCTGACCGTTCAATTTGTAGAAAGACCATATAAAGCGAGTTCAAGACAAACTGGTTACGTATAGTTTGGTGTGTAGCCGTGTGTACTACATAATTTCTTATACTCGTATATAAAAAATAGTTTAACATGCGAATATATATTATACTTTTATATTGCAAATAGAGTTCGGTAAAAATAAACTAATAAAAACACAAGCCCACATTGCATCGATGAATAACAATTTTTTATTATTTAATTCATAACTATTAATAACACTCGCAAGATTTACACGAATATCTACAATCCAATGAAGCTAACAAACGAATATCACACCTCCATCATAATCTTTGACCGCCAAACATCACGCATTTGCTGGTTAATGAAGTACAATTTTTTTTTCTTGTTTTACGCACAGTATTACACCGTCCGGCCTTGTCCGAGAATCCGGCAAAATTTGAAACAACTCGCAAATTCTACGCCGTCGGTGTTGTGACGGTGTGTACACAATTTGGTCGTGTTACGAGGCACGGAAGGGTGTAGGGCAATTTGAGCAATGATTAGATAATTGTGATAGTTTCTATTTATAATTTGTACGTTTTCAAGGTTGAAGTACCCTCTGAGGAACTTCGAGCTTTATTCATTGAAGGTTTCGATAAACAATTTCATTCCTATCAATTGATCGGTGTTGTTTGATGGATGGAGAGTAACAAAGGGAATACAAGGTAGGATGGTAGCTATTGTATTTTGCCTTGGATCTTTAGATGTTGGCGTATGAAGGAAATTTGGGTGTTTTAGGTGATATATAAAAAAACATATTGATGTTATATGTTACTATTTCTTTGTTGCCGGCTATCGTGTTGTGTAAATTTTCAAACTGATCTGATGAATAAATTTTCTCACAGTAAGATGGTACGAGATATCGACGGACTTTACTATTTCATCTTCAATGATGAAAATAGGAAATAATAATAATAACTAGCAGACAATAATAATAGTTTTTATCGGCTGTCACTGCGCAAGAGTTACTTGGCCATACGTCCCCATGTATTTTAATTTTTTTTTTTAATTTCATTTGTTTTTCAGTAATTAATAACAATGGTAGGCTGTTATAGTTTTTTTTTTGATTTTGTGGATTTGCTCACGGATGATAGATGATGGAACTACGTTATTTTTAGCGTGGATGGTATTCACAAGAGGATACAACTAATAAATCGAATTTGGTAAGTACTAATGAGAAAAACGTATAAGTTATGGTTATATATTTATGTTATACAAATAATTTTGTTATTAAAAATATTTCGTAGGCTTAGTACAATATTAAAAATAAGATGTTAATTTGTAAAATCTGTTTATAAACAACCTGTCAGTTGTAATTTCCTACCGTCTAGACTGACTTCAGCGTTTCCCTCAAGTCTTGGCATCAGATCAAAGTCCTTCACTTCTGTCCAGTTTGAAACAAGATAGAAGATGTAGCGTCCGAGATGCTGTCTCGTGTATTTTGAAAAATATATTCGAGTTATTTCTCCTGAAAATCATTTTAAGAGTTTAAATTTAAGGCGAATAGATAGTGATTATGTAGTTTGATAAAAGGTACAGTAAAAATAAATATGTGTGACTCTCCCGAAATAATAGAGCCTACATTTGAAAATGACAAACTAATAGGTAGTCAAAACAAGGTCCCCTATATAAAACGGACCTGCATTAGTACTGGATTGAGACCATTAACTTGTTTCAAGATGATGGTTATAAGCTCGCACTAATGGCGGTACTTTTTTAAAACCATGTTTTTAATAAGAGAGTCTATGGCCACCTTTACTAGTAAAAATTTAACTCTACTCGTGTAGTAATTTTATAACAAAATGCCTAAAATAGAAACAAAACTTGAAACGAGTTACGACCACGAATTGCTAATAAATTGTGATCGATAGAAATATTTTATAGCTATACAAGGTATAACTGATAAACCTTGACAGACAGACAAACTGTATTATTTCAATATGTTTCGAAGATTTTGATGATTTTTCCTTTGTTAAAAGTTGTAAATATTATAATAGTTAGCTTTTTGTGTCACAACTGAATTGTTCCTTAACGTAGGTAATCATATACTACGTTACATATTTTGAAAAGTTAGTACAACATTTAAATATTTTATCGTTATTATATGCAAATGCGATAATTACTTTATTTAGTTGCTTATTATGGTAATACTAGGCCACTAACGCAATGTAGAACACATAGGAAGTGGTGAAGGGGGGGAGGGGGCGTTTTGGACCCTGTCTTTTGTTTTGATGTTCGAAAAGTGCTGGCTTATAAGTCTAATTTGAATACAGGATTCTAAGTTTGAAATAAAGCTTGATATGAAGATAGATGGAGATCAGGGAAAATAATACTTTTTGCAATTACATATATCTACGGCTTTTTCTCATGATACTGGTATATAAAATTTGTAAGTAAATAAAGTTCCGCTTAATTATATTTTTTTTTTACCAGAAAAGTATTTTTTCCTTTATTAATGTAGAATTTTGACCACAGAATGAATACAAAAATAGACTTAACAATATTATGAAATACTTTGACTTGATTTACATTCTTTAACTTAAGTACTTAGTCTAAGTTAAGATTATGAAGATAGATAAAGATAAATATTTATCTTGTTGTTATAAGAAAAATAGATATAAAAGTTTACAAAAAGGCTTTCTAAAAGCACCCCTATTTGTACGAAGTTTTCTATAGAGTTAGAGGACAGGTTGTAGACTATCGTAGGTCCCTCAGTACGTGAGTAAAACCGCGGAAGCTAGCCAGTATATAATAGATCACTTCTCATTAAGCTCGGGGTCTTTGACCGAACCTCTTTAATTGGAGAGTCCTTCACCTAAGCAGCTATATAGGATCCCTTTTTGTGCCTAGATCTTTGGAAGGTCTGTGGATTGGTGCCCGGAATGCTAGGTTTAGGATAGTTTATTAATGGCATTGGTATAGTACGATATATTGAGGTTTTTGTGGATAAAGAGAAGCTGCTTTTTGTTTTAGATTTTCAGGATAAATAAAAAAAAAATATTTTTTATTGTGTCTCAAAATTATTACAATACAAATGTAAAATGAAACATCCCCGTTAAGTTATAGGTAGAATATACTTTTATGTGGTTTTAAGATTTGATAAAAGGTCTGAACAATATTTTCTGAAAAATGTTATGTAAGCAATTTTTTGTCCACAAACAAACAGAAGCGGAATACTCACTATTTTACGTTATAAATTGGTTTTAGATAAAGAAAGAGTAAAAATCAATGTATAGATACACGCTTAATTCCAACAACCGGCTACAAAATTTAAAAAATACCGGTATCTCCGCCAAAATATTAGTCTGCGATCAGTATAATGTAAACTAATTCACGCCAACTAATACATTAAATAAACGATACAGAAATACATAGAAACGAAAACATTTGCCAGTCAATTATCAAGAGGTACGTGTCACTGCTCATGGGTAACAGATAAATACCAGAAGTTCCACTTGAAGCTTTATAACATTCTCTGAAAATTAATGTTATGTATAGAAAAAAATATACAGTTTTTTGTCTAAGTAAAATATGAGATTATGTTAGTACCAAGAGGAATAAACCAATTGCTATTTGTTTATGTGTTTAAGATATTGTATATTACCCTTTTCACTGTATGTAGTTCAAGTTGTCAAATAATTTAATAATAATAATAAATATTTTTAATTTACAGTGATTTCCTTTTTTAATGAAAACATGACTAAGTCAGTTTTTTCTGTAATATTAAACAAGAGAAAATATTTCAAGCTTGTAGCAGTTATTATTGATATTTTAATAAATCGATACATAATCCATAGTAATTGCAGCTTACCATAGTTTTATGATAAAATTTATCCTTAAGTTAACTTAAATCAACGATGTTAACTCGGTCCTAAGTGTTGTTTAAGAGCAATATTTAATCCCAATCCTCTAGATTTTTGATCAGTGGAACTTCTACGCAAGTTCACTCAGTGGCCGCCATAAAATGTGCTATTACGATCGTCGACGTCACTTGCGCTAGCGATTGAGGCCCACTGTTTAACGTACGAAATTTTTTCGCACACAAATATTAGAGTATGCTGGGATGTTTTGATGAATATCGTGTTTTGACTGTGAATGGATAGGTTGCTAACCTTGTTTTTTTTTTTTATTGGTTTGCGATGAGACGCTTCTTAGGCTGGACGAGGAGCGGTGGCCAGTTTTATTATTTTAATTCAATATTAAGACAATTTAGGATTTGGTCGTGGTGGCCTAGTGGTTAAAGAGCCCACCTCTCAAGTATGAGTGGGTCGGGCAAGTACCAATGCAACTATTCTAAGATTGTATGTACTTTCTAAGTATATCTTGGACACCAATGACTGTGTTTCGGATGGCACGTTAAACTGTAGGTCCCGGCTGTAATTTAACACAAGATAGAGAGAGTCAGAAGCCAGTCTAACCAAGGGATATTGGATTGCCGAGTCACTGGGTTGAGGAGGTCAGATAGGCAGTCGCTCCTTGTAAAACACAGGCTCACTCAGCTGAATCCGGTTATACTGGAAGCCGATCCCAACATAGTTGGGAAAAGGCTTGGAGATGATGATCTGAGATTTGTTACATATTAACATATACAGCGTAGTTATCCCATGAATTGACTGATAACAATAATTTTAATATATATATTTACATACTACCATCATATACATATACATAACATAGGTATTGATACCATTTACTTATTTAGACAAGTGATGTTGGATTTCTTTGTGCTTTACATGTTTATGCTTTAGCAGTTTGGAATCCTGATTTATATGTAACTCCTGGCAGTGAGAACACTCTGAATCAAACGTAATAACTAATTATGAGTCTACTTTAGCCCTGTCAAAAAAATAGGCTTGATTTGAGGTAGTTTTAATTTTTGCCCTGAGGGTTATTATAAGAGCCTTTTTTATTTCATTTCGTACCTCACCTATATGTAGCTAAAACATAAATATAGAGAGTACGTCGCGAAACTAATAAACAGTGCTATTACGATTGTACACGTCACACCGGCGCTCGCGCAGCCCGTGAGGCCCACCGATAGTAGTGCGTAGTAAAATTATATTCAGGCTTGTTCTCATTTTGAGGTAAATGACTTTCTTGGTGGATGTGTTTTCAGTGGTCATTTTTAGTAACAAAATACCAGTTTTGTTACTAATGATTATTAAAAATGTTTTTTTTTTTTTATTTATAATTTTAATATTTGCTGGTAAAATATGTGATGAGAAGAATATTATGGTGATGGGATGGGGCTCAGAAAATAAATCTTAATATCTGGAAAAAAATAGTTTGGCATAACAACCTATTAACACAAACAACATATTAGTTAATGCCAGAAGAGATCCACGTGGAAATAGTTAGATAAAACATGAAAAAATTTCAAGGATACCAAATGTTTAGTGTGAAACAAAAAGATTAAACCAACAAGTGTGTTTGTACTGTCAATACATAAGGTCATGTATAAAAAAATAATGCTATTCCTATTGGAAAAAAAGTAATTAACAGCTACAAAGTACTTATGGATTCCATTAGCTATGACAATATGTGACATCATTGAGGCCCACTGCCACCATGCGGGTGTGAGGCCTCTCACATTGTTGTTTTCACCATTATGTAGATAAATACAGAAGTCCTAATTGGGATGATGACTAGGTCAAAAATGAAATGCTTTATCATATTCAATTTGTGAAACATTTTAAAATAATGACAGTTTCATTTATCGTTTTGAACTGAAAATTGTTTACATTTTTTTATATTTAAAAAATACGGATACTATAACCGAATATGGCTTGATGTCAAAATTCTTAGTATTTTCATACAAAGTAACCATTTTTGACAGTTCAGTAAAAGTAAGGAATTTGACTAGTTGTCGTCTACCGTAGGTATTCGTTAAACATCAGAAAATGTTACCTCAGTTTTTGAAAGTGGAAAATGTCTTGCTGATTGGAAGTGACACCGACACACAGCAATTCATTTTTATATATATAGTTGATGGTTATTTTAATAAATATTTACCACCGGCATAATCGATCATTCGCCGATAACAAATATAATGAACGCGGTGGTAGCGCCACGCAAAATTTGAATTCAGCGTTAGTTTCCAATATATCACTTTTGGACAAGCCATAAATACGAAATGTCGAATATATATCTTTTCCTAGCACAAATACCTATAACTCACTAGAAGTCCATGGTTTTATTGCTAGGTTCCGTACTAGGCATAATAAAAAAATACGTTAACGTAAAGTTGTTATATTGTTTTTATTATTTTTTAAATTTTGTAACTTAAAATCAGACAATGCAGCAAGACTTCATTTTTAATAAAAAAATAAGTGATTTTATTTCAAATACATGAACTTATACAATAATAAAGACTTATTTATAGGATTATGCACGTTTTTTTCACTAAATGCCTACTCATTCACAGCGGCAATTGGCGGCGGCGACCTCTCGCGTCCGGCCCTGATCCAGGCCATGGTCCGGAGCGAGGGAGAATGGGATGCTGTCGCCTCCTTCTGTGAAGCCGTTATGCTAGCGAAGGCGGCGGCGGAGCGGCTAAGAGACCGCACCGCTCATCCCAGCCGTCGCGGCAGGGCTGGTACCGGTCGACACCACGGGCGCCGGGTGTCAAGGGATGACTCCCGACCACCGTAGGCGCGGGCTTGTGGGCGGTGAGTGTGGGTAGCTCATCGTCCGTACGTCTAGGGACGACAGGCCCGTGTCGGCGGCGCGTTCTGTTCCACGCGCTCCTCGAAGAGATGTCAGCAACATGGGAGGGACCCCTTTAGGGCCAGGGTCTGCTTGGGCTGCGGGTTGTTCGTGAGAGATACCGCGGCCCTGGCACACAGGGACCCCCAGAAGGAACATAGTGGGTTTTAGTCAGTAAGAGTCTGACACTCCCTCCAGCTGCACCCTCAGCGGGAGGGGTCATTTGATGATTTCCCAAGAAAAAAAAAAAATGCCTACTCATGATACTAAAAATACTTATCCACGTAAAGGTTTTTAAACTTTCGTGACTTGCACACATATTTAAACACAATTGGGACTTAATCGCGATATTATTTATGTGGTGCGATACCTTTATATTTTCCCGACGTTTCGGCCGTGGTCACGGGTGGACTGATAAGATGATCAGCACCTCATAAATAAACCTTACTTTAATATTAATAAAAATGCGAAAGTAACTATGTCTGTATGTCTGTCACGCTTTCACGCTCAAACTACTGAATCGATTGAAATAAAATTTAGTAGACATGTAGTCAAGAGTCTGAGAAAGGACATAGGCTACTTTTTATCCGGATGCGGGAAGTAGTTACCTCGGGCTGCGAGTGAAACTGTGGCGAACAGCTAGTATCATACAAAAATGCTTGTTGACCTTCTCAGTTACCCTGCATGTGGCGGCTGCGTGCGTTGCTTGTTCTAATTCTTAGTTAATTTCGTTGACACGGTTTCTTTTCACTTATTTAGGGGTTCACGGTCAACAAACAACGGGGTCAGAACCAGTTTGGGCCTGGAACGGGAGGGAAGCTCGGAAAAAATTGTAAACAACTTTTTTAGGTAATCTCATAATGTTTCTCACGGTTATGTTGATACTGTTTCACGTTTTTAGACGCTTTTGTTTGCTACTTAACTTACTGTGAGTGTCAAGATTGAAGTTTGGGCATTTATGTGGTTGGACACAGAGTTATGAGATAGAAGACAGGGTAATGACGTGTAATGTAATAATGTTCTTCTTTATTTCTTCTGATAGTAGGGATGTTTTTTTTTTATTATGTGTTTTTACTATCTCATTAGCAAAAGAGAAATAAGTCTAAATCTGTGTATGAATCTCTAAAATTTGTATGAATGAATACTGGTTTTAAATGCCATGTTAGTACTAATATAATAAATACCTACAGACGTTCAAGATCACTCGAATCATGGGAAATTATTTTTGCCCAAATATTTTTTCGCTACAACACAGCTATTGGCTACGTCACAAGGTTGTCGTTGCGTCTGCGCAGTGAGGCCCACCGAGTACCGACTCAAGGCCAGCTGTCACGCTCGGCAGCTTTACTTTTTAATAATATATGTATTAAATATAATAATATACATGTGACTGTAACGACACTTCTTCAATATGAACGACTTTGTTTATTAACTCATCACTACATAGTATAAAACAAAGTCGCTTTCTCTGTCCCTATGTCCCTTTGTATGCTTAAATCTTTGAAACTACGCAACGGATTTTGATGCGGTTTTTTTATTAGATAGAATGATTCAAGAGGAAGGTTTATATGTATAATTTTAGTAATCAGCATTGCACCCGTGCAAAGCCGGGGCGGGTCGCTAGTTGATAATAAAGCCGTAATACATAACCCAATAGCTAGGCTAGCCTAAGCCAGTCGGCTTGACGTTCTAAAGATCATTTTTTGGATTTCCACTCATTGCTCTTCTGATGTGAACCTACTCCTGATACAAGCATATTTAGCTTAGTCAAAGAGGTTAAAAAAATAAGGACAGTGTCACATTAATTTACCCTTTTTATAATTAATTGACCCTAGTAAAAAAACAAAAAATAAGATTAGTCTTTAAAAAATGTGACTAAACGGATGGAAAGGAGATATTCTTTGGCGTCAAAACTTGTGGAAGTTAATAATGGATAGTCTAGTTCTTTGACAGTCTGTGGGATAAAAATAGCAGAGTTTAGGTATGTGTTTTGCTGCGAAGGGACACGGTATATTAAAATAGTTTTTGGACATGTGCTGAACTAGTGTTCACGTATATACGTATAACTATACGTATATTTTGGTGAATGGTTAATACTTGAATGTAAAGACGCCAGCAGAAAATGACAAATTTTACCAATCAACTTTGAACCATATGGTTCAGCGATAAAGTTGAAAATCTATTAAGGAAGTTTGACAAGGTGTAGTAGCTTGATGTGCTGGTGTCTGTGCGCCCGACACACCTTGCTGACTGGCCAACATTCTTATCTAGAAACGGTCTTCCGTCGAAAGTTTCTATGTTAGTATTGTGTAAATCTATAAAATCCAAATATAAAATACTTTCATTTATTACAATATTAAAGATTCTTCAACTGTTTTTTTTGTTAGTTTGTGTCAAATTAAAAGTGTTAGGGGTTTACAAATCTAAACATTATATAACTCAAAGGTGACTGACTGAATGATTGACATAGTGTTTTATCAACACATAGCCCAAACCACTGGCCAATCGGGCTGAAATTTCTCATGCAGGTAGATGTTACGACGTAAGCATCTGCTAAGAAACGATTTTAATCAATTCTATCCCAAAGGGGATAAAATGGGGGATGAATGTTTGTATAGAACTTTATCAATTTTAAACCAATCGGACTGAGACTTTGCATGCATAAAGCTACTATGGCGTAAGCATCCCCTAGGAAAGGATTTTGATAAATTCCTCCCTTAAGCGATAAAATAGAGGATGATACCTAATCAATAATAATACTTCTTAAAGCGAGAGAAGTCGCGAGCAAAGCTAGTTATAATGTTTCAATGGTTCCCTCAAAACATGCGTAGATGACGACAAAAACTATAATGTATATAAGTATATACAGATGCGTTCTATTACCCAGCTTCCGAACTACCCACACCACATGTCGGGTCAACCTGTCCTAGAAACATTAGCATATGCCGCGAGCTATCAGGGTTAACCGGGCAGCTTTCCCTGCCCGGATTATAGGCGTCCCTTCCCGGATTGGCTTCGTAAACCGCTGTGTTGCCGATTTTTAATGGTCTTCTGGCAAAATTGAGGTTTTTGGGTACAGATCTCTGGGTAGCAGCTTGTGGCTATATTTATGAATGGTATGCTTTGTTCCGTATGTGATATCTGATATCCATTTATGATATCTAGTTTCTGTTATTATGAAAGAGGTAGATAAATGTGTTTTATTATACTAATACTTCAAAGTTTAAATAATTGTAGGGGATTAATTATTTTTTTTTCAAAAAACCTTTGGTTACTTCTCGCTTATGTACTTTTGCTTTATTTCTAAGTAATTAGGCTATGAAGTGTAAAATGCAACTCCGCGAGCTTGAAAATATTATTTAATAATGTCAACTTATCCTAAAGGAAAAAGAATATAGTTATGCACTTATTAGAAATAATTAGGTCGCGCAGGAAAATGAGAATGACTAATGCGGTATATTACCAGGCCAAGGTTAAAATCCTTTTTATCTTAGTATATTACAGTAACTATAATTATTAAATACATATTAGAATGCATTTAATTTCCAATAGCAATCTTATGTTGAATAGTACGTTTTTCTTCTCAATAATTCAAACCAATATATCCAGAATAAGTACAGTGGAACATAAAAGTTCTTTCCCAAAATTCCAATACGTTATTTATTATTTCCCTTTTTACCCACCATAACACGGAAACAACAGGCGTATTCGATCAATCATACACGAATCTATTGAACCTTGAACCTTGTCCTCGGCACTTAAAACCACCCCTCGGTGGGTGATCCACCGGCCATCGATCCGATCGCGATGTGCTTGTGACACGCGACAATGTGGCTAAATGTAAAGAACTGCGTAGCCCATGGGTTTTATAAGTAAGAATATTATGGTGACATACTTTTGATAGTGACTGTACCGGTGGCATAGGAATCCCACATAAGTTTTACAATATGGTTGATAAGTAATTGTTCTTTTGTTTTGCATATTTTCTTAAGCATAGGGCCAGTAACTTGCCTGGCGGAGTTAACTGGTATCCTTAGAGTGAAAAATAATTAGCAAACAGCCACTTTTGTGACGTGAATGTACCCCCTACGCTGGTGATCAAGGGATTGATTCCTGCTTAAGTCGATCATTATTTTGTGTGCATGAACATGGGTGTTTGACTTAGTCTGGGTGTTGCTATGTATAATATGTATGTATTTACAAAAGAAAAGTATATAAGAATGTTCATCAGTTGTTTAGTACCCATAGTACAAGCTCTGCTTAGTTTGGGGCTAGATGATGTTGTGTGCATGTGTGAGGAATAGGTTTAATAAACTTATGTACAACTGTATATCTGTTATGAAATATATGTATATTCTTAAGTCCCTTTAAGCATGGCATTTCTATGTAGAACAAGTGTTTCTTTTTGTAATGAATCTTATTTTCGATACTAAAGCTATCCTATCGAGCCGTGCGGAGTAAATGGTAAAGTACATTTTGTAGATGCCTTTAACAAACTCCAAAAATATGGGGAGTGATTTTAGTTAGTTACTTTGGTAAACTGAATTCCTTTTTCACGCTTGAAACTTCAATATATTGATTGAGCGTTTGTAATATGTCTGTATTCAAGCATGTAGTAAATCGAAAAACCTGACCCACGTTTCCATACCAGGAAAACTCATAGGAGTTCCCATTTATGTCGCAACCTGATAAAAGTGCAACGATTTTTTACCAATCTTTTGTACGAAGATTTTAAACTTAAACGAGTGTATTAACCCTTAGCACACCACATTACCCAGAAGCCTCACTTCAAGGCTTTTGAAAGGTGTCGTGCCCGTCCAAACACATCGTTTTCCACATCATTTGCTCCTAAGGTGTTTCTTCAAGAGTGTACGAATGTTATCTACTGTTCAAAATAAAGGGGAACCGCAAAAAAGCTATCGTTTCAAGTAAACGCGTATTGCTCAATGATAGGGTGTTTTAAGGTTTTATGTTTTTTCAATACATTTTGTGTCAAATGGTTTTTGAAGGGTTAATGCTTGAGCTTTTGTGGGGAATGAGGGAAGAGCTTTTTTATCCGTGTTTACGTGAAGTTTGACTTTGAGTCATTTGGATAGTAATTCTTCCTTATTTTTGCGATTCAAAAATCTAAGACATCTTTATTCTGAATACATTGTTTAAAACAATAAACTCATTGAAAAAAATGAACGCATGGACGATGATAGATTCATTGAACCATTCATCAAGTAGCCGTTTCTACACATTGGCTATTAAAAGGATTAGCTTAATGGGATGCTAATTGCCAACTTACTATTTATTACCATAACCACCCAAGACCAAATAGACTATTAAAAATATATCTCACACATGTGACAAAATCTTAGAGCATTTAATCATCCGGATACGCCATGAGCTGAAATCTCTTTGCAGTCAATCTTAAAAGTCTGCAGATTTCAGCGCGGAGAGCGAGATAACGCAACAAAAATATTGTTTGCTCACTCATAGATTTTTGGTCACAATGAAACGCACGCACACGATAAAATTGTCAATTAATACAAGCATAAAATTTGACGCGAGTTTGAACATACAAGTCATAAGTGACGGTGGTATCGTACGATGGCATCTCAAGATTGTTACATTATCTAAGCAGACAACGCGAAAATTTCGTATTAAATAGTCTTAAGTTACTTCCACGTGTGCTCAAACGTAATAAGATCCATAATTTAAGAAAAACAGACTGTTCTCACTCCATCTTCTTGAAGTCAAAGGCTTTTGAAGTTATAAGGTTTTACCTGTCTTGTTGAAATTGAGGGTAGGCTTTACAGAAATGTCTGAATGTATTAATTTCTGTGTTTCTTGTTATTATTATAATTATAATAGTTAGTATAATATTAATCTGTTTTACTTCCACTGGATAAGTAATGGTCGTTTTTTGTTAAATATACAACCGATTTTTTTTAGTGGGAAATCATCAAATGATCTCGCTCGCTGTGAGTGCAGCTGGAGGGAATGTCAGGCTTTTACTGACTGAAACCCAGTTTAGTTTCTTCTGGAGCCTTCTGTTTGCCAGAGACCCGATAACTCTTGCGGACAATGCCGCAGCCCCGGCAAAACTAGAGGTTGGAGTGTCTTATGCTTCTTGTAAATAAAATTAATACCTACCTATTGTATCAACTTTTGAAGAAATTTATTAAATAGATAGAAATATAGCTGGCAAAAAACACCGTACAAATCAATCAAATATCTTAACTAGTTGACCTAATTATATCCTCAAAAATTAACACTCAGTATAAAATAATAATAAAATGAACAATTTGTCTACATCAGGGGGTGAGGGTTGCTGTCAGACTAAAACAATACAGTATTCTCACAATGTGACGTCTGAGCCATTGATACCAATTGTTGTAGCTGACAACCTTCAGTTAGTTTATTAGCACTTCATAAATGATCAGGAGGTTCGTTTTAATAGAAAGTAATTCATTACGATAGAGACAGATGGTATTGAGCTCCAGTGGGATCAGTCAGAACGCAGAATGTCTGACAACCAGTCATAGTAAGGGGTGGCCCTGGTAACTGGGTTGAGGACGACAGAGGCAGATGCTCCATGTTACATGCTGTTCTCAGTCCATCCAGTTAGACTTTAAGTCAAGGCCACTATATTGTTGGGAATAAATGTTCAAACATCAGTCTATCCCTGTCATACTTATGTAAATTTTTGCGATAGCTTTCCACGGTAGGTACCTACATGAATCTTTCTAAGACTGAAAGATTTTTTTCAACTGGAACTAGTAGTTCCTAAGATAAGCAAATAAAGTCTTCGGCATCATAGTATTATGTACGGATATTAATACCGGTACAAAATACAAGCTTAATTTCAATTGGGAAGCAAAACAAGCCATTATTTTCAATCGAAACTCACAATAAAACAATTTGTTTACCCAATTCGCGTCATATAAAATATCTTAGCTATCGAATTCTCTGAAAACTTCCAAACTTTAGTTTGCCTTCTATTTTAAGGCACTATCGGGATTAAAGCGAGTCACGCAGTCTCCCCGTAGGTAACAGGCCAATTCGCGATAATGCCCGAACCTCAGCCCTCACCCCCCAAATTATTATGTAATCTACTCGCTTACATCCACCTTTATTGATGAAATAAATCTAATTTGATGGGACGCGACGAGTATTTTTTGACGGAGAATTCTCGAGCACTTTTGATAATAAAAGGACTGATTGTTATACCACTTAAATTTGAGTGTTGTTCATAAATCGTTGTTAATTTTGCTTTATATTTGGAGTATACAGGAAATGGGTGATTGGAGGTGAGTCAATAGAGCGATGCAAATGAAATCAAAGACTTCTTTGCTGTTCTTATTTTGTGCCTTGTTACACTCGTATGAAGTTTGTGTATACCTAGTTGTTTACTAGCAAGCATGTTTTCGCCCGCGTCTCGTAAGATTTACTTCATACACCTGGAGAAAAAGTAGCTAAAGCCTTGTTAGATCAATGGTCTATTTAACACTAGCTGAATTTTTCAAATCGGAACGGTAGTGCCTGAGATTAGCACGTCAAACTCTTCAGCTTCTATTCAGCTTTGTCACTGTTTGTAATTCGTTTTTCCTTATTCTCCATCTCACAAAATGATACAGTCTCGAATTTCTATAGAAAATTTCAGCCAATACCCAACACATTTCAGCCAATCGCCAATACACTTCAACCAATAGCCAATACATTTTATCCGAAATCGTATATTCCGTTTCCTCAAGATCTCTCGAAGAAGGAAATAACATCATCATACTAAGCTATAAAAAGCCTTACTTCCTAAATATACAATATCTGCGAAGTCTGTTGCAAATAGGTGTAATTCTTGTGTAAATACCTAAATACAGGCGCTTCGGAGCGAGCGTGGGCGGTAGGGGAGCCGTTTGCAATCACTAACCTAGGACAATCAACTTTAGTGTAACATTGCGACGTTAGTTGGCGACGCTGAACTTAGCTATCGGCCTGTGCTGTCTTATATTCTTTAACTAGCTTCTGCCACCGGCTTCACCTGCATTGCAAGGGACCACTTCACGCAACTGGGTAAAAATTAGCACAGTCTTCCTCGATCAGTGGCCTATTTGACACTGAAAGATTTTTTCAAATCGGAAAAGTAGTTACTGAGATTAGCGCGTTCAATCAAACGGAAAATCTATTAGATTAAAGTATTGTTGGATTAGAAATGACAGATAAGTTTGTCACCGATATTTGCAGCTTCGCAGGAACACGAGATTCGAGAGATAAATCTTGCGTCTAAATCTTTGTGGTTAGTTTAGTAGTAGTTGACACAACATGTTTGTTATATTTTTTTATAAATATTGGTCGATATCTAGAGAGACTATCACTTTATGATATTGCTGAGAACTGGCGTAAAATAGCTTTGCTAATTTTATAACAAAAGAAAAAATAAGTCACAGTCTATTATAAACTTTCTAAAACATTAAAATGTTAATGTAATTAAAAGTAAGTACTTCTTCTCGACGCCATAAATAACGAACATACTTTTTTATGCACTTCATTATTTTGCTACGCAACATGTAAGTTATACAACACAAAGTCATTCATGGATATTACGCGGTAATTGAGCTGCGAAATCATTAAAAATCTACTCTAACAAACAACATTAAGTAAAACATAATTATTAAAACCGCAAGCCACTAAAAAAATTGTCAAGAGGCAATTTAAATAAGTGCTCTCGGGTTTCCCGCGCCCGCCATATTAGCGCAAACGTCAAAAGTTCATTCACCTCGGGCGCCGGTGATGCATTTCAAAAAATGTATCTATTTATTCAGTTGGTTTTAACGAAATACTTGATTTTATAATAATAACCCTATATTTGAGTATCATAATGTTCTCATTACTGCTGTTTTGTTTATAAAAGTTAATGGAATTTAGAAACCAATAACCATTAAGGTCAAATGATTCAGAATTAAAATTATCTTTTATGTATATTTTTCTTTTCAAGATAGATATTTTGCTACAAAAATAAACTTGAACAATTTTTTAAAATCCACGGCGTCTGCCTTCCATAAATCAAGGTATTAATAACTGTGCAATTTGTCTTATTAATTAAATAAAAAAAGTCCCCGTTAGCATAATTTTCAATTCGACACATTTATTAATTTACGACAAAAAACTGTGGACTAGCGTAAACAAAATTGTTAGACATCGATCAAGTAATATTTTCTTCGCAAAACATAAAAACAAAAGTCGGTAGGTACTTTGTAATTCTCGCGATCAGGCTCGTATCGGCTGTCAGTGTTGCCATCGTTCCAACTCCTGGGGGAAATATCTTGTTTCTATTAAATGTACTTTCTTACCAATTGAGGAGTTTATGGTTCTCTTTTTATGATATTTTTTTTTGTTACAACATTTATTTTTACATCAAACTGTCGAAACATGAAGGAAGTTCAGTAATGGAACTCAAAGAAATGGTTTTGAAAATCATTATGTTAATTTCAGTGCTATAAAAATAATAAAGTATGAATTAAAAATGCCTGAAATAATTACTGAAACTTTTCGATTTCATTAATTTTAATCTAATGAAAAGTTCAATGTCTAAAGGCAAAGTCAACTTGAGTGGATATTGATATACAGTATATTGCTTTTCAGAGAAGCCGTGATATGATATGGCAACTCCATGCATACACACTCAACGTCATTTGATATACGATCTCATGAGTCACATTTTCAGTTTCATGCAATTTCCTTACTCAATATTTTTGAGTGCTTATTTAGACTGGAAATTATTTTGGTTAGCGTTTAGTTATTTAGACACAGTATTCTGATATTCAGTTATTTAAGTAGCTTTTTGTTTGACTTACTGAACTTTCACTACTGACTGTTTTATTATATATACTCGTATAATAAATATTATTGTAAATCTAAAACAAATATAATGTAAATCTAAAATAAATATCTATACTTACATCGCAAAGAAAACAATCTTGAAACTATTAAGGACGTCAAAAAAAAAACATCATCAACGCTGTCACCCGGTAGTGTACCCAATAGGCTGGCGGAATTACCACGTTGAATCATCATCATTTGGGCGCAGATCCCCTCTCACACAGAGAAGGATTAAGCGTTAATCACCACGCTTGCTCAATGCGGGTTGGTGATTTTGGACTTTATAGTCCAGGTTTGCTCGAGATGTTTTCCTTCACCTTTAATCAGTCATTGGTGTCCAATTTATACTTAGACAGTAGTTGGAAAAGTTACATTGGTACTTGCCTAATAGCTGGAGGTACGTAAGAAGCTGGTGCTCTAATAGACCACTAGGCCAATACAACTCAAGCCACGTTGAGTGACACAATGAATAATCGTTGGGCGCAATTAGTAAACTTGTAGGAGAGAATGACCTGATTTTTTTTAAGCCAGTGACCAAAACGAATCGAATGAATGATAAACCAGGGTTAGCATCCCTGAGTATCGATGTTCGGTAGTTCTAAAAGGCCGTAAGAACCGTTTCACAGTTCGTTGTATTATGATCCGTACATAACAGTTTTATGATTTTTATTATATTACTTTGTCGCAAATAAAATTTATTGTAGCTAGATGATTCGCCGGAGTTTCACTGTGCTTTTTATTGTGGATATAAATGTCAGTTTATAACCCATAGTTGTAGTGTACCATAAATAAGTTTCTTTGAGTATGGTTTTTTTAGTGTCAGTTAAAAAGAAATTTGGGGATGATCTTAACATGGTTCGGAGATTTACTAGTCTTAAAACTGAAGTTATTCTTTTATTAAGAGAGATAGTACGGGCTTTTTCCTCTTTGCTGCTAGAACTTGCGGGTACGTATGAGATGTCCTTGTAAAAAATTCTGGATGGAAATCCTACAGAGCTGTTATCTTCGTTAATAATTTTTTTTGTATGTTGTGTAGTTAGCTATTTGTCATTGCTTCATTGACAGCCTGGAGGATGTGCACCAAACACATTACGAAATCTTATCTAAAAATACCAACATAGTTACCGTGAAAGCACGACAAACATCCGTGCAGACAGAATTACTTGAGGATATGGGAAGTTTGTAACACTTACAGCTAGACAGATTTTTTGTTCAGACCTAACGAGGCCCTCATTTCCATTCAAACCACGATGCTTGCAGACATTCTTTTGTTTCCACACAATTATTGCACTCATCAATTTTTCACGGCTAAACAAATGACGTGCGCGGAACCAGACAACTTGACCTCTTCTACCGAAGAATGCTAGTGAAAGTGGGGGTCAACGGACGGTGTTATAATGGATATTTGGTGGTGATGCACCAGACGGTATTGTGGTGTTGATATATGGGGATAATGCCCGTCTACCACCATGTGGGTCAAGGTGTTGTCGACCTCATGGCTACCAAACTTTGCTTGTGTAACTTAAAAGTCTGCTTTTAACTTGGAAATTCTGACTCATTTGTATTGTTGTTCTTTTTGGGCCGGAATTAGCAATGTTTGCAGTTCACGATACCGGTTTTCTTAGACTTCACTGGAAATTTAGGTTTTTTTTTAATGTTGGACTACGTTATGAAGCCAAGTAACAAAATCTCAAAAAGTTATTTCAAAATAAATAAATATTTCAAACATAAGAAATACTTCTCTTCGTGTTAACTAGAACATTGTACAGAAGAATCTATGCTATTTGCGAAGAAACCACTTCAATTCAAAAACTCAAGAGAACAGTCAATGGTCTAAAGACGTAACATTTTTCTGAAATGATACAGTAACAGTATTTTTTGTCTGTATTTTTTTTCTTTTATTTTAAAGGAACTTTTACGCATAGCGTATGTCAGTTCCATCGTACCCTAATCATACATTCAATCATCAATTATAAATTATAAATGGGCCATAAATTCGAACAGTACTCTCGCACCGACTTATACTAATATTGTAAAGCTAAAGAGTTTGTTTGTTTGCTTAAACAACAAACAACGACAAGCTTTAAATAAATCGACTACTTATACGAGTGGTATAGATACTAGTTTGAAGAAAATAACGTCTAACATTATCTACTCATATCCTGTTTTGAAGTCGGTTAATTGCAAAACCACTTCACCATGAACACCTCAACAAACGCCATCTTAAAAACATTTACATACAACTTAAATATTTATTAATCCAGCAGCCATTTTCTAAACAGTTTCAACGTAAAATACACATTTTATAATCCTACCTGCATTCCGATCTACAATGTTACTGCAAAATTATACATAGTACGGTTAGGGACTGTTAGGGGCCCGGGTTCGGTTCCCGGGCCGTTAGCTGTCACTGCTAAGGTATTTGTTGGCGATAAACTCGCGGCTCGTGACTCTTGCGCATACCGTGTGGTGAAGGGGATTGTTGTCGGCCGTGCGAATGTTTTTGGTATTTATTTTTTTGTTTGTTTTTTTTTTAGTGGTGAATAAGTAAGTTGTGTTTAAATAAATAGCGAGATTAAATTGTTGTGGTTTCGAGTATGTAAAATTGTACATTTGTGTAATTGCAGCCGCTGCAATTATGGAAATGTTCTGGTTTTTTCATTCTATTGTCAGTATTTTTTGGATTTTTAACTAACTTTCTAAAATGAGTTGATGCAATTACTCTCGAAAACTTGATAGTGTTTAAATGAAGGTGAAAGAGCTTATTACAAAAGTTTGTGAATAAAATAATAGTCAATTACATACATGTATTTAGTTTCAGTCTAATTATTACAACTCCGAGAACGTTTCTCACGCCTCGCAAAGATATTTTATTTCATGGTTCTGTGCTAATCGTTAGCGAGCTTGCCTCCATCGTAACGGGGTTTGCTCAACGTTTTGTGCAGTCTATTACACAGTCAATCTCGAATTATCGAGGCTATCGCTGCCGTGTCCGATTCGTCTATTAAAACCGCCATTTAAATGATTGACGCATCAAAGTGTTTTCTTAAGAGGTAATAAAACATTTTTCGAAAATGCTTTAGACATAACGTTTGGCGTGTGAGAATTCTGACGCTTTATTCTTCTACATCTAGATTCGGTTTCTAGATAAACCGTGTAAGACCTTTTTTATTATCTAATTATACTGGTATTCGCACGCTTGAGGATGACTGAAAATTGAACGAAATGTTTTCTCTCTCGTTTTGCATTCCATTGCGTTTAGTAACGGTCGTTTTGGCTTTTTTTTTTCTTATCATTCGATTAGGATTTGAGTTTGGAATTGTATAAAGTTTTTGTCAGGTTTTTTTTTTATTCTTATTGTGTGGTACCTACTCTGTATATCACTTTTTGTTTTAGACTAGTTTGATGATGAGAATTGCTATTAGTCTGTCTAGGTTTGATGTTGGACTGTTGTGAGTTGATGTAAAAAGCTATCTCTTAAAGCATCTTTGGAATAAGCCGTCAATCCTGCTTTTACTATACTGCACATTTTTCTATATTTCTTTCATCTTAGCTGCAGGCTTAGCATGGCAACCGTAGAAACAAACTTTGTCTACTGGAGAATGGACATAATGACAGAAAAGTGACAGATTGACGTAAGATTTCTTTTTTAAAGTAATTTTTCTTTTCTTCGATCGACATAAGTCTACAAGTGATTTTGTATATGCGACTTGATAGGTCGCGCCATCCTCGGGCAAAAGACATGTTGACATTGACATGAGAAAGAGCTTTGTCTTTTCTTGGTAGAATATATATAAAATCGCCATGCTAAGCCTGCTGGAAAGCATACTTTTACTATCCAGGAAACCGCATTTTTTCTAGTCATTATTTACTATATCTCAAAAAAGTAATCCTAGATGCTTAGTCTATAAGATATATTCAATTGTATACCTCCACATTAATTGAATCTTTTGTAGTACATAACTCCTTAACAATCCCTGAAACATATTATATTTCAGTAACCATGGCAACTTCACATCATTTTGCATTTCACGATGCATAGACAGTATTTCATAACGGGCGCTCCAGCCTTCAGTTCAGTCATTATAAGTGCATTCACCTCGACACCAGGTGCGGGGGGAGCTATAATGTAACGAGTGTACTACTGGCTATTTCCCGTGGCTTCACTTGCATCCTGGAACTAGATTAGTGTCAAACTCCTCTTATTTTTTAACGTCGTTTTAGTGAAAACTTCGCAGATGTATTTTTTCCCAAATTTATCTTTTGTTATGTTTCTAAGAGGATAATATCATAAAGGATATACTATATCTTCTTTTTGAAAAGTTACGTCTTTTGCACTTACGAAGTCTTCAAAAGGCGTCGATAAATTGGTTCAGGGGTCCTATCGAGGAATCTTTTGAGACAAAAACTACTGACATCATATGTACAGCCGCCAGCACATCAAGCTACCGTCTGTACAATACCTAAGATCTTTAACCACAATTCTGAAAAAAAAAACATGAAACCTCGACGAATGAAGAATTAATTTGTTTTTTACTATTCACATCTTTCAGTTGTTTTACTGATTTATGATAGCACATCAAGCTACTAGAATAAGTCAAACTTTCTTAATAGATTTTTAACTTTATCGCTGAAGCATACATATGGTTCAAAGTTGATGGGGAAAATTTGTCAGTTTCGGGTAGCTTGATGTGCTGGCGTCAAACAAACTGTTATTATTTTATAAGGTGTAATTTATGTACACAGTAAATAAATATGGCATATGCAGTACTAACGTGTTTACTATATACTAGTGAGGCTTAACTGCATTATTTGCATAAGGAAGGGTATTTTTGTCGTTATAAAAGTCATGTGAGGAATGTCGCATACTCTGGGAGTTATTTTGCATGTGTTTATATTTGCATATTTTTTGCATATGTTCATGCAAATTGAGGGTTAATGTAACGATTGCTGGGGTTAGACGTTCAAGGGTGGGGTGTTCGCTGATACATGGTGACATTGTGATGTCATTTGTTTTAGTTTATGGTTATTTTGTTACTATGTATATATTTACAAAGAAAAGTATATAAGTATGTTTATCAGTTGTCTTGTACTCAAAGTACAAGCTCGGCCTAGTTTGGGACTAAGTGACTTTCGTGTGAATGTCTGAAGATTATGATATTATTATGAAAATTATTTATTTTTCGACTTTTTATTTACATTTTTAAATATTCTTATAAAAACACACACAAACCCTTCATATTATTAAAATTTGCGAAATAAGACTAATATTAGGATTGTGTGTGGTGGTAAAAGAGATAAATTAGTACCTATTTGAAGTTGTAGGTATTTATATTATAAATAGTTATACATTAGCATCTTAAAGGAGACTTTTTATTAAATTTCTACACCCGTGATTGATTCAATACAATATAAACATATTAATAGATTGACAATGATTTTGAACAAATACATTCCAACGTTTTGTGTAAAACATGTAGGCTGACAATCGGTACGTTCACCCTATAGTACATTACTTGGCTAGAAGGAAAACGTTGTATTATCATTAATAGTAAATTTAAATTCTATTTACAAAGGTCACTCAGTTATTAATTACTGATAAGAATAGTTGGTATAATATTTATTGTATGTAATTGAAAACAAATAGGAAAATAGTTAATTTAATTCACCGAGCAAGATTCTTGTGTGTTTTTATGTTATTTTAACTTACTGTACATGTTTACAAAACAAGCTTATGTATTAAATCAAGAAACATCCGCAAATTGGTAAAATTAAAAAAAAAAATGGGGTTTAAGAGGATTGTGATGTTTCGCCAATGCGCTTTGCCGCTCTGAACTTGGCTCTAATTAACACTTCGATAATCAAAATGTGTGAACAGAACACTTCTGCGCATGCGCACGCAATGCATGAAATGGCTCACTTTAAAGCGACCTGTATAATGTATATAATTGTCAATCACCGATATCCTAAAACTCTTAGCTTTGTCCACAACGATAAGATATAGGGGCTAGAAACAGCCGAGAATCGCTTCGAGAAAAGATTGTACGGCCGTGCCCGCTCGGCTTGAGACTTGACTGGGGCACTACCATGCCCTCAGATTTGCTTTTTTCAAATACATATGTGCTTGTCAAACATTTACTCGCAAAAATGTGTGGAATGTATTAAATATCTAAGTCATTTAAACACAGTGTATGTAGCCGTGTATGAACTTCCTCTACACACGTTGCACGCTCAATTGACATGCGCAAACGCAGCTCGGATGAATCGTGTATTTATGATGCATTACAAATATCTATGTTATTTTACATTTCCTGTGTGTTTGCTGAAGTTATTTGTCATGTGTTATAGTGAATATTTATCGACTTCTTAATACTGAACGGGTTAAAATACTTCTTGTAAGAAAGACTATGAAATTTATATCTACATATTTTTGAGAAAACATTTTGAGAAAACGGTAATCTGCTAAAAGCTAAGGTTCTATTTTATTTATTGATAAATGGTTTAATTATTTTAATTCGCAGTAAAAAATTGCAATTTTGTCAACTAACCTACTTTAATTTTGATTGGCTATTTCAAAACAGCTGGTTTTCGTGATTGAATTAATGTTAACAATAATATATAAAAAATCCTCGTTACTTGTAAGCTGGAATACCCACCAGTAGCTGGAATACCTACCAGTTCCATTAAGAAAAAGAAAAAAACGTTGACTCGATGATTTCCTTAATTTTTCCCCGCATCGCATTGTAGACCATTACAAATAAAACATAACATCGATAGAAATAACACCTTAAACTAAGCTTGCCAATAGAAAAACGTGAGCCATTGCGATGGTATTGTATCTTGGAATCTCGCAATATCCGGCCATGACTCAATGATGGGTACGAAATAAAAAAAATGGCAGCGGACCTTTTGCAAAAGCCTCGTGTAGCGATGTGCGTCACTACTCCAGTGCATTTCCTTAATCGATCAAAGAATCATTGCCTTCTATAAAAAAACAACATTTTCACCAGCTTTTTACCAAAGTTTAACGCTCAATAAAGCGCTTTTTTGCTTCAGAATTACCAGATAAAGCTGTTAATCCTCTTTAAACCGTAATGCTTCGCAATTTTGAGGAGATTTTCATGAAATCATCGGTTTTAATTTGCTTTTGTGATTTCATTTTGGTTGATAGGTAATTTTATAGTTTGTTATTAAAACTTATTATAGTTTTAAGTAAATTTATTCGGCTTTAACAAATTTGCTTATTACGAGTTCAAATTTAAGTCTCGCCTGTAAGCTATTTTGTAAACCGTGTGACCAACGTAGATTAGAAAATGTTGTTCAAAAACTATTATTCACAAGCCAATTTTACGATCAAACTATTAAGTGTAAAATTCCAAGTCATTCACCATTATGCTTTTTTGAAAATCAGCTTAGTGTAGCCGAGCGCTGCCATAAATGCGCGCGAACCATAACCGAAGTGAGTGAACGAATCGAACGATTCAATGAACATGAGGAACGATCAATGGAAGTAAGGAATGACAACGTGTAATTTTGTTATTAACTTTTATTGTTATTGCTAAGAGATTTTCGCGCCCGTGTGTAATCTACGAAATTTGTTATTTTGCCAATTATAATTTGAGATATTTGTGTGAAGAACGTTCGTATTCTTGTGTCTTAGATTGATAGATTCGTTACACTGTACACTATTAATAGAACTTGAGGAATCATTGAAACTTTGATATATTATATTGTTTTTTAGCTAGAAGCCAATTATTAGGATAGAATTTACAATTTGGATAAAGGCTTAGCCTACTTTCAAATTGATTTAAAATAATCAATATTTATAGTGTTTCTAAGCTTAGGTCTATATTGACTATAGTTTTGACTATGGTTTTGAAAAACTGTTCTATTGAAGAGCTTCAAAAAGCTAATCAGTTCTTTCAAATTCGCGGATTTTCCGCGCGGGAAAACTAAGTTCTTAAGGGTCACGTCAGGGACGGTGTCATGCGTGTAGGAGCGAAGAATGGAAAACTATCAATACAAACGATGACACCTGAAAAGGCGCGAGAGATTTTTACCCAGCGTATACGCACGACAAAATCCGCTCGTGTGAAGGCGCTGTAAAAGTATTGAGATGTCATGTCTAGAGAATAAAGTCACACTTTTATTTACTTAATTAATTTAAGTGGTGTCCCAACTAAAAGTATTAAAAACAAATACTTATACAAACATTCACCATTTGTTTCCCCACAAATAAAACTACTCTGATAATAAATTACTAATCTTTTAAACTTCTATTAGAGTAATGGTGAAAACGCCCTTTTCCGTGAAAACTCAGGTATAAGCGTCTTAACCCCCATGTGTTTGTTTTTTATGGTACGGCTTATAACCCCATGTGAATCGATGGTGTGTGACGGAGGGAAGGTGACCTTTCGTGCAAACTCCCACACCAAAGCGATTTGATAGGTTTATTAACATTTTATTGGGCTTTTTTATTAAATGCAATAAGTAATTCCATTCTCAATGGGTGTCATAAGTTCTCTAAGTTATTACTCGCATTTACTGGAGATCGGAATGCGTTTATTAAACGGTTTAACAATATTCTATTTTTGTTAACAGACTGTAAGATGGATTCTAATTGATTATAATATTAATCTTCTGTCGCTCACAGTTATGTTTTTTTTTTCGGATAATTATTTAGATGCATAGCTATTTTTGTATCGTGCTCACAATAATTTATTGGAAATTATTATTAATTCATCGCATATTTATAACAAAAACTGCACCTACCAAAAAAGTAAAAAACAATCATATTCGAAACCCGTTCGTTATAAAAACAAGAAAACAAAAAACTACCAACTCACAAAGTTATTTAACAATTTCCGATCCCTAATTCGAACGGTCAGTGTTAAGTGCATTCACCCTGCGCTAGGCTTTGCATGCTTGGTGCGCGGGCGCCGCCATTTCCGGAGAGAGGGGGGAAGGGGCGGGGCGTAGCGACGCGCGGGGAGGGGATCGTGGGAGAGCCTTTGCTTAGGAATGTTGGTCAATACCTGCATCGGTATGAGAGTAACGGATACCGGGGAATTGTATTGGAACTTTGAGGGTAGGTAGAAATTTTGCAGTTCTAGTTTGTTAGAATGTTATGTTTGGCTTTTGAGAATGTAGTTTTAAAGTTTAAGTTAGATTATTATTTTGGATTTTAATGCGTTATGGAGATTTAACGTTTTTAGCTATTTATTGAGAGTATTTTTTTTCTTAAATTATAATATTGTTAAAGATTATAATTTTTAGTAAGACAAGTTTATCTATAATTGAATATTTTTTACAACTTTCATAAAATAAAATAATTTCATTCATTCAAATAACAAAAAAATCTGTTAGTTACTACATACATACATATTTCCAAGACGAAAAACTCAGTCTAGACTTGACAGACCATTATTATCTAAATCCTATACCTAAATCTATACCTATTTCAATCGTGAAGGTTTGAAAATTTTATTTCGACGTGCTCTATCGATAATTTATTTCATTTTAAAAGTTCAGATCCATCATTTGTCAAAGATATGTTATCTTTTTTGGTGCCTCAAGTTTCTTTTCGTATTCTTATTTTTCGGTTACTTAGTTTTGCATAAAAATCTTGAAATAATTGCATAATATAGGATAACATGTGGGATGATTTACTTACTATTTTATTTTAATTTTCTGTTGTGGAATGGACCTTAGTATCAATGAGATGTAGTAATGAATGCTAGCATTTTTATTCTAGGCTTATTAATTGCATATAGGCATATTTTTCTAGGAATTGTTTTTTAAAAAAGGTTTTAAGTGAAAATATAATATCGGGACACCTATTCACAGATGGTCGGTTACCCCCTAGGTAAGCTATTGATTAGTGTGTGTTATGGGTGCCAACACAACTGATAAACTACATATCCTTTACACATGTAACTATATTTATGAATACATAATATACACCCAGAAGACCAACAAGCATGCTCATCGTACAAACGTTGCCTGAATCGGGTATCAAACCCGGGACCATTAGCTCGGTAGTCCGGCGTGGTTACCATTGCCCCACCATGATCGTCAATATATATACTATTTACCTTTCTAAACACAATAAAACCATCAACATCCTTCTCTCTCCCACGTAACCGCGTGTGGTCTTACCGTTAACGATAACATTTGACAGATCCGATATCAAACAGAGGCCGCGGTGACATCATCGGCATTGTGTTACTGTACACTGATACTCTGGTACCACGGTAACATGGCCGCCTCCTCGCATAGCTATAGCCTGTGGCTCTGCTTACGTTTGTTACAAACACCTTTCCTTACTTTATATAGGGTGTAACAAAACTAGTGCACCATATTTTTACATGTCATACAGAACATAGATGGCGCTGTGCCGTCACGTAAACATTGAGCTCCGTATTTTTTTTCGATTTAAAATAATATCTCATGTAAATAGTGATTAAACTCTAACATAAAGTGTAATACATTGTGCAAATATTATGTGACAGCCATCGATATAGGAAAGACTAGATGGAGTGTTCAGTACAAAACGGAACGTTCATATTGACAGCATGTTTGATGCGCGTGTGAGTGCCGAAAGTGTATGATTATCGCGTCTGCATTTGTGTGCGTGTCATTCTAATATACCAGCGCAAAGTGATTACCCCCAAAATGTGAGAAAATTAAAATTTGTGCAGTTTTATTCACATTGACATAGGTGATAAAATTATCTTATAAATATAAATATAAATAAACTTATGTATTATCAATAAGTATCTTACTAAATTACAATAAAATAATAATGTTGATTTCCTAATACCATTTTACAATATTAATCGCAGCATCAAAAAAGAAGGTAAAAATATTTCATACCTTGGCAATACTCAAACAATATGGAGTCGTTTTGTTGTTATTTTGCCGTCGTAATATTTTCAAAGAAATGCATAGATATCTATACATATTTATCATAAACTTCCAAACTTACTTATGAAAAGTGATGTTTGTATGCTTATTTTTTCTTGGGGTGTAGTTTTTATATCATTTCGCTGCACAAACGGTCATTTTTGCAATTTTTTATGAAATATTTACGACGTAAACACGCGACAAACGTCTGTCGCGTAATGGCGGCCTGTGGGTCGGGATAAGCCACATTGGTGTCTCTGATCATAATGCATTTTGACAGCGCGTACTAGGCATCTAGACATTTCTTATATCGATGGTGACAGCGTTATCCAGGTATGAACTTAGTGCAGTGAAAAGCTATAAGCGTTTAAATATACTTACGTAAAAGTGTTTACAAACATTCCAATTATATCATAACAGTGACTATATGTGGCATAAACATTTAAAAATATTCTAATTATAACCTAAATACTTCATCGCATGCATACAAGAAGTTTTCGTAAAACATTTCGCACAATTTTAGAAAACAAATTTCAATAATTCGTTTTTTATTTGAATACCGCTAAAAAGTGCAACTACCACGTCGTCTAGCGGAAAAAATTTGAACTACAGAATTTGAATGTTGTCAGACCCTGAGCAGTGTTACCAAAGAAAAAAAAGGTGACACGAATTAATTATTGAGTACAGAGCCATCTATCGAAAACCAATATAAACAACGCTAGTTTCTTTAAGACAAAGTGATCTAATATTTCGTCAATATTCTTAAGTCGCTGCTAGCCTAGCGGCACTACTTGCTACTAGTGGAGCAATTGTACTTAAGTTCAAATCTCGGGAGCATCAATAAAAAAAAAAGTTTTTTTAATCTGAGAAAAGAAGTTAAATACTCGTTCACTATGAATTTTCTGGGAAATATAACGATTCGCTGTCCACAAAAATCCCAGCCAAACGATGATTCTGATTTGAATGATGACACAAATAGCATGCCAGATATGTCCGAAGACGAAGAAGAATGCCAAATTACATTGTTGAAAGCTGAGATAGAAAAGCTTAATAATCAGTTAAGAACAGCCGTAAAGGAAATTGAAACTTTAAAATTAGAGAACATAAACTTAAAACAGTGCAACGAAGACCTAATCAAAGCAAAATGTGGAGCAACGCCTAGTACAAAGAGCCCAAATAAACGAAAAACAAAGTCACCAAAGCAAAACAAACCACTGAGACCAAAAGATACAAGAGCAGATATTGGATGTGAACAGAAAAATAATAACACAGAAGTTAGCCGTACTGCCCCAATCGCTTCTCAAAAAATTGAACCTCAAAATAATAAATCCCGAAAGTCGCCGTTGTTGTCGTCTCCAAAGCACAAGATATGTATGATAAGTAGTGAAAGCTCTAATAGACTGTATAACTTAGTTGAAAAGATTTCTTTGTCTAATAATGAAATATGTCATTACCGTGTGCCTAAGTGTGGTTTAAAAATTCTCCTAGAAAATATTGATAGAAAAGTAGTCAATTTTACAAATTTGGATTATTGCATCATTTACATTGGTGAAGATGATTTTCGTAAAACGAATAATTATATAGAACTTGTTACCTTTATCCGCGATAAACTTATGAAATTACAACATACAAATTTTATAATATGCCTACCTACCTTTAAGTATATGGAAAATTCAAACTTAATGTATAATAGCCGAGTAGATATCTTTAACAACCTGCTCTATCTAGATGTGGAAACTCATAACTATGCATTTCTCTTAGACTCTAATTATAATTTGCCATATACTTTTGATACATACAATCATTCTGGAAAATTAAACTATAAGGGCGTTAGTATTGTTATATCAGATCTAGTTAATCTTATCTTATACATAAGTAGTTTGAAAACAAAGCTAACAGACACAGACTGCTCCCAAAATGACCGATCGCTCTGCCCGTCAAGCGCTGATACACAGGACTGTTCTCAGTTTTTTCTATAATTATTTTAATATCTTGCATCAAAACATTGCAGGTCTAGTAAATAAATCGGATGCCCTAGTAGTCAAGCTGGACGAACTATCTCATAAGGGAATGAAGATAGATGTCATCTGTATCACAGAACATTTTGTAGAATCAGGTTATGAACTTTTTTTAAACATACCCAACTACACCTTAGCCGCTCATTTCTGTAGGAGTGTAAAGAGAGGAGGCACATGTATTTTTATTAGAACAGGATATCAGTATAAAGAACTAACTGAGATAGCAAAACAATCAGTTTCAGGGGTGTTTGAATGCTGTGCAATAGAACTAATATCACATAACATCATTATTATTTGTATTTACAGGGTGCCTCAACATAACTATGTAATATTTTATGAAAAATTAGATAATATATTAAATAAATTTGATTTTGCAAAGAAGAAGGTAATCTTGACGGGAGATTTCAATATTGATGTGATAAAGAAAAATAGAACTACATTAGAACTAGAATATTTTCTACTTCAGTATAATTTGAAGCTAGCACTTTACATGCCCACTAGATTAAGTAGTAAAACGTGTATTGATAATTTTGCTCATAACTACCAAAAGGGGTGTAAAGCGGAAATTGTAGATTTAGTACTCTCGGATCACACATCACAGATACTTAAAATCCCCACTAAAAAAACTAGTCTCCTAAAATCTTGGAAAATTGAAAAGCAAGACATTTCAAAAGAAAATCTTATGAAATTTAAAACTTATTTAGAATGTTTTTCTTTTACACAGGTATTCTGCACCAATGACGTTAATGAATCTTATGATAATTTCATGGAAGATTTTAAGCTTCTGTATAATTTGTGTTTCCCAAATAAAATTATAACTATTAAATGTAACAAAGCAACAAAATGGATTTCTAGAGGTATTAAAATATGTAGTCAAAAACAAAGGCAACTACTCTGGACGTACCGATTTAATCCTAATCCTAAGAATAAACGATTGTTAAAAAATTATACAAAGTTATATAAAAAAATAATAAAGCTTACTCGCAAAGCACAAAATAATTATTATATAAATACATCTAAAAATAAAGCTAAAGCCTCTTGGCAAATAATTAACAACAACAAAACATGCTTGCCACAAGAATCCATTTTAACAATAAGAAAAGATGATTTAGTTATTAGGAATCCTGTTGACATAGCTAATGAGTTTAATAATTATTTTATTGATGACATTGAAAATAATATAAAAAATGACTCGTCTAATAATAATAATATACAATATAAATTTGAAAATGTTACATTAAAATCGTTATTTATGTTGCCTGTGTCCGACAATGATATAATCAAAACTATAAATAGACTTAAAAACACAAACACGGTTGGGTATGATGGTGTGTCAACTAAAGTCTTAAAATATGTAAAGGATGTAATAGCATCACCATTAACTTATATAGTCAATTTATGCATAACTGAGGGCGTATTTCCAAACAGTCTTAAAAGCGTTATTATTAAACCGTTACATAAAAGAAACGAAAAAACAGATATAAAGAATTATAGGCCAATTGCAAAAATCCCGATAATATCAAAAGTGATAGAAAAAATTATTTATCAGTCTCTCTACTCGTACTTTGAAAAGTGTGGATTATTCTGTAACGAACAAAAGGGTTTCCGTAAAGATACAACAATTAATATGGCAATATATGACTTTATATCTAAAATTATAGCATCGGTAGACAAAAGAAACCCTATTTGTGCTATCTACACAGACATGACGAAGGCATTTGACTATGTAGACCATAAGATCTTACTACAAAAACTTCATGGGTATGGCATCAGGGGAAATGTCTTGAAACTACTAGAATCGTATCTTAGCGACAGATATCAATGCACAGAAATTACTAGAATTTGTCCTAATACAAAAATGGTCACCACTTATAAATCACAACCAAGACACGTATATTATGGAGTGCCTCAAGGTAGCGTCCTAGGTCCATTGTTATTCTTGATCTATATCAATGACCTTCCAAAAGCTATAGACCAAAAAATGGTCCTATTTGCAGATGACAGCACTGCCGTAATCGAATGTTATAATCCTAATGATTACCAAAATGATATTAACAATACCCTTTTGAAAATTATTAACTGGCTCAAAAATAATAACTTGGTTATAAACCTGAAAAAGACAAAAGTGATGCACTTCCATCAACGACGTGAATATCCTGCTATTAATGTTTCATATCTGGGCAACCAAATAGAAGAAGCTAACTATGTAAAATTCCTAGGTATTACAATAGACAATAAGCTAACTTGGAAGCCTCATACTGAAGAATTATGCAAGCGACTGAGCCAATCTGCATACGCACTCTTCCAGTTGTCAAAAATAGTTAATATTGAAACGTTATTAACTGCGTATCATGGACTTGTTGGTTCAGTTCTACGATATATGGGCTTATTTTTTGGGGGCAGTCGATTGATAGAGAACTTATCTTTAGAATGCAAAAAAGATGTATTAGGTCAATGTGCAAACTAAAAGTGACAGACAGTTGTGCACCTTTTTTTAAATCTTTAAAAATCCTCACACTACCATCACTGTACATTCTCGAAACGGCATTATTTGTTAAAACAAATCAGCACTTATTCATCAAACTATCGGATGTTAAAAAAACTCCAATGCGTACCAAATATGTAAATAATTTATGTCACACAAGGTGTAAAACATCTCTTATGCAGAAAAGTTTCTTTGGTGTCGCCCCAAGAATTTACAATAAAATACCCGACGAAATTAAAATGTTACCTCTTTATAAATTCAAGAAAACTTTACGAACAATTCTAACTGAGAAATGTTACTACACCCTTGAAGAGTTCTTAAATGACTAATTGTCTTGTTTATATATATATATACTATTGTTCCTAATTATTCCTTATTATTAATTAATTTAATCTTAATGTCCAAATCAGTATTTGTACGTCTCACTATAGACAAAACATAGCGCACCATGCCTACCTACAAGATCTACATTTTTATACCTATGTTTTACAAATAATAAATGACTTTGACTTTGACTTTGACTTTAACATGCTTAGGATCATCATCATCTCATTTCCCGAGCCATTTCCCAACTATGTTTTGGGGTCGGCTTCCAGTCTAACCGGATTCGGCTGAGTACCAGTGTTTTACAAGGAGCGACTGCCTATCTGACCTCCTCAACCCAGTTACCCGGGCAACCCAATACCCCGTGGTTAGACTTACTGGCTTCTGACTACCCGTAACGACTGCCAAGGATTTTCAATGACAGCCGGGACCTACAGTTTAACGTGCCATCCGAAACACAGTCATTGGTGTCCAAAATATACTTAGAAAGTACATACAAACTTAGAAAAGTTGCATTGGTACTTGCCCGACCTGGAATCGAACCCACGCCCTCATACTCGAGAGGTTGGCTCTTTAACCACTAGGCCACCACGACATGTAAACTTTTTTGTAGTAAACATGCTAAGGATTATGTTTACTACAAAAAAGGTCATGAAAACAACAATACATTTTATTAAATTTATCATCACAGTCGCCAAATTGTACGCATAACGCCGGTCTCTATGAAGGCGCTCGATCGTTGACTGGGTCATTCAACTTTTTTTGTGATGAACATGATCCTTAGCATGTACTAGAGGATCTGTAAAAATATGGTGCACTAGTTTTGTTACACCCTACTGTTGGTGCCACGAGACAAACTAATCAGTCATCAATAAATATGTCTTACTTAAGTTCAAGCCAAAATAGCTTAATTTAAGCTTAGTAAAGTCACGTCGGTTTAAGCAGAATTTACTGTTAAGGTATATATTGAATATCGGATAATATTGAAAGGAAGATTAAACAGTAGGTAGTACCTTTGTTGCGTAAACGTATTACAGGGATAAGTGACTGGGACCTCTTGGGTATTTTATTTGTTGAACCGTTCAAATTTTGTAACGCGGAGGTGTTTAAGAAAATTATACTTGTAAGCCTGTAACGTCCAAGTACTTGTAGATAATTTCTGTTGAGGTATGGTCGAGTTCGGTTGTCGGCGTTTTATCTCATCATCATCAGCCTTTTTATCATCCCACTGCTGGGCACAGGCCTCCTCTCACGCTTGCTCAATGTGGGATGGTGATTTCAGAATATAGTCCAGGTTTCCTCGAGATGGTTTCCTTCACCTTTAATTAGGTGTATAAGTCATACTTAGAAAGTGCATGTAGCTTAGAAAATTTACACTGGTTTTAATTTACTTGCCTGACCTGGAATCGAACTCATACTTGAGAGGCTAGTGCTTTAATGACTAGGCCACCACGACTTTTTCTACTAGTAAAGTTTTATCTATGATAATGTAGGTATATAGCTAACAGTAAACAGTTAAAATTAGAGATAAGCTCGTTCAAGCAATCAGACAAACTCTATAAAAATATAAGTAAAGTTTCAAGACAGTGGGATGGCAGGTTAAAGAGTTCTAAAAATCTTACCGATAGGCTTACACAACTGCTATCACTTTCACTTGAACTATTTAATTGTTCTACAGTAAATAACCTCTTATTTACCGCGGCAGTCGGTCAA
This sequence comes from Heliothis peltigera, assembly GCA_958496145.1. Taxonomy (NCBI): domain Eukaryota; kingdom Metazoa; phylum Arthropoda; class Insecta; order Lepidoptera; family Noctuidae; genus Heliothis; species Heliothis peltigera. The sequence goes on from OY292332.1 coordinate 650,513, forward strand.
CGGTCGCAGCCTGGCAGATGCTAAGCACCTGCTCAAGTACGAAAGATTTATATCCTCGATTACGTTTGCTCTTTACAATGATATTTTTATAATTATTAAGAGAAGTACTAAGATGGTATCATAGGGCAATTCTACTTTTATGTATTATACTTTAAGTCGAAATGCTGACCGCAAATATAATCAAGATAGGTAAGGGCAGGAGGACGATGATGACTTTTTTTTTATCATAATATGCTGCGGGATTATACAAAAAGTCATTTATGATTAGGCTGAAAATCAGCACTTTTTGAAGGTTAATTTTACAAAAGATAGCCTCCAAAAACGCCAGCCCTCCACCACTTCCTATGTTTCTATCCCATGTAACTTCCTATCACCTTCTGGAGGTCCATGAGTGCCAGGGCCACGGTATCTCTTACGAACAACCCTGGGAAAAAGAAATGGTCGAATAAACTCCCCAAGAATCCCCGCAAGATTTTTCGAAAGAGGTACTGAGACCCTGGTACACAAAAGGCTCCAGAAGGCACAAAGGTGCATTGTAGTCAGAAGTCTCTCAGGGCATCGGAGTATTCTTTGGATCTTATAACCTTCTACAATTTTGTGTGTGCCGATTTTAAGTCTCTCGTACTAAATTGAAAAGCAAAACAGTTTTTTTAGCAAATCCTTTAATTAAGTATAATTAATATGATTGTGCAAGAAAAATATTGGAAACGTATTTAAATGTCATCTCTAGAAACCAGTCGCGTTTTCCCTACAAAAAAATGATAGGTAGTATTTTTTGTGTGTTATTTTGTCTAGTCGCTAGCAATATGACCATAGCTTGTAGATGCTACCGCCATTGAAATGTTATTGAACCCTAATGCAGGCCAATCGCCCATGAAATTGAGGCCTCTCTGGTTTTTCGTGGCACGATGTCTGCAAACCATTACTTTGTACATACCTTGTTATACAGGTCCCACGAAGTATAGGTAGAACAAATAGAAAAGAGGTAAAGACAAATAGGAAGAGTTTTTGACTTCAGAATGAGGAGGATTAATACTAAGCGTTAAAATTGTGGCTAATTTTCAATGATTTTGAAGGAATCGAACAGAAAAATCTGTCTCAATTACAAAAAAATGCATAATTTCTCACCCACAAAGAGTTTTCGGACTTTCCAAAGTTAATATGGCGTTGGCAAATGAACAAATCCATGCCGAAAATCCATTTGATTCCTTACTTCGACGGACACCATGTACTTACAGGTGACTGTGATTAGCTTGGATATTAGAAAGAAAGAAAATGCCTTCATTTGAATAATTGAAGACACATACATGAAAATTGTACATAACAAATATAGTAAAGAAATAATCAAACGTGTGTCACAACCACGAAATAGCCTTCCCTCAACATGATGCTGCGACCTTATACGAGACAAAGTCCCAGCGCTAATTTCTAGCGATAGACGTTGATTACAGTAGAGAGTATGTATGAAACATTAACTATATGTTCAGAAGAAAACAAATACATGCTAAGTACAGAAAAAAAACAGTCGATTAATATCAAAGCTTATCCGTTATGGATCAAAAGTTTGCAAAAAACATCCGTGCATACCTACAATGTAATGATTGCATTAATTATCTTCTTGTAATTGTAGAAAGTATATTTTTCTCATAAGTTCGTTAACTTCTGATTCTTAATGTGGTCTTAAAAACAAAGACTTGTTTATTGAAAAAGGAAATGTCGCAGTACTTTACTACTGAGAATATTATATGGGTAATACTTAACCCATTGAGGCATTGACTGATCGGCTCTACTTATCTCCATCCAAAATTATATTGCCATCCAGTCTTATAAAATGGAGCCAAGTACCTAGCTGTTCTATGTAACATAGAGAGACGGCCTACCTGAACCCTACCCAGGGACCTAGGCAACACCATACTTCTTAGTAAGTCTGGTTATCAGACCCACAATTGAACGTGCTTTCCGAAACACGGAGGAACTCGTTTTGACATCACGGACCGGACGTGCCAAGCATTGCTTATCCTTATGATGGATATACCCATGTGGCTACTTAGATACCTACAAATGACAGTTTGGATCTAAAATGTAACGTGTATTCTCGCCACCCGCTAGTCCTAAGACCGTGTCCTAAACTATTATTGGATCGTGGCGCAGTGAAATCGCGCATGAAATTGTCCCCGATGTCGTTCCACCACAATCGACTGACGGGAACAGGGAACTTATCGGCTTCAGCCTGTACGTACCTGGACGTCGGCTGTTCTATATTGTAGGATGATTGTCGTGGCGAGAATTTATAGTAGCTCCTGAATTATTTGTGGGTCCTTTAGTTGGGATGTCACGATGTTTGAAATCTGTTATTGTTGCGTTATATCGTGATTGTTTTTCGTTTTGGAAATACTGGTGCCTTTGTTGAGTACTGTTTTATTTATTTATTTAAATAGAAGGGTCAAAATTATTCTTTTTTATATGACGATTTATAGTGATTCATCATCTGAGTTGTTGTGAGAAGTATGAAACAATCTACCTACGTATTATGACCTAACTTAATGATCTAAGTGCATTTTTATCTGGTCATTAGCTTGAGCTAGTGATTTTTGTAATCGAACCTTAGATTTCATTCTTATGGCTTTATTGAATGAACTCACTTAATTATCTTCTTTCTAGGTCTAGAATTCAAATCCAGGACTCCATGTAGATTTTAATCGAAGAATTCTCTTTCATTTCTAATCAAAGAAAAGTCTGTTCGAATGACCTTATGTCCTAAAGAAAATTCGTTGAACTCTGATATTTTATATAGGTATTTAGATCTACGAAGTCTAATTGAATGATAGTAACAAAAACGAACATGTGATCATCATTTATTTTGACGACATGACAGTCTTTCATTGATCAATTGTTTATATTGATTTATGAACGAACCATCTTATAGGAGCTTATAGCGTTGAGTATACGAGGTGAAAACATGGATGTCTCAATACAAGTAAATTTTTGCAAATAAGATCGTCAGCCTCAACCATTGCAAATACGAAATAAACGCATTACCTTCCTTTTGCGTTGAGGTTGGATAAAGAAGTCCTAGATTCGATTTTCAGATAAGGCAACAAGGTTACGTTTATAATACTAGTTAAATACTGTTAATCTATAATCCATTTCTAGATTTTAAGGATTGAGTTTTTTGACACTCGATATAAAAAAAATTTCGCCCGTCATACAGTACCTTGGCTAAAACAAATTTTAAAAAGTCAGTTAATGTACGTGGTCTGTTAAAATGTCGGCAATATTACTGACTTCTTTGATCTAACAGACATGACTCGGAAAACAAACTTCACGCCTCCAGCTCAAGGGGTGGGCTGAAAGCTAATTACTTTTAATTATATGAACAAAAGCCGCCACGCTTGAACTATCGGCCTAGGCAGTGTGAAACGATTTCTTATTGTTAATGTATGCATCATGTTTTACATATCGGCTTTATTAATGGAGTTATTATTTTGTACGAGTAGTCTTGAATGCTTTGGTTGAAGTTAAAAGTTTTTCTAAGAATGTTCAGTTAATTTTTTTTTGTGTAAATTCATGGTGTTACTTTTTTATCTCATTATTTTGGTGTGAGTGAGGAGCTTGTGGCCAGGGCATGGCTGAATGCGTCTATCGATCATGAAGTTAAGTTCAGGATGGGCAACTATCTGTGTCATAACGAGTTCCTTCGTATTTTGGACAGCATGTTCGGTCCTTGCTGTCATTTTGAACATCTATAGCCGTTGTTACGGGTATTCAGAAGCCAGGAATTTTAACAAACAGCCGCACCATGGGGTATCAGGTTACCCGGGTAATTCGATTGAGGAGGTCAGATAGGCAGTCGCTCCATGTAAAGCACTGGTATTATTTAGCTGCAACCGGTTAGAGAGGTTAGGAATAAGCTAGGCGGTTAACTAATTTTTCATTAATGTTTTCGACTTCATAATTGAAACTGCAATTGACGGATAGGATAAGTGATGAAAAGAAGGTGGAGGTTCTATGTATGGTTCTTCTTCTTATTTTATAAGTAGGTATATTACTGACTGTCTTTCAGTCATGTCACCTCTTCAATATTAGTGTATGACCCTAAAATGGCACAGCTAGTGGTTTATATTACACTTTCCGTCTATAACAAAGTATTTAGTCGCAAAAAAAACATAATTAGTAATTACCCACATACCAGCTCATTTCGCAAATACGTGAGATCATAAATATTGGTTAACAGGCGTGTACGAACGGTGCAGCGGGGTGGGCCGGGCATCGAACCCGCTCTAATTGTCCCTCCCTGCACACCCTACGGCGGGTTAACACGCGAGCTGATAAACTACAAGTTTTTACAACTACCCTACTTAAATGTCAATTGGGAAGGTAGTTTTGCAGTCTCAGGACAGTTTTTGGATCGGAAATTTTGACGTGTTATTTTTTTAACTGTTAAGTGTTTAAGTATGCTGCCAACCCTTTGTGCTTTTGGGCTCGTTCACACTTTTATATATATTATATTTTTTAAGGGTCTACTTGAAAATGGTGTCCATGACATGATGGTCTGTGCTATTGTTATTTCTCTCACTCTTAAGTCACAAATAAGTGCAGCAATTTTAAGAAGTTACATTTATTTTCTGTTGCTCTTTTTATAAGTCAAATATCTTACGGAATCTTACCTACTTCGAGATTGTCTTTTTTATAAGATGTATGTATAGACCTATAGCTAGTTTTAAGAGAATTATTAAATGCGTATTAAAATAAGTACTTCCAAGATACACACATACAAAATATATCGGAAAGCCAAGCCACTTACAAGTTCAAATGACAAACGCCTTATGTATGCTATCCACATATATACTGTACGTATATTCCTCCTTCTCAAACACATAAATAATGTATACGTACCCTACAATACTGCGAAACATTAATCATATAACATGTTGGTACAATTTGACACGATATGCCCCCCCTTTTCCCGGAGGAGTCGGCGGACAGGGGATGGGGGACCCCCCACTCCCCCATATTACTCCAGCGGTTGGAAGCGGAGATGACGGTGCATTCATGATGCTGAGCTTTTAAAGAATAACAATGAGAGAATAGTTATTACATTTTTTTTGGTATCATTTTGTCTGGGTAGTTTTTGTTGGATTTTAGTGTAGAGGGGAATATAATGGTGAAGGGCTTGATTACTTTTTACGCTTACATGTTGAGGAAGGTCAAATTATAGGTACCTACTTAGGACTACTTCGTCAATATGGTACTGTTGCTGAAGTCAGTTGGTAAAACAAAAAACTAAATAGCACTAGGACCAACACGGACATCCTTCACACACGGTTAGCCCCAAGGTAAGCTATTGATTAGTCTGTGTTCTTGTGTGTGTAGATATTATAACACTCAAACCACAGAAAACAAAGATTTTCATCATACAATTATGTCGACCGTACCGGGAATCGAGCACAAGACCCTCAGCATCATGCAGGCATCATAGCCAGGTCCTCAATATATACAGTGCTGTCACTTACTAAATATAATAAACATTATTTTGGGGACGACCAAAGAAACGATGGATGGGTTGTGTGAAAGTCGATATGGCTATAGAGAATGTTACTTGTGAGATGATGGCAGACAGAAGAGTGTCGAAGAAGAAATAATGCGGCGCCGACCTTAAATAAAATTTGGAATAAGGACAGGAGGATGACGATGATGACACTTTTTTACTAGATCAAAAAACAGTGAAGCCATTAAAATATACAGTAGCAAACATAATACATAAAACGTTTTTTAATGAATTTTAGTGACTCTTCACCAAGAGAAAAATTTAGGCATTTTATGTCTGAATTTGGCACTGTACCCAAATCAAAGCCTGTTTAGTACCACACATCATATGCCTAATTAATCAAACCCTATCTGTGGGGAAACACAGCTTTAAAAGTTAATACCTGTACTTTTAATTACCTAGATCCCTCGTCACTGTTTTATCCTATTAAGCTAATGTATATGGGTTTAATGAATTTTTGATAATCACTTACAATAATGTTGCCAGTAAATTCTTTTATTGGAGAAATTATATGGGCAGATTTAGACGTTTTGATGAGACATCATTCATCGGCTTAGCCTTTTCCTATGTTGGGGTTGGCTTTCAGTTTTACCAGATTCGGCTGTGTGACCAGTGTTTTATATAGAGTGACTGCCTATCTGACCTCCTCAAGCAGTTACCCGGGCACCCAATACCCCTTGGTTAGACTGGCGTCAGACTTACTGGCTTCTGACTACCCGTAACGACTGCCGAGGATGTTCAAGGACAGCCGGGACCTACAGTTTACTGTGCCATCCGAAACACAGTCATTGGTGTCCAAGATATACTTAGAAAGTACATACAAACTTAGAAAAGTTGCATTTGTACTTGCCTGACCTGGAATCGAACCCACGCCCTCATACTTGAGAAGCTGGTTCTTTACCCACTAGGCTACTACGACTTCAGACATACGTATACTAAGTACGCAAAAAATACAGTCCTTATCTACAGTACAAGATTCGGGAGTACCCAAAGTAATAATTTCAACAAAATTCGTATTTCAACCCATTTATTGTTGAGTTACAACGTTGAATAACCCTTATAAACGATTTATTTTACAATAAACACGGTCCGTTAAAGGACTCATGAAATATTCAAAGTGGAGGAGGGGGGGAGGACTTCCGCAGGGCCTCACGAAACTGTGTTACCAGCTAACTCGTCGAATTTTTTCCCTTTTTTTACGTCAGTGCAGTTTTTTTTTGAAGTCGTCTTTATTAAATTACCGTTATTTTTTATGGCAGGCTTGTTTTATGTTAAGGCTAGGCGTATGGTATGCAGTAGGGTTATAGGATTCTTGGGCTCTTTAGGTATGACATGTTTGATGTTATGTAACGTGAAAATTAAAGGCTGCAGGCCAATATTCATACAATTATTTCTTAACATTTAAAAGATGACCTAATATACAAGGAAAGATTTACTTTGCAAGCGCATTTAGTAGTGCCCTTTTTTTTCGTGGGAAATCATCAAATGACCCCTCCCGCTGAGGGTGCAGTTCGAGGGAGTGTCAGACTCTTACTGACTAAAACCCACTATGTTCCTTCGGGAGGTCCCTGTGTGCCAGGGCCACGGTAACACGAACAACCCGCAGGCAGGTATTTAGTAGTACCCTGAATTTGAAAATTGCGAAAATAGTCGAAGTTTCCTAAAAAAACTGATAAAGATCTTATAAAAACCAAACAAATTATATTCGAAGATTGTAAAACTTGAGGTGAACCCTCCCGAACACCGGGAGACCACACGGAGGGTAGTTTCAGTCGTAAATGCAAATCACTCGAGTTAAACGCAACCCTTTGCTTAATGGCCGCGAACAAGCGAAGACACAACACTACAATGTAGTGTACACGCCAGCACATCAAGCTACTACAATTTGCCAAATATTCTTAATGGATTTTCAGCTTTATCCCTGAAGCATAGGTATATTATGGTTAAAAGTTAATTGGCAAAACATGAGTTTCGTGGTAGCTTGATGTGCTGGCGTCTGTGCAATACAATGGAAATACAAAATCAAATAGTTTTGATAACATTTTTCGTGTGAAATGTATGCAAGTTGCTATAATAAGAGGCAGGTTTTATTGGTATCATTTCGTGCTTTCCGTCACCCGCATAAGCTCATTGAAATAAAAGAAAAATAAAATTAGGATATTCTGGCTTGAACTTAGTTCCTAAGTACGTAATAAGTAGGTATAAAGATTTTTTTAAATAAATGAAAATGCTATTTATTTTATATAATACTAGCGACCCACCCCGGCTTCGCACGGGTGCAATGCTGATACTAAAATTATACATATAAACCTTCCTCTTGAATCACTCTATCTATTAAACAAAACCGCATCAAAATCCGTTGCGTAGTTTCAAAGATTTAAGCGTACAAAGGGACATAGGGACAGAGAAAGCGACTTTGTTTTATACTATGTAGTGATGATTAATGGCTACCGTTAATAAACGTTTCAGTAATTAATGATGTAGATTTGTCTATACCTATCGAGAAAAGGTTAATAGGTAATATCTTGTACCGAAAAAAATATTAAAAATACATTTTCCACGATATTTTCCAACCTCCATAAAAACAAAAATATCTTTAAACGTGACCTTCGCATCAGATACGGACAAACTCACCCCAAAAACAAATTATAAGTACATCCCCCCCTCGACTCATCCCCTCAACCGCCCCCGCCCTACATTCACCCCATTTGCATACCATCCCCGGCAATACACAGCTACACAAATTATCCACTGATATATGATAGCGGAGTTTTTTCCGCCCTACAACTCAATAACATAGTCTAAGAGCCCGAAGCATCGAAAAATTCCCCATCAAAAATACTATTAGTAGGTACGTTCTACGAGGTTAAAAATTGAGGTAGGTCAGTCAGGATTGATGTTGTAATTTTCCGTCGATACTATGAAGGTTATAGAATTGCTTAAATAATAATTATGAATTTGTTTGCCTTTAAGTGTGTGTATCAATATTAGATGTGAAGAATTTTGGTATCGTCCTCACAGACATAATGTTGCTTGATTATTTTCGTTTGGTATGAGCTAGGACAACTTTTTTGAACTATTTTCTAGGACTGATGTTACGAGGTGTTACATAACAGCGAACATTTGTGCAGTCGATAGCAAGGAACCGCTCGATACATGTTGACAAATCATCGATACATAGAGCACGAATGCTCGCCGTGTAAAATATTACATTATGCCTCATAACGTTGGTTAGTATCCAGCTTTACTGTTCAACAAGCACATACAAGCGCACATAAAAGCATTTATACGTCTTGTTCCATTAACTTCATTGGAAATTATCTTAGAATCACGCCACAACGTAAACAAACCATACCAAGAAAAATCTAAAATTGTTTTAGAATTTCCCAACTGTCAACCCACTTAAGTACTCATTGAAATGTACTGCAGTTTATTGCTGTAACTAAAGCAATTAAAACGAAATGAATATTCGTAAATGGCGGCCGATAAAATCTTAATACGGTATCGCAAGTATAATCGGAACTCATTAAGTCACTTTACATTGTAAGTGCCGCACGAAAATAGGCGAAGATTATTTCAATTCAAGTCTCGTTCAATACTATTGTTCATTCCGGAAGTCTACAACAGTTCCTCTTTTTAAAGAAAATGTTCCTATGTTTGTATTCCGAGCCATCGACGGGGGTAGCTCCAGTTCTCAGAACGACAATGCATTTCCTTTGTTATTTTAAAGTCCTATTTGGCTCGTATGTACCTATACGGACTATTTACGACCGGTGTGTCGATCGCGAACGTATAATTTATCTATGCCCTGTTGTAGCCCAGACAGAGAAAGTGTATACCAAGAATGATATCGCTTTCTACTTAGATCATGTATTTTTTATCTATAACCGCTATTTGGGTTTTGAATAAAAATGCGTAAAAATAAACCTCTGCCAACTAATCAATGGACGCGACTTAAATAAAATGTAAAATAAAAATGACAGCCAGACACGGATGCCAAACTTGTCAGAAATCGATTAATTATGCTATATGAACCGACGAATCATACGAAATGGCATAAAAAATAAACATTTTCAAAGCTCAGAGATATTATGTATGAGATATACGTATCTAGAATCTGATTGAATTGCATCAGTGGTAGACAGCCTTGTGCGAGGACGTTCACGCCACCTAATACATGCGTCTGCGCAGGCCGCGACAGTTGTTTTCGCGATCATCGTGTGCCGTTACACAACCTGTGTTTGTCCGTCTGCCGTTCGTAAAAACGAGGTTTCACGACTCTCGGCCCGGATTGTTATTAATTGAAGTTTGGATGCTAGTTTGTTTTTAATGTACTGCGTATTATTTTTTCTGTGTATTTTACGAGCGTTATTACGTTGGACGATAAAATGTTGATACTGCGTAATACTGTGTTTAGATAATCAGTTTTAACAAAGTAGTTTATTAGTCGGAAATATACATTAGTTTTGATAGTTTGAGAAGCTAAAAATATTATTTATGTGTTGTAATATTAAAATAGGTATTCTATCATCGCAAATATTATTTTTAATAGGCAAATGATGGAAAACTTGATTAACTTTCGAGACATAAATTAAGGAGCTGACTATATTTTATGACACATTTTTATTTGTTTTTACTAAATTTTTAATCGCGATTAATATTCGTATGATTAACACGATTTTGCTATGATGCGTCTGTTATTCCATGAATCACCATATTCTTTATAAAAATAGATTTAGACTGTATTTTCAATATCCTACGAATAACTCGGCCACAATTTTTGAACTAACAAACATTGTCACCTCACTGTCTCCTGGACTATGCTGGTTATAAGTCGCTGTCTAGTAATTTCTAAGTTTATCTCGGACGCTGTTGAGGATAAACTTCAGGAGATGTGAGATTATCAAAACTATTTATATGTAATGGATAATACCTTAATACTTGTAGTAATAATCACTACATAGTATAAAACAAAGTCGCTTTTTCTGTCCCTATGTCCCTTTGTACGCTTAAATCTTTGAAACTACGCAACGGATTTTAATGCGTTTTTTTTTAATAGATAGAGTGATTCAATTTATTTTTGAGGTTTCTAATGTGATGCCGTAAATATTTACATTTTTTCCGCTTACATTGCAAACGCAGGCTGAACCCTACGAGTTTTATCAAAATAATATACTAAGTATTGTACACATTAAAAAGGTCTACAGAAAAGTCCGTGATGGTATATGTCTATCTCTTATGGATAACCCACAATAACTCTTTTTTGTCATTTACTTTTTACGACAAATAATGGCTAATTTTCGAAACGATTTTAACCAATACAGCATTAATGCTTAACGAATTAAATACCTTGAATACATTATCCATTTAATATAGATTTATATGGCCCTTTACACCGTATTATTTAAGTGAATATTTTAGAAGATATTACAGATTAAAAAATTGCGGGACGTAGCGTTTGCGGCGGTACCGGCCGGCCGGTATGTTTTTATATACAACGTTCACAGTTTTTCTGCCAGAAGTCAGCAGTGGCGAAATCGAGATCGCTCTGAGACAGCTCAAAAATGGAAAAGCCCCTGGCGAGGATGGCATTACAACAGAGCTATTAAAAGCAGGAAGTAAGCCCGTACTGGGGGAGCTCCAGAAGCTTTTTAATGCCGTCCTGTTTGAAGGGAGAACTCCAGATGCGTGGAGTAGGAGTGATGTCGTCCTGTTCTTCAAAACCCAGCTGAAGAACTATCGACCCATTTCCCTCCTAAGCCACGTATATAAGCTGTTCTCAAGAGTGATCACGAACCGACTTGCGCGAAGACCCGACGAATTCCAACCACCGGAGCAGGCTGGGTTTCGGAGCGGATACGGTACCATAGACCACATCCACACAGTGCGGCAAATTATACAGAAGACCGAAGAGTATAATCAGCCCCTGTCTGTGTATCTAGCATTTGTGGACTATGAGAAGGCCTTTGACTCGGTTGAAATCTGGTCTGTTCTGGAGTCCCTGCAGCGTTGTCAGGTAGATTGGCGATACATCCAAGTGATGAGATGTCTCTACAAAGCCGCTACAATGTCCGTCCAAGTACAGACAAACAAGGCCCATACCGCTGCATCGAGGAGTGAGACAAGGGGATGTTATTTCCCCGAAACTGTTCACTAATGCAATGGAGGATATGTTCAAGACGGTGAAGTGGAAAAGACGCGGCATCATGGCGGAAACGCTGCAGAACCTACAACAGATGCTGAACGACCTGGCTAAATCTTCTCTACGCATCGGCCTACGGATGAACTTGGACAAAACCAAGGTCATGTTCAATGAACATGTTCTACCGGAACCGGTTGCGATACGCGGCGCCGTTCTCGAAGTTGTTCGGAAATATGTATACCTCGGGCAGACGTTGCAGTTAGGTAGAAACAACTTTGAGGACGAGGTGAATAGGAGAATTCAGTTGGGTTGGGCTGCTTTTGGGAAGCTACGTCGAGTCCTAACATCGTCGAACCCACACTGCCTAAAAACAAAAGTCTTCAATCAGTGCGTCCTACCTGTCATGACTTACGGAGCCGAAACGTGGACACTGACGGTACGGCTGGTCCACAAGTTTAAAGTCGCTCAGCGGGCTATGGAAAGAGCTATGCTTGGCATTTTTCTGAGGGATCGCATCAGAAATGAGGTAATCCGTCAGAGAACCAAGGTCATTGACATAGCCCACCAAATCAGCAACCTGAAGTGGCAGTGGGCTGGCCCTATCAGCCGAAGAACCGATAACCGTTGGGGTAAACGAGTTCTAGAGTGGAGACCACGCCTCGGTAAACGTAGTGTAGGACGTCCTCAGGCACGGTGGAGTGATGACTTGCGCAAGACGGCTGGCAGGAGCTGGATGCGAGAAGCCGAAAATCGATCTCAGTGGCGTGCACTTGGAGAGGCCTATGTCCAGCAGTCGACTGCGATAGGCTGATGACGATGACGATGATGATGAGTTTTTCTGTAGTGTATTTAGTATCAGCATTGCACCCGTGCGAAGCCGGGGCGGGTCGCTAGTATTATATAAGTTAGCTTTAATATTGGCATGAAATTTACAAATATTAACGAGCATATTATTTATGTTTCAGCGTTTTTTTTTAACGAAAGAATAATTACGGTAAGGAATATTGTTACAAATATGATATATTACATACATACATACAATCAGCACGCATGCTCTTCAGCTTATGTGATGAACTCACATCAGGTCTATAAATACACTCGTCATTCATGTAATTAAAAAGTAAAATATTACTATAATGATTGCTACAGAAATAGATTGTTTAAATTAAGAACCACTTCTAGGATTCCGCGTCTAATATAAAAGCGTCCAGACCGATTGCCGGCCACGGCGGCAGTTCTTTTCAAGGAGATCAGTCAACCGCGCAGGACATTATTATTATAGTACACAAGCATTAACGCAGACACAGGTGCGTTCTCTATTCCCTCACTCTCATAGTCCGACATAGTCAGGACCGAGTGCTCCGATGCCAGCCACCAGCTTCCAAACTTCGGGCTGCTTTATGAAAGACTTGTAAAACCCTCGAAGTGATTTCGGCCGTACCCGGGAATTGAACCAGAGACCCCGTGCACAGACGTCGCGTTATGGGACCTTTAGATCAACGAGGCAAATAATAACAAGGTATTTGCGTCATCTTTTAACGTCACGATGTAGCGGGTCACACTATCGGTCTACCCTTCTTTTGAAACGAGTCAAAGAGAGTACCATATGTTCTGGTTGTATGTACGTTCAACCTTTCGAGGAAGACTGGAAATAAAACGGCTCAGAACTGCTCGCAGTCACAATAAATTATCTTTAGCCGTCGGCCATTAATCCGAATGAATATGACGAACATAACTGCACAATTGCCAATGACTTATAACTTTTTCAAGCATAATTTCTACATAGTACAATATTCATCATCTATATCTTGTATGCCTTATCAATAATTCATGATCCGTGACGTCATACGGGGTGGGTGACGTCATAGCATCCTGGAGTGTTCCTGCGTTGAAATTATGCGAGTACACTGTGGGCTGAATATTATGGAGGATGTCAACACCTACATGGTTTTTGTTTTATTAGCTTTTTGATTGCTATCATGGGTGTCATAAAAAACTGTGAAGTGATAGTTTGTCAGTTGTGGGCGTGCAATTCGCTGGTTATGTTTGAAGCTGTATAATAATTGATGCTGTATAATAATGAATAATTGCTATTTGAACTATTTAGTAAAAAAGAGTGTAGTCTAAAAATAGAACTTAAGAAGTAGAAAAAAAATGATCTTGAGCGAAAAAAAAATTTTTTTTTTTTAACTAAAACAGGTAAACGACAAAATTTTCCACAACACATACTAACGCGAAAAACTCTAGTCACAAAAACTTGCCTGCGCATACGCAAAATATGTGGCGCACTCATCAAGATCATTGCACTGTTACGTCATCGAATGCAGCTTGTTAAGCGATGCAAGTTGTTTAGTGCAGTTTAGTTTATTTGTTCGTGTATTGAATAACATGCCATAAAAGATCTGATTGAACTGACGTTGTCACACGCTTATTCATAATAGTTCTGATAATGATCATTTTTGTCATTCGTTATGGGTAGTCCGTAGCCGAAGGGATGTCGGGGTGACCAGCAGGCTTAGCATGGCGATTTTATATCTATTCTATCAAGAAAAGACAAAGCTCTTTCTGACGATGTCAACATGTCTTCTGCCCGAGCACGGCGCGACCTGTCAACTCGCATATAATCACTTGTAGACTTATGTCGATCGAAGAAAAGAATAATTTCTTCAAAAAATGTCAAAAGAAATCTTACGTCAATCTGTCACTTTTCTGTCATTATGTCCAATCTCCGGTAGACTAACCTTGTGTCTACGGTTGCCATGCTAACATATCTTTCTATTGTTTAAGGAATTTTCAAACACGGCTTAGGAAATTCAGAGATTACAACCTAGAAAAGTCCCAAACGCCCAAGTGTTAGTGCTGCATTGCTAGACTCCGCATTGTTAAATCCACAGGATAAAGCCTAATTATAATAACTTCTAAGTTATTGATATTCGTATCTATACTGATCCAATATCTATACTGCAGGGTATGCGTTTTGCGGGCTGTCTTTTGTAATTTTTGACGTTCAAAAAGTGCTATTTTACAGTCAATTTTGAATAAATGATTTTGAGTTTGAGTTTACTTGAAAATATATTTTAGCACTTTTCTAGAACAGGGTAAAAGTTCGCCAGTGCGCCATTTAAGATGCAGTAACAGCCAGTACAGAAGTTCTACCAATCTTTCAGCGATGCAGTTTTTTATTTTGATGGTCCCACTTTTTGATATATCTATTTTTGATTGAGAACAATAGACACTTTTATTATTTATCTACCTGCATATTTGATTCATAGTTGTCTAATTGCTTTTAGCGATAAGAACGCCTACCTCGGGTAGTTTTTGTATCTTCATGTAGTGCTGATTGTTTTGGCAGGCAGATAGTGTATTTAATCTTGCATGCTTGTGTAGGTTAAATTATATTTTAATCGGTGAATATTTTGTGAGGAATCCATGAAGGTTCCAGGAGTTTCTGTTTGGTTTTTAAATAGGGTCTTGGAAACGGGCAACTTTGAATAATTTTATAATTTTTCATCATAATATTATGCAACTTTTCAAGAAAATTATAATCACACTTCTACCGACTAAGAAAAAAAGCCGCTAATAAAACTTTACTACAAAGTATTGCAGGTGTAAATTTAGCCCAACAGTGGGCAATAAAAAACTCAAAAATGAGATCATCTAAATGTTTGCGCACTTACCCAACTCGAGCTTATCCAAGGTCAGTTTGCATACCCAGCCTAAGGTCATCCACTAAGGACGAACCATTTATCGATCTCATACTATACCTAGTTACGTTTTAGTTCGCCACTCTTGCGCACAAGATCATTGCACTGAGGGATTACGTCATGCTGCGTGTGCGCCGGCGATGCAACGTATTTTGTTTAGCGTTGAAACTTTTGCATAATAATTATTCTCATTTATTTATTTTTATACGTACCTATACATAATAATTTTATTTATGTGTTTATGTTTTATTTTTAGCATTTAATAATTTGTTGATTTTGTAATTTATTGATCTATGTATTTTTGTGATGTTATGATGAGGTTCTAAATGTGATTGAATATTTAAAAAGTTTCTTCTTAAAAGGTAAATAATCCTTCGACGCGATTAGTCATCAATGGTTCAACATATAAGTTTTTTAGTTTGTTCACTTTATAATATGTTTTCTGTTAGTTAACCTTACCTCACGTGATAACCATGAAGTCATTTTAAGTAATCCGTAGAACATAATCCCAAAGAATATTCCAATCACAAATATTATTAGTAACTAGCTTTCGCCAGCAATTTCACTCGCGTCCCGTAGGAAAAACTCCGCGCACCCGGGTAAAAGTATAGCCTATATTCTTCGGGACTATCTAGCACTAAAAGAAATTTTCAAATCGGACCAATAGTTTCTGAGATAAGTGCATACAACCAAACAAACTCCTCCGCTTAATAATTTAAATATTAGATTTGTAGAAAAAAAATCTTGAACAGTAGAATATGAGAAACTAGGTTCCTGTTCTGGAGAGTAAAGGTTCTTTACTCTTTAACTGAACTGAACAATACAACTTAGTTCTACGACATATGTGCACGACTGTACATATATTTCTGAACGTGACTGTACACCACATAATTCTAACAACTATACGACTTTGAGGGTAAACAGAAGCATTACAGTTTGGCCAGTTAATAAAGTGTCAGTGTCGCACTCACGAACTCCTGCGCAGTCTTGTTAAGATCATTGCACTAAATGACGTCATGATATGCAGCCGTGATTTTTAAATGTGCACCATTTAAATTGAAATGATTGCGTGGTTTGAATGCGAGAGGATGTTATTTTCATTAAATTTTGGGAAGTTACCTTTGGGAGTCCGGAAGGTTACTCCAGGTCGGTGTATTTTCGTTTTGCTTGGGTATAGGCTTTATGGTGCCGCCATGTTCCTTTAGCCAATGAGTCAGTGAGACCCTAAATATGTCGTTAAATAGCTTTGCTGTTCTGAAATCAGTAATTTTTTATCGTTGCGCAAGCGCATTAATGTTTTATGCTCACAATTTTACGATTGCGTAGTAATCAGTAGCTAACTTCAGTGTTAATCTTTTTGACGCTTTAGCTAGGAGTACAATTAAATATAGTTGTTCTGGATAGAAGAGTCAAAGCGGCTAGATATGTAAACATGTGCAATTATTTTGACACTTAATTAAATTATCTTGAGTCGTGTCGGATTGCCGACCCATCGGACTATGAGAGTGAGGGAATAGAGAGTGCACCTGTGTCTGCGCGAATGCTTGTGCACTATAATATGTCCTGCGCAGCTGGCTGATCTCCATAAAAGAGAACGGCCGCCGTAGCCGACAATCGGCTTGGATGCCATCATGCCAAAACATGGCGTTTACCACAAAAAGCCTTGATCCTCAAATTAAGTAATAAAGACACGTTAAAACATGCTACAGTGTGTATTTACGCGCTCAATGGAGACTGGGGCCAATCAATTATTTATATCTGATAAATATCATAAAAATTCACTTCGTGAAGGTCAAACGTACGAGGGTAAAGCCATTCCCTGGCCGCAGGGTCATCACAACCCGATTCGCTGTATTATTTTTCAGTTTCAATATGGTAAAAATTAGTAATTTTTATTTGTGTTTAAATAAAAAAGGGACGTTAGATAAAACCAAAAATACAGAAAGAAGTTTGTTAATATGTGTACCTAAACTTTTTAAATCCGGTAGAAGGGGAAACTGTCAAATTATGGAAAATGGACGCATGTAGCATAGTATGACGTCACCGCTACTAAATTGCGCAGTGCAATAGATATAGCGAGATGTCCCCACCGTAGCCGCTCTCTTTATCATACAAATATTAAAAATGCTAACTGCTACATTTGTTAACCAATTTTGATGCAGTTTTCAGAATAATTTTCCTTATTTTGTATAAAATAAATAGTTCAAAATCACATATAATGTGTGTACCAAATGTTTAAGAACCTGCCATTTTATAATCAAATTAATTATCAGGGTAAGCGTGTTCTTCTCTTATTGCGTAAGAAGACGTGGTAGCAACATCAGCTGATAATGATAATAAAACTCCACATTACACACAAAAAGCCATGCAAATCTAGATATTTTTTTTGCAGTCTTTAAAAGTCTCCTTTATTATGTCCAACATTTGAATAACTTAGTTGCAACTTGCTAGGGGCTTAAATCGAGGGGTGGTGTAAACCAGATTTAGTTGGTGAGAACCAGGCAGATGCCGTCGGGTCTCAGACATTTGAGGGTGCTAAATCCCTGGGACCCAAAAGACAATAGAGTCTGTAAGATTCTAATACCTCTTATTGGTTCTCCATAGGTAGTTGTGTGATTATTTTTATGAAGAAAAGAATAAAGTCAGAATTTTTAGATTCTGCCCTAATTGGGCCTTAAACAAAAAAAGCAATTTTCAAATGAAAACTGACGGAAAACTTGCTGTGAAGATTTTGTTCTTATTTAAGGAAAATGTTCAGGAAAGTTTTGTCTCTAGAGAAACGCGAAAATTTAAATTGTATTTAATCTTTTAAGTATTCACATTAATCAAGGTAAAGTGCGCTAAGTATTATTAATATAACGAGCCTGGCAACCCTATAAGGTACCAGTATTATTTTATATTTATAACCGTAACAAAAGAACACCGCTCCATTTTATTGCCAGACTATAAAAAATGTAATTTTATAAGTCCGCTTCGAGCAGTATTAGCTAGATTGACCGGTTATACCCCGGAAGAGTTGAGTATTACGCCGTTACGGGTAAACTTGATAATCGGTAAATAAATCTTTAAGTATTAACTATAACAACTTTCTTCATTATGTTATTACACCCATAAACAAGAGTACATCCGGACATTTCTCAAAAGACTTAACCTGTCAATGTCTTGGTAAATCCGAGCTACTACAATAAATAAGTATTAGATTAATATGGTCATTCATTGTTACTTAGATGCTGTGCCACTTCCCAGATTGAATCCTTCTTTAGCCTCTTACGTCATACAAGAAAAGAAATGACTGTGTTTTTCTTAGCATTTATCTAGATCTTCAGATTATCAGCCAATAATAAATGTAACTTCATTAGCCTTTGAACGATATTGTGTGTCTAACATTATAAAAACAAATTAAATTAATTGCGCAGTTTCTAAAGCTTCCATTTCAATTATATGGAACTCCAAATAACTCCAACTACCCAAATGCCTAGCGCAGAGCTATGACCAAATACTGGCAAATACCACATAGATACACTCACACACAAACAACGAAAGCACACATACAAAAACTGCTGCATTCCTTCCGCTGTGCGAAATGTCCACTTATTGATGTAGGTCAGTGTTGCTGTGCTCTTTACTCTTTCTAAGCTGCGTCGGCCGTCTCTTTCCCCCCGGGACCGGCCGGTCGAAGAATTTATTGAACCAGTTAGCCTGTTAGGTTTGCAAGTTGCATTGCTTTCAGCTTATGTTATGACATGAATGTGCTCAGGTCTTTTTTGCGACGCAAAAGGGTTGGGTCAGCTGCTGTCACGGCATTTGACTCAAACGAGGGTACTACAGTATTGTGTTTACAATATTTTAGTCCGACAATTGTATAAGTTTATTTTGAGTATTTTCGTCAAAGCCAGGTGTTTGATATAGTGACTTGATGGTTTTTAATTCGCTTTGTTATTCAAGATTTCTTTTTGATAGCCACAACAATTCTACTCTGTAAATAATAACTTGATAAACCCTTTAGTTAATATATCTGTCGAAATTCCTCAACGAAACGAAAATTCCGACAATACATTTACAAAGTTTGTTTGTTACCACTTTGACCACTAGCGGGAAGGGTTAAACTGGTGAATAGTATTAAACCCGTAATAGAGAGTTTCGGTGAGGTGTTATTTTAATTACAATTAGTGTTTCGTGTGGACCCTTGGAGTTTACAAAGGTTTTATATACCCTAGGTTTTGGGGCCGAAAAATAAGGGCTTAAAAGATTGACGATGACAAGATTTTGATAATGAAATTAATTAAGACTTCATGTTGAGTAATTAAGTTTACACGTAGCCAAATGTGATTAGAAAATTAGATGTGTGGACATTGGACACTGAAATACAGGGTTTTTAGTTTCAGTTCTGGCAAGTTATTACGTACTGAAGTTTTTTTGACAAATTAAAATGTTTACAGTAATAGTTCTATGTTATTCAATACTTTAAAGTGCAACATAAATTACTTGTTACATATCAGTATACTAGCTTTCGGTTTCACTCATATCTCGTGGGAACTACTCCGTGCACCTAGATAGAAGGAAGCCTATAGTTTTTCTCGGTAAATTGGGATGATGACTAGGTCATAAATAAAATACTTTATCATATTCAATTAGTAAAACATCTTAAAATAATGACAGTTTCATTTATCGTTTTAAACCAAAAATTGATTACATTTTTTTTATTGAAAATGTCTTAACCGAAATAAGTATGCTTGATGTGAAAAATCTGTGACGGCAAAACTGAGTATTCTCATACAAATTGCATACAAAGTAACCATTTTTGATAGTTCAATAAAAATAATGAACGTGACTAGTTGTCATCTACCGTAATAATTAAAAATGTGTCCAGTAGTTCCTGAGATTAACGCGTTCAAGGAAACAAACACTCTTCGGCTTTATATTATAAGTACAGATAGAAAGAAAGCTTTTTCCTTTTAAACACAATAATTTTGGACAATTTAACCCTTCATACAAACTCACACTCCACCTCTTTACAAGATGTTTAAAAAAAATGACGAAGGTTAAAAGCGACCCCCTTATAAGAGTGACCTTCAAAAAAAAATTGCAGAAATAAAATATTTTATCGTTCATGATTGAATCGTACATTCCCCTTCACCTCGGCTGAAAGGTTAAGGGCAAAGAGACGCACCCCCATTCTTTTATCTAACGTATTGCTGTCTCTTTCTAGCATGGGGAGCTGCCCCTTACTGGTTAATTAATTATTACTAGTAGATGTAAGGTTCTATGTTATTTTTGGAGTATGTTTTGTGAAGCCTTGATATTAAAATGAGATTATTACTATTGAAACTTATTAATTGACTTATTTCTTCATGTTTACTAATTTGTATTAGAAATAGCGTAGTAAGTAGAGACTCTGCCTGCCACGCTGGTACTCGCGGGTTTGATTCCCGCATAAGTCAGAATTAAGGTCAAGATTATTGTCCCACCCTTCCCGATTATATTTGTAGTGTCTATTCCTCTTCCAAAATTCTCTAACTGATCAGACCCACAGAAAAGTATGGAATACATAAGTCACTTATAGATGACGTCACTTATAAGTGACATTATTTCCAGCAATATCGCCTGCCTACACATACATAGTTAAACTTAAAAATCGGTACCGTTGAAAAATAATATTCTTGCGTGCACAGCAAAATATCAAAGTTCTTGTATTATATTATACATTATGTATATAGAAAAGTGTATGTAAAGGTTTGCTTTTATGTATATTTTATACCAATAGGCCCCGTAACCACTTTACCAAATTGTGTCCTAATCCTTTTAGAAACGACAAAGGTACAAACTTTTGACGTAGAAATACCTATTGCGTCAAAAATTTCATAAAAGTACAGACAATTTTATTTATTAGGCTACTACAATCTGTCAAAATTTCCACTTTATCGCTGAAGTATATGGTTCAAAGTTGATTGCGAAAATTTTATAGTTGCGGGTAGCTTGATGTGCTGTCGTATGTATAGGAGTGTCTTTTCTCTATACGTAAGTACAGTGAATGGTTTGTTTTGATTCTTATTAATATTTTTCACAATGCTATGGACCGCTTATAAATAATTTTGTTGCACTAAATATTAATTTATATGATACTAGCAGTTTCTCATAGTTTTTCTCGAGTCGCCCGATAAAACACAGCCTATGTCCACCGAGGATAGTGTACCTTTCACCAAACAGTGAAATAATTTTTCAAATCAGTCAAATACTTTTGGAGCTTATTCAAATCAAACAAACAAACAATTCTTTCCTCTTTATTGTATTAGTATAGATTTTGTTATCACTTGTCTTGAAACGACTCAATATCAAGTCAATTACGATACACAAACTAGAACAATAAATTGTTTTGTTTTTTGATAATCATAATATCCAAGTTTGCCATGGAAATCCTCAATGAAAAAAGATCACATACCTTCAAAACTGCAGTCCCTAAACAAATCGAGGTTCTAATACTTTTTTCTTATACTAATTTTACTAACTTTAAGGGCCTGTTTAAGCCACCTACGAATAAGCTCCAGTTAGTTTATTTGGTAGATAATTTCATACAAATTGTTTTCCATTTTCGCATTCTTTCGGTAGATACTGGCTATTCGGACATCGTGAAACTGGCCCTAAATATCCAGCTTTATGTTTTAGCAAATAGGGGAATATTATCTGAGTGCTTAAAGCAATTGTCTCCCCAAAGAACCGATGTCAGCCTTGACCGAGTTGGACCGACCCAGCGGGTCGCGGTAACTACGGTACACTCGGGTTCAGACGGTAACAGAGATCGGCAGTAATTCGTATTAGTTATGTGAGTTAGTTGTTATACAGAACTGGAACTTATAAGTAAGAAAAATACTTTTGTTTTTTTTTTTTTTTTAAAGTGATTTTGTAAGGCTAATGTGATGGTGTTATTAGTGATGTCACTGAGTACACAAAATATGTTGAGTTTAGGATGTTGATTACGAAGATTCTGTTGTGGTGCTCTTGTTGTGTTTTAGGTAAGTGTATATATATTGGATTTCTTCCTGTTAGTTGACGGTCTGACTACATCCCTCCTTATTCTTACTCTCCCATAGCATGCCTGCTAGATGAGATTTCTTACATAAATCGTCAAATAAGTATCATGATTGATTTAAGTATTTTTTGAGGTCGCAAATAATTTTAAAGTTCCTATTAGAGTGGAACATGTTTCTAAAAAATATTCGTAGTACAGACACCAGAACATCAAGCTACTACAATCTGTCAAATTTTCTTAATAGATTTTCAACTATCGTTGAAGCATATGATTTGATAAAATTTTACAGTTTCGGGTAGCTGATTAATTACATTAAGGGCCAGTTTCATAGGTTACGAAGTGCACTGTCTACCAGATAAATTCAAAAATGATAAAGAGCTTGTATGAAATGATCTGCCAGATAGACTATATGGAACTTATCAGCAACCGGTGAAACTGGCCCTATGTATCATAGTGAAATTAGCTTACCTATGTCACAGTTTATTTCTCTCGTCAAAGCTAAAAGCGTGCAAGAAATATTTTAACAAAACAAAAGACAAACTAGCAAGAGTATTACACATTTGTAAACTTCTAAACACTTCTAGAAGTAGCTGTTTCAGACTCGTGACTGGAATGACAAACTAGTCCGGATACAACAAACTTCATACTTTTTATCCTTCCCAAAGTTTTTATTCGTTGTTCATGACAATATCGGTGCTAGTAATTTTGTAACTCGGCTAAGAGCTACACTCGTGTGAACACAGCTTTATGCCTGTAAGTTGGCACGTTCGCTCCCGGAAAGTTGCTTAACGTGATGTGGGTACAGACGGTTGTAGTGCTGGGTTTTCGAAAAAATCGGTAGAAAGGCATTTTTTCTTTAGAATATTATAAACTAGCTTTCGCCTAAAGAAGCCTCGAAGGCACTACTTTAAGAACGTCTAAATCAGTCTCCTCGTTCTAATCAACCTCTGTACTGCCATTCTTGAGTTATAAGTAGTGTTATTATGTAAAGATATACGTACATATAATATATTATGTTTATAGACAGACATACATAGGTGTTTAATATACTTTCCATTTATTTGTTAATGATGTGATTTATTTCCATGTTAAGTTCTTAATTGCACTTCTTTTTAGTCTTCTGCGACCTATATAATTAGACAAATATTTTTAAATGCGGATTTTCTGATAAGTTTATAAAAGCAATTATTTATTGCATAAATTGAAATATATAACACATATTTAATATTTTTTAATTTACATATTTTCTGCATTATTACTTTCCGTTTTGTTAAAAATCTTCTTTGTATACATAGGTATTATATAAGAAGTAAAACAATCCACAGCCATCAAAAACAACGTCGAAGAAACGATTTGATACTAGTAGTCAACTACCTACACAAAAAGAACTTGATTTACAAAATTGCGGTCTGAAAAGTGGACTTGACAATACAAAATCTGGAGATAAGCACAGATTCTGCTCAGCCTCATTTGACAAGAAAGAAACTAACGATCCATTCATTTATTTAGTTGACAATTGTTATTTAGTCGTCACAATAGTAGCCGAAAGCCTAATAAAAGAAAAAAGAAAGAAAACAGTACAAATTCTACTATTGTTAGTAAAACTCCTAAATGTGGTAGAAATACTCTTGTAATATTTTTTCGATCGAAACACTTTTTTTGACGACTGTACATTTTCGCCAAATTATATACCCTTATGTGCTGACTTTACAAAATGATAATAGTGCGGGTATTTTGTGTGAAAGTGAAAAGAAAATATTTCGCGCAGTTTTTGTAAAGATATTGAAAGATACACAATTTGTGTAGCTGTAGAGGATTTATAAATTGCTAATTTAGGATTTTAGGGTCTAAAGTATATTATTTATTCGAATACATCTATTACATAGGAATATATAAGCTATTTTTGGTTCCATAAACATACATATTTTATAAGCGTTCATAGTAGCTATGGTGTATCGGTCCGTGCGACTGCTACTTAGCCACGAGCTCCTCAAAATATGTCTTCCTGTACCCACCTGTGTGTCAATTCACAGACGCTAGCACATCAAACTACTACAATGTGTCAAATTTTCTTAATAAATTTTCAACTTTATCGCCGAAGCATAAACATGGTTCAAAGTTGTTTGGGAAAATATCACATTTTCGGGTAGTTTGATGTGCTGGCGTCTGTACCTTTGTGATAGCATCTGTACATCCCTTATTATTATTTATACTTGTTTCTTCCCGCGGTTGCACTTACTTGCTGAGGGAATTAATTCCCGCACCTGGTTAAAATAGCATCAAAATCCGTTCAGTAGATTTTGTGTGAAAGAGTAATAAACAGTCATACATCCAAACTTTCACGTTCATGTGATAAAAATGATAGATTTGTATCTACTTAATTTATTTATATAGGTATCCTTCTACCTAGCTATAAATATTCTAGTACTTAGACAGGCACCTAATTAGTTGACTCATACATTTCTAACTTCGTATAACCTCGAGTCAAATAATGAAAACATGTAAAATTGTATTGTAAATATTTTCACCGAAGCACTTACACCTATATACACATACATACATATATCAATGCCAGTGTAAAAAGCATTACTCTTCCGCATTTGTTCGATACTACAGTCGTATACAAAACACACTTTACTACAAGCAACAAAAATTTCGAATAACATACACAAAAACCACACAATTAAAAAACAACTTTAACACCACCACCTTAAAGTTCAAATTCCTCTAAAGAAAGCCGTTACTCGCACGTTATATAAACATGTGTGCGTATAAACAATGCCTATTGAACGATAATGTAACCTGACGCTCTGTAAATAAAGTCTGGAATTGCGTGGTGATTTCATCAGCGGGACATTAGCGTGGAATTGACGGGTATACCAGGTCAGGTTTCAAAAGTCCACGAATGTTTATGGTGGGACCTTGACCTTTTTTGAGGTTTGTTAGTACTGATGCTACTTTAAGGTAAATGCAGGCAGAAAACAGTTGTTTTTGTGACAGTGACAGTGACATAAAAGGATAATAATATAAAATATTGTGTATGAAAACAATTTACATGAATGATTCTGTTTGATTTTTTAAAACAAAAAGGATAAAAAATATTGATACAGCATGATGTCTACAGATGTATGATTTTTTATGTCTGTAGTATAAACAGCGTTTTTCACGATTCATGGGATTTTTTTAAATATAATTACATTCTTCATAAGTTACATATAAAATCATTTTAAATTTGTAACTATACAAAAGTAAAACACGTAGGGCTAAAATATACCACAATAGATTAAAGTAGGTTAATAGTACCTTAATCAAGGAAAAGGAATTTTGGAAAACTTTTTGTTAAGAGAATCCTTATACAACAAGTATGCCACCAACAACAACGTATTACTTCATATCGACAATTAACAAAATATTTCCCATAACAAAAGCAAAAAAACAATAATGGCAACACCCAAAACAAAATACGGACGTACCCATCACGTGGACCGCGTACGCTAGAGCGAGAGCGCGCACAAAACAAGGAAGTTAGACAAAGACAATGCTAAATAACCTTGACCTGCGCAGTGGAAGCGGACAACGCCACCCCGCGGCCTGTGGCCGAAACTCTATATTAATAATAAATGGCGCGAGAAAAATGTCCGCCGAATTTTATCTACAAATTGACATGATACGTGACGTGATTGCCTTAATAAATTGCTGGTGAGAAAGGTATTTCGAGTTTTTAAATTGATAGGTTTATGTTTGTTTTTGTTGAGCGTGTGAATGAGGATTGGTCGTTTTAACGGAATTAAGTAATGGCGCCGAATAATAAATTCCATATTTGAATTGTTCGGAGTAAATTGACGTGAATTGTAATCTTTTTGCAAATAAAGAATTGAGTTTTTGGTAAACTGAAGACATTTATTTACATACTCTATCAAAAGTTATTATTTATATACTAAGCAACTTAAAACTTTTTTTAATAACATTTACTTCGTCCGTAATAAACAAATTAATTTGCTTAAAACCTTTCAAACACAAAAGTTTTGTATTTGTATAATAAACTTATTAATTTAGGTCTCAAAACAAGTCCTAAGATGCCTGGGAACGTTACTAAAGGTCTTTAACAGATTCTTTAATTTTAAAATAATTTTGAATATTTTGGAATGATAACAAAAGTTTTTCTTTTACTTTTTAACTAAATCAATTTCTAAATTAAGATTCCTTTTTTTAGTGGACTCTAATTTTTGATTTTGGTATTTCCTCCTTTACATTATATGCGTTGTTTAACTCCTAACTAGAAACTAGCTAAGTGCGAGACGCGCAATACATTCCATCCCCTTAACTATGAACGTATATAAAAAATCACGTAACATGTCAGCCACGTAAAATCTTAATTTTATTCTAGTTTACAGAAATATGTTTAATCTATGAAAATTTCAAGTGTCTGACTATCTCGATACGGCCTGTCTGACAGACGGACAGACGAAAATTTAAGCAAAAAAGTCCTGTTTTGCCCTTTGCTCAAGGAACCCTTAAAGCTAACGCTAAAATGACGTGTTTTTATAATAAGCTTAGATCTGAAACTACCAAATCTGTTACTCAACCTAAAATCCTTCAATAAACTATCAATAACCCTGTTAAAATCAATAATATTCATAACAAAATCCCCACTATAGCATCAGCTACACCACAAAATGATAATATTGACCCAGATAGCAGTACATTCATTTATCGACGTCGGTTCTAAAAACTTGGTACCACGTACAACCACCCTTAGAGCATATAGCCTACTGGAGCTGCCTGATATGAACACAAATCAGTATGCGAAAAACACAACTTATGTAACAGAATGAGCAGTGATAGTTAGCTAACTGATGTATTTTAGATCATTAAATCCCTACGCGGCTACGCACGTACACTACGAAATTCCTGTTAGATAAACTTGATGCAAACATGTGCACACCAGTGTCTGTTTGTTTACCAGAGGAAGTCACGGCGATGGCTTCTCCAGTTGATCAAATATTCTAAGTAACCGTGTATGTATTCTATGAATTCTCCATTGAAGTTCTTGCTGTCTGAATACACAACTCCTGAACATCTTGTGTGGATTACAAAACACGGTTTTATTGTAATTATGTTTGTTTTGAGAATTGACACCGTTTTATTGAAAGGCAGTGTGGGAACCAGTTTACCAAGTTCCTGAATCGATTCTTCGATCGAGTTTTCATTGAATAATTTTGTGGACGCGTTTGGTGTTTGTTAGTATGTGTGTGTACGATAATGAGTATGGAATTTTGTATAGGTATGTTATATACCATCTTTAAGTATATATTATACAAGCCACTATTAGATGGCTGTGGATTGTTTGCAAGTTACCGCGGCCCTTGCACATAAAGACCACCAGAATAAACATATCCCCCTTATTATAAAACATAGTTTTAAAAAGTGCGGGGTTAGTGCTAAGTTTAGGCCATTAACTTTGTTCGAGAGGGTGGTTTAAACCTAGTAAGTACTAAAGCTGGTACTTTTACTTTATGAAAACGTTTTGAAATAAGGGGGAGTGGGTTTTAGCCAGTAAGAGTCTGGCACTTCTTCCAGCTGCATCCACAGCAGGATGGTCCCTTGATGATTTCCCACGGTAAAAAAAAACATTATTGGATATGTATGTCATAATAATTGAGATTAATATCACTAGTGGTCTTCTATTTCGACTAAATAATTTTTCATCTTGGCGGATCTCTATATCAGATTCATATTAAAAAAAAAGAAAAACTTAAATAAAAACTGTCCTGTTATTTACATTGGACCTCTTTTATTAACTAACCGTATAGTTTTTCTGTTCCAATAACAATATCTTTTGTTATTATATTCTAATGTTAGGACAACTGTCCTGGAACGGAGATTGTTTTTCCAAAGGTCCAGGGGCTTTTCGTACAAGTTTGACCCAGTCCACAAAAAAAGGAACCCTTTTATACTACCATTTCTATATTGTCCTTTTCTATTTTACCATCTTTTTTATCCTAACTTATAATAAAAGTGTTTAATGTTTGTATGTCCATACACACCTTACTTCGTGACTTAGAAATGACCAACTGGAGTCGTGTGTTGGATATATAATTAAAACAAACTGGTTTAAATTATGGTCTTTAGTTTCCCCCGCGTTTTCTAAAAACTACTTCGGTAAATGAAATATCTAACACCATAAGAATTTTTGAAATCGGACACGTAGTTTCCGAGCATTGCGCATTCAACCAAAAAAACTCTTCAGAATTATCATTTATTTTACTAGCTTCCGCCAGCGGTTTCGCCTGCTTCCCGGGGAATTCTTTCCCGCACCTGGCTTAAAAGTGCGCTTTATAGTGTTATGATGTATAAGCTATATCGCTTAGTCATTGTGGCGTCTAGAAGTAACAAACAAACACATACACACAAGCTTTCGCCTTTATAATATTAGTATAGATGAAAACAGGATATTTTTATTTCTTTCTGAACCACAAACTCCAGCAGAGGCAGATGAAAACGCGGGCAGAAACTAGTATTAAAAATAAATGAATTGTCAAGTAATTCAAACGCTGTTCAACCATTGTGTGGGCAGAAAGAATTTCAAGTAATCTGTTTACAAAGCCTCCGAGCTAAATGCCCAATTTCCTTTAGGACCAAAACTCATTAGGACAAACAGTAACGGGTAGCTTTTGACAGAATCTCGCTTAAATTCGCGTAACATTTTTCTGGATACCTTTTCGAGTGGGGATTAACTTGGTATTGCTTAATGCTTTACCTTATGAAAACGGTTATCGGGCTCTTAGACTCAACAAGATGAGAGACGTAGGTAAGGTAAGAAAATAAAATTTTATTTTCTACGATACCCATCTGTAAGTTAATATTATAAAGCTGGACGATTTCAAAAAATCTTTCAATGATATATGCTATCCACGAGGAAGGATGTGGGCTTCCCATGGGACCAGGGGACCCCATATATCTAGAGTTGTACCTGCATCACACGCCACTAAAAAGCAGCCTTTATAGCCCTTCTCGATAAGTGATCTATCTAAAACTAAACATCATTTTCTATCAGTCCCGTAGTTCTTGAGATTAGCGTCTTCAAGCAATCAAAAAACTATTCAGCTTTATAATGTAACTATATTACAAATACGGTATTTTTAAGAAATTTGAGATGCGACAGACATAATATCGCGATATATACCATATCATATCATGTCCTTAGAATCATGGCATGGTACACGATGTTCCTTGTCACAGCTCCTCTAATAAATAAAAGCAAGGCACAAGATTTTCTTAGCAAATGTTTTTCCTTAACTCGCAGTAAAATAAACTAACATCGAGTTACCAAGTAATTCGCTAGCAATTTCCGGCTGTTTGTGAGTTGTTCCCGTTTTTCTATTAGTTTCAACATTAATAGATTTCCTAGGAGTTGGCGACGCCATTTTAATTGTACACGCCACAAAACTATAGCATAATTGCTTCATTTAATATCCGTCGAGCGTTTGTTTTGCAAATTTTCTTAATAATAAAGTTTTTGGTTTTCATTTAGATGTTTTGTTGAAAGTTGAAATTGGATCTAGAACGCTGGATTTTTTGGGGTCCAGGAAATTGCCTAATTTTATTTTGTTTTCGCTGAACACATTATTGGAATAACAGTATTGACTTGTCATCATCTGGATGAATAAATAATCTCTCAAGCAGGTGTTTATCTTCAAAATGCTCTTGCAAGGTATTGGCCTCCTCTGCCAGTACTGCGAGAGTTCGCAAGAGTTACCGTGGCCCTGGGATACAGGAACCTCCAGAAGGATTAAGTGGGTTTGAGTTACTAATAGTCTGACACTCCCTCCAGATGCACCCAATACGAGGGAGGTCATTTGACGATTTCCCTCTTAAAAAAAAGTATTGGGCTCCTCAGTAAAGTGACTGTAAGTGCTATAGCAGATCTTAAGATTTTAGATTGGATTCAAAATTAACAAAAAAAACCTTTTGAAATGAAATATCTCAGTACCGATGCTTTGAACTCACCTACCTGAGCGCTAAAAAAGTTAACTTCATCATAAAAGAAAAAAAAAGAACTTCTGAAAATTACATTAGAAATAATCAGGTATCATATATATCTGGAGTTCAGGTAATCAATGATAAGAAAATCATTTTTCACTTTTGATTCTAAAGATTTATCTTAGGATTTTGATGGCGTGCCAGCAGCCCTGCTTTTAACTCCGGTAAGTGACAAACTTAATTAAATTAACCGAAGCCGAAGTTTGGAGTTTCCAAAGGATTTAAGGTTTGTTTTTCTACAACAATTTTACGCTCTTTTTAACACATTTTTTATATCATGTTAACCGTATGTATTTTCATTAGGTATATTGTTTTAGTGAAGTCACAAAAAAGATCTGTTATCGGCTGGGTTGGTTTTATATTTTTGTTTTGTATTATTTTGTTGTAAAAACGGACAAGTTTCGTGTATCGATGAAATCGTTATTGTTGTATAATGTTGTTGTGTTACGATTTACTGATATTTTTTTTACAATAATATAACGAGTACTTTTCCATATATTTTGAAGATTTCATTTTTATTTGGCACGCTAATATAGCGTGGATGTTTTGGTATTAGATTTGAGCAACAAAATCCCCTAAGTTTATTTTAAAATCTTAATTTACTAAGATCATGCGTTAGGTTATATCAAAGAGAAGTTCCTTATTTATCGGTAACTCTGCTGAATTAAATATCCAAATGTAAAAATCGTCATTGTCCGCCAGCATAACACAAAAACAAATATGTATATCGTTAAAATTGACCTTTTAGTTATTTGCACCTATTTCTGTATTCATTTCCAATCCAAGGCCACCTTCTCAATCGCCAATTTCTTCAGCAGATGTCCCGATAACGTGGTTGTCGTCCCCGCGCGCGTCGGTGCCGTGCGTGGTGCCGGACGCTGACCGGATCCCGGCGAGGCGCCCCCCACCCCCACTCGAGGCTGAGGACAGACCGCGACCGAAGCCCTATGTTTGGAGGAAAGGCGATGAGGAGGTTAAACGGTGAGTGTGTTTGAAGGTTTAAGGAGGAACGGTTTAGGGTCTTATATTTAGTCTAGAATGTTCCATGAAATTACATCAATGGAAGAAGACTTTTAGACACATGGACTTGCCAACGATCTCATCCATCCATCCATCCTTCTATCCTTATCCCAAATTTTATTTGGGTTCGGCGCAGCATGTTTTTGTCTTGCAAACGATCTATAAAAGGTCCAAGAGCCAGATTTCTAAGAACAAACATTCTACATAACAGTCAAAATTGGTTTTGAGTTTCTAGTTATCTAAACTAGAGTCTTTTAACATGTCCTAAAATAACATTCTACCGAAAGACGTAAAAAGATCAGCGCTTAAACGTAACCCAGATAAAGTCAACATGTAAATAATTTATGTAATTGAGAAGTTTGTTGCGCCATTTCTTCTTCGCAGAAAAGCACAAGGGAAAAGGCGAAGGGCCTTTTAAGGATGTCTTTCTTTTAAAGACGTTCCAACGATTTTAAGACTAATCTGAATAAACGATACTTAGAATTTTGAAATTTATGATTTCTTTTGTTTATTTTTTTAACTTTGCTTGAGGATCCTGGGACTATTTTGAAACGTGATGTATTTGTTCCAGGGTACTAAGCAACGGTACTCTCGAAGTGTCGAAGAAGAAAGATGGCAGCTCCGAGGGGGTGTACCAGTGCACCGTGAGGCACCATGCAGGCCTGGTGCTGGGGTACCCTGTTCAGCTGAAGTTTGCTTGTGAGTACCTACCTTATACCGTATAGAATGTAAACTGACTGTTTGATCGCTATCGGGCATCTGATTTCCACTAGACATTCCACTAGAGAGACGTGCATATAAATAAATACATCTGCCAAGATAATGACTTGTAAAATATCGTAGCTACATATACTAATTACGGTGCTCACTCCTTCTCTGTAGGAGAGGTGGCTTATACCTTACAGTGGGACCATAAAAAGCCTAGTAATTAATTGATGATCTATTTATTGTTTCAAAATCCAGTACATCACGCCAATATTTGATAAAATTATACCCAATTTCAGTAAAATCGTGACAGAAACACTGAACAACTCTCAAAATCTCATACATTATGCAGCATCTACTTAATAGAAGTCCTATATCAACAATCATGGGGCTCATTACACTCCGTAAGGTAATAAACTCAATACATTACACTCGCTGGTAAAAAAACAAGCAAGAGTGTGACATACATTTGGGAGGTCGCTTTTATCAACTAACATTTACTCAGCTCGCACGGGTAGGCAATTCTGCTATTTACTTTGTTATCTTCACTGCTCTGATGTATATACCTTCGTGTATGAACAGGAAGTGTTTTCCTATCCCCTTATATTGGCACGTGTGAGATCCGATACTAAGTGAAGATCATTCTTGTTAAGTTTTAACTCATCTGCCCAGCCGATTCCTAAGCTGTGTTAGGGTCGGTTTCCAGACTTAACTGGATGCAGCTGAGTACCATTGTTTTACGTGGAGGGACTGCTTATCTGACCTCCTCAACCCAGTTACTTGGGTGATACCCCCATGGAAAGACTGGTTGTCTGACTACCCGTAACGATTGCCAAAAGAAACACGGAGGAACTCGTCATGACGAGAGTCACCCATCCACGGCCCGACCGCGCTCGGCATTGCTTAACCTTACGATCCATCGACCTGTTACTTAGCCTCGAGCTCTCTCGTTTAGCGTAAATGATAGGATAATTCGCAGATCTAGACCCTAATCCATATTCACCTTATGAAATCAAAATCTCCAATAACACTTATTTAGAATACAATACAGAAACGTCCTGGGAATCGAACCCAGTGCCTCTAACTGAACAGTACCTCTCAACCATTACACCAGCAAAGAGAGTCTATTAATGATTATTATCTTCGAAGATACCATAAAGTTTTAATTTCAAAGTTATTTAGAACATTTCTTAAGGTTCTCAAGTTCACAGCTGAACGGTTCCATACTTCATGAATAATCTGTCAGACTTCATTATTGTCTGTTACTCCTATTTTGACTGGTAACTTAGTTATTTATTTAGGGTAGTCAGAACTAGTTCTGTTTATACGAAGTGGCAGTTTCTGATAATTCCGGATGATAGTTGGGGAAGTAATATGCCTTGGATAACAGTGATTGTTCTAGTTATCTGTTTGAGCTCGTCTTTGTCATTTTGTGAAGTTAATTTAGGGTTTGTTAGTGGTGTTTCGCTTTGCATGTATCTACAACATCTGGTCGGGAGACTCTTCTTAAAGAGCGAAAGGTCTTAAGTCAAAGTTCAAAGTTTTGCACGCTCTCAAGAAAAGCCACGCAAGTTCAAGCACTGTTCAAAAGCGGGTCCCATCGTAAGGAACCATACATAATCTCGGGTTATGTACATTATACTTGGAGTTTATTCATTCTTTCTAGCTTTTTATGCCAATTGCATCAATTATTTCTATAAAAAGTAAATGTTTCGAGGCTCGTCATGCCGTATCTAGATACTCTGCCGGGGCTGCGGGTTGTTCGCAAGACTTACCGTGGTCCTCGGGAATCTAAAGAAGGAACATAGTGGAATTTAGTTAATAAGAGTCTGACACTCCCTCCAGCTACACCCACAGCAGGAGGGATCATTAGATGATTTCCCATTAAGAAAAGGCATGCTTGATATACGTATACAAAATTTGAAATTGACGAAAGAATCTTGCAACTTCTGAGTAAACAGTGAGGTGAACCATATACCTTCATCCATTCTTATACTCTTATGAAATTATGAAATGCGAATACAATAGTTAGATAATATAGTTAACAGTTCACTGAAACAGTAAATCCCAATGGTCGACAATTATACATTTGCTTCAGTCTGACAGTTTACTAACAAAAGCAAATTAGTGTCTATTATACAAGGGTTTATCTAGGAGAAATGATCTAGACTTGTGGTCGCACTATAGCTGAAATTCGTCAGAATATCAGACGTTATATCTGTCTGTATGTCTGTTATGGTTTTGCGGTATAGCTTCGGAAACTGTTAAGTGTGGAGTTAGATTAGGCCTTGAGGAAACATATAGGTAATGAATGTGTTTAAGAGGTGATTGACATTAGTGAGTTTAGCTGAGAGAGACAGTTGTGAGTAAAAAAGTATGCACTTTGAGGAAATTTTTGAGAATTTTGGAAGTGAGCGATAAAAATTAGAATTTTTTTAAAAGAGTAAAATGGTTGTTTATTAGGATATGAATAGATATTAGGTATAATATAATATACAAAGTTGAGAATAACTCAGTATCTATTGAACACAATTCACAGACAGTTGGATGGAAATATTTATATATTTATAACTTTTAAATCTAGAAAAAAAAACAAACCAGAATATCAGTTTTAGACCACATCGGGTGCCCTAATTCCGTAAGGACAAACGGAAACCCAGTGTCAAGTGCTAATACCCTGATTACATCTACGCTTAATTGTACCCAGGTAATCACCGTTACTTTTGGAACAATACCTATTTGAAAAGCTGGTTGGATACCCAAGGTTTTTTGGGCATTTTATAAGGGTCTAAGAAACTGTTATATTTGTGTGTCTGTGTGCCGGTGTGGGATATAAATATGTGCGTATATTGGGTGACACATAATGAGGTGGTTTGTGTAAAAGATTCTGATTTGGTTATGTTACCAAGTAATTCCATTTACCCATGGATGTTTGTGCAGCTTCCAGCAAAAGCACAGAAAGTGGTGAAGGGTGGGAGTTTTGAGGCTGTCTTTTGTTTTTCGAAAAGTGCTGATTCATCAGCCTAATTTGAATAAATGATTTGTGGTTCCCTTGGATAAAAATTGCAAGCGTAAATATGATGGCGTCCAGGCCGATTGTCGGCTACGGCGGCCATTCTTTTTTAAGGAGATCAGCCAACTGCACAGGACATATTATAGTGTACAAGCATTGGTGCAGATACAGGTGCACTCTCTATTCCCTCACTCTCATAGTCCGATGGGACGGCAATCCGACACTACCGGAAAGAGATCAGGCGCAGGACCGACATTTACGTGCCCTCCGATGCACGGGTGAATCAATCACCAAATTCAGACTCCGGGCTGCTTAATGAAAGTTTCTCAAAACCCATAAAGCGATTTCGGCCCGACCCGGGAATCGAACCCGAGACGCCGTGCACAGCAGTCGCGCGTGAGTGCAATCAAGCGTAAATATAGTGTAGTGACCAAAATATCCAAAATGTAATCTTTTAATAATGTATATGAAATCTAAAGATATCAGACAGATAAAGTTTACCTGTAAGTTAATTAACATTACATTAAATAAATAAGTAGAAATTCTCTTGGCGCGTCCGGGGGTATTAAAACATTCCAATGTTTACTCCGAACCGTTGTAAATAAATGTTATTTACTCAGTCAGCTTCGGAAAATTAGAGAATATAAGCTATTGACAACGTTAAAAAGGTCAAGAGTGGGTGTTGTACGGGAAAACAGCTTTGTGCGGTGTGCCAATTTCTCCCTTTGTTTATTTTTTATCTGATCTTTGAGGCCTCATTTTGTGCTGTAATTTCAAGGATGGACGATCATTTCCGGAGGAGCTCGTGGCTAAACACCCACATAAGTCGATCGATCATAGCGCGGTTGGTCGGTTGGTGAGTGACCATCTTTGTTATCACGAGTTCTTCTACTTTCAGGCTCGTTAAATTGTAAGTACTGGAAGTAACTTCAATATCTTAGGTAGTCTTTAAGGATAGTTAAAAGCCCTAATGTCTGACAACTAGTCTTACTAAGGCGTATAGGGAAGCCCGTGTAAAATACTGGCTAATTCAGCTGTATCCGCTTGGACTGGAACTCAACCCTAAGATAGTTGGGAAAAGGCTAGGCAGTAGCCAGGTGATGGTAACCATTTTGATAATACGTAAAATCTCCTGATTTTTAAGAGAAACGTAATAAGTTGAACATAACTAGATTCCCGTAGCCATTTTTTACCTGTACTTAGATACTACTAATATTTTGTCGGTGAAAATACTAATTTTATTTGACTCATATTTTTCGTATCTCGTAAATATTTTTTTCGGCCTATCTCACTTATTTTCACAACAAACAGAACTGACATTACTTACGGAAGCCCGCAAAAGACATGCTATTTTCGTACACACGAAGAAAACATCATTTGACAAACAAGTTGTTATTTCCCCCCCAGATGCTATCAGGATACAGGTAGAATTACTGTCTATCCGTCTGATAAATCTTGTAGGACAGAAGGGACTATTCTCTGTTAGACACGCCCGTTATTGTCTTAAGTTATAAGCTAGTTATTCAGCCTTAAATTTATAGGCATCTTGTCTAACCATCTGTCTTTGTTTATTGCAGTTGAGTGTATTAAACCATTTCCTAAGGCCTATGGGTTGTTTGAATAATAAATGGGTGGAAGCACTTCATATCTTGAGACTTAGTTTGGTTGTATGATGTATGGGTTCAGTTGTTGTAAGCAAGAGGTTTATTAAGGGTTTCAGGTGATTAATTGACGGTCTTAGGATGGTTATTAAGTGCATTGAGGAAGTTTCCTGGTGTATCAAATATACATAATTAGTTTTTAAAAATACTATAAAAATCTGTTAGTTTAACGACCATTTCATTTTATGCAAATGTATGAAAATAGGTTGAATCTTAAACATGCTTGATAAAGTAGGTAATATCCCACTTCTCTGGTCAATTAAGACGTCCGAGGATACAATATTTTGAATCCAACTGACAGTTGGTAGGATTTTTCAGAACTCAATATGTACAAGAAATCTAAAAGTTGCACCCATAGGAAGCCTGAAAAAAGGACTAGGCTTAAGAGATTTATGCATTTACCAAAAAAAAATATTTTTAACGACCTGCATATTAAAAAGAAAACTTGATTTCTCTCACTCACCTTGATAAATAATTTGGTTCATTTAAAAAGTTATCCGTATGACAATTTTGAGTTAGAGTTTGTGCTGAAGGTACTAAAACGTAAATGTTTCCCGAAGTCTTTGACTGAACAAATCAAGTTAGGCGCCATCTTTAGTCAATCGTAAGCGTGCCTTTGATCTCAATTTTAATATCTATGACATACGGGATGAGAAATCAGACGTTTCCATTGACGACGTATCTGAGAAATTAATTTTGAATATGCTGCTAGATTCTTGTTTTCGATCTCCTTAACCAAATTACCTGGGCAACCCAATACTCCTTGATAAGACTGGTTGTCAGACTTTCTGGCTTCTGACTACCAGTAGCGACTGCCAAAGATGTACAAATGACACCAATTTAACGTGCTTTCCGGAACACAGAGGAATTCGTCAGAAGATGTTCACATATCGACGCACCGTCCGCGCTAAGCGTTGCTTAACCTTATGATCGATCGACTCGTGCAGTTAGTTACTTAGCCACGAGCACCTCTGGTAGTGATATAAGAATTTATTTTTATTAAAACTTCGCTTGTATAAAAACCACGACTATAGTTAATCTCTCTATATGCAATTATGTGTAAAAAGCTCCGATCTGATAAGCATAAAATGATCTAAAACGCGCCCGCATCAACCACGAAGCAGTATGTTTACAAAATTAATTGTCAAAGGTGTCCCAGCATTGCTTGGTTCTCATCTTTTGAAATCACAGCCCATTATCGGCCTTCCTCGATAAAATCTTTCTAAATATGGAACTGCGCCATCAGCTTCTTTATTATTGACAAGACTAGAATTTTATGAACGCTTTAGTAAACTGAAGGGAAGAAAACAGCCTTATAATCAGTTAACTTCCGCACCTGGATAAGATATACCCTATCTTAATCGCGGATGATTTTGGATTCTACTAGTGAAAGGTTTTCTTGACATCGGTGCGCTTAGTAGTTTTGTAGTTCATTCGTTAAATACATATATTCAATTTGTTTCTTTTATAATAACAATGTAGGTAATGTAAGATTCAGAAAGCACTGGTAGGTTAGAATAGCAGTTTTGGAATCGAAGCTAAGACTTGCTGAAAAGAAAACACTTCTAAGAACTTTAAATCTGTTTATTTTCTGCTGACGGAAGACTGACACTCTCAATACGAAAAAGAACTTCCTAGTTACTAAAGTTAAAGCGGTGCATTCGACCATATTATTTGATTAAATCCATTTTAGGATAAAACCTCTATAAAAATCAACGCGCAGACAATATGAATGAAAGAAAAAAAATATCCTGCTTATATAATAAAATACATGATTTTTTGTATGTATGAATATTTTTTACTCTTTTACGCTAAGTTTGGCATTAAGACATATAGCTTATATATCAAAATAACATATAGACTACTTTTTGCCATCTGTGCGCGGATGAAACTGCGTTCGGAAGTTAGTTTAAAAATAAATAAAGACTTAATTATACGGTCTTTACAATTATTTACAATATATAATTAGCAATTATTTTGATCTCGGCGCCAACCTTATCAGTGGTAACATAATTATTATCACTATTTATTCTGGGCAGGTTACAACAAGTTTTGGCAAAATATTATTATGTTGTTTACGTCAGAATAAATAGGTAAAGCGAATTATTTAGGTGTTTGACCTAAAGGCTATCTAAATTGTTTGTACAACTGTTACTTTGTGTTTTGAGCTGTATATTACAGGGGTTATTTACCTCGACATTGAATGAAAAATATTTGTCAGTTGTAGCAAAAAGTAA
Organism: Heliothis peltigera; assembly: GCA_958496145.1. Classification (NCBI taxonomy): domain Eukaryota; kingdom Metazoa; phylum Arthropoda; class Insecta; order Lepidoptera; family Noctuidae; genus Heliothis; species Heliothis peltigera. The sequence goes on from OY292332.1 coordinate 689,613, forward strand.
ATTGGATTCAAAATAATGATAACATTCCTTTGAAGTACCAAGAATTTATGCGTTTATAATTATATAATATAAGGCCACACTAACTGCACGAATTAAAGTTAGTACAGGTGTAAATCTTTTATGAAAATGAAAAAGAATGAAACTCCTTCGGTTCTTAAATTGAACACACTAGCTAATGCCTGGTTTCACTCGCATCAGAAGTCTATGCTGCCAAGTTTCGTTAAGATCTATCCAGTATTTTTTGCAAAGAGTAACAGATATCCATCTATCTATACATGATCTATACTAATTAACTTTTGCATTAATAAAATATTATTAGTGTTTTTTTTTTACTAATTGACTAAGTTCTGAGCCCGCCGTTTCGCGCGCGTCCTGTAGGACTACTTTGCGCCCTGAATATTGCCTTGCTCGATTAATTGGCTATCACTCGTACTGAAATATGTGTACAAATCCAGGAGTTCTGAGATAAGAATGTTCAGCCCTACCAAGAAACTTTTAAACTTTATAATAAAAGAAGTTTGGAAGATTTGCATTTTGGCAAATGGTCTCTAATTTTCCGAAAAGGGTGAACCAGTTCACACTATCTAAACTATTTCTGCTCCCTCAATTTCAGGAGAAATTCGTTGCCATTATACAAAAGATCACGTAGACCATTTTAGGAACGTTACAACCTTCAGATAAGTATTACTTAATACCTAGATAGCCACAAGCCTACCCTAGATAACTTATTACCGTTTGAGTACTAAAATAATATTCTGCCTTGAATAATTTATGGAGGCTCGACAAACCAGTGTCGACCTCATTTCTACGTTACTAATAAACACGGAAAACATTATTATAAATGTTATAATTATTATTATGTTTATTCAACAAAAATCACAGATTACATATTTACCAATAATTCTGGGACATATTTTTCTTTTCGTGGGTAAGGCGTGTCTCACACTACCACACGTCATTCTACAGTGATTATAGGCTTAATTTAGCAAAGAACTTAATTTTGAAGACCTTAACGGCCCTGCCAAAATAGGGTAGTTGCCTGTGTCTTATTTGTACAGACGCCAGCACATCAACCTACTCGAAACTGTGAAATTTTCCCAATCAACTTTGAACCATATGCTCTGTGATAAAATTGAAAACTCATTACGGACATTTTACAGTAGCTTAATGTCTGTAAATTTTAAACAAAATAAATAAAAATTAGCACAGAGTTTTTTTTCTGAAAACAGGATCAAACGGGGCCGATAAAAACGAGTCGGGTTGCCCAGGTTTGCCTAACTGGGTTACGGAAGTCGGTTAGGCAGTCGCTCCATGTAAAAAACCCCACATATTTTGGAAAAAGCTAGAAAGTTTTGTAAAGTATTAAGGATATCTCACACAAGTATTAAAGTGGAATGGATGGACGTTCTAGAAAGGTTTTTTAGCAAGCTGTTTTCTATATTGAATTCATCGAAATTCTTGAAAGAGCGCTTCTTAGATTTCATTTGAATAAAGTAATAAAAGTAACTAGAGTACGTTAAGCAAACCAAATATTATGAAAAACTTACAAGAGTTCATAAGAATGAGCAATCACACTATCATTACTAAAAATAATATTTAAAAATGTTCACATTAAGTTTCGATAAAATCTCATATAAAAATAATATGCTGTTACTTAATTAAATAAAAATAATGAATTTTGTTTTTCTTTTATAAAAGTGTTTCCAAAATAGATGACCTGAACTGTCATATCGGAGCAATTGATGTTTTTGTACTTTTGTCGCAATTAGCTAACCACAAAGTAACCGTGAGAGCTCACCTTATTACTACCCTACCCTATTGATAACGAGCGACCCGCCCCGGCTGCGCATGAGTAGAAATTATTTATTTTGCCGGATACGTGACACCAGTCAACGAAACACTGATTAAAATTAGTGTATTATGTTATATACTTTTTAATAGTATTAGTATAATATATGTTTATATAGGCCTTGATACCTGAAATAAATGGATAATAAAATGAATCTATGAATCCCTCCTCCGTCCGATGGGACTGCAATCTAACATATGATCGGAGAGAGGACAGGCGCAGATCCGGCATGGCACCTTAGCGTGCTCTCTCGTACTCGAAATTGTGATAAAATAAAAGCTTAATACAAACATATATGGACAAAATAAAGATATATGTATTTGATTGATAGAACTTCTCTTATTTTCTTCTTCAAAGTTCTTGCTCGCGTTCATCTTTAACATACACGAAGGGAGATTCTCTTCATATTTCATTGACCCAATTTTCTATACCTCCATAATTTTGCCGAAACACTTCCCGAAAACGAATATAAATCAACACTAGTGCCCTTGTTTTTCCCTAGTATATCGTAATATGCCTTAGAGCATTTAACCAACTAGACACGATATACTTGTGTTTGTCAATTTTGTCGTATGAAATTTTTAGAAAATGCATAATTGCTATTACTATTTGTTGCGTTGCCTCGCCTCCGCGCCTAAAATTGACGACCCCGTTGGCGCAACGTTCGATTCCCAATACTATCGATATTTGTGTGATGAGCTAGTTGGCTGTGGATGTGTTTGGGTGTTAATAACATTTGTAAAGTGTATGCGGTAACCATAACACAATAACTTATATTGAGGCTTAGGTGTTGGCAGACTTTCTGCATAGAGATTTGTACTGAAGACGGGTCCGGGTGTTTAAATGCTCTAAGTTATATGCCTACATGTGGTGTATAACATCCCGTGACACGCGAGTTTGCATTGCAATCAATCAGTGCTGTCGATAGCGACCGATACCCGCGCTGACATGGAGGGTAGACAATGATTTACTGTTGTATTAGCGGCTGATTTATATTGCCAGGCTGTTCAGGCTAGATTAGTAAGTGCTTGAAAGTTTTTGATAAGAGAATAATCTATAGCTATAGCTAGAGATATACTAATATTGTAATGTTTAAGAGCTTTTTGTTTGTTCGGTGGAACACACTTAACTCAGAAACTTCTGATCCGATTTAAAAAAATATGTTAATGTTTGATTGCCCAATTACCAAGGAAGGCTATATACTTTTTATTCGGATGCACGAAGAAGTTTCCATGGTAAACACGCAGATGAAAAACATTTGGTTAGTAGACTAGGCCAACAATAAAATCGTTTATCAATTTTTGTTGTAAAAAAAGGCGCAATAAATATAAAGGATGATTTGAAAAATCTGTAATTTCATGGTTGGTTCTTATTTTAATTCAAATTGTAAAGTACCTATTTAGTTGTTAAGTACCTAAACTTATTTGAAAATTCAACAAAAGTATTGAATTTGACTATTTCTAAACTATAGTAGTTTCTGTTTGATGTTCTCATAGAATAACAAAATACGACTTATACGGCATCGAAACACTATACCGGTTAACCTCATATGGTCATTTTGATATCTATAATAATAAATATAAAGTCTAAGCACTACCCAATTTCAGGCGATGTCCCGAAAATCTTCCCTGTTATAACGTTTTAGTATAATTTCAGTAATGACACAAGACTGTTACGTTATGGGGTCGCGTTATCAATGTTTATGATATGGGACATAGGCCGTATTTGGCATTCCATATCATGAAGTTTTTCCCTTAATGTTATAGCCTATTGTCACAAATGATGGCATCCAAGCCGGTTGTCGGCTAGGGCGGCCGTTCTCTTTTAAGGAGATCAGCCAGCTGCGCAGGACATATTATAGTGCACAAGCATTCGCGCAGATACAGATGCACTCTCTATTCCGTCACTCTCATAGTCCGATGGGACGGCAATCCGACACGACCAGAGAGAGATCAGGCGCAGGACCGACATTTACGTGCTCTGCGATGCACGGGTAAAGCAATCACCAACTTCCAGACTTCGGGCTGTTTTATGAAAGTCCACAAAGCGAGTTCGGCCCGACCCGGGAATCGAAGCCGAGACTCCATGTACAGCAGTCGCGCCTTGCAACCACTAGACCAACGAGGCAGTATAGACACAAATATCAAAGCACTGAATTAATGATATTGCCTTTTCAATACATATAAAAGGTTTTAGAGGAAAAAATCTTGACAATATTTGTATGAAATGGAATTTCGAGTGTATATTGTTAATGGTTCAATGGTATTTTTGGCTTGTACCAGTGTCGGGAGTAAAATAATTGTTTGATTACCATAATAATGCATTGCGATCAAAACTACAATAACCCCGTTCTCTTCGAAAGATTGCATTCTATTGGTAGTTGTTGTATTACGATTGTTCTAGCTTTAACCGCGGCTTCGCTCGCGTTAAGAGGTATTATTATTGATTAGGTATATTTTCTACTTTCATCCCGTATTAGGATTAATATCCCCTTAGGAGATACCTACATAGATGCTTTATGACTGCAAAGTCTCAGACCGATCGGTTTAAAATTGACAAAGTTTCATACAAAATTTTATCCCCTTAGAGGTAGAATTTATCAAGACCCTTTCTTAGCAGATGCCTACGTCATAATATCTACCTGCATGCCAAACTTTAGGTATGTCAAAGCCCGATCCATCCAACGATTTGGGATATGCGTTGATAGATCTCCGTGTCAGTCAGTCAGTCATCTTTGATTAATATTATATATTATATTTAGATAAATTTGGACACCAATGACTGTGTTTCGGATGGCACGTTAAACTGTAGGTCCCGGCTGTATTTGAACATCCTTGGCAGTCGTTACGGGTAGTCAGAAGCCAGTAAGTCTGACGCCAGTCTAACCCAGGGGTATTGGGGGGTTGCCAGGTAACTGGGTTGAGGAGGTCAGATAGGCAGTCGCTCCTTGTAAAACACTGGTACTCAGCCGAAACCGGTTAGACTGGAAGCCGACCCAAACATAGTTGGGAAAAGGCTCGGGAGATGATGATATTTAGATAAAATACTTCCATGAAATTCAATCAGCTACCTCCAGTGCTCAAAACCATATCTTTTTCTTTTCAGACCTAGATAAGCAGTTCTCGGTGCACCCCGAGAACGCGACAGCATGGCGCGGCCAGCCGTTCGTGCTGAACTGCGACATCAGCTCCGGCCCCGCGGCCGCTATCTCCTGGCAGAAGGATGGAGAGCCTCTGCCTCAGAATACAAGGTATGGTGGAATATTTTCGTATATACCTAGAGTAAGCCATATGCTATGGCTTGCTTATCATTTAAGCTGAATTTTGGCATCAGCTGCGACCTCGCGGCTACTACCTCTCAAAATATGGAGGAATAATATATTATGTGTGTACTTGGAGGATGCCACGGCACGGTAAAGTTAGCACTTAGTAGAGTACGAGGTATGAAGAAAGGCCGCTCAAATACCTACATAGTTTAATAGTCTAATAATGAAACGTTTGAAATCGGATTTAACAACTGAATCTTGCCTACCATGCAATTAGGCCTTATTACCTGAAAATAATTTGATATGTTCTCAATCTGTAATATTCATGAAATTGTAGTCCCATTTTTATTCGAAGTTTAGTCAATTCAACAAATAATCTGATTGAAATGTATTTTTTTAATTTACGTTGTATTTTTTCTTATTGTTTCAGATACACAGTGCTGAAAAATCAGCTACTTATCACGGACGTGACAGGAGAGGATGCTGGATTATACAGGTACACACAAAAACGTTAAAAAAGTCGATAGCACTTTTCTATGATTCTGCAGTTTCTCTTTGTAGAACTAACCAGTTTTGATTGACAAAACAAAGTATATTAGTTTTGTGGGATTCAACAAACGTGGTTTTCGAATAGAGCTTACGTCAATATTAATTCACTACGTTTCTTACTGTGTTGCATTGCTACGAGCTACGCCGTAGCAGAGTGCTACGTGATGCGTTCTTGCCAAGTCACATTTCACCCGTTAAAACAATGCAGTTTAAGATACGAAAAGTTAATGTATCTTATATAGTAGATAGATAAGCAAGTGCTTGGTGGAGTCCACACGTGATCAAAGGGCTGGCCGAAGAATTTATATTTCCATCGAACATAGCTATGCGGCCAGTCTTTTTGGCACGATCACCGCTGACAGCGATGCGGATAAATTTTTATTTTTTCGTCTTTATTTTTATTTTCTGTTTAGTTATTCAAGTTTATAAATATATGAAAATATATATGTATAGTAGAAAAAGATATATAATTAAACAATGATGAAATATGAAAGTCGTGGTGGCCTAGTGAAGTCGTGGTGGCCTAGTGGTTAAAGCACCAGCCTTTCGAGTATGAGGGTGCGGGTTCGATTCCAGGTCAGGCAAGTACCAATGTAACTTTTCTAAGATATACGTACTTTCTAAGTTTATCTTGGACACCAATGACTGATTAAAGGTGAAGGAAAACATCTCGAGGAAACCTGGACTATAAAGTCTGAAATCACCAACCCGCATTGAGCAAGCGTGGTGATTAACGCTCAATCCTTCTCCGTGGGAGAGGAGGCCTGTGCCCAGCAGTGGGACAATAAATAAGGCTGTGATGATGATGAATATCTTCTATGACCCATCTCATCTTGATTTGTTCTCTTCTCACTAGATGCAAAGCAACAAACTCCCACGCAAACAGAACAAGATACAGCCATGGGGGGAAGCTGCAAGTTGAAGACCACCCGGGTAGTCCGGATATAGAGCCGGGTATACTGCCCGTCCACCATGAGAAGGAGATTGCTGTTCCAAGGGGCAGCAGCGTTGTGTTACCGTGTCCTGTCACGGGATGGCCTAGACCAAAGGTAATCCATCACTTATCAAAATCACTAAGAATTAAAATAATATATTTATAGGATTTGGGTAGTTGACTATGTCAAAAATAAAAAAATAAAAATAAAAATAAAAATTCTATATTCTATTCTATATTTAATTGCTTGCGAATGACTGTTTGTAAAGCTAAAAACTTACCGCTAATTGTACTGGGTGATTTCAACCTCTGTTCGGCTAGTGCTAATGTACGAAATGACTTTGAACTGTTTCTTTCAGAATGCAATCTACTTCAAAAAAATACAGTATCCAATGATCTTGGTAGAATGTTAGATTTAATATTGGTGAACTCATTAGTTCCTGAAGTTTCTGTAACCGAAGGTCCCGGTATTGTTTCGCACGAAATACATCACAAACCTTTGGATATAAGTGTTTGTGTTAACACTCCACATACTCGCTTGAAGAAATGCAATACCTCTCACACAAGCGCGTCTGTTTCAACGTTAGGTCATAACTTTCGTAAAGCAGACTTCTTATTGTTATATTCTGAACTGTCTAATGTAGACTGGACGCCAGTGTACTCATGCAGCGATGTTAACACTGCTGTTGAAAACTTTTACACTTTAATTGATAAAATTATCTCACAAACCGTGCCACTTAAAAGAACAAAATCATTAAATCATTCCTACCCTAATTGGTTCACTCACAATACTATTAACCTTAATAACATAAAAAATTATTATCATAAGCTCTATAAACAAAATAACAACGATCAATCCTATTATGCTTTCTTTACTTACTACAGACGATTAGTAAAAAGAAGCACTGACATGGATTTTTCATCATATACTGATCGTATACAGTCGAATATAAAACGTGACCCCAAATCTTTTTGGACTTTCATAAAAAGTAACAGAGAGAATAACGCTCAATCTACCTTCGGTGACATGTCGCCAGCGCAAGTAGCCGATGCATTTGCGAAACACTTCAGCAGTGTCTTCTTACCCCACCTTCCTGCATTGAATGTGGATCACGCTTGCGAATCTTCAAATTTATATCCGAATAATATAACAGATCATGTTGTAATCGAGTCCATACGTGAATCAGAGGTCTATAGAGCTATGACGCAGCTGCCACCTACATCTACACAGGGGCCTGATGGCATACCGCAGTACTTAGTCAAAGATTGCTCCGAGATCTTTAAGTCGCCATTGCAATTTATTTTCAATTTATCTATAAATACCAACGTATATCCAACCAAGTGGAAAACATCTAGGGTATTCCCAATTCATAAAAGTGGTTCAAAAAGTGAAATTCAAAATTACAGACCTATCGCCGTCTCATGCGTATTTGGCAAAGTTTTTGAATCATTACTTCATAAAAAAATCTATAATCAACTCAAGTGGTGGTTTACAGATGAACAACATGGTTTTCTTCCAAAACGCTCAACTACATCAAATCTGCTCAATATCACTACACTACTAGCTAAAAATTTAAATGATAAAATACAAGTCGATGTAGCCTACTTTGATTTTCAAAAGGCTTTTGACCGGGTTGACAATGACGTATTATTGTTAAAAATGGCAATTTCAGGTTTTTCAAAGTCACTTCTAAAGTTCATCGCGAACTATCTGCGTGACCGAAGACAGTATGTCAGTTTTAATAATGCAAGATCCGAGCTATACTCTGTCACTTCCGGTATTGGACAGGGATCTAGTCTTGGGCCTCTTCTTTTCCTTATTTTAATTAATGACCTACCAAGACATGTTAAACATTCCACTGTTTTAATGTACGCTGATGACGTCAAACTCGCCCTTCCTATAGTAACCCCTAGTGATACAGACGCGCTTCAACAAGACATTGACAATGTTCACAATTGGAGTACTTTAAACCACCTTAGTTTAAACGTCAGCAAATGTATGATAATGTCCTACTCAAAAGCCGCTCATCCTATACTCAACAGCTACACTCTTGATAACAACACGCTGCAACGTGTAACTACCATGCGCGATCTAGGTACACACTTTGACACTCGCCTTACTTTTAACCAGCACATAATACTCACTTGTAACAAATCCCGTAAAAACTTAGGTTTCATCATGCGCCAAACAAAAGTATTCAACAATCGGCAGGCCATTACTATCCTCTACAACTCTTACATACGCAGTTTATTAGAATCGAATAGTTCTATCTGGATTCCACATGAAAAAACACATACCTTACTCATTGAGAAAATTCAGAAGTCTTTTATCCGCTACCTATACCTTAAACTGTATGGTTACTATCCGTATATGTATCCAACCCCATTTATTTTGGGTATGGTAACCTACCAAAGTTTAGAGGTGAGAAGAAATATAGCCCTGGTAAAATATTTTATCTACCTTATTCGTGGATCTCTAAACAATCCTTCACTTCTTCAGCATATCTCCCTTAATATTCCTCAACCCATCCGACATACACTACGCCCTCGCCAACGTCCGTTATTCTTCATACCTCAAGCCAGTACCGTTACACTTAAGACTAGTCCAGTATTTTTAGCTCTTACCCACATCAACAATATTTTGTTATTTGATCTCTCATTAGACGTGTTTGCGAGCACTGAACCAAGTTTTATGCGTAGTGCAACTTTATACCTGGAATCCATTTCCACACCCAGTACAATTTCTACTACCTAGCTCATAAGTTCATACTGTCTATCTTTCATTTTTTTTTTCCTGTTAATATTATAAGATTTTTATGTTAGCCGTAACTTATATGTTTGGTTTAATACCGTTAATGTAAGTGGCAATAAATAAATAAATAAATAAATAAATAAATAAATAAAACCTCTTACATTTATCGTTGATTTTTATTGATATTATAAGTTAAACAATTATACAGCTCAATGTGAAAAATGTTTGACGTCAAAATTCTTATTCTCATACAAATTGCATAAAAAGTAATCTTTTTTGACATTTTATAATAGGTATTTGAGAACTAGTCAATTACCGTGTTACTATATTATTATATTTTTACCGCCGAGATTGCGTTTTCAACAAAAAATATTCTTGCTAACACATAATGATCTACTTCCCTTAAACCGTCAAAAGAATTATAATAATTGTGCCCCAAGAAATAAAAACCACACTTTAACTGGTAAAAAGATCTGATCAAAACTGTGTGTGAACTGTGGGCGATATGCATCCGATCGACAATCAAATACCATATACCTATTCATATTATAAGGATTAAATTAACAAAATCTTCATTTTCTAGTTAATATGGGAGTTCTCCCAACCTGGCGAGAGGACCAGTGAACTTGAGGCGACAGACGAAGTCCTCACACTCCGTGACGTAGGTCCGGAGCAGGAGGGAGTCTACACCTGCACTGTTGAGGGGAACAGCGACCTCGTGAAGGTGAGTGGTCCACTTCCAGCTAAAATAAGTGAGACGGGAGAAAAATCATTTATTGTCACAGATCCGTGACACTCGACAGTACACTCGTGACATGTGACAGTACACTCGTGACACTCGTGACACTCGACGTAACACTCGAGACACTCGTGACACTCGACGTGACACTCGTGACACTCGACAGCACACTCGTGACACTCGAAGGTAGATCTGTGACACTCGAAGGTAGATCAGTGTCACTCGATTGCACACTCGTGACACTCGACGTGACACTCGAGACACTTGTCACACTCGTGACACTTGACGTGACACTCGACGAGACACTCGTGACACTCGACGTGACACTCGAGACACTCGTGACACTCGACAGTACACTCGTGACACTCAACAGTACACTCGTGACACTCGACAGCACACTCGTGACACTCGAAGGTAGATCTGTGACACTCGAAGGTAGATCAGTGACACTCGATTGCACACTCGTGACACTCGACAGTACACTCGAGACACTTGTCACACTCGTGACACTTGACGTGACACTCGACGAGACACTCGTGACACTCGACGTGACACTCGAGACACTCGTGACACTCGACAGTACACTCGTGACACTCAACAGTACACTCGTGACACTCGACGTGACACTCGTGACACTCGACGTGACACTCGTGACACTCGACGTGACACTTGTGACACTCGACGTGACACTCGTGACACTCGACGTGACACTCGGGACACTCGTGACACTCGACAGCACACTCGTGACACTCGAAGGTAGATCTGTGACACTCGAAGGTAGATCAGTGACACTCGATTGCACTTGTGACACTCGACGTGACACTCGAGACACTCGTGACACTGGACGTGACACTCGAGACACTCGACAGTACACTCGTGACATTCGACGTCACACTCGTGCCACTCGACGTGACACTCGTGACACTCGACGTGACACTTGTGACACTCGTGACATGCGACAGTACACACGTGACACTCGACGTGACACTCGTGACACTCGACAGCACACTCGTGACACTCGAAGGTAGATCTGTGACACTCGAAGGTAGATCAGTGTCACTCGATTGCACACTCGTGACACTCGACAGTACACTCGAGACACTTGTGACACTCGACGAGACACTCGTGACACTCGACGTGACACTCGAGACACTCGTGACACTCGACAGTACACTCGTGACACTCGACGTGACACTCGACGTGACACTCGTGACACTCGACGTGACACTTGTGACACTCGACGTGACACTTGTGACACTCGACGTGACACTCGAGACACTCGTGACACTCGACAGTACACTCGTGACACTCAACAGTACACTCGTGACACTCGACAGTACACTCGTGACATTCGACGTGACACTCGTGACACTTGACGTGACACTCGAGACACTCGTGACACTCAACAGTACACTCGTGACACTCGACGTGACACTCGAGACACTCGAAGGTAGATCTGTGACACTCGAAGGTAGATCAGTGACACTCGATTGCACACTCGTGACACTTGACAGTACACTCGAGACACTTGTCACACTCGTGACACTCGACGTGACACTCGTGACACTCGACGTGACACTCGTGACACTCGACGTGACACTTGTGACACTCGACGTGACACTTGTGACACTCGACGTGACACTCGAGACACTCGACAGTACACTCGTGACATTCAACAGTACACTCGTGACACTCGACAGTACACTCGTGACATTCGACGTGACACTCGTGACACTTGACGTGACACTCGAGACACTCGTGACACTCGACAGTACACTCTTGACATTCGACGTGACACTCGTGACACTCGACGTGACACTCGTGACACTCGATGTGACACTCGAGACACTCGTGACACTTGACGTGACACTCGTGACACTCGACGTGGCACTCGTGACACTCGTGACACTCGACAGCACACTCGTGACACTCGAAGGTAGATCCGTGACACTCGAAGGTAGATCATTGACACTCGAAGGTAGATCCGTGACACTCGAAGGAAAATCTGTGACACTCGATTTTAGATCCGTGACACTCGAATGAAGATCCGTGACATTCGACAGTACACTCGTGACACTCGTGACATGCGAAGTGACACTCGTGACACTCTACAGTACACTCGTGACACTCGACGTGACACTCGTGACTCTCGACGTGACACTCGTGACTCTCACGTGACACTCGAGACACTCGTGACACTCGACGTGACAGTCGAGACACTCGTGACACTCGACGTGACACTCGAGACACTCATGACACTCGACAGTACACTTGTGACACTCGAGACACTCAACGTAACACTCGTGACACTTGACGTGACACTCGTGACCCTCGACGTGACACTCGTGACACTCGACGTGACACTCGACAGCACACTCGTGACACTCGAAGGTAGATCAGTGACACTCGATTGCACACTCGTGACACTCGACAGTACACTGTCGAGACACTTGTCACACTCGTGACACTTGACGTGACACTCGAGACATTCGTGACACTCGACAGTACACTCGTGACACTCGACGTGACACTCGTGACACTCGACGTGACACTCGAGACACTCGTGAAACTCGACGTGACACTCGTGACACTCGAAGGTAGATCAGTGACACTCGACGTGACACTCGTGACACTCGACGTGACACTCGACGTGACACTCGTGACACCCGACAGCACACTCGTGACACTCGACGTGACACTCGTGACACTCGAAGGTAGATCAGTGACACTCGACGTGACACTCGTGACACTCGACGTGACACTCGACGTGACACTCGTGACACCCGACAGCACACTCGTGACACTCGACGTGACACTCGTGACACTCGATGTGACACTCGAGACACTCGTGACACTTGACGTGACACTCGTGACACTCGACGTGGCACTCGTGACACTCGTGACACTCGACAGCACACTCGTGACACTCGAAGGTAGATCCGTGACACTCGAAGGTAGATCAGTGACACTTGATTGCACACTCGTGACACTCGACAGTACACTCGAGACACTTGTCACACTCGTGACACTTGACGTGACACTCGAGACACTTGTGACACTCGACGAGACACTCGTGACACTCGACGTGACACTCGAGACACTCGTGACACTCGACAGTACACTCGTGACACTCAACAGTACACTCGTGACACTCGACGTGACACTCGTGACACTCGACGTGACACTCGTGACACTCGACGTGACACTCGTGACACTCGTAGTGACACTTGTGACACTCGATGTGACACTTGTGACACTCGACGAGACACTCGTGGCACTCGAGACACTCGTGACACTCGACAGTACACTCGTGACACTCGACAGTACACTCGTGTTACTCGACAGTACACTCGTGACATTCGACGTGACACTCGTGACACTTGACGTGACACTCGAGACACTCGTGACACTCGACAGTACACTCGTGACATTCGACGTGACACTTGTGACACTCGACGTGACACTCGAGACACTCGACAGTACACTCGTGACATTCAACAGTACACTCGTGACACTCGACAGTACACTCGTGACATTCGACGTGACACTCGTGACACTTGACGTGACACTCGAGACACTCGTGACACTCGACAGTACACTCTTGACATTCGACGTGACACTCGTGACACTCGACGTGACACTCGTGACACTCGATGTGACACTCGAGACACTCGTGACACTTGACGTGACACTCGTGACACTCGACGTGGCACTCGTGACACTCGTGACACTCGACAGCACACTCGTGACACTCGAAGGTAGATCCGTGACACTCGAAGGTAGATCATTGACACTCGAAGGTAGATCCGTGACACTCGAAGGAAGATCTGTGACACTCGATTTTAGATCCGTGACACTCGAATGAAGATCCGTGACATTCGACAGTACACTCGTGACACTCGTGACATGCGACGTGACACTCGTGACACTCTACAGTACACTCGTGACACTCGACGTGACACTCGTGACTCTCGACGTGACACTCGTGACTCTCACGTGACACTCGAGACACTCGTGACACTCGACGTGACAGTCGAGACACTCGTGACACTCGACGTGACACTCGAGACACTCATGACACTCGACAGTACACTTGTGACACTCGAGACACTCAACGTAACACTCGTGACACTTGACGTGACACTCGTGACCCTCGACGTGACACTCGTGACACTCGACGTGACACTCGACAGCACACTCGTGACACTCGAAGGTAGATCTGTGACACTCGAAGGTAGATCAGTGACACTCGATTGCACACTCGTGACACTCGACAGTACACTGTCGAGACACTTGTCACACTCGTGACACTTGACGTGACACTCGAGACATTCGTGACACTCGACAGTACACTCGTGACACTCGACGTGACACTCGTGACACTCGACGTGACACTCGAGACACTCGTGAAACTCGACGTGACACTCGTGACACTCGAAGGTAGATCAGTGACACTCGACGTGACACTCGTGACACTCGACGTGACACTCGTGACACTCGACGTGACACTCGACGTGACACTCGTGACACCCGACAGCACACTCGTGACACTCGACGTGACACTCGTGACACTCGATGTGACACTCGAGACACTCGTGACACTTGACGTGACACTCGTGACACTCGACGTGGCACTCGTGACACTCGTGACACTCGACAGCACACTCGTGACACTCGACGTGACACTCGTGACACTCAACAGTACACTCGTGACACTCGACGTGACACTCGTGACACTCGACGTGACACTCGTGACACTCGACTGTACACTCGTGACATTCGACGTGACACTCGTGACACTCGACGTGACACTCGTGACACTCGACGTGACACTCGTGACACTCGACAGCACACTCGTGACACTCGACGTGACACTCGAGACACTCGTGACACTCGACAGTACACTCGTGACACTCAACAGTACACTCGTGACACTCGACGTGACACTCGTGACACTCGACGTTACACTCGAGACACTCGACGTGACACTCGTGACACTCAACAGTACACTCGTGACACTCGACGTGACACTCGTGACACTCGACGTGACACTCGTGACACTCGACTGTACACTCGTGACATTCGACGTGACACTCGTGACACTCGACGTGACACTCGTGACACTCGACGTGACACTCGTGACACTCGACAGCACACTCGTGACACTCGAAGGTAGATCAGTGTCACTCGATTGCACACTCGTGACACTCGACGTGACACTCGAGACACTCGTGACACTCGACGTTACACTCGAGACACTCGACGTGACACTCGTGACACTCAACAGTACACTCGTGACACTCGACGTGACACTCGTGACACTCGACGTGACACTCGTGACACTCGACTGTACACTCGTGACATTCGACGTGACACTCGTGACACTCGTGACACTCGACGTGACACTCGTGACACTCGACAGCACACTCGTGACACTCGAAGGTAGATCTGTGACACTCGAAGGTAGATCAGTGTCACTCGATTGCACACTCGTGACACTCGACGTGACACTCGAGACACTCGTGACACTCGACAGTACACTCGTGACACTCAACAGTACACTCGTGACACTCGACGTGACACTCGTGACACTCGACGTGACACTCGTGACACTCGTAGTGACACTTGTGACACTCGATGTGACACTTGTGACACTCGACGAGACACTCGAGACACTCGTGACACTGGACGTGACACTCGACAGTACACTCGTGACACTCGACAGTACACTCGTGTTACTCGACAGTACACTCGTGACATTCGACGTGACACTCGTGACTCTCTACGTGACACTCGTGACTCTCAACGTGACACTCGAGACACTCGTGACACTCGATTGCACACTCGTGACACTCGACAGTACACTCGTGACACTCGAGACACTTGACATGACACTCGAGACACTCAACGTAACACTCGTGACACTTGACATGACACTCGTGACACTCGACGTGACACTCGTGACACTCAACAGTACACTCGTGACACTTGACAGTACACTCGAGACACTTGTCACACTCGTGACACTCGACGTGACACTCGTGACACTCGACGTGACACTCGTGACACTCGACGTGACACTTGTGACACTCGACGTGGCACTTGTGACACTCGAGACACTCGACAGTACACTCGTGACACTCAACAGTACACTCGTGACACTCGACAGTACACTCGTGACATTCGACGTGACACTCGTGACACTTGACGTGACACTCGAGACACTCGTGACACTCGACAGTACACTCTTGACATTCGACGTGACACTCGTGACACTCGACGTGACACTCGTGACACTCGAAGGTAGATCTGTGACACTCGAAGGTAGATCAGTGACACTTGATTGCACACTCGTGACACTCGACAGTACACTCGAGACACTTGTCACACTCGTGACACTTGACGTGACACTCGAGACACTTGTGACACTCGACGAGACACTCGTGAGACTCGACGTGACACTCGAGACACTCGTGACACTCGACAGTACACTCGTGACACTCAACAGTACACTCGTGACACTCGACGTGACACTCGTGACACTCGACGTGACACTCGTGACACTCGATGTGACACTTGTGACACTCGAGACACTCGTGACACTCGACAGTACACTCGTGACACTCGACAGTACACTCGTGTTACTCGACAGTACACTCGTGACATTCGACGTGACACTCGTGACTCTCGACGTGACACTCGTGACTCTCAATGTGACACTCGAGACACTCGTGACACTCGACAGCACACTCGTGACACTCGAAGGTAGATCTGTGACACTCGAAGGTAGATCAGTGACACTCGATTGCACACTCGTGACACTCGACAGTACACTGTCGAGACACTTGTCACACTCGTGACACTTGACGTGACACTCGAGACACTCGTGACACTCGACAGTACACTCGTGACACTCAACAGTACACTCGTGACACTCGACGTGACACTCGTGACACTCGACGTGACACTCGTGACACTCGACGTGACACTTGTGACTTTCGACGTGACACTCGTGACACTCGACGTGACACTCGTGACACTCGTGACACTCAACAGTACACTCGTGACACTCGACGTGACACTCGTGACACTCGACGTGACACTCGTGACACTCGACTGTACACTCGTGACATTCGACGTGACACTCGTGACACTCGACGTGACACTCGTGACACTCGACGTGACACTCGTGACACTCGACGTGACACTCGTGACACTCGACAGCACACTCGTGACACTCGAAGGTAGATCTGTGACACTCGAAGGTAGATCAGTGTCACTCGATTGCACACTCGTGACACTCGACGTGACACTCGAGACACTCGTGACACTCGACGTTACACTCGAGACACTCGACGTGACACTCGTGACACTCAACAGTACACTCGTGACACTCGACGTGACACTCGTGACACTCGACGTGACACTCGTGACACTCGACTGTACACTCGTGACACTCGACGTGACACTCGTGACACTCGACAGCACACTCGTGACACTCGAAGGTAGATCTGTGACACTCGAAGGTAGATCAGTGTCACTCGATTGCACACTCGTGACACTCGACGTGACACTCGAGACACTCGTGACACTCGACAGTACACTCGTGACACTCAACAGTACACTCGTGACACTCGACGTGACACTCGTGACACTCGACGTGACACTCGTGACACTCGTAGTGACACTTGTGACACTCGATGTGACACTTGTGACACTCGACGAGACACTCGAGACACTCGTGACACTGGACGTGACACTCGACAGTACACTCGTGACACTCGACAGTACACTCGTGTTACTCGACAGTACACTCGTGACATTCGACGTGACACTCGTGACTCTCGACGTGACACTCGTGACTCTCAACGTGACACTCGAGACACTCGTGACACTCGATTGCACACTCGTGACACTCGACAGTACACTCGTGACACTCGAGACACTTGACATGACACTCGTGACACTCGACGTGACACTCGTGACACTCAACAGTACACTCGTGACACTCGACGTGACACTCGAGACACTCGAAGGTAGATCTGTGACACTCGAAGGTAGATCAGTGACACTCGATTGCACACTCGTGACACTTGACAGTACACTCGAGACACTTGTCACACTCGTGACACTCGACGTGACACTCGTGACACTCGACGTGACACTCGTGACACTCGACGTGACACTTGTGACACTCGACGTGGCACTTGTGACACTCGAGACACTCGACAGTACACTCGTGACACTCAACAGTACACTCGTGACACTCGACAGTACACTCGTGACATTCGACGTGACACTCGTGACACTTGACGTGACACTCGAGACACTCGTGACACTCGACAGTACACTCTTGACATTCGACGTGACACTCGTGACACTCGACGTGACACTCGTGACACTCGAAGGTAGATCTGTGACACTCGAAGGTAGATCAGTGACACTTGATTGCACACTCGTGACACTCGACAGTACACTCGAGACACTTGTCACACTCGTGACACTTGACGTGACACTCGAGACACTTGTGACACTCGACGAGACACTCGTGAGACTCGACGTGACACTCGAGACACTCGTGACACTCGACAGTACACTCGTGACACTCAACAGTACACTCGTGACACTCGACGTGACACTCGTGACACTCGACGTGACACTCGTGACACTCGACGTGACACTTGTGACACTCGACGTGACACTCGTGACACTCGACGTGACACTCGTGACACTCGATGTGACACTTGTGACACTCGAGACACTCGTGACACTCGACAGTACACTCGTGACACTCGACAGTACACTCGTGTTACTCGACAGTACACTCGTGACATTCGACGTGACACTCGTGACTCTCGACGTGACACTCGTGACTCTCAATGTGACACTCGAGACACTCGTGACACTCGACAGCACACTCGTGACACTCGAAGGTAGATCTGTGACACTCGAAGGTAGATCAGTGACACTCGATTGCACACTCGTGACACTCGACAGTACACTGTCGAGACACTTGTCACACTCGTGACACTTGACGTGACACTCGAGACACTCGTGACACTCGACAGTACACTCGTGACACTCAACAGTACACTCGTGACACTCGACGTGACACTCGTGACACTCGACGTGACACTCGAGACACTCGTGAAACTCGACGTGACACTCGTGACACTCGAAGGTAGATCAGTGACACTCGACGTGACACTCGTGACACTCTACGTGACACTCGACGTGACACTCGTGACACCCGACAGCACACTCGTGACACTCGAAGGTAGATCTGTGACACTCGAAGGTAGATCAGTGACACTTGATTGCACACTCGTGACACTCGACAGTACACTCGAGACACTTGTCACACTCGTGACACTTGACGTGACACTCGAGACACTTGTGACACTCGACGAGACACTCGTGACACTCGACGTGACACTCGAGACACTCGTGACACTCGACAGTACACTCGTGACACTCAACAGTACACTCGTGACACTCGACGTGACACTCGTGACACTCGACGTGACACTCGTGACACTCGACGTGACACTTGTGACACTCGACGTGACACTCGTGACACTCGACGTGACACTCGTGACACTCGTAGTGACACTTGTGACACTCGATGTGACACTTGTGACACTCGACGAGACACTCGTGGCACTCGAGACACTCGTGACACTCGACAGTACACTCGTGACACTCGACAGTACACTCGTGTTACTCGACAGTACACTCGTGACATTCGACGTGACACTCGTGACTCTCGACGTGACACTCGTGACTCTCAACGTGACACTCGAGACACTCGTGACACTCGACGTTACACTCGAGACACTCGACGTGACACTCGTGACACTCAACAGTACACTCGTGACACTCGACGTGACACTCGTGACACTCGACGTGACACTCGTGACACTCGACTGTACACTCGTGACATTCGACGTGACACTCGTGACACTCGACGTGACACTCGTGACACTCGACGTGACACTCGTGACACTCGACAGCACACTCGTGACACTCGAAGGTAGATCAGTGTCACTCGATTGCACACTCGTGACACTCGACGTGACACTCGAGACACTCGTGACACTCGACGTTACACTCGAGACACTCGACGTGACACTCGTGACACTCAACAGTACACTCGTGACACTCGACGTGACACTCGTGACACTCGACGTGACACTCGTGACACTCGACTGTACACTCGTGACATTCGACGTGACACTCGTGACACTCGACGTGACACTCGTGACACTCGACGTGACACTCGTGACACTCGACAGCACACTCGTGACACTCGAAGGTAGATCTGTGACACTCGAAGGTAGATCAGTGTCACTCGATTGCACACTCGTGACACTCGACGTGACACTCGAGACACTCGTGACACTCGACAGTACACTCGTGACACTCAACAGTACACTCGTGACACTCGACGTGACACTCGTGACACTCGACGTGACACTCGTGACACTCGTAGTGACACTTGTGACACTCGATGTGACACTTGTGACACTCGACGAGACACTCGAGACACTCGTGACACTGGACGTGACACTCGACAGTACACTCGTGACACTCGACAGTACACTCGTGTTACTCGACAGTACACTCGTGACATTCGACGTGACACTCGTGACTCTCTACGTGACACTCGTGACTCTCAACGTGACACTCGAGACACTCGTGACACTCGATTGCACACTCGTGACACTCGACAGTACACTCGTGACACTCGAGACACTTGACATGACACTCGAGACACTCAACGTAACACTCGTGACACTTGACATGACACTCGTGACACTCGACGTGACACTCGTGACACTCAACAGTACACTCGTGACACTTGACAGTACACTCGAGACACTTGTCACACTCGTGACACTCGACGTGACACTCGTGACACTCGACGTGACACTCGTGACACTCGACGTGACACTTGTGACACTCGACGTGGCACTTGTGACACTCGAGACACTCGACAGTACACTCGTGACACTCAACAGTACACTCGTGACACTCGACAGTACACTCGTGACATTCGACGTGACACTCGTGACACTTGACGTGACACTCGAGACACTCGTGACACTCGACAGTACACTCTTGACATTCGACGTGACACTCGTGACACTCGACGTGACACTCGTGACACTCGAAGGTAGATCTGTGACACTCGAAGGTAGATCAGTGACACTTGATTGCACACTCGTGACACTCGACAGTACACTCGAGACACTTGTCACACTCGTGACACTTGACGTGACACTCGAGACACTTGTGACACTCGACGAGACACTCGTGAGACTCGACGTGACACTCGAGACACTCGTGACACTCGACAGTACACTCGTGACACTCAACAGTACACTCGTGACACTCGACGTGACACTCGTGACACTCGACGTGACACTCGTGACACTCGATGTGACACTTGTGACACTCGAGACACTCGTGACACTCGACAGTACACTCGTGACACTCGACAGTACACTCGTGTTACTCGACAGTACACTCGTGACATTCGACGTGACACTCGTGACTCTCGACGTGACACTCGTGACTCTCAATGTGACACTCGAGACACTCGTGACACTCGACAGCACACTCGTGACACTCGAAGGTAGATCTGTGACACTCGAAGGTAGATCAGTGACACTCGATTGCACACTCGTGACACTCGACAGTACACTGTCGAGACACTTGTCACACTCGTGACACTTGACGTGACACTCGAGACACTCGTGACACTCGACAGTACACTCGTGACACTCAACAGTACACTCGTGACACTCGACGTGACACTCGTGACACTCGACGTGACACTCGTGACACTCGACGTGACACTTGTGACTTTCGACGTGACACTCGTGACACTCGACGTGACACTCGTGACACTCGTGACACTCAACAGTACACTCGTGACACTCGACGTGACACTCGTGACACTCGACGTGACACTCGTGACACTCGACTGTACACTCGTGACATTCGACGTGACACTCGTGACACTCGACGTGACACTCGTGACACTCGACGTGACACTCGTGACACTCGACGTGACACTCGTGACACTCGACAGCACACTCGTGACACTCGAAGGTAGATCTGTGACACTCGAAGGTAGATCAGTGTCACTCGATTGCACACTCGTGACACTCGACGTGACACTCGAGACACTCGTGACACTCGACGTTACACTCGAGACACTCGACGTGACACTCGTGACACTCAACAGTACACTCGTGACACTCGACGTGACACTCGTGACACTCGACGTGACACTCGTGACACTCGACTGTACACTCGTGACACTCGACGTGACACTCGTGACACTCGACAGCACACTCGTGACACTCGAAGGTAGATCTGTGACACTCGAAGGTAGATCAGTGTCACTCGATTGCACACTCGTGACACTCGACGTGACACTCGAGACACTCGTGACACTCGACAGTACACTCGTGACACTCAACAGTACACTCGTGACACTCGACGTGACACTCGTGACACTCGACGTGACACTCGTGACACTCGTAGTGACACTTGTGACACTCGATGTGACACTTGTGACACTCGACGAGACACTCGAGACACTCGTGACACTGGACGTGACACTCGACAGTACACTCGTGACACTCGACAGTACACTCGTGTTACTCGACAGTACACTCGTGACATTCGACGTGACACTCGTGACTCTCGACGTGACACTCGTGACTCTCAACGTGACACTCGAGACACTCGTGACACTCGATTGCACACTCGTGACACTCGACAGTACACTCGTGACACTCGAGACACTTGACATGACACTCGTGACACTCGACGTGACACTCGTGACACTCAACAGTACACTCGTGACACTCGACGTGACACTCGAGACACTCGAAGGTAGATCTGTGACACTCGAAGGTAGATCAGTGACACTCGATTGCACACTCGTGACACTTGACAGTACACTCGAGACACTTGTCACACTCGTGACACTCGACGTGACACTCGTGACACTCGACGTGACACTCGTGACACTCGACGTGACACTTGTGACACTCGACGTGGCACTTGTGACACTCGAGACACTCGACAGTACACTCGTGACACTCAACAGTACACTCGTGACACTCGACAGTACACTCGTGACATTCGACGTGACACTCGTGACACTTGACGTGACACTCGAGACACTCGTGACACTCGACAGTACACTCTTGACATTCGACGTGACACTCGTGACACTCGACGTGACACTCGTGACACTCGAAGGTAGATCTGTGACACTCGAAGGTAGATCAGTGACACTTGATTGCACACTCGTGACACTCGACAGTACACTCGAGACACTTGTCACACTCGTGACACTTGACGTGACACTCGAGACACTTGTGACACTCGACGAGACACTCGTGAGACTCGACGTGACACTCGAGACACTCGTGACACTCGACAGTACACTCGTGACACTCAACAGTACACTCGTGACACTCGACGTGACACTCGTGACACTCGACGTGACACTCGTGACACTCGACGTGACACTTGTGACACTCGACGTGACACTCGTGACACTCGACGTGACACTCGTGACACTCGATGTGACACTTGTGACACTCGAGACACTCGTGACACTCGACAGTACACTCGTGACACTCGACAGTACACTCGTGTTACTCGACAGTACACTCGTGACATTCGACGTGACACTCGTGACTCTCGACGTGACACTCGTGACTCTCAATGTGACACTCGAGACACTCGTGACACTCGACAGCACACTCGTGACACTCGAAGGTAGATCTGTGACACTCGAAGGTAGATCAGTGACACTCGATTGCACACTCGTGACACTCGACAGTACACTGTCGAGACACTTGTCACACTCGTGACACTTGACGTGACACTCGAGACACTCGTGACACTCGACAGTACACTCGTGACACTCAACAGTACACTCGTGACACTCGACGTGACACTCGTGACACTCGACGTGACACTCGAGACACTCGTGAAACTCGACGTGACACTCGTGACACTCGAAGGTAGATCAGTGACACTCGACGTGACACTCGTGACACTCTACGTGACACTCGACGTGACACTCGTGACACCCGACAGCACACTCGTGACACTCGAAGGTAGATCTGTGACACTCGAAGGTAGATCAGTGACACTTGATTGCACACTCGTGACACTCGACAGTACACTCGAGACACTTGTCACACTCGTGACACTTGACGTGACACTCGAGACACTTGTGACACTCGACGAGACACTCGTGACACTCGACGTGACACTCGAGACACTCGTGACACTCGACAGTACACTCGTGACACTCAACAGTACACTCGTGACACTCGACGTGACACTCGTGACACTCGACGTGACACTCGTGACACTCGACGTGACACTTGTGACACTCGACGTGACACTCGTGACACTCGACGTGACACTCGTGACACTCGTAGTGACACTTGTGACACTCGATGTGACACTTGTGACACTCGAGACACTCGTGACACTCGACAGTACACTCGTGTTACTCGACAGTACACTCGTGACATTCGACGTGACACTCGTGACTCTCGACGTGACACTCGTGACTCTCAACGTGACACTCGAGACACTCGTGACACTCGACGTTACACTCGTGACACTCGACAGTACACTCGTGACACTCGACGTGACACTCGTGACACTCGTAGTGACACTTGTGACACTCGATGTGTCACTTGTGACACTCGAGACACTCGTGACACTCGACAGTACACTCGTGACACTCGACAGTACACTCGTGTTACTCGACAGTACACTCGTGACATTCGACGTGACACTCGTGACTCTCGACGTGACACTCGTGACTCTCAACGTGACACTCGAGACACTCGTGACTCTCAACGTGACACTCGAGACACTCGTGACACTCGACGTTACACTCGTGACACTCGACAGTACACTCGTGACACTCGACGTGACACTCGTGACACTCGTAGTGACACTTGTGACACTCGATGTGTCACTTGTGACACTCGAGACACTCGTGACACTCGACAGTACACTCGTGACACTCGACAGTACACTCGTGTTACTCGACAGTACACTCGTGACATTCGACGTGACACTCGTGACTCTCGACGTGACACTCGTGACTCTCAACGTGACACTCGAGACACTCGTGACACTCGACGTTACACTCGAGACACTCGTGACACTCGACAGTACACTCGTGACACTCGACGTGACACTCGTGACACTCGACGTGACACTCGAGACACTCGTGACACTCGACAGTACACTCGTGACATTCGACGTGACACTCGTGACACTCGACGTGACACTCGTGACACTCGACGTGACACTCGTGACACTCGACAGCACACTCGTGACACTCGAAGGTAGATCTGTGACACTCGAAGGTAGATCAGTGACACTCGATTGCACACTCGTGACACTCGACAGTACACTGTCGAGACACTTGTCACACTCGTGACACTTGACGTGACACTCGAGACACTCGTGACACTCGACAGTACACTCGTGACACTCAACAGTACACTCGTGACACTCGACGTGACACTCGTGACACTCGACGTGACACTCGAGACACTCGTGAAACTCGACGTGACACTCGTGACACTCGAAGGTAGATCAGTGACACTCGACGTGACACTCGACGTGACACTCGACGTGACATTCGTGACACCCGACAGCACACTCGTGACACTCGAAGGTAGATCTGTGACACTCGAAGGTAGATCAGTGACACTTGATTGCACACTCGTGACACTCGACAGTACACTCGAGATACTTGTCACACTCGTGACACTTGACGTGACACTCGAGACACTTGTGACACTCGACGAGACACTCGTGACACTCGACGTGACACTCGAGACACTCGTGACACTCGACAGTACACTCGTGACACTCAACAGTACACTCGTGACACTCGACGTGACACTCGTGACACTCGACGTGACACTCGTGACACTCGACAGCACACTCGTGACACTCGAAGGTAGATCTGTGACACTCGAAGGTAGATCAGTGACACTCGAGACACTCGTGACACTCGACAGTACACTCGTGACACTCAACAGTACACTCGTGACACTCGACGTGACACTCGTGACACTCGACGTGACACTCGTGACACTCGTAGTGACACTTGTGACACTCGATGTGACACTTGTGACACTCGACGAGACACTCGAGACACTCGTGACACTGGACGTGACACTCGACAGTACACTCGTGACACTCGACAGTACACTCGTGTTACTCGACAGTACACTCGTGACATTCGACGTGACACTCGTGACTCTCTACGTGACACTCGTGACTCTCAACGTGACACTCGAGACACTCGTGACACTCGATTGCACACTCGTGACACTCGACAGTACACTCGTGACACTCGAGACACTTGACATGACACTCGAGACACTCAACGTAACACTCGTGACACTTGACATGACACTCGTGACACTCGACGTGACACTCGTGACACTCAACAGTACACTCGTGACACTTGACAGTACACTCGAGACACTTGTCACACTCGTGACACTCGACGTGACACTCGTGACACTCGACGTGACACTCGTGACACTCGACGTGACACTTGTGACACTCGACGTGGCACTTGTGACACTCGAGACACTCGACAGTACACTCGTGACACTCAACAGTACACTCGTGACACTCGACAGTACACTCGTGACATTCGACGTGACACTCGTGACACTTGACGTGACACTCGAGACACTCGTGACACTCGACAGTACACTCTTGACATTCGACGTGACACTCGTGACACTCGACGTGACACTCGTGACACTCGAAGGTAGATCTGTGACACTCGAAGGTAGATCAGTGACACTTGATTGCACACTCGTGACACTCGACAGTACACTCGAGACACTTGTCACACTCGTGACACTTGACGTGACACTCGAGACACTTGTGACACTCGACGAGACACTCGTGAGACTCGACGTGACACTCGAGACACTCGTGACACTCGACAGTACACTCGTGACACTCAACAGTACACTCGTGACACTCGACGTGACACTCGTGACACTCGACGTGACACTCGTGACACTCGATGTGACACTTGTGACACTCGAGACACTCGTGACACTCGACAGTACACTCGTGACACTCGACAGTACACTCGTGTTACTCGACAGTACACTCGTGACATTCGACGTGACACTCGTGACTCTCGACGTGACACTCGTGACTCTCAATGTGACACTCGAGACACTCGTGACACTCGACAGCACACTCGTGACACTCGAAGGTAGATCTGTGACACTCGAAGGTAGATCAGTGACACTCGATTGCACACTCGTGACACTCGACAGTACACTGTCGAGACACTTGTCACACTCGTGACACTTGACGTGACACTCGAGACACTCGTGACACTCGACAGTACACTCGTGACACTCAACAGTACACTCGTGACACTCGACGTGACACTCGTGACACTCGACGTGACACTCGTGACACTCGACGTGACACTTGTGACTTTCGACGTGACACTCGTGACACTCGACGTGACACTCGTGACACTCGTGACACTCAACAGTACACTCGTGACACTCGACGTGACACTCGTGACACTCGACGTGACACTCGTGACACTCGACTGTACACTCGTGACATTCGACGTGACACTCGTGACACTCGACGTGACACTCGTGACACTCGACGTGACACTCGTGACACTCGACAGCACACTCGTGACACTCGAAGGTAGATCTGTGACACTCGAAGGTAGATCAGTGTCACTCGATTGCACACTCGTGACACTCGACGTGACACTCGAGACACTCGTGACACTCGACGTTACACTCGAGACACTCGACGTGACACTCGT
Source organism: Heliothis peltigera (assembly GCA_958496145.1). Taxonomy (NCBI): domain Eukaryota; kingdom Metazoa; phylum Arthropoda; class Insecta; order Lepidoptera; family Noctuidae; genus Heliothis; species Heliothis peltigera. The sequence continues at coordinate 717,603 of OY292332.1, forward strand.
GACACTCAACAGTACACTCGTGACACTCGACGTGACACTCGTGACACTCGACGTGACACTCGTGACACTCGACTGTACACTCGTGACACTCGACGTGACACTCGTGACACTCGACAGCACACTCGTGACACTCGAAGGTAGATCTGTGACACTCGAAGGTAGATCAGTGTCACTCGATTGCACACTCGTGACACTCGACGTGACACTCGAGACACTCGTGACACTCGACAGTACACTCGTGACACTCAACAGTACACTCGTGACACTCGACGTGACACTCGTGACACTCGACGTGACACTCGTGACACTCGTAGTGACACTTGTGACACTCGATGTGACACTTGTGACACTCGACGAGACACTCGAGACACTCGTGACACTGGACGTGACACTCGACAGTACACTCGTGACACTCGACAGTACACTCGTGTTACTCGACAGTACACTCGTGACATTCGACGTGACACTCGTGACTCTCGACGTGACACTCGTGACTCTCAACGTGACACTCGAGACACTCGTGACACTCGATTGCACACTCGTGACACTCGACAGTACACTCGTGACACTCGAGACACTTGACATGACACTCGTGACACTCGACGTGACACTCGTGACACTCAACAGTACACTCGTGACACTCGACGTGACACTCGAGACACTCGAAGGTAGATCTGTGACACTCGAAGGTAGATCAGTGACACTCGATTGCACACTCGTGACACTTGACAGTACACTCGAGACACTTGTCACACTCGTGACACTCGACGTGACACTCGTGACACTCGACGTGACACTCGTGACACTCGACGTGACACTTGTGACACTCGACGTGGCACTTGTGACACTCGAGACACTCGACAGTACACTCGTGACACTCAACAGTACACTCGTGACACTCGACAGTACACTCGTGACATTCGACGTGACACTCGTGACACTTGACGTGACACTCGAGACACTCGTGACACTCGACAGTACACTCTTGACATTCGACGTGACACTCGTGACACTCGACGTGACACTCGTGACACTCGAAGGTAGATCTGTGACACTCGAAGGTAGATCAGTGACACTTGATTGCACACTCGTGACACTCGACAGTACACTCGAGACACTTGTCACACTCGTGACACTTGACGTGACACTCGAGACACTTGTGACACTCGACGAGACACTCGTGAGACTCGACGTGACACTCGAGACACTCGTGACACTCGACAGTACACTCGTGACACTCAACAGTACACTCGTGACACTCGACGTGACACTCGTGACACTCGACGTGACACTCGTGACACTCGACGTGACACTTGTGACACTCGACGTGACACTCGTGACACTCGACGTGACACTCGTGACACTCGATGTGACACTTGTGACACTCGAGACACTCGTGACACTCGACAGTACACTCGTGACACTCGACAGTACACTCGTGTTACTCGACAGTACACTCGTGACATTCGACGTGACACTCGTGACTCTCGACGTGACACTCGTGACTCTCAATGTGACACTCGAGACACTCGTGACACTCGACAGCACACTCGTGACACTCGAAGGTAGATCTGTGACACTCGAAGGTAGATCAGTGACACTCGATTGCACACTCGTGACACTCGACAGTACACTGTCGAGACACTTGTCACACTCGTGACACTTGACGTGACACTCGAGACACTCGTGACACTCGACAGTACACTCGTGACACTCAACAGTACACTCGTGACACTCGACGTGACACTCGTGACACTCGACGTGACACTCGAGACACTCGTGAAACTCGACGTGACACTCGTGACACTCGAAGGTAGATCAGTGACACTCGACGTGACACTCGTGACACTCTACGTGACACTCGACGTGACACTCGTGACACCCGACAGCACACTCGTGACACTCGAAGGTAGATCTGTGACACTCGAAGGTAGATCAGTGACACTTGATTGCACACTCGTGACACTCGACAGTACACTCGAGACACTTGTCACACTCGTGACACTTGACGTGACACTCGAGACACTTGTGACACTCGACGAGACACTCGTGACACTCGACGTGACACTCGAGACACTCGTGACACTCGACAGTACACTCGTGACACTCAACAGTACACTCGTGACACTCGACGTGACACTCGTGACACTCGACGTGACACTCGTGACACTCGACGTGACACTTGTGACACTCGACGTGACACTCGTGACACTCGACGTGACACTCGTGACACTCGTAGTGACACTTGTGACACTCGATGTGACACTTGTGACACTCGAGACACTCGTGACACTCGACAGTACACTCGTGTTACTCGACAGTACACTCGTGACATTCGACGTGACACTCGTGACTCTCGACGTGACACTCGTGACTCTCAACGTGACACTCGAGACACTCGTGACACTCGACGTTACACTCGTGACACTCGACAGTACACTCGTGACACTCGACGTGACACTCGTGACACTCGTAGTGACACTTGTGACACTCGATGTGTCACTTGTGACACTCGAGACACTCGTGACACTCGACAGTACACTCGTGACACTCGACAGTACACTCGTGTTACTCGACAGTACACTCGTGACATTCGACGTGACACTCGTGACTCTCGACGTGACACTCGTGACTCTCAACGTGACACTCGAGACACTCGTGACTCTCAACGTGACACTCGAGACACTCGTGACACTCGACGTTACACTCGTGACACTCGACAGTACACTCGTGACACTCGACGTGACACTCGTGACACTCGTAGTGACACTTGTGACACTCGATGTGTCACTTGTGACACTCGAGACACTCGTGACACTCGACAGTACACTCGTGACACTCGACAGTACACTCGTGTTACTCGACAGTACACTCGTGACATTCGACGTGACACTCGTGACTCTCGACGTGACACTCGTGACTCTCAACGTGACACTCGAGACACTCGTGACACTCGACGTTACACTCGAGACACTCGTGACACTCGACAGTACACTCGTGACACTCGACGTGACACTCGTGACACTCGACGTGACACTCGAGACACTCGTGACACTCGACAGTACACTCGTGACATTCGACGTGACACTCGTGACACTCGACGTGACACTCGTGACACTCGACGTGACACTCGTGACACTCGACAGCACACTCGTGACACTCGAAGGTAGATCTGTGACACTCGAAGGTAGATCAGTGACACTCGATTGCACACTCGTGACACTCGACAGTACACTGTCGAGACACTTGTCACACTCGTGACACTTGACGTGACACTCGAGACACTCGTGACACTCGACAGTACACTCGTGACACTCAACAGTACACTCGTGACACTCGACGTGACACTCGTGACACTCGACGTGACACTCGAGACACTCGTGAAACTCGACGTGACACTCGTGACACTCGAAGGTAGATCAGTGACACTCGACGTGACACTCGACGTGACACTCGACGTGACATTCGTGACACCCGACAGCACACTCGTGACACTCGAAGGTAGATCTGTGACACTCGAAGGTAGATCAGTGACACTTGATTGCACACTCGTGACACTCGACAGTACACTCGAGATACTTGTCACACTCGTGACACTTGACGTGACACTCGAGACACTTGTGACACTCGACGAGACACTCGTGACACTCGACGTGACACTCGAGACACTCGTGACACTCGACAGTACACTCGTGACACTCAACAGTACACTCGTGACACTCGACGTGACACTCGTGACACTCGACGTGACACTCGTGACACTCGACAGCACACTCGTGACACTCGAAGGTAGATCTGTGACACTCGAAGGTAGATCATTGACACTCGATTGCACACTCGTGACACTCGACAGTACACTGTCGAGACACTTGTCACACTCGTGACACTTGACGTGACACTCGAGACACTCGTGACACTCGACGTGACACTCGTGACACTCGACAGCACACTCGTGACACTCGAAGGTAGATCTGTGACACTCGAAGGTAGATCAGTGTCACTCGATTGCACACTCGTGACACTTGACGTGACACTCGAGACACTCGTGACACTCGACAGTACACTCGTGACACTCGACGTGACACTCGACGTGACACTCGTGACACTCGTAGTGACACTTGTGACACTCGATGTGACACTTGTGACACTCGACGAGACACTCGAGACACTCGTGACACTGGACGTGACACTCGACAGTACACTCGTGACACTCGACAGTACACTCGTGTTACTCGACAGTACACTCGTGACTTTCGACGTGACACTCGTGACTCTCGACGTGACACTCGTGACTCTCAACGTGACACTCGAGACACTCGTGACACTCGATTGCACACTCGTGACACTCGACAGTACACTCGTGACACTCAACAGTACACTCATGACACTCGACGTGACACTCGTGACACTCGACGTGACACTCGTGACACTCGACGTGACACTTGTGACACTCGACGTGACACTCGTGACACTTGTGACACTCGACGTGAAACTCGTGACACTCGACGTGACACTCGAGACACTCGTGACACTCGACAGCACACTCGTGACACTCGAAGGTAGATCTGTGACACTCGAAGGTAGATCAGTGACACTCGATTGCACACTCGTGACACTCAACAGTACACTGTCGAGACACTTGTCACACTCGTGACACTTGACATGACACTCGAGACACTTGTGACACTCGACGAGACACTCGAGACACTCGTGACACTCGACGTGACACTCGAGACACTCGTGACACTCGAAGGTAGATCAGTGACACTCGATTGCACACTCGTGACACTCGACAGTACACTCGTGACACTCGAGACACTTGACATGACACTCGAGACACTTGTGACACTCGACGTGACACTCGAGGCACTCGTGACACTCGACGTGACACTCGAGACACTCGTGACACTCGACGTGACACTCGAGACACTCGTGACACTCGACGTGACACTCGAGACACTCGTGACACTCGATTGCACACTCGTGACACTCGACAGTACACTCGTGACACTCGAGACACTTGACATGACACTCGAGACACTTGTGACACTCGACGTGACACTCGAGACACTCGTGACACTCGACGTGACACTCGAGACACTCGACAGTACACTCGTGACATTCGACGTGACACTCGTGACACTCGACGTGACACTTGTGACACTCGACGTGACGCTCGTGACACTCGACAGCACACTCGTGACACTCGAAGGTAGATCTGTGACACTCGAAGGTAGATCAGTGACACTCGATTGCACACTCGTGACATTCGACAGTACACTCGTGACATTCGACGTGACACTCGTGACACTCGACGTGACACTCGTGACACTCGATGTGACACTCGAGACACTCGTGACACTTGACGTGACACTTGTGACACTCGACGTGACACACGAGACACTCGGCGTGACACTCGAAGGTAGATCCGTGACACTCGTGACATGCGTCAGTACACTCGAGACACTCGTGACACTCGTGACACTTGACGTGACACTCGAGACACTCGTGACAGTCGACGTGACACTCGAAGGTAGATCATTGACACTCGAAGGTAGATCTGTGACAGTCGATTATAGATCCGTGACATTCGAATGAAGATCCGTGACACTCGACAGTACACTCGTGACACTCGAGACACTCGCGACACGCGACAGTACACTCTTAACACTCAACAGTACACTCGTGACAATCGACAGTACACTCGTGACACTCGACAGTACACTCGTGACACTCGATTGTAGATCCGTGACACTCTACTATAGATCCGTGACATTCAAACGATCATAAATTTAAATTATCGCTATAGAATTTTTTATCTAACTACATCGTTTTTTGCTGCTAAAGCTTAATAGACGGACAGAAATACTTTAATATTAGTAAAGATAAATAAAGAGTAAACGTATCTATTGTTTAACATCGTACCACTGAACTCGAAAGCTTTGCCTAGAGCTTACACGCGCACATAAAAGGTTGTGTACACATTAGTAACGTGAGGTACAACGGATGTTCGCAATTATTGCAAAATTCTTTTCCTATCCTTAAAATAACAGGACATTTTTTGCAAATAAGGAATATGCATGTAATTTTTTTATTCACTAAATTAATACACTTTTAGCTGTAATAAATAAATATGAAAGAATTTTTTAAATATTATTTATCGACAAGGAGTTATAAAGCTTCAACTGCTAATAAAAAAGAGAAGTCCGAGTGTAAAATTTACGTCACAACTACACACGCCCGTAAGGCTGTCATTGAATATAGCGTTTTGGTGAGAGGGACAGGTATACTTGTTTAAAATTGTTATATCTAGTTTGTTTTTCTAATGATTTCGATATTTTTTTCACAGTTAGTATTATATTTTTGTATATTTATTGATAAACTAGTTAGATTGCAAATATTTTTTCCATACATATTCCCCATTAAGGTACTTTTTAAATATGCTAGTCGTCTATATTAATAATCCCACAAGTTGTCACACGTCTTCATCAACAGATACGTCTCAAACGGAAATGTGATTTTGATATACTTTCTCTGGTTTGAGTATAAATAGCCAGTTTGGCTCCTGTTGGAGTTGCAGGATTGCTAGAAAGAGTTACAGCGGCCCTTGCACACAAAGGGCTCGATAAGGAATAGAGATGGGTTTTAGTCAGTTAAGGACACTTCCACAACACTCGTAGAGGGAGAGAAAAAAAAGGATTCCAGTTAAGCTCATCGAGTTGATTTTCCTTTAACAATTAGTGTAGTAGAAATGAGAAAAGTGGTTCTTTTTTATTCGTGTATGAAAGACAATGTATCTACTACAAAAATGGCGTTCACTTTTATCTTATTTATCTGTGATTTTAAGAACCTCTCCCGTCTGTCACTCGTGCATCACAGCCACGCGTGCCAATGTGTACTCGTCCTAAATTAGGCAAACAGGGAGTCTTATCATGTAATATTTAATTCAAATTAGATAAAGTTATCTATATACGAACTCGTTATTGCTTTCAGGTTTACATAGAGAATATAATATGATGTTTTCTGGAAATATCCTTGTATGGCTTGAAGGCATTTGTGTTAAGAATTGAATACATATTGCTTTATTTAACTGAATGCTAACCTGAGGCGTATTTGATTATTGTATATCATATTCTGATATTTGATTCTGTTGTTGATAAGGAAATTGTTCTTTTAATACAATGGATTTGCTTGCTCTTATTTTTGTGAAGGATATGATATGGTATCGCGTTTGTTTTCTGTGATGAAGCGAGCAGAAATGTTTACTATGAAAATTATATGAACATTTCTGATTTCCCCGAAAAAATCCTCACGTTATACTTGGATGAGGTTACTGAACTTTTGTTAAAGCCTATTCTTAGCCTATTGAAAAAAAAAAACAATTTTTTTCTATATAATAATAATAGTGTATGTAGTATGTATATAGTGTATATGGATGTATCCAATATAAACTATAAACGACAGTTTAGCGACCAGAAAAAATATAATCATATTTAATCATACTAAATCCACTTATTTCTTTTCTATTTCTTCACAGACCTTCACCGTATCTCTAACAGAGCCAGCTCGCATCACAGTGCACCCCACATCGAAGCAGACCTTCAGAGCGAGCACCGTGCGGTTCAACTGCACGGCTGCTGGGAAGCCGACGCCCACCGTCACCTGGTACAAGGATGGGAAGCCACTCACTTTAGCTGGACGGGTGAGTAGTTTTGTACGGAGTTTTGTACTATACGTATGTATATGTGGTGGCTAGGAGCATACACGTTTCTGGTGCAAATTTCTTTTTTGTTAAGCAAATTGATTTTTTTTATAGATCGTGGTGTTACCATCAGTTGATGGCAAGCGACTGGAACTTCTCATCAGAAGCGTTACATCTGAAGATGCAGGTAAATTGCATCAATATTTTAAAAATATCGTCAAAATATTGCACTTGCTACAATTTTGTGGTCATCCAACTTCCAAGTAATGTCTGTCATATCGGCATTGCAAAAAACCTTTAATACATTTTCAATCATGTTTCTTGTATCCCAGGAGTTTACCAGTGCTTCGCACAGAGCCCCCACTCGTCTGCGTCGGCGTGGGCGACGCTGAACGTGACGGGCGCGGGCGCGGCGGCGCCCACCGGCGTGCGGTGCGGCGCGGCCGGCGCACGCGCCGTGCTGGTGCGGTGGCCGCGCGTGCTCGCCGACGTCATGGCTTACACCGTGCAGATCACTACACCGGGTGAGTATGGCGCTACACATTCTTAGCAATCTCTGCTGCAGTCTCCCACTCCTTGGGTTCAGCTTGGGCTACGCGGAACTTTCCAGTCGCGGGCAAAACCGAGGAAAGGGATATCGCCACTAATAAGCGCACACAATCCGCTTGGATATTGTAGCATACTAGCCACCTATGGCTTGACATCCCACACCGCAGCATTCCACCAAATGATCTGTGAACATTCTCTTCAACAGGTTGTCAAAACTCTTTCCAAGCCATGATATCAATCCAATGTTGGAATCTAAGTCATATTCTTACTTCATAAGTTCTAATGTCATTTGGCAAATGTACAAAATATTACCCGGTACACCGGTACCCGGTACAGGCATGTTAATGTTCTATACGTCTCTAATAAATATTCTTCTGTATTTTCCGCAGGTGGAATCTCTCTCCCCGGCCAGCCTGTCATTGGGATTGAAGATATCATAACGGTCGCTGAGCCACTCACACCATACGGGTTCCAGGTCAGTTTATTAAGATTCTGTTGTGTCTATATTTTAATGCTCATCATTTCCTCATTTAATTCGAAATTTCCTCTGTCACACATGTAATAATTCTCTCGTTGTTTGTCAAATAGGTTCGTGCTTACATCAAATCTCCTACGACAAACAGGAATGTGGCGAGTGACATGTCTGAGAGCGTCACCTGCCAAGGACAGGGAGGTAAGCATCAATCTGTAAACTGCAAAAATAACCTTGTTCTAGAGACCTGATAGACCCTGAATAGAATTTTCAAGGGATTTCATTTTTTTTTTCAACACATTGACAATAATTCGGATGAATGGATGTCGGTCAGAGTTACAATATTAAAAAAAACGGATTCATCTGAGGGTCAAAAAGTCAATTTTTGAAAATGTTTAAATATTATTTAATTTATCAAACAATATTTTTAAATTAATTTTATTCTGCCTGAGATCTACATCATCTAACTAACCTAATATCTATTATTCCCAGTACCCATAAAACTAGCCCGCCAAGGCGATGACATCCTGGTCTCGTGGAAGCAGTTCGCAGACCAGACTCCTGGCGTGCTGCAGTGGATCATGCAGTACAAGGTTGAGAACAGCACCGATGAGTTCAACGTGACCCTCGATGGAAAGGTCACCAACTACACTCTTAAAGGTAATAGCAATATATTTTATAAAATAACCTACTTCCCGCCTATTCCCGCATCTGGTTAAAAAGTAGCCTTTATGTTATTCTAGTGAATAAATATACGAAAATCCGTTCAGCTGTTTGGGCGTGAAGATGTTGGTCTAAATTTTCCAGTATTTGGGAGTTACCTGAGTACAAAAGCTTCAAGGAGAATATTTATTCTAAAAACTTGTTCCCAGGATCAACACAAGAACCCTTACAAGTGCGGGTGCTAGGCACGAAGATACTCCCGTGGCTGCACCAGAACCTGACGCTGGTGCCGTGGACGTCCACCAGCGTCGCCGTCCGCGCGCCCGACGCTGGGTGAGGTTCTGTTGCCGACAGACAGATCTGCAATTAACTTGTATTTTGTTTAGTGGAGTTTAACGAATTATGCGGGTTCTTTGGAGTTCTTGTGACTGGCAAAAGAGCCTGAAATGTTTCACAAGTTTTAGACATTTTTTGAGGACTGAGTTCTTCTTCTTTTCATGTGGGTATATTTTGTTTTGTTAAGGGCTTCTTGTTCGGGACTAAGGAATAAAAGTGGGTTTTAGTCAGTAAAAGCCTGACACTCCCTCCAGCTCTCCAGCTGCACCCTCAGCGGGAGAGGTCATTTGATAATTTCTTACAAAAAAGGAACTAGGAGATAAGTGCTGCTAAATAGATGATCAAAGCATACAAAATTATTTTGGTTTTATGACTACGTTATCCCATGACCAAGCCAGGCATATAATATTTTAATTATCATTGATAGAATATTTTACGCCACGAATCTAAGGCTTTATATTAAAAAATGACCTCAGACAAAAATTTTATGATCTTCAGAGAGGTGAAAGCAGTTCCCGAAGATGTAGAAGTAACAGACGTTGGTCCCCGAGAGTTCACAGTACGCTGGCGCTGTGAGGAGGCCGACCTATCGCCAGACATCTACTCGTACATGGTCTGCACCAGGAAACTGGATGGCAACGAGGAATGTATAGAGAGGTAAGGTGGAACGAGGTTCAATAGGGATTAAAGGCTAAAAATAAAAAAACTGCTTACAAAAAAATTAATCCGGCTCCTAAAAACACAAAAACAGCGATGTAGGTACTTAAAAGTTTTTTTTTTTGTTTTCAGTATTTTTAGAAGTCTTTTTATGTAAGATATTTGTGATGATGAATTATCCTATGACACCAAAGTCTACATCCACATGTTACTAACTCCCTCATTTCCCCCACAGCCACATCAAGACAGTCCGCATCGACAAGCTGTCCCCGAGCACGGAGTACGAGGTGCGCGTGCAGGCGCGCATCCCCGCGCGCGCCTCTGGGGGGGACTTCTCCGCTCCCATACACATCAGCACTCCTTCTGAAGGTCAGAAGCTTATGTATTTCATATCCTATATCTTCAGTTTTATTTCTCTCCCTCTACTCGTTGCTTTAGTAGTCGCATATCGCGACTGCCGTGCACGAGGTCTCGGGTTCGATTCATTGTCTTCCCATAGTACTATGAGTGAAGGATATGAATGCACTTGTGTCTCTTTAAGGAGAATGGCCGCCGCGCCGTGGCCGACAATCGGCTGGTCGCTTAATCTGATGATAAATAGCCCCGAGACTCTTACATAGCCACGAGCCCCATGGTTCTTACTAGATTAACCTGGAATTTTACCTCGTTATTAGGTCCCCAGCGTTTTAAGGACCTATCATATAAACTGGTGAACGCGACCACTCTCCGCGTGTCATGGAACAGTCTTCCTGACAAGTACACGATACACTACAGCAACGAACACAACCTGCCGATCAACCAGTGGGCGTCCGTCGATACCATTGGGAACACTGTGCTGGTAAGTTTATGAAAATATGAACTTTATTTTTATGGACGTAGAGTTCAATTTTAAAGAATAGTTATGTATGGCATTTGGTGCTTTTTCGTTTAATTTATCTATTACTAGCTACTGTCAGCGGTTTCAGCCTCGTCCCGTATACTTCTTTGCGCACATGGATAAAAACTAACCTATAGCCTACCGCAATGTTATCTAACAGTTAAGGATTTTTTCAAAACAATAATTCCTGAGATGCCGAAAGAACTTCTTCCCAGACTCAGATAAAAAGTAGCCTACGTCCTTTCACAGGCGCTAGACTATGTACTTACCAAATTTTATTTAAATCTGTCCATCCGTTTTTGCGTGAAAAAGTAACAAACATACATGCGTACTCACAAACTTTCACATTTATTTTAGTGAAATCCCCAATGACCTTAACAAGTTAATTAATTTCATTCCAGTTAACCGGATTAGACTTAACGAAGGAGCTGTACGTCATGGTGACGGGATACGAGCCGATCGGCCACAGCCAGATACTCAACGTCACTGTGCAAGTGCCTGGTAAGTCCGTAGTATAGAGATCGATGAGGGTTTATGTCTTGCGTACTTCGTACTTCTAGTAGTCGCAAGGCGCGATTGCTAAGAGGGGTAAAGTAAATGAGAATTCATCAAATGACCTCTCCCGCTGAGGGTGCAGCTGGAAGGAGTATCAGACTCAGTCTCTCTTACTGATTAAAACCCACTATGCTACTTCTGGAGGTCCCTGTGTGCCAGGGCCGCGGTAACTGTTGCGAATAACCTGCAGCCCACGCAGATTCCCGCGTAGGGCTGGAATTTCTTTGTGAGTTGTAAGAATTTTTCACAAAAGCAGCCCGAAGTCTTGAAATTGGTGATTGATACACCTGTATATCGGAAAGCAGGTAAATGTCGGTTCAGCGCCTGATTTCACTCCGGTCGTGTCGTGTCCTAGGAGAGTATCAGGCTAGAGAGTGCACCTGAGTCTGTCAAAAATGCCGGTGTACTATAATATTTTCTGCGCAGTTGGCTGATCTCCAGTTTAGGCTTTTTTGAAGCTTTTATAACTTTTTAATTTTTAGTGTACAACCTTTGAAGAGTTGCCATATCCTCGTGATTCAATGATCATAGTGACTTAGGCCTATCTCCCCTACAGCATTGACTCATGACAAGTATCGTTTCAGAAGCCAAAGAGCTGCAGTACTGGTTCACCCGGTCGGGGCTGTCAGTGACGTGGCGCGGCGACGGCCCGCGTCAGGTCATGTACTCGCAGAACCTCACGCAGTCCCTGGACAAGTGGCCTACTATCAATGTTACCACTAATATTGTTCATGTGAGTATTATTTGCGAAATTTCGGATTTTATGTGCAAGGGATTCTGAACTTTACGACTTACACGTAAGGTTGAGGTATACGGGTTTGGCTTGGTCTAGGTGATAATCTTCAATGTTTCCTGGATTAAAAGTATGTTATTCTGATTTTCATCAAAATCCATTAAGAAGTTTTTGCGTGAAAGAGTCACAAAGATCCATGCATCTATCTATATACATAATGTAGTATGTAGTATCAATTCTCAACAACTAGTCTTACCAAGGGTTACTGGGATGCCCAGGTTACTGGAAGCAGGAGGTCAGACAGGCAGTCGCTCCACGCAAAACGCTAGTACTCAGCTACAACCGGTTAAGACTGGAAGCTGACACCAACATAGTTTGGGAAAAGGCAAATTATGAGTATCATTTTGGAACATGGAAATCACACGGAATAAAAATTGTGTACACTTCCAGATAACGGGTCTAGAACCAGAGCAGCCTACGTACGTGGTGGTGGCGGCCCCGGGCCCCAGTCCGCGCAGCCAGGTGCTGACCGTGCCGCCACGGCCGCCAGACCATTCCTCCTTCTATCTCAGTAAGTATCATACGGGGAAAGATATCTACCGAAGTCATACTATCGTGCTGCATGAAGCCACATCATCACCATTATCGCATGCAACGGTCCATCAATTTTTGGTACCATTTGGAGAATTTTGAAGAAAGTAACAAAAAAAAACGTAGTTATAACCGAATTTCTGCATGCCTCTTCTCTCTCTGGTGGTGTCGGATGGCCGTCCCATCGGACTATGAGAGTGAGGGAATAGAGAGTGCACCTGTATATGCGCGAATGCGCTTGCGCAGCTGGCTGATCTCCTTAGAGAGAACGACTGCTATGACGCCATTATTATTAGGCATACAAAAACCTTCTGTTTTGGAAGTCGGTTAAAGAAGAAAATAGGGTTATATGATTATTAATAATAACACTGGTTAATACTATAGAACTCTTATTATTCAGGTATAGGTATCGGCTGTGGCGTTGTGTTGCTGTGTCTGTTAGCGGTCGCCGCCATTTGCATCTGGCGCAGAAGGAAGAGGTCCCAGTCTCCTGTAAGGTGTGGTATATTTATAAATTATTTTACTCGTATTTCTTTACATTATATGAATTAATATATTTATATGAATAAACTGACTTTGTCAAATTTTAGGTAGATAAATTAGGCTGTTTTGACACAAGGACTAATTTATTTTGACACAAGGAGTCTGACTGCGCAGGAGTGTATAGGCTTCTCATAGTAATATAGTTGAAATTGCTACTACATATTAATTTTGAAAATCTCAAAGAAACCATACAGAACGGCCATTCAATCCTGATAAATGTTATATACTTGTCCCACCCCATTCACTGACCTCGCCAAAGGTTGCTTAACTTCATAATCGATTGAACCCTATGACTGTTACTTAGCTACGAGCCCTTAGTGTGTTATAACAAAAATAAATAAATTTTCGTTGTCAGGTCCCGTCGACGGAACCTCTCTTCTCCTGAAGGTAATGAAGAAGAAGGGGCTGAGATGAAGGTATGTACCGGGGCATGTACTATTCACATTCAGAACCAACATCTTGAACATGGTTTTATCACTATCATTTCAAAAATCTTCACGTTTCAAAAGGCATAACAAACGTCTAGCATGACTGCTTAGCTCTCAAATTTTTAAGGGATGTAAAGACACCTTTTGACCGCCACGTCAAAAAAAAGACGTGCCCTCAGCGCCAAGCTAAGAATGAATACATAAATAACTACAATTTAAAAGTTAGTTCAGAATGATATCGATTAAAACTGATTATTATATTTTTAATTTAAAAAGTCTGTCATGTAGTAGTGACCGTGACGTGATGGGCACTTTTTGGCTTGTCGTCTATACGTGACTATGGCGGTCAAAATGTTTAGGGCCATTTTCACAGGTTGCTGATAAGTTCCAGATAGTTTATGTGGCAGATAATTTCATACAAATTATGTTCCAATTTTGAATTTATATGTAGATAGTGGCTATCCGTAACCTGTGAAACTGGCCCTTAGTAAATGAATTCTTCTTAACATCAATTTTGATGTAGGGTATAAGAATAATTGTTTATGTTTTGCGCAGAATATCGGCAACCGGCTGGCCAATGGCGGCGGCTCGAAGGATGCGGGGGAGCCTCTCCTGAATGGTCACGTGCACATCACGGAGAACCCTAACGTGAGTAACAGTATATACCAATTATTTTTATTGCAAGGGACTCTCTTAAATGATTTTCATCTAAGTAAAGGTTGTCGAGAAAATTAATATACTAGTATTGATAGTAATAAATAATTGTTTATGATGTCTTTTTAAAAATAGAACTTAACACATCTACTGTCGTGAAAAATAAATTGCATTAAATTTTTGTACTTAGTAGGTAACATTGCAAAATATTATTTAAGACAAATCTAAAAAGTTATCTATAAGAAATTGAGAAATATAAAAAATGACTATATACTGTTCGTGCTACATGACCGTCAAGATGTGTTAGAACAACTAAAAAATAACTAAATATTCAGTGAAATAATGTTTTTTTTTTCTCTTTTACCACTAGCAATCAAAAACACCAAACGGGCGCATGCGAAAACCTCGTCGCTACGAAGCTGCGTTCGACGTCGCTCGATACGAAGACCCCGACACTACTCTGGAAACAGTTCTAGACCCCGACACCTCTGCTTCCACCACGTTCAACCTCCTTGACACGTCCCGGAGGCCAGAGTATGACCTCTGCAGATCCTCCCGGGACATCAGTGCGAATAACTCCTTCAATAAACTCCCTGATGATAATATGAACTCAGAACTGACTCGCAGCACCGACTTCCAACTAGACAACAGCAAAATTCTCCCCACGCTACAGCCTAACGGTTGAAACTTCCCCCCCACCCGGTCACCTAGAACTACAATAGGGGTAGGCGGCCCCTGAAATCAGGTATCGATTCACCGATATCGATTTCTCGCGTCAATTCGAATGGTGTTGCTATTTTTAAGTCAAGGATTGAGATTGTGTACAGACAAATCGTTTTTTTTTACTAGTTGCTCGTTAGACACAGTAAAATGGATATACGACTATAATAAGAAGGGTAAAACTTGAAGTTTTTAATAGATAATAATGAGGCTTCAAACAGTCCGGTCGATACGGGTTCGCGCGAGGATAGCTTACGTGTTTCGTTCCTAACGTTAGAATTTATTTTTAATTATTGTAAGGCTGATATTTTTGGTAAACAATAGTACGGGTAAATAATTTAAGTGTTAAAAATGGATTCAGGTCGGACGTAACTGTTGTTCAATGCCACGTGGAGTTATTCTCGCCGATCTGTCGAAGCGCCGTAGTGACAGCAGCCCTACCATTGTTATTATGTATATATAACGTTTTTATTGCCGTTTTTATGGCAGCCCGCACTTGTATATAGCGTTGTTCGGTTACGGCCTGAGATTATATGCGCCCGACAATAATGTAGGAATGGCGCGTTCTACGTCACGACTGTACTGCGCGTGCGCACCGTCACGTCTTAGTATATAAACAGTGCCTCTGAAAGTACACACTGATCATAAGTCATACGAAATAGATTCACCGTTAGTGCAACATAATCGTACAAAATATAGACCAAAATAATTCCAAACACTCATTGAATTCGCCTGTACATAAATAACATAAAAAAGAACTATTTTATCGATGTTAAAATGATGATGAATAATTATATTTATTTATTTCTCCCGATTTATTTTCACACAGATCATAGACAAAGCCTCAGATGCTAGTTATCTTCACAATTTACATTCCAGTTTTATTTAAACATATATATTTTACACAACACAATAGTTAATATTATAACGCACAGGTTTTTTTATTATATTTTCTACTGTTATATAGGTACCTTGTTTAATGCAGTTTTACAACTTTTAATCCACAAATTTCTAGATACTTAAAACCTAAGAAATCAAGTAGATAGAATAAAAGGTAATTGTAAAATATAAAATATATATATTATTATGATAAAAGTAATAATTTATTACAACGAAATATGACTATTATAGAATGAAAATAGTTTATAAAATCACGCGTTATCGTTATAAAAAAAGTTACTAAAACGTTATGCACATTTTCCTCTTTTTTATGAAGTTGGGATATGCTTAGCTTACGTCATTACTAAATCATTAAGATCTGGCCATTTTGGTAGTACTGAAAATCAGAAAAAAAATTAATAACATATTTTTTGCATGCAGACCGTAGTCTTTTACCGTTGCTCGCTAAATGCATTAAAAATGCTAATGTCCTTAAACAACATTCTTTTTCTGTCAGTAGTACCTAACAATTGAGAGAAACGGAATATTGTCTTTAAGATATTAAGCAGTAAATAAACAAAAAAGTTTTAAAGACACGTGTTTCAAACATTGTCATGTTGTCTTTGTCTTGGACATAGCAATAAGCTATTTACAAGAGAGAGACAGTCAAACTTAGATACAACAGACTTAAAAAATAACCTTACATTTTCTTCAGCCCTAGTTAATGTTTTATTAGTAGATTATTTAAACCCACCCAGTTGTCACATTCCTTACACAATAGTTTTAATGTTACCTACAGTAAATAATATTTATATTCTTCTTATATATTAGTTATATCACTGAAATAATGCTCCGTTACGCTAATTCTAAGTGACATTTACCTAAGACAGAATCTCGAGACATATTCCTTAAAAAAATAAGCAAAGCTCGAAAGAATACAAAGTGTATCTTGTATTTTGAGTTTGGAACCATCAAATGACACCCCTCCCGCTGTAGGTGCAGCTGGAAGTAGTGTCAGATTCTTACTGACTAAAACCCAGTTTAGTTAATTTTTTTATCACTGTGTGCGAACAATCTCGCTGCCCCGGCAGGTATAAATTGCAGCTTACTTCAATATATTAGTTGAATAATTTAGTTGTATGTACGCATGTGAAAAAATATATGTTCTTTACTAAATAAATAATATTAAATAATATACAAGACTGATGTGGCCAAATCCGTGACGTAAGCTAAGCATGTCTCAACTCAGCCTACATTACAAAAAATAATGTTAGCTGACCATTATTCCATATCACAATTTATATCTACCTCATTTTATTCGTTTTAGATTATTTTAGATGTTATTGGAAAATTTTAAATGTTAAATCGATTAAGTTTTCAACTGTAACCCATCGATGTGGTTTGACGGCACTTACTGGATAGTTTAAGTGGTGTTTTTTTTTATTTATTTATTATTAGGACAGTAAGTATTTCACTGATTATTTGTAATGTTCTTTTTTTCTCCCCATTTTTTAAGGTAGTTTTAGTGACTCGTTCTTGGTCGATATTATAATCTTTTTTATATATTTCTAATTCGGATCACACGTTTTCGATTCGACATGCATTACTGTTTGCACATTATACAAGGTGATTTTTTTATATAAGATTTTTTTTCACATACCGATTGTTTTTGTTATTACACATTCAGTTTATGCCATAATTTTTTTTTTTCTCACAGTATTTATCAAATAATATCGACCAACTCCAAGAGCTCTTACACTTGACGGCAAAACCCTTTTATCACGTTTTTTGTTTTTATTTATGTACATACAAAAAAATCATGACTGATTTTATTATGTTTTATCGCACTAAAATCGGACGCCTATATCGAGTATATAATATTATATAGTGTACCTATTTATATTTTGATTTAAAAGCACCTAGGTACAATTAATTATACGGTAAGGTATCGCGGCCGCGGAATAAAGTCAAAAATTTAAATTTTCTGAATAATAACATTTGTTCTCTCATTGTAAATTTTTCTCTCAAATATGAATGTGACATTTTATACATCTTATTGTATAAACTTTTTGACTTGTTAAGGCACGCGGTCGCCATTGTAAATATTATAAAGTATAAACTCAGTTTAAAATTTAAATTGAAAAGGAAAAAACGCCGACTATGTACCTGAAAAAAATTCAATTACACTAAGTTAGCTAGACTTAGATGTAGTTTTTAGATCTTTAAAAATTTAGAATTTTATCTTTGACGCTAGGTTTTGTCACAGGGTCTCAGCTTCGATTCTAAATAGATGCAAATTGAGCGCTGTTTTTTTCCTTAGTTTAAGCATAAAATTGTGCATTTTACATTCAACATTTGAACGTCTCGTCTGGGTCTCGACGTAGTGCGCTGGTTTTCTTCATTAACACAAGTATTTTTATTATTTTATTTGTCCCCAGTATGCAATACATTGCGTGTAAGAATTTCGCTGTTGTCTTTTTTGAAATACCGTCGTAAATCGTTTCTGTTTAACGGTAAAACAAAGTCCACAGTTGGACCATACAGCCAAAAATGTATAAACACACGATTTATTGAATCAATAATTTTAAGTTTTTTTTTAATGTAAGTTGTATAAAAATTTTGGAAATTACATTCAAAATACAAATGCTTCGGTGACTATTTTAATAATTAAAAAAAAATCACAATTTCAATGTTTTTCTATAGATTAAAATAATAGTAAATTAATGACTTTATATTATACCTAACTAAAACACCAAAACATATTTTTTCATAAAATTGGAGATAATTTGTGAATAGGTAACTGTTTGTCGAGGAAATAAATTTTATGATGAATAACAATTTTTGAAGAGTTGCATTTTAATAATTATAAATAAAAAACTATGACAGATAGATAGTATTTGCTACTTTTAAATGAATATAATAATAATAATTATCACGCATTTGATTTTATACAACTTAAAGAGTAATAGATTTATCTTTCAATGTTCAAAAAGTACCGTAGATTTAAATAACTAGGTAATTATTAATTTCTACCATAGGATTACCGTGTAGTTAACAATTGTTTTGTAACTTATTATTTTATTATTATTCTTATTCAATTATTAAAGTTTCAAGTTCACTCGTGGTTGTGTTAAGAGATAATTTAACCACTTTATCTGTATTACTGAAAACTGTTGGATATATAGGGTCAAACAAAACTAGTGCACCATATTTTTACCGGTCATCTAGTACATGCTGAGGATCATGTTTACTACAAAAAGTCATGAAATCAACAACATATTTTATTAAACTCATCATTACAGTCGCCGAATTGTGACGATCTCTAAGGTGCTCGGTCGTTGACCCCTAGGTCATTCAACTTTTTTTTTTGTTTTTAACATGATCTTTAGCATGTACTAGATGACCTGTAAAAGTAAGGTGCACTAGTTTTGTTAGACCCTACATTATTACTTTTTCTATTATTGTATTGTGAAACCAAAACAATTGAATCGTTGACGCAATAACAGATACCTGAATGATGTACAATGTTTTTTTGTAACTAATTTATAAAACAGTAGTGCATGCATTTATAAAGTATGTTGTATACTGGTTTGGTTGGTCTAGTTTATTGGAAAAATGTATTCGTACACCCAAAAAATCTATATGAATTTTAATAAAGCCAAGATGTAATAAAATGTAACCCTAAGGCCTGAATAAAAAATAATAAAAAAAAACAAATGTGTGTATTAGGTATACACGCCAGCGCGTCAAAACTACTATAATTTGTCAAAATTCCTTAATAGATTTTCAACTTTATCGCTGAAGCATATGGTTCAAAGTTGATTGGGGAAATGTGACAGTTTCGGGTAGCTTGAGGTGCTGGCGTCTATATATTTCTATCCAGTAAATGCACCAACCAAATAAGTTAAATAGAATTAAGGTTATCCACAATAGTTGTTCCCATATGCTGATATTGATTTTATTGTTGTTTCTATACTGGTTTTTTTAATCGTTTTCTTTAAATTGGCTTGTCCGTCCTTGGAGTGAAAATTAAAAAAAAAAATAAGAAATAAATTAAAAGCCTGATATTGTGCCTCTGATGATAATTTTTGAATCTCATTTCGCAATATATTAATTGTAAACTTAAAATTGGGGATGGTTTTAAAAATGACCATTCTTAAAAATCTTTTGCAAAAAAATGTGATTTTTATTGTAGTAACATTAGTTGCCCAGTGTATCTTCGTAACGGTTTTTTTTAAGTTCGGTTGATAGCGTCGGCAAAAAAGTCGTGACGAATAGGGTAAGAGGACATAGAACAAGCCATCCCCTGCCTGAAATTAGTTTTCACTTCTACATTCACTGTTCATCTTCCATTGTTAAATTTTCACGTGTTTTTGTTTTAACAGTTTCAATGCGGGTATACCATTCCACTATATTTTTACAATAGATACATTATTTCTACTCACGCACATTCCATATTGACTGCAATAGTTCCACTTACCAAACAGATTTTACGTTGTAAATACAGTTTTTCTTGTTTTTTTTTTATTATTATTGTAATATAATTATTATTATTTTATTTAAACTATACACAAACGTAACATTACATTTTATACTTATTAAGTGACTTCAACCAACATTAAATATAGCTGACCAATTTGTTACAAAATATTAATAAATAGAACTCATTTATAAGCAATAATATTTTATTAATTAGCCATGTTGTTGTAACAAAATAAGATTAAAGAATTAAAAATATTTCCTCTATCTGATTTTTCTGTAATTGCAATACTTTTTTGTAATAAGCTTTTTGCTGAGTAGTGAAGGTCATCTGGCAAGAATTTTAATATAATACTGGCATACAGGATTTGTACACAGAACATCTTTATTAAAAAAATAAATAATTTTGAAACAAATTTTAGCAGATTCGCAAATAAAATTGTGATACATCTAAAACTGTAAATCAATAGAACAAGTTATACACATTTGTTGTCAAAATATCCAAAATCTTTTTGCACTTTTCATCAGCTGGATAATTATGATGATTATTCACATAATTTAAATTTAAACAATTATCGAACTCAGCAGCTTACCTGTTTGCAATCTGCACACTTACTTTTGAAATTAGAAAAAGAAACAAAATCTTTTTGTTTTTTAATGCTAGAAAAAAAGATTTCGGATATTTTTTTCAATTCATCCTGTATAATTATTTTGGTTTAATTTTTTTTCTGTTTAAACCTTTTACCAAGAAAATACCTAAATTAATTTTTGATTGCAAAACAAAACAGGAATGACCACAAAAATAACATAATTAAGAAACATTGTAGTTTGACGTTTATTTAGTAGCATGTACTTAGTGAAACGCGTCCAGAATATAAAATATAACTTTTTAACTTAGTTCGCGGTCTAACACGAGTTGATTTAAGTTTTTCTTTCGAGTTTGTTTTTATTCTGTTCCCTTTTGACAGGAGGTGTGTTATTGGTTATCTTTGCAACGATAAAATAAAAATTAAAAAAGTTACCTAAAATATAACGACACTTTAAAAATAGTCTACTTTCTACTATTTTAGTATTAAATATGAGGGGACCAACCTCTGTAGTATTTTTTTTTTAATTTGATTCAAAATTGTCTAAGTGTTGTAAGCTGATTTGAAAATATTTTTCTAGACTAAAAACCTTGTATTTTTTTTATGATTAGTTCTAACTTTATAGTGTTCACCAATTTCTCGCTTTTAGCCTTTGTAGGCGGCCAGAAACCCTGGTGACTTCTCAATTGTCCTGTTAATGGAAAATTTATTACAATTGGTTGCTTATGTTCTAAGTCTTCTTTGACACTACATAAAAAAGACTAGAGGATAAATCTTAACAAAATTAATATTTATTTAAAAACTAGTCGTTCCCCGCGTTTCCGCCGCCGGATAAAATATAGCCCTATGTCCTTTTTCTCAGACTACACTGTCAACCAAATCTTATTAACATCGGTTCAGTAGTTTTGTCTTTAAAGCGTGACAGACAGAAAGGCAGTAAGTTACTTTCGCTCTTAAAATATTAGTCAGGATTTGCAAAAAATGTTATTAAGGAAATTTGACAGATTGTAGTAGCCTGATGTGCTGGCGTCTGTACACTAGTAAAAAAAAAAACTATTTTAATAATTCCAAAAGCAAGACAAGGCAGACGATTTTATGTAACCGCAAACGCAGCTTGCATGGGCCAAGTCATTTATTTTCGCAAAATTCGTTGCAAAGCGCCAATAGCATTTCTACAATAAAAATAATTTAAGATGTTGTTGTATATTAATATTATACAAGTTAAAAAAAAATAAGACCATTGTGGTGGCTCAATTTCGATGTAAGTACAGACGTATTGATCATAGCCACGAACCGTGCTTTTAAGTCAAATATTTTTTTTATTACGAACATTTGGGATACTTTAATTTTCTTAAATTACTCTCTTTAATTAATCGGAACTAGTTGGACTTTCTTTTAATACATCCTATTTTTTTTACGTGTAGAAATTCTAAATTGTTTTTTTGTATGTATTAAATTATCCCATTGTTCGTTAAAAACCTATAAAATAAGGAATTATTCAAAATATATTGTGGGAACATGATACAATTTATTGTATTGTTTTTTTTTTTAATTTGAATTTGGTTTTAAAATTAATTATAGAATCCTGGACATACCCACGGCAGTTATAAATAACCAATTTGGGACATAAAAAAATGCCTTCGAAAAAATATGTGACCAGTGTAAAAAACGGAAAATTAAACTCGCGAGTGTTGCCTAATCATGTACCCACAACAAAAAAAACTTAGTTATTAAAAAAAAATATAACTGAATCTACCTCAACCAAATTACCCTTTAATATTGTTTGTAAGTGTTCTTTTGAGTCTTATTATTACTAATAAATAACTGAAATGTAGTGTTTTTTATAATAAATGCTATTAGTTCGAGCATCCACCTTTTGATATGGTAATTATTGTTACCGAACTATTGAATGCGGACGTCGGACTGTTAACACGGTATTGTACGAAACGATATTAAATTTGAAAATAAAGTATAATCCAGATTGTTTTATTTTGTACCATACCATTATTCCCATTTTTTATTGAAATAGCTAGATATTCTAAATCTCTTCCGATTTTTGAATGAATTTTGAAAATGGTTATTTATACGAGTACAACCAAGGGCCTAGTGGGTAAAGAGCCAACCTCTCAAGTGTCAGGGTGTGGGTTCGATTTCAGGTCATGTAAATACCAAAGCAACTTTTCTAAGTTTGTATGTATTTTCTAAACTTTAGAGACTTTAGAACTTTGAAACTGACTTTAGAACTTTTTAGAATCTAAAGTATATCTTGCATCAATGACTGTGTTTCGGATGGCACGTTAAACTGTAGGTCCCGGCTGGCATTGAACATCCTTGGCAGTCGTTACGGGTAGTCAGAAGCCAGTAAGTCTGACGCCAGTCTAACCAAGGGGTATTGTGTTGCCCGGGTAACTGGGTTGAGGAGGTCAGATAGGCAGTCGCTCCTTGTAAAACACTGTGGTACTCAGCTGAATCCGGTTAGACTGGAAGCCGACCCCAACATACATAATTGAAAAAAAGGCTCGGGAGATGATGAGGTGTTAAAATAAAAAATGCCAGAATACAATGCGTACAATATAATTATAATTATTCAGTGTTTGTTGATGAGCTGCACCAATAAACTTTGACGGCAGAGGCGAGACACCGCACCGCCCTCGTCGCGCCGACGCAGCTTGGCCGTCAGTCTAGCTAGGCTGAAGCGAGACTTTGACCGACTTTCCCGGCGAGACCCTGGAAGACACGCATTTAAATTATTAAAGCAATAACAAATCCATCAAGATTGCTTTTATGTTATAGAGAAAACATTATAAAATCGGACCTTCTAAATAAATTGACAGTTTTAGAATTTTTTTGACATGCTTTTATTAGCTCCACCTGTATTTTTATTTGCTTTTTTTACAATGGGTGATAAGTGTGATAACGATAATTTGAAACTATTATAATGTTATCTATGCATAAAATGGATTCAAGTATGTAAAAACTCCCTTGCCTTCAGCCACCCTTTGCCACGCCTCTCTATCCACATTGACCATGCCAGTGGATGCACTCCTGCCCAACGCCCCAGCCTCCTGTGAGCTGGACCCTTGAGATCCTTCTGCTACGTCGCTCTCGCAGCTTATTCTACTTGACCTGAAAAATAGCCAATTACAAGGTAACAAAGAAAATTGCTGAAGGCTAGTAAAGTCTGCCTTTACTAGAACTAGAACACTTGTTTCTAAACTAACTCACCTGTCTCCAGGTCTTAAATCGCTGGCAGAGCTGGTTCCCTCCCTCCTCATTTGCACCGTCGAAGACAGGAACCTCTCCCTCGCCGCTCTCAGCTTCGCGGCCCTCTCCGACAATGTCGCAGATGCGGCCTCATAATCCTCATAATTTGTCGGAGTTTCCACTGTAGATATCGACCTCCCGAACAAGCCTGGATGCCCTGACATGAAACTGCTGAATGTAGGTACTGTTACATCTGACACATTCCTCAATGCTGGCATGGACTCAGCAGTAGAAGGTGTTTCTGGAAGATTCCTTGTTAGATCAGGCACTATAGTATCAGTACTCGCAGTTGGAATAATTGTCTCTTGACTATCTTCAATTTTCTTTTCTATTTGATCAGCGATAGATTTCTCTGGGTGGAGGGCGTTTGCACTATGAGATTTGAGAACTCCATCAAGTCCTGTTACTGGTGCCGGGGTGAGGCGTTTCTCTGCTGAAGTAGCATCCCGTCTTGATAGTTGGCAGGCGCTTGCTGATTTTTGGACTTCCCTTTCGAGGAATGGGTTATTTCTGAAAAAAAAAAACACCAAATTAAGGAAATGTATCATATCTACAGTATGACTAAATTAAGTATGAGTACCTATCATAATTATATGTTTTTGCTACTTTGATAAAGAGTTTTAGAAACAGTGCTGCCTACCTAATGTTAACACCAACAGGCATATCGGGAGGTCTTCGCCGTTCAGTAGACGGTGATCTCCAAGCAGGTGATGATGCTCCACTGCTGGCTCCTGAAGTATGCCCTGGAACAATACCCATGGTTTAACAAAATGACTGCCTTTTGAAAAACGTTTCTCAAATACAGTATGCAGGTATACGCAGTAATGAGCCAAATCTTAGATTGCCTGTGGTAATAATCTTTCGTAAATGTTAGAAACATAAGTACATAAGTACCTATGATTTGACAAAACCAGTTCCTATGCATATTTGAGAAACAAGTTATTTTGATGCCAAAATATTAGTTGTTTTGTAATGTTTTATTTAACATGTTTTACACTAAGCATACGTAAGTAAAAATCACAATTTTCCCATTACGTACAACAGGACTTTTACTTGTTTTTTTAGTGGAGCCAATTTGAGTTCTACACAGTTGTTCAATTTTTAAAATTCAACCACTGTCAGAGAAAATCTCCTTTTTCTTCTGTTACTAACATTTATATATCATATTATTTACATCTTACCTTCCTCATTAATCTTTTTATTGTACCGCTGTATCATAATCCGGATTGACGGCGCAGTTTCTTTCGGCGGCTGCGGCTTCCTCTGAGACGAAGGAGATGATGGCAATGGAGGTCTAGTCCTCTTCTTCAATTCCTCCGCATCTTGAAGATCACCAGAGCTTTTGGAACGAGCAGTCTTTTCTTGCTTTCCTTTTTCAGACTTAGGCTCTTTCTTCTTAGCTTCGTGTCTGTGACTGTGGTCTGAAGGTCTGACTTCAGCCAAATCTTCAACGTCTACTGGTATAACAGCTCTGGGTACTGACTCACCGCTGCGCACTACTGGTGAGAAGATTTTACGAGTGGTTTTTACTATTACTTCTGGAGAATGATCTCGTTGTTCTGGTGCCTTCAATTTGAGGACGAATATCTGTAAATATGGTATTAATTTTTTTAAAAGAAGAAATTTATCAGTATGTTGGTTTCTGGGTATTTACTAACCTCTCCTTCAGAATCTGAATGCAGTGAAGTTGGTGGTGTTCTTGGCTTCTCTGATGCACGTCTTGGCCTTTTTCTTCTTCTTGGTATTTCCACTGTTACTGTGTCTACTTCTGGCTCCGTATCGCTTTCAGATGGTTTGGACTGCTCCCTTTCTAACCTGGCTCTGGACTTCGATTTCTTTTTACCATTAATTTTCTCTGCTTCCTTCTTTTTAAAATCATCTTTTGATTCATCAAAGCTGTCTCTGTTTTTGTTATCAACGACTTTTTCTTTATCACTTGTTTTACTAGTTTTAGGACTATAATCTCTTTCTATTTCTCTGTGTGGTATAACTGGTAATTCTCTTTCTGGACTTCTATGAAGAGTTTCATTATCTGTAGCTTCCCTATCTCTAAAACGACTAGAACTTCCTCTTTCTATTTCTTCAATTGTTTTTCTTATAAACATGGCATCCTCTTCAATGCTCGGTTGTCGCATGATCTTTTTTCTGCTCTTCTCTGTGTGTTTGTTCTGAAAAGTTATTTACTTATGAAGGATTTAATCCAAATTCCTTAGTCTGTAATCAATGTGTGTGTTACCTGTTCTCGAATCTTCGGCCGTGCTCCGGATGATTCTTTTGATTTAACACTGCGTGCATCTGAAAGAACAACTATTGGGGCCATTAGATATATTTCTTAATTATGCATATTTCATAAAGTTACTTTGTTATCTGCTTACCAGCCCCATTAGGCTGCAACACAGCCGTCCCTGTCACTGCAGAGCTGGTTTCACATAATAGCCTCGCCTCAGCTTGACCATACGTATACACTGGCTTCTGTGGAGTGTGGCGAGGGGATACTGCCATCAAAGGAGCTGCTGTGCAGACCTCTTCAGCTTCAACCTCTACCAACACAGCTCCACGAGTCTGTGGACCATCACAGTCGTCGATGCCCAGCTGGGGATAGTAATACGATGAGAATAAAATGTAGGTAATTTACAGTTTCATTTTTGAATTCAAAGATACGTTAAATACCACAATGACTCACAGAATGATCTTCTCTATCGTATTCCGAATCGAAATCATCAGCATCATTGACACTAAGACTCGACGCATGAAGTCTGCCAGAGCCAGCTGCTGACGGGGCCACACTGCCATCAGACTGAGTTCTGGTGAGAGGTGCTTGAGGGACCTTGCTATTGCGGGCTCTTGCTGCTCTTAGAAGTGCAGAGGTTGAGGCTTCGGGAGCTATGCCTCTAGACTTCTCCCATTCATGAAGCTTACGAGTAAATGACCGAGAAATTCCTGGAAGATGATTTACAGGCATCGATATAGGAAAGACTAGATGGAGTGTTTAGTACAAAACGGAACGTTCATATTGACAGCATGTTTGATGCGCGTGTGAGTGCCGAAAGTGTATGATTATCGCGTCTGCATTTGTGTGCGTGTCATTCTAATATACCAGCGCAAAGTGATTACCCCCAAAATGTGGGAAAATTAAAATTTGTGCAGTTTTATTCACATTGACATAGGTGACAAAATTATCTTATAAATATAAATATAAATATAAATATAAATATAAATATAAATATAAATATAAATATAAATATAAATATAAATATAAATATAAATATAAATATAAATATAAATATAAATATAAATATAAATATAAATATAAATATAAATATAAATATAAATATAAATATAAATATAAATATAAATATAAATATAAATATAAATATAAATATAAATATAAATATAAATATAAATATAAATATAAATATAAATATAAATATAAATATAAATATAAATATAAATATAAATATAAATATAAATATAAATATAAATATAAATATAAATATAAATATAAATATAAATATAAATATAAATATAAATATAAATATAAATATAAATATAAATATAAATATAAATATAAATATAAATATAAATATAAATATAAATATAAATATAAATATAAATATAAATATAAATATAAATATAAATATAAATATAAATATAAATATAAATATAAATATAAATATAAATATAAATATAAATATAAATATAAATATAAATATAAATATAAATATAAATATAAATATAAATATAAATATAAATATAAATATAAATATAAATATAAATATAAATATAAATATAAATATAAATATAAATATAAATATAAATATAAATATAAATATAAATATAAATATAAATATAAATATAAATATAAATATAAATATAAATATAAATATAAATATAAATATAAATATAAATATAAATATAATGACTGGATGTCACAGGATCAGTCGGAAATCTATTGAAGAAATAAACTTATGTATTATCAATAAGTATCTTACTAAATTACAATAAAATAATAATGTTGATTTCGTAATACCATTTTACAATATTAATCGCAGCATCAAAAAAGAAGGTAAAAATATTTCATACCTTGGCAATACTCAAACAATATGGAGTCGTTTTGTTGTTATTTTGCCGTCGTAATATTTTCAAAGAAATGCATAAATATCTATACATATTTATCATAAAATTTCAAACTTACCTATGAAAAGAGATGTTCGTATCCTTATGTTTTTTTTGCAGTGTAGTTATTACAAAGTTTCACTACACAAACCGTCATTTTTGAATTTTTTTGTGAAAAATTTACAATGTAAACACGCGGCAAACGTCTGTCGCGTAATGGCGGCCTGTGGGTGGGGTTAAGCCAAATTGATGTCTCTGATCATAATGCATTTTGACAGCGCGTACTAGGCATCTAGACACTTCTTATATCGATGTTTACAGGATATTATTCGCAATAGCTTTGATTGCAAATACTGATATCAGGCTAAGGGGTTATTTGTACCTTGGAATTTAAAGAGTCCAGTAGAGGTTTGAACGAGAACTTCATCAGGCTTTGCCTCCTCTTCCCAAGCTGGTACTGAATTTGTTTCTTTCATGCGTTTCCATTCGTCTGCAAAATTAAGTTTCTACTTAAATAAAATGTTGTTTTGAGTAACCAATTCTTCAATACGTCAAGAATAATATCCTACCCCATCTCTTCAGAAAGTCTTCGCTAAGATCCTGCCTGGCGGGCACTGGTAGAGGTTGCTTGACACCCTTCTTGAGCTGCCACTCTGCAAGTTTCTTGCGGAAGTCTGCTGATAACTGCTCCTCTGTTGCCACTGGACGTGTTGCTGAAATTGAGATTGTCCATCATCATATTGTACATACAGATGCCAGCAGGTCAACCCACCCAAATCTGCAAAATTTTACCAATCGTATTATCAAACCTTCCGGTATTGTAATAAGGTTGCAAATCTATAAAAAAATGTCAGATTTAGGCAGGTTGATGTGCTGGCGTCTGTAATAAGGAAACGTGTGGAACGAAAACAGATTTATTTCAACCGAGTAACGTATGCGCCAAGGGTTCGAAAAATTATTAAAGTTATGTACTATATGTGTGATATATATATATATGTATGTAATTTGTATCGAAACATTTTTTTTTGTATTCTGGTTTGCTTTTTTAAATTAATAAAGAAATAATTAATGTTCTTACCTGCATACAATTTCCCTCGTCTATCAGAGAACTCTCTCCTCAACTTTGACTGCAAGGCTGCGTAGTCCCGCGCTATTTCCTCACGCACACCACTGGCTTCACAACCACTGCTTAGGCCCTCTGTTTCTGGAACAAATGAATCATTATAAAGAAACCTTATGATAGAACCTGATAAAGATCAAGAAATAGAAGAAAAATATAAATATTCTTTCTTGTCTGTAGCAAGCAGTCACATTGAGAGTCACATAAAATCCGTCACGCAAACGCGTTGTCAAAAATGTGTCTCAAAACAATAATTAGTTTCGGCATTAAAAATATTGAAATAAATACAATGCTAGTGCTGTAAACTGTATAGAATCCGGAAAAAAACAAGACCATGTAAGTTGTTACTGATATCTTTATATTTGAAATTATTTTTTAATGTCCTGAAAAATTATGGTAATAGCATTTTCAATAATAAGTTTTCCCATTTCGTCTGTTGATGGCGTCCAGGCCGATTGTCGGCTACGGCGGCCGTTCTCTTTTAAGATCAGCCAGCTGCGCCGGACATATTATAGTGCACAAGCATTCGCGCAGATGCAGGTGCACTTTCTATTCCCTCACTCTCATAGTTCAATGGCAATCCGACATGACCGGAGAGTGATCAGGCGCAGCACCGACATTTACGTGCTCTCCGATGCACGGGTGAATCAATCACCAACAGACTCTGGGCTGCTTTATGAAAGTTTCTCAAAACCCACAAAGCTATTTCGGCCCGACCCGGGAAAAGAACCCGAGATCCCGTGCACAGCAGTCGCGCCTTGCGACTACGTCTGTCACTAGTGCACTAGCAACAGGTCTTACAACTCTATCTGGGAATATTATCTGCTGTCTTGATTTAGTAAAATGTATTTAAAAACTTATTACTAATGTTCGTTTTGGTTTCAGGAGGCAGCCGGAACCAGACAAATGGTTACCGGCTACGTTCTTCTCGCAATATTCATTATTATAGTATTCAGCCTAGTAAGTTTACGATTAACAAATCCCTTTTTTATTTCCATTGATATGAGAATGGAATTGCTTTGAAGAAAACTATACGGTATTCGTTATTCCATTGTCCAAGCAAGAAGATTTGACAAGCCCTTATATTTTTTCTGAACCGACGATATTAAATCTTCTCCATTACTTCTTTTGAAAATTTTACGAAGAATACTTGGTGGGGGTAGCGACTCACGAATTCCGATGTTCACATGTGCCTTTCAGACACATGAGAACAGACGGTACGCCGCAACTGCATCTGCAATCCGGCAGGTATGGACGGGGGACTGTCGCCTAGGCTGCCAGCCCAGCCATTACTGCGATGGCGGGAACATCGGCCTGTGCCACCCCACGGACTCTCAAAGGGAAAACTGTGTTTGCGAATCCTGCCCCTGCGCCCTGATTGAAGACTTCCTCAGGTAATTCCGCATGATTGGTAGTCTTTAACACTCCGGGTATTTTAATTTTATGTCGTGAGGATACATCGGGACACCTTTTTACACACGGTCGGTTGTGTTCTTGTGTTAAGGGTGCCAACACAACTGATAAACTAAGTACTTTACACATATATGCATATTATAACACTCAGGCCACAGCCAGCAAGCTCATCATGCAAATGTCGACCCGGGATGTTCGGCTCAGCAGTCTGACGTGGTTACCATTGCGCCAAACATAAAAACCTTTCATTATATAACTTTTATCCAAATATATAAATATTTATATGTTCGATGCTTCTTCTGCTAAAGAAATTAAAATAAAAACTGAATATTCCTGATCTCCACAGAAGATGCAGACCCGCTACTCAACTATACACTATCTCAGTAGACGCAGCATGTCAATTCTACAACAACTTCGCTAAAAGGGTGAGTGTTAAAAACATCGAACGTCGAATGAGAAATTAACAGTTTTTTGGAATAGATCCAACTGAAGCATTTGAGAGGCTAAATCGACAGTATTTAGCGGTCTTGTTTAGATATTTGCGTATTTCAAATAGTTATTAGTGTTTTTCGTAAACGTAGCTGTTTCAAAACTTTTGTCTTAAAAACTGATAATACCTGTTTGCATATTGGATTCTATCATAAGTCATATTGTTTTGTTTTCGTCTACTTTATCGCTATCATCTATTAAATTCGCTCTTTTCTGTAATCATGGTCATGATGGTTGTTATTTCAGTGTCAAGACGCGATTGACCACGCGGCGAGAGTGCTGGCGTGTCGCACCTCTTGCCGACGACATGCGCAGGTAATTCTGTACGTATTAGTTTTTTTACTATCGAACAAAATTCAATTCAAGCGAATTATTTAGTGTCACTCATCCATAAAAAAAAATCGTTTAAAGTCAGAGTTGCAGATATGCCAATAAAACAATTATTCTTTACATAATTATAGAAGAATTTTGTATTGCAGCTCGTCGACTCAAGGTCTAATTTCGATTCTACTGAAGACTTCACAATCGTAGAAAAAAAGGAGGAGAAACAAAAAGCTGGCCCCGTTCCTTCCGTGTCTGAGGTGGCCAAACAGTATGGTGACGAGTTAGCCCAGAAGTTATTAGATTTAGCCTCAAAGCTATCAACTTCCAACCAGCTTGTGCCGCCGCTACCTAGACCACCTCGTCAGGATAAGCCACCAGCCCCACACCAAGATAAGCCTGCACATCCAACTCCGATAATACCGTCAACTTCTTTCCAAACAAGACCACCGATTCCCTCTCCGAGGAAACCACCAGCTCCATCTTCACCCCAGGATAAGCCTACAGCTGCTTCCCAGGTTAAGGCACCGTCACCTGATGATAGATTATCTCCCTATTCCCAGACAACGCCATCACTCTCCCCCCAGATTAAGTCAACACCCCCTCAGATGACGCCCTCATATGATAGTTCCACAGCTACCAAACAATCCAGTATGGGTTCATCTGCCAAACCTACCCCCACATCTACTAAAAGGTTTGTCAATCCTGAAGAACAGACTCATTCCAAAGAACCAAAGAAAACCAGTAGATCCAAGGAACCTAAAAAGCAGAAATCTGATAATATTTTGGAGTCGGCAAATGTCGTGGATGATACAAGAAATTGTTCGAAATGTGTTGAACAAGGAAAAACTTGTATAAGAGGCTGTCCTTCAGCTGATATGAAACGGCATAAATTAGGAGAATAAAACGTTTTACTGGATTACGCTTTTTACTATAATATTAAGTAATATTAGTGACCACATCATGATAGTAAGCGAATATGTGAAGGATGAGAACGCTTGCCAAAGTAACTTATTTACTAATGATAAAAAAAAAGATCCCGACGAATTGAGAACCTCCTCCTTTTTTTTGAAGTCGGTTAAAAAGTTCTGTCTTTTGCAGGGAATATTACGCCTTAGCGTACATTAGCGTAGGCAAAATGAATGTTCCCAAAAAATGTTTTTCTATGAGTCAAATGTCCACTTTATACCGCTAACGCATCTCGTACGCGTATTGATCCGATGATAGAACGGGTTGGTTAAAATAAATTATGCAGTTCCGTACTTCCGTACCGTCGCACACTCCAAAATATCTTTGTAACAGATACTTGATAATTGATTCACAACTACAACCCAGATTAATAGACTGACCTCCGCAAACAAAAGTGCTCTGAAGCTGCGAAGTGTGTCAGGAGTCTTAGAACTGGAATAGTAATAATATCTTAGGCAAGGTATTTACTATACTTTAACAACCTCCATGCTTTTAAAGAGTATTTATGTGATTAAAAAACTGAAGAAAGCCGTCACATGATTGAAATACTGTCAAGTTGACCAAATTGACAAAATTGTATAGTATTTCCCAATTTTGGTTGGACT
This sequence comes from Heliothis peltigera, assembly GCA_958496145.1. Classification (NCBI taxonomy): domain Eukaryota; kingdom Metazoa; phylum Arthropoda; class Insecta; order Lepidoptera; family Noctuidae; genus Heliothis; species Heliothis peltigera. The sequence continues at coordinate 751,325 of OY292332.1, forward strand.
AAATTATAGTGTAGTTTATAAAAGGGATGGAAGGAGAAAGCTATTCCGAAATATGAAAACTAAATCATTTTTTGTGTGCAATGAGTGCTAATAGTGGTTGCCCAATATGGGGAAGAAATTCGACACGAAATTGTCCGTTTTTTGGAGGTAATGCATTTAGATTTTTTGATTATCAAAAACCCAAAGGCCTACAAAAAGAGTAACTAGTAGTAATTTCCAAAAAAATATTTCCTACAATTATTCAAAGAAGACTATAATCAAACAATATAGAAAGGAAAGAATAATCAGAAAAAGTTAATGATGTACGATAAAAAATCAGTCAGTCGGTAGAACTGTGTTTTTGATGAAGTTATAGTTTCTGTGATAGTGTCCAAATGGATGTTGCGGTTTAATTTTAACCAGACTATTATACGTACCTAGAGCAAGAAAGCTCCTTATTTTTGTAGACGTAGACAGTCTTATTCGGTGCCTTATAGATGCCGTAATGCCATACTGTTCTCAAAAAGTATTTAAATAGGTATTCAAACGATAATCCAAATAATTTTCAGAACACTACTGTCCGGTGGAATGCGTAACCAAAGTACTCTTGTTTCTTGCTGTAACTATATTCATATTGGTAAGTTTGTCTGCTTGTAGCAAAACTGCGTTTTCAAATTCGTTATTAATTTCAGTATCATTATAATAAGTTTTATCAACTTGTTTTCTTCAGTATGTTCCTCTTGGAAGATTAACTATGAGGTGCGACCCGGCAGCTTGTCCAAAAAAACCAGTAACAGCGGAAGTAAACGAAAACAGCGCAGCGATGTGCTGTCTATGTGATATGTACAAAATGATGATAAAGTAAGTAACGATAATAGGTCTTCTCCACGATCTCAACCAACCGCCGACCAAGGTCACCTTGGTCGCGTCTCCCGTCATCTGATAGCGTTCCACACGGTTGGGGTCGACCACGGACAATGTCGCAATGTATGCGCTCCCAAGGTCGCCGAATGAATTGACAATGATGAATTTTTGTAGTAGTCTTTGTAGAAATAAATACGCTCCTGTCAGTAAATAACAGTAGCTGGGCAGTTAAAACCCAGAAAATATTTCATAACAAGTAACTAAAAACAAAAAACATTATTATTTGGTTTAAGTACCCTTTAGCAATCAAAAGCATAGCATAAGTGTCAAAGCATCAATAATATCACTGTAATAAGGCTAGGCCGATATCGATAATGGAATAAAGGAAAGCGAAAGTGGATTTTAACCAATAAAGTGATATTTTCAGGGCTAGTAAGGTGGCTTCAGACATTATTGATACAGTACTGTGCGTATCTCTTGATGCCTTATACGAAGGAAAGTTACAGGTAAACCACGTTTCTATAGAGTATAAAAGTAAAGATTTTAGACTATAATTTTATACCCCATACACTCTCTCTGCTCGTGTCAGTCTTATGACTTCCTTTTATATTCCTTCAGCTGAGATTGTAACAATTCGTTTATTTTTTAATTTACCGAAGATTAAAAAGTAGTATCTTAGAATGCGATAACATACTATCTTAGATCATTTAAATGACCGGAGCCGCAATGAGCACAAATTTCATTGCGAAAAAGTATTTTAATGTGCGGATGAGAGGCAATGCAACAAAATGCCAGATAGCTCACTCATGCATTTTTGATCACGTAACTACGCATGGACATGACAAATTGTCAGACGGTAGCATAGACTTGACGCACACACGCTAATGACTGGCGGCCTAGTACGGATGCCAGCACATTAAGCTAACCGAAACTATGAAATTTTCTTATTCAACTTTCGAAGCATATGGCTTCAGCGATAAAGTTGTTAATCTATTAATAAAATTTGATAGATTGTAGTAGCTTGACGTGCTGGCGGCTGTACCGTTCGTAGTGAGGAAAGCATGGCAAAGCAATGCTGTCTTCGGTTGATGAAATGATCTCAGCCTAAAGTAGATTAGTGGTGAATTAAACAGCAATTTTATTCCAGTTCTATCGATTTTTGGAAGCTCTGGACAGCAAAGATTTGTGTAACTCCGTGTGTTGCCGAGAAGTAAGTTAATAGATAGAGAAAGTACCTATATATAGATATTAGGAATGTCACTGATTCTTCTTTCATCTTCTCTTTATTTTAATCTTGAGAAAAGAGGACGTACATATCTCTAAAACTTAGCGATAATTCTTTAACATCAATAGGCTAAGGTTGACCGCTATTGTAGATCAATGTTAGAAATTATCTCACCCTCAATGACCGTTTCTTTTGGAATACATCGCCTTAAAGGCATACACACAGTGCACCCGGCGGCATTCCAAGCCGCAAGAGCCAACCCGCTCGGAATTTACCCTTAGGTGTTGCCGCAGGCACTTTGTGCAGTTAGCCTTATGGAACTTTGACGATCTTGTTGGAGCAATGGTAACCACGCCAGACTGCCGAGCTGAGGGTTCCCGGTTTCGATTTTCGACGGACGACATTTGTGTGATGAGCATGATTGTTGGCTGTTGTCTGGGTGTTATAATATGTATTTATAATTGCATATGTCTAAAGTGTATGTATGTATGTAAGTGTATCTGTTGTGTTGACACTCATAACACAAGCTAATCTGTAGCTTACCTTGGAGTTAAGCGACCTTGTGTGGAAAAGGTGTCCCGAATATACTTTTTAAAGTTACCTTTATGGTTGATTTCTTTCAGGATAAACCAAGTAATGTGGGATCGGAGAAGCGAGAAAAAGTTCACTGTAAATGCAGTAAGAGCAGGCCGTGCAAGAAGTTTAGATCCCTGTGAGTCGGCCGCCGCAGTCGGCCATATTGAAATGGTGTCGTATTTTCTTGATATTAAATTGTTGAACGTTTTTAATGTCGAATGTGTTTTGTATTTTCAAGTTTAGCTACTCAAATAAAAATATGTTTTTGCAACTTTCTTCTTTGTTGAATTTTCGTTAATGAGCGAGTAATAAGAGAAGCTTTAAGCATATACAAGTACTTTGGACATAGTAATACAGTGTTTGTGTAAAAGCTAAAAATGTCACGATCTGATGTCAGAAGCCCTGGACTGTCTTGAACAGCAGTGTCTCTAGATTTTAGTTATTTTATAGATTTTTAGTATATTGCTTGGATAGTAGTTACCTTTACTATAAGTGAAAATGAGCTCGTAGCCTTGTACTACTTGTACGGGTCGATCGATCATAAGGATAAGAAACGCTTGACGCGGTCTCTGTGGATGGCATGGTAAATTGGTGGGTTCGGGCTATGATTTGTAAATTTTTGGTAGTAGTTACAGGTAGTCAGAAGCTGTAAAGCCTGACAACCAAAGGTCAGATGGCACTCAATCCATGTTAAACACTGATACTCAACCAAATCCGGTTAGACTGGGAGATGACCCTAAAATATTTTGGAGAATGTCTAAGCAGATGATGATATTAATATGTGCAAATAAAAAATGCATTATTAAAACCGTGGCGTGGAACGTCGAAAGTACTCCGAAACATAAATAGTTAAATAAATCCATCAACCGAATGTTTACTTGCAAAAAAAAATAGCCTATTCACACTTGCATATCGATAAACTTTACGACTTTTCATCGTAAACTGTTATATTCGAATTTATGAGTTTTATTTGTGGGCTATTGCTCGTTACAAAGATTTTCTATAGACTGTTTGGTTCTACCATGAGGGATGTCATGATTGTGGCTGTTATTTACGCTTTTTTATCTTTGATGGTGAGTTTTATTTTTGGTACTTATGGCAGAAGATTTGTTGGAGCACAATAGGTAACTATATCTGGAATACTGTATAAAGGTATCTTTGAATATTGTACTCTGGAACAGCTCAAGACTTCTATAGAACTAATAGGATTAACCATTCATGTATACCAAGCAGTTATTACCACTTTATTACAACATCTTATTATTATCTGTTTAACTAGACTATTATAATAATTGAAAAGTTATTAAAATAAACCTAAAAAGTTAACAGATGCTAAAGATATTGGTAAGGAAGAAGTTGATAAGGTGATAGAAGATGAAATAACGCAGAAGCTGAGCGATGATCTACTTCAGAGCCTTGAGAGAAAGTTCCAGGTGGATCTACAGAAGTAAGTTGGTTGGGTAAGATAGATAATGAATATACGAAGGCGACATATTTGTGAGTGTTGGAGAGTATCTGAGAGCTTAAGGAATCTCATCATCATCATCATGATCATTCATAACTCTTGTCCCACTGCAAGGAATAGACTCCTTAAATTAATTGCGAAGACCTTAAATTAAAAGGTATAAATGACCAGGTCCGTGGACATGGTACTCTTGAAGATAAAGCTGTTACTCAAGAATGGGACACTGCACATCCAGGATAGATTAGGCGAGCTCCAGGATATGCTGGACGTTATCAAGGGACACGGAGAAAAAGAGGTAAACTTTCAATAGTATTAGATAGGAGACGACAACACGCAAACTACAACACATGTTTTCCAGCAAGGCCCTTTACGGGGAACTGTAACTGCGTCCATTAATAATATTAACAACGTCGCCATTACATCATAATAAGGCCTTACGTTTTTTCTATCCCTTTCATAGTCATTTTGACCGCTAGTAGTTGGAGCAATCAAAAATGTCTATAGTTACTGTACAAAATTACCGAGTATTGTAAAAAATGTATTTTGATTCTTCCTTCAGTTGGATACCTGTCTTCAGAAGAAACAAAATGAGACCTCAGCGTTGGCAGAGAAGGCTCTTCATCAGATGGTAGTCTGTGGATATGCTCTGATAGGCCATGATCCAGCTCAAGCAGTCCACAGCGTTTTGGCTCTTAAGAACATGATCCGGATGGGGATTAAGCCGGTAAGGTGTTGATTAGATTTGAAAAGACGATCAAATTTTGAGTTATGTGTAAGCCCTGATATCAGTATGAAGACGAACAATTTCGCCTAGTGTATTTTCAACTCGAAAATAGAGTTAAAGTTTTGATATCTTTCTGTCTAGACTGCCGAAATTGATTTCCTATTTCAAGATATCTTAATTTTAGTAATTTCCTAAATGTAAACTGTATCTTAATCTCTTAATTTCACGATTGTTAAAACATGAAAGACATCCCAACCAAAGAAATCAAAATCGAAGCAAGCACTAATATTCCATTATCAGTTCTAGAACATCAAAATCAATTCTCCCGTTTAGTCTGGAATCCAATTGGCTTATATCCAATTATCTACATATTGTATAATTTAGCAAAATTTTGCATACACGTTCAAGAATTTGGTATTTCCTTTGTATATTTTTTTGTAAAAGCTAGCGTTTGCGTAGCAAGAATTGCCTTTATTGCAAACAAAATATTTCTCCTTCATTCATAAACAACATTGATGGATGATGTTCGTGAACGCCGCAGCTTCCACGCAAATAATTCGAACTGGAATCTGGACAGTATTTCTAAGAATTTAGAAATAACAACAGTGGATCGTCTGCTTGTTCTCTGGCGTCAGGAGCTGATGATAGCTGTGTTAGGTTAGTTTAGTGCTAAAAAATGAAGGGGCCTACCAGGGCGAAAGTTAGCTGGAATAAATTTATGCAAAGATGCTACGTATGAAGATCTAACTGTAACACTCTTGCTCTTCAACAGTGATAGTGACATGGCATGTTCTATGTGATACGGTTTCCTCGACATCGATTATTGCGGGTGCTTCAGAATACTTCATCCTTTCCATCACACTTACAATCAGTACTAAGCTCAAAGCTCTACCGACTCAATTATGAATCATTACAACGACAATCTAAAAATACATTTAAATTTAATCCACCATAAAAAATAACTCCGTATTCTCAGGATCAATAGCCTAGATAAAGTTACCCAACATCAAAGACAATTCCAGGTGCATAACACAGAATTAAATTTTCAGATATACGAGCAAAAAAACGAGGTTTACAGTCTTCTGAAGGTCTGCGGACATGACCACGATACTTTGAAGAAGGTCATCAAATGCGTCATCTCCAAGGTGGGAGGATTAATGGCTTTCAGATGAAGTGTGGGGTTCCGTTGGACCGTGTTACAGTGCTTTAGTATCAATTATGTGTCTTTAATGATTTGCGTTTGGGGTGGACCGTGGCCCAGTTTTAGTGAGGTGCTGTGATTTTTGATGGTCCCATGACGATGACGTCAATGGTGATAATTCTACAAATAGCCATCCATTTATATTTTTTCGTAGACTTTTGCGCACAACAAAAAGTTTGAATTTTCTAAGTCTGTGTACTTTAACCTATCTTGATGCAGTATATTTTTCTCACTTGCAACCTGCCCACCGTCGCAATGTTTAATAACAGTGGGATAAAATCATGCCGAATAGAGTAAGCTACCAAGAATCAACAAAAAATATGATAATATGAAATAATTTTCTATGTATTGCGAAGCATCGCTTGTGGTTGTGGTCTAGGTAGAATCGAATTAAGATGAACATATTAAATTGAGTAACAAAACATCTAGAATATACGCGGTAGCTTCTAAGAAATTATAATAATGGAATGCAAAGTTTTGTTTAAAAGCAATTCAAATCACAAATGTTTTTGGCAATACCGCTGTTGGGATGGCGAAAACGGCCAAAACATACGACAATTTTCGCTTTAATATCGGGAAAATAAAACTTAGTTTTTTTATAGAAGGTGTTCTTACTTTTTAAACAGCTCATAAACACCATCAGGAAACGGATATTACTGTACAAATTAAAGTAACTCTTACTTCACATCGGAACTCCAAAAGATTAGTAATACGTACGGAAAATGATTCATTTCCGCTGTTCAAGCAAATATTTTAACAAAATGCGACGGTAGAATGGTTTACGAGAATATTTCGGCTATGAAGCTTTCAGTGCCTGAATTCTGATATAATTTTATAGTTTTATTTGATACATTTTTATAATAAAAATAAATGTTGGGAAATTTGGAAGCGTGTGAGATGGATTTTCTTAGAAGATGTAGGAGGGCAACGATAGAGTGGCTATTTGCTTTAATGTTAATGAATTACTTGTATGTTTAGATTTCTTGCATATTTTTTTAACATTATTTAATCCACGATAAAAAAAAACCCAATCCTTGTAGCACTATTATATGAAATATGGCCTAATATTGTGCTTGTTAAATATACTTATACATAATAATTTATTCCTTTAATCGATATCTATCTAATGATTTTGAGTTTAAAATGCTACAATATTGGGCGTGGTCATCTAACTAACGGTGACTAGGAACATAGTAGACAATAACGAAATCCTTCTGTTTCAGTCACCAATAATAAAATCATCAATGATGGACGTCACAGGCAAACTGATTGACGGTGTAGTGGGACTAACAAAACTGATGGCACATGGAGCAATGCACGAAGCCTGCCTCATAGAAGTTATCAGAAATATTGAAGACGAAGCCTTCACGCTGGTTGAGGACGTAAGAGTTTGTGTATACACCAACAATACATTCACACAAGAAGTAAAAGACTACATCAAACAAAACAACGCTACAGTTCTTGATATACCTAGAAAAAGTAAAGATGAGAAAACAGAGACTCTAGAAAAACCTGAAAAGATAGCTAAACCAGAAAAAGAGGAAGATGTAAAACATATGAAGGATTTGATTAGGAGAATGCTGTCTGATAACAAAGTTCCGGATATCGATTCATCGTTTAAAACAAAACTGGCTAAGTTACAGCAAGATTTGGCGGTTGTTGATGCTAATGAAATTGTTAAAAAGGATAAGGTTGATAAATAAAGAATTGTTTATGATTGAGTTTTGAGTTCGGTTGTAGTTTATTTATCGACAAGATTCGTCAATATATTGAGCCTAACTGCGGCATGCTTTCTATCTTGTATTAAACAAATTGATTACGTTTGCACTTATTGGGTACTGGTGATAAAAATAATTAGCAAGTTGACGTAGCAATGGGCAGGCAATATTGCTCGCAGAGCAGATGGCCGATGGGATCGAAAAGTGTTAGAGTGGAGACCACGGACCAGCAAGCGCAGCGTAGGACGTCCACCAATAAGATGGATAGCTGGATGCAGATCGCTTCCAAACGGTATATGTGGAGATCTAAAGGCCTATGTTCAGCAGTGGACCTCTGAGATGATGATGATGATAAAAATTATACACAAAGATACACCCCTTACTTTGACTCGACTATAGTTAAGCCTTTATTTCCTCTAACATTTCATCTGTCTGATCTATGAAAGCTTCTTTATTTCTCTTGCCATAAATACTGCTATCCCAAAAGCAAATTTACAGCCGGATAAAATTTTAATCTTCAACCTAAATCTGTTTCGATATACAAACATTAAAAATAGTCTACTTACGAAACGAGGGTTTACGATGCAAATGCTAAGACAACGTTCACTCTATTTATCCTATCTACAATGATGTTGCGTGCATCGTGCAGCGTGTGGGTGATATAAAGTCGGTGTTTTTTGTATTTGGAGTAATTTTGATTTCATTTCAAACGTATCTTTGATTTTAGGTCAAAAGATTTGTGGCGTAAATAGTAAAGCAGCTGGATAAATCATGTTTATCTGATTGTATTTTGTTTCTTTAAGCAGACAAGTCTGGTGGCCGGTTTTTAAATAGAAGACGTAGTATTTAAACGCGTGATCTAGTTACAGTTGTAGGTCGGTGAAAATGGGAGATGATAACTACGCCGAACTGTCGAGATAAGGGGACAGGGTTCGATTCCCACGACGAGCATGCTTGTTGGCTGTGAACTGGGTGTTATGACAATGTATTTATGAATATTTGTGAGTAAAGTGTAAGTAGTTCCTCAGTTGTGTTGGTACCCATAACACAAGCTAATCAATAGCATACCTAGGGGCTTATCGACCGTGTGTGGAAAGGTGTCCCGACATTAATTTCAACTATCTTTTTAAACGCTGATTTAAGTAGTAATTCACTATCGGAGTGTAGGCTTGCGCCAAAAAAAAAAAAATATAAATACAAGCGAATAGAGACAGCGTCTAAATCTGGCTATGGGAACAGTCTTAAATCTCTTTGATTGACAGTTCTAGTCTTGCTATTTATAAATATATAATCTTGTCTCTTCCATTCAACCCAATGGTAAGTATTTATAAAACATCTAACTTTAGATAAATTTCATCACTTCCCTTGGGTAATTTTATATGAAACTAGCGAACTCGATCGACTGCCTCGTTGGTCTAGTAGTCGCGAGGCGCGCCTGCTGTGCACGGGGAGAAACTTTCATAAAGCAGCCTGGAGTCTGGATGTTGGTGATTGATTCACCCGTGCATCGGAGAACACGTAAATGTCGGTCTTGCGCCTGATCTCTCTCCGGTCTATGAGAGTGAGGGAATAGAGAGTGCACCTGTATCTGCGCGAATGCTTGTGCACTATAATATGTCCTGCGCAGCCGGCTAATCTCCATAAAAGGGAGTGGCCGTCGTAGTCGAAAATCGGCCTGGATGCCATCATCAAACATCAGGCCGATTGTCGGCTAGACGGCTACGGCGGCCGTTCTCATTTATGTAGATCAGCCAGCTGCGCAGGATATATTATAGTGCACAAGTATTCGCGCAGATACAGGTGGTGCACTGTTTATTCATTCAATCTCATAGTCCGTTGGGACGGATGGGACGGATGGGACGGATGGGACGGATGGGACGGATGGGACGGATGGGACGGGTGGGACGGATTTTTATATACATAATATGTAGATGGATTCACATGTAATTTATTTATCGTTAAAATCTAGCATATAGCTTGTCATGCTATGATATCATCTTTAATCAAATTTTGTATGACATAATTTTATTATGAGTATAATTTGCCATGATGGTTTTTCAGTAGATAAGGTGAATGCCCTTTGCCTTTTTAATTGTCTGTCTGTCTGTCTGGCTACCTTCCAAGTGTTAATGCGTGATTACTTCGATCGTGTTTGTATGTTTGTGGGTGATGTTCTCAAAAACTGGAGTGGTTGTTTGTTTACCAAATTGCGGTAGTGGGATGTGATGTCAGTGGTGCTGTCAATTACAACTCTTCATAAAAGGGTTATAGTAGTTTGGAATTGTGTTTTTTTTGCGATGCTGTAATATAATATACCCCATATTATAGTGTTTGTATTTTGTATATAGTTAATATATTATATGGTAAAGTTAAGTAGGTATGCTATAAGTATCACTTCCTATCGCACCTTTATTGTTAACTATAATTATGTATGAATTTCAATTAAGTAGTAAGTCGTTATCGGAGTGTAGGCTTGCGCCAAAAAAGTATATAAATAAAAGCAAATAGAGACTGCGCCTAAATCTGGCTATGGGAACTGTCTTAAATCTCTTGAGATAGTCACCTGGAGACTGGTACCTAGCAGTTATTAACTTTATTTTTGCGTTAGTTTGGTCAACAATAACCCAGGGCCCGTCTGTAAATGCAGGATATAGCTCGTATAACATAGGTTAATCAACTTCTCTAAGGGCTTGTTTCACCACCTACGAATAAGTTCCAGTTAGTTTTTTTAGTAGTAAAATTCATACAAATTCTGTTCCATTTTTTAATTAATTCGGTAGATATTGGCTATTCGGGCATTGTGAAGCTGGCCTTAATAATTTTAAAATAGATAATTTAATAATAGTTGTACTCTAGAAGTTTTATAACATATGAGAATGTTTACATCTTCATGTGAAACTCGTAAATGTCATACGTAAGTAGAATTTTAGTATGGCGCTTAGACAACCATACATATAAAAAACAACGCCAACTATTTTTAACTACAAATACATACATACAGAATTAAATGTTTCTCTGTCTTGTCTCTTTAGACTTTTGGAAATAAGAGAAGAGTATTAACATGGTGCTGCTTGGTTTAATTTTTAGTTTTTTTCTACTTGTAATAATAAAATCATATTGGTAAAAATGAGTATCTCCTTTTTTTGAGTCGGTTAAAACACTAAAATCTTCTCCTGAATATAACAAATATTTTTTTTAAACCGCATCGAAATCATTTAAGCCGAACGCGAGAAAACCCGCACAGGTCAAACTGAGGACCTTCTTTTTTGAAATCCGGTAAAAATAACCTACATTTTACTTTACACATGTCCTAACAAACCAATGCGTAAATACATAAATATAGGTTTAATTTCCCTTCGTAAACACGAAGATTTCCACGTTGGCTCGCGATGAGAGAAACTGTTTAGCCAATCATTTCCTGGGAACATTTGGATATTATTTAAAACGTACTTCCGTCTGTAAGATTATGGTTTACCGTTCAGTTGGTACTATTTACTAAACATTATTTTAGTTTACACAGGAATATTTACATTATATAACGTGTATTTTGACCATCTGCCTAGCCTTTGCCCAATCTTTATTGAGGTCGATTTCAAACCCGATGCAACTGAGTACCAGTGTATCTGACCCCCTCAATCCAGTTACCTGGGCAACCCGCTTCCCCTTCATAAAACTGGGTATCAGGCTTTCTGGCTTCTGACTACCTATAACGACTGACAAAGATGTAGTAAGCTGTAGGAGATGGATTGGTACTCAGTGTATGACAATAAACTTTCATTTCAGATCATGTAACCTATCCCTGGTATAGAAGGATTATCCTAACGTTACCTTTAGCCAGCGGTCTCACTCGCGTCCCGTAGGAACTACTTCGCACACCTGAATAAAAAGTATGTAACCTTCCTCGATAAATAGACTAGCTAATACTGAAATAATTGTTTGAATTAGACTAGTAGTTTACTAGATTAACACTTTCACACGAAGAAACTCTTTATCTTTATGATATCAATATAGATTTACCAAAAAAGTCACCGCCAGGGCGTTAGAGATCCTGGGCTGCGGGTTGTTCGCAAGAGTTACCGTGGCCTTCGCACACAGGGGCCTCCCGAAGGAGCATAGTGGGTTTTAGTCAGTAAGAGTCTGACACTCCCTCCAGCTGCACCCTCAGCGGGAAAAGGGTGTTTTAGAGACAATTAAAACCAGTCAACTAAAGGGCCGTAAAAACCCCTTTCCTCCACTGCCAAAACCAATATTCTCACGAACAATTTGCCGCAAAAACTCAATCGTGTGAAACATATATATGTCAGGGACGGTCATGACGCGATCCCGAGCAATAATATCGACAGATCTGCTAATGTATGAGCAATAATACTAAAATAACTCACTAATACGATAGCTAGGTATTGTGCACTATTTGTAACCGTTGCTGGTATTTTTATCGTGGTACTAATATGGTCTGGTCGCTTAAAAGACCTTTTGATGATCCAAACCAACCGCTGATAGAGGTCACCTTGGTTCAGTTGGTGTGAAAATCTACGGTGCAGACGGTGATCGGCCGACCAGATGTGGTGAGTTAAATGACTTTGGAAGACCTTGGGCGGGAATGCATGGCGACAGGCTGCGTCCGTTGTCGGCCCCCTGTCGGCCGACGGAAGACGCGACCAAGGTCGGTTTGATCGTGTTTGTGTCTTGTTTTGACTATGAAGTATAAGTTTACTTCTCACCAAACTTAATGGTGGCTCTTAACTAGCATCCAAGCACAGATGCGCGCCTGTGACCATGCGCACCTTCCGCGACCCACTGATCCCTGAAAATATTTTTTTTGCGTAGGGACCAGCGCCGCTGCGAGCTACCAAGAAGTTTCCTATGGACTATACCAATACAAATAGGAAAGAACTAAGCAGATAATGATGATGAATGGTTTGGTGATTTTTAATTCAAATAAGTTATCAAGACAAGGTTGTTTAAGTAAAATATTACTCTACAAACGATTAGTTTCAAATGCGATACGCACACAACACTGATATCAGGTGTAAATTATATCAACCACGCTATTTGATGACGCAAAACGCGACTTGCAGCATTCCACCCACTCGTAAGCTTTTTGCCAATCCTCCATAACCTGTCATTAACCTTTACTATCATGAAGATAATTTTACTGTCTAATAGCGTCTTGCCACACAAACGGGTTAAAAAAACAAAAGCCGATTATCTATCTATGTATAAAAAATGAATCCCTATTCCCTTGGTCACGTCTACACGTGTGAACAGCTGGACCAAATTTAAATTCGTTTATACAAACTAGGCTGATTAATCAGCACTTTTCAAACACAAGACAAAACAAAAGACAGCCCCCAAAACGCCCACCCTTCACCACTTCCTATGTGTTCTCGCTGGGAAGAAGAAGTGGCGCAACAAACTCCCCAGCAACAACGAATATAAAAAAAAAAATCAGTATCAGAGAAAGGACATAGGCTACTTTTTATCTGGTTGCGGGTGAAGCCGCGGGGAACATCTAGTTTCTAATAAATATTTAGTTCTGCGTTAGAACTTCTAAAGATTCCTTGTTATTTGTACACACATAACTCACTTCAATGAAGCATAATATTGCTACAAAATTGCTAACTATACATTTACAAGTAACTGACGACAATGAGACTTGGCAGTGGTGTTGGTAATAAACTGGGAGCGTAACAAATATTGTGGTAGTACCATCGTAAATTGGGATGGTGAGGGAACAGGCTGAGCTCTGTTATGAGCTTTTTGAGTAATAGCAGAGTCTATTTAGGTAAATCTAGCGTACTTGTAGCCTACCACTGAAATATTTAATAACTCGTATCAGAGCAAAGCAGCTATCGTCTTACCAGTACTACATGGATTTTTATCAATTTTGCAATAATTTATAGCACTACTGAATACTTTTGATGGTTCTGCGTGACAGACTTTAATATCTTAAAGTCGTAAAGCGAAACTGATGGTAAAGGCATAGTTGGTGATAATATCCTAAATAGGCATTAACTTATAAGATCACAAGAAATAATGATAGAGGATTGAGAACCGATGAGGTTCAGGATGATCGCAATGTTTTTCATCGGAATGAAGACCTCTTTAATAGAGGCCAAAATAGCCACTAACCTGCATCAGTGAAGAACGCAGAATGCCTGTTAGGGCTGGACGGGACAGAGGCTGACGCTGACGTCAAAAAGGCTCTCTTGACCTTGGTCCACTTGGAGGCTCTGGGGGGGCGGTGCTGAGGAGGCCTGGCTCCGAGTTCCAGGGATCGCTGCTTGCGAAGAACGGGGTGAGAGGGCTCAGATTCTGGAAGAGAGAAGACTTATCAAGTTCTCAGTCTTAGAGTAACGACTTACGGCTTACAGCCTCTTGGTAAGCTGATGTTTGGTCCAAAAATTGTTTAACCATTGAGCCTCAAACTGATCAGAACTCTATCATTCTAAAGGGTATCGAAGCGGGAGTCACAGGTTTGGATGATGCCAGTGGCATGAACAAGGGAACGACGGTAGGTCTAAACAGGTCTGAACACGGGTCCAGAAAATTTGGGAATTATTACCAAGTCAGGGGATTTCTGAAACGTTCTTCAGCAGTTGTGGTAAATGATTTATGGGGCTCTGGCGATAACTGTGATTTGAGTAAATCATAACTGTTATGATTCCTGCACGTGCTATAAACACATACAAAGTTGTGATACTTTGTATGAAAGCTAAGATTAGGCTTTATTTACATCACGAACTATAACAACGATATACACATGCATAGCCTACCTAGGACGTAACAAACTTAGTCCAGTGTGGAAGTTATGTAGATATACTATATCTAGATATTCTCACGGTTTTAGTCATTCTTCCTACAACAATTTTATAATAAGAGACTAAGGGCCAGTTTCGCCGTTTGCTGATAAGTTCCAGATAGTTTATTACAATTACAATTTCATACAAATTCTGTTTCATTTTTTAATTTATCTAGTAGATAGTGGTTATCCGTAACCGGTGAAACTGGCCCTAAAACTTGGTTTTATTACTAAAATAGTTACAGCAAACGATAGCTTTCTTATAATTTGGGTAAATATCTGTTTCGTTCATTTGTAGAAAGCATTGTATTAAACAAAACATTTCTAAATTATAATACATACTATTATAATTTAGAAATGTTTTGTTTAATGGAACGCGAATGTCAAATAGGAGTCGTTCTGTGGAAATGTATACGTTTTGTTTTTCAAGCGAAGTTCAATTGGAACGTGTCCATGTATTAAAGTGGCGTGTTAATGTAAGTGTTGTAGATAAGGTATCTAATACACAGGACTGGAGCTATAGGGCTAGGCTTCGCTTATTAAGACTTCAACGTGGCTAAGAAAGGGAACCGTATGTGGTGATTTTTGTCCCCGAATGACTTACGTAGATCTTTGGATGTGGCCATGAGTCGATGGTAGTTGACATCGATTGATAGTTTCAACCAACTCATTTTACTGTCGTTCAATGGCATCGTTTGACGATCGATCAATGATTATAATAACACCCTTCAACAGGTTACATATACTCAGAGCTAATCATGACAATAATTACATCAAGGGATATTGTTTCACTTGATAACTGGGCTTTGAATATCAAACAGACAATCACTGCATGTAAGACTCATCAAACGTAGCTGATACAGGCCTGGCTGAATGCAAATCCAAAGATGTTTGAATAGAAGAAAGGCTAAGCCAAAGTAGAAGGAGTTGAAGAGATTTTCCGAAAAAACTACCATGGACACAAAGTACTCCAGAAGAAACTAGTCTACTAGCTAGTCAGTAAAATACCTATTGCATTCCTATGCACTTATAGTTGAAGGGGACATTAACCAAGAAGTAAGAGTAAACTAAACTCACCAAGTTCCTCAGACGAAGGAATGGTCAGGGTGAGCGCTGGTGGCGCATCACTGTCCCCCCCATCGCTGAGCGACCTTCGTCTCTTGGGCACCACGTCGGGGGAACTCTTCGAGCCTCTGTTGGAGGTCTTCTTCTTGACAGACTCCTTGCGAGGTTGGATTATGCCCCTCATTTTGTCCCACGTGCTTTTGTGGAGTTTGTTCGGAGACGGTGAGGTGGAGCTGTCATCCTTTGGGATATATGGGAAAATTATTGTATTTAAAGCAGTACTTTGAGTTAATTTCTTTATTGGGAAGAATGGCTTCTTGATAAAATGCTTGCCATTCTTGCAATGCGACAAACTGTATTTGTTTTTTTTTTTAATGTTATAATTATTTTGTAGGTATTGCAATTTTACCATTTAATGTTTTATAGTGACCATACTTAATTAAGTTTTCTTAAAATTATTCCTTAATGCACTTATACTACATGTACTATACATATAACAGTAGGTGCAAACACTATTCAAAATTAAACTTCATTATAAAACAAATCGATACTTTTTTCGATTCAATCGATAGTTTGACCTTTTGATCGATTTATCAAACGTGCGTTGATGCATTTTATTCTTCTAAATATCTATCTATAGCACAATAATCATCATAAATAATTCCGCCAGTAGTTTAGCAGACGCTTTCGCGCGTGAATGGGTCTATTTTCAATAACTATTTCGGAGAATGTCATAGTAAATGTAAGCCAGAAGGTTAAGTGTGAATGAAACTATAAAATATTAGTCACGCTCGCTATCACTATAGCTGATCTTGTAAACATCCAATGGGAAGGTATAAGAATACATCGTTGTTTATTATAATATTGGAAGATATTTCCACAAATTCGACCGTTTATGTATGCACATATTTGATGAGAATATAATGTTTGTTTTTAGAACAAAAAATAGTGATACATATCATTCATATTATTGAATCACATTCTCTGCCAAATTGAGATTAAAAAAAAAAAATCATAGGGTTCATAAAGTTTGTGGAGAGAAAATCTTTGGTTATTGGTTTTTGCTATAGTCTTAATACGTTTATTGGACCGAGAAGTAAAAATGAATACGTAACGGGTTCTGAAAACTAAATTCCATTTATTTTCAATTTACATTTTATTAACTAATTGACCTACTGCATTAATTTGCACAGTGACATAAAAACATTGTTGATTCTGACCTGCGTAGGAGCTTGCAGGAATGTGTTGTCGCCATCCTCCCGCACACTCTTGCGCATACCTGGAACACATTGACTGATTATTGATTATTGCGAATATTTTCTAGGAAATTTAGGAAATTCAATCTAGATAAAATGTAGGTAACATATTATTTTCGGGGAAAGAAATTCCTTAGAAAATACGTTCCAGGGAAATGAGAAATTCTACGTAAATACGTAGTGTCATTTATTAGTTTACTTGTAAAATGTACTAAATGTAGTTTTAAAGATTTTTTTATTAATTGTTGATGTTCTGTCTGTAATAATTATGCGTGATTTTCAGTGAGTGTGTCAGTTTGTAACTCAGATTTATCAGTATTATCAGCTTCATTTTATTAGCTGTAGCTAACACCCGATTGCCAAGAAGGGTAATACTTTACGCATGTTTCTTATATTGTGTATTGATGCATGTAATTTTTTTGATACGAGTTTTGTTTTTTTTACGAGTATATAGCTTATTTCTTCAGAGAGGACATATTTATGATGGATTACCTATTACCGTTCAATCAACCGTGGGAGAGGAGGAATGTGCCCAGCAGTGGGACGATAAAAAAGGCTGTGATGATGATGACCTATTACTATCAATAACATATTTAGTATTTAAGTGTTAGTTTTATTTCATAAATAATAAACACTGGGATAATAAACTGGAACCCAAAATCCTTCATTCAAATTGGGCTGAAACAATCAGCACTTTCAAACGTCAAAACACAATTCAGCCCCCAAATCGCCCATCCTTCACTTTACTGGGAAGAAATGGCGCAACAAACTCCCCAGTAATAATATACAAAGGCTATGCTTTAACCCACATTCTCTAAAAACCCAAAGAAAGCTAAAACAAAAATCATATGCAAGATAAAATCTTTAAAAGCATATTTCTCATCGCTTCGCGTTAACCAATAGTTTACGTTAGCGGTTAGCCCAATCAAAGAGAACTCGATAGCAACTCGGCCGAGTCGGCAGCGAGTATGGAGTGACTCACGCTGACAGAATAGGGTCACCCGTGAACAGAATACGTGCGGATTATATCTTTGGTTATGTTTATATATATATGTAGATATGGTGGACTTTGCTGTAGCGTATTATGAAAATGGGATTATCAATTTAGAATAAAAAATTAACCCCGGTATTTACTCGCGTCTTATGGGTACTAATTCATACACTTAGATACAAAATGATGTGTTTACCTGAATAAATGAGCTATCTAAATCTGTTTTTTTTTTTTAATAAGACCAATTATTGTTTCTGAGATGGCCTATGCAAAGAAATCAAAATCAACTCTTCAGCTTTGTATATATAATTTTATAAATGTAAGTTATCAATTTATAAGTAAAATTCTTAACAAAAAGTTTTAGTTGCGTGTAGGTGCATGTGTTTTCATTATTAATTTAACCATAATTATCCTTTTAATCGTGAATTTCCATAAAATTGCATGTCTGCTACAAAATCATATTTATTTTAATAATAATGTAACAAAATCGTCAAGCACGAGCGTGAGTCGCGCTTCACCAATTTGCATTTTGAGATAAAACATATGGGATTTGTCAGAGAAGACAATTTCGCGAAAAATATTTGCAACATTTTAAAACGTTGGTGTTGAAGATAAGGAAAAATATTTAATATAAATATTTTTTATTTTTCTTTCCATTAATATTGTAAATAGTGTTTGTAAATAAGTTGTAAATATAATAAATTTGACATTGACTGACAAAAAAAAAAAAATATAAATATTTAACAAGTCATATAACGCGAGTTCTCATTTCTAGAGGAAACTGCTTCTAATATTCGGATAAAAAGGTACCACCGATCTCTATGAAAAACTGCATCTCAGTTGATTCAGCCGTTTATATATGCAATCGCAATAAACAAAATCATTTTCACATTTTAAATCTTAACACGGTGTCGTTATGACGTAGAAAGAAACGTTGCTATAACAAATAAAATTTTTACTTAAAATTTATAAATAAAAAATACCCTATAGTCCGTTTCATAAAAATGAAATTTGAACGATAATTAGTACATATCCGAAAGAATTTCTTTGACTGCCAAAGAAATTCCGTTACGGGTACTCAGCAACATCCGTTTAAGACTGGAAGCCGACCCCAACATAGCTTGGGAAAAGGCTAGGCAGATGATGAGATGGATAAATTTAATAGCATGAAATCAGATAACATTAAACTGAAATTAAAAACATCTGATACGCTGAAAGTTTCTCACGTATTATAAATAAACATTATCCAGAAATATCAAAAATATTACATAAATACGGGCCGGTTCAAGTATTTCGTGGTTTGTTTAACTTGCGCTCGCAAAACACTTCATTTTTATGCGCAAGAGTGCGAGTTGTAAATCACAAGTTTATTTGCGAAGTTGACTTTTTTAAGTGCTCGTAATAACAATGAACAAAGAGGGAAATATTTTGAGAGTAGGTATTTTTCTTTATTATACACGATGGTCGAATTTTATAAAAAATTAAAGCATTTCTTCATAAAGGAAAATTATATACACGTTAATAAATGAATAGTATATTAGAGCAAGAGTCTTGATAGAACTAAGCACAGTCGCCAGCACATCAAGCTACTACAATCTTAAAAATTTCCTTAATAGATTTTCAACTTTATCGCTGAAGAATAAGGTTCAAAGGATTGAGAAAATTTTACAGTTTCGGGTAGCCTGATGTGCTGGTGTCTCTGTACCATACCGAACTAGCTCTATAAAATAGATATAATTATGTTTTATTTTGATTTATCTTAAAAGACATAATTTAACTTGTATCTCGTATAATTAATAGCTACATTTTATAAAGATGACTTTATAAAGTCCGAACATACTTTCTAAGAATTAAAATTTTATTGACGACTACACAAAAGCATATCAGAGCAACATTACAAATTACCAGAGTCAGCCCTCAACTCTTCACAAGAGGAATTAGGAGTGAGAGACAAGGCGCTGCCAGGCGTCAGACTGGCGGAGTCCCTGGGCTCAGGGTTGGCTAGAGTGGCTGATGATGGAGAGGATCCTGCGAGAGCCACGGCGCCTACCATGGCACCGGCGGCCACGGCGCTGGCGGCACTGCCCATTACTGACTGAGGCCATTGTGCTTTCTCCCATCTGTGGAGGGTGGAATGTCATTAGAATATAAGTAAAGGACACTTTTTTTTTAAGAATAAAGTCATTTTATTTTTAACACTGTAGTTGGATAAATATTAAAAAGGAGCTCGTGGCTAAGCAACAGCCAAAACCTTGGCGTTGTCAGTCCGTGGATGGGTGACCATCTTTTCATGACGAGTTTCTCCTTGTTTCGGAAGAGACGTTAAATTGGTGGGTCCCGGCTGTCATTTGTACATCTTTGGCAGTCGTTACATCTATTAAGAACCCAGAAAGTCTGACAACCAGTCTTACCATAGGACTATCGGGTTGCCTTGGTAACTGGGTTGAGGAGATTAGATAGGCAGTCGTTTCATGTAAAATTCTGGTACTCAGCTGCATCCGGTTAAGACTGGAAGCAGACCCCAACATGTCTTGGGAAAAGGGTAAACATTGATAGACTAGGTGTCCAAAATGTGTGTATCAATAATTCGAAAAACCAAAACTTCTGTTGTTAAAAATCTTTAAGTAATGAAACATTAGTTTCAGCCTGTGTTCCGAGGGAATCTTTACACGCATCGGGAAAAAAATATTCCTTTAAAAAAGCGCAGTGCACTTTCATTCATACCTTACTATAATATACCTACTACTCTTATCGTTGAAAGTTTCTCTGGACTACTACAAATATTTTAAAACCAAACCAGCGAAACCAGTCCAGCCATTCTCGACTTTTAGTGAGACTAACGAACAACAATCAATTTTTCAGTGCACGACTTACAAAGAAAATCGCCTTTTTCATCTCCTGCCAAATCACTTTAGCATCTTCTAATATCATTGTTACGTCTGAAACATTCATTCTAAGCACATCACTAGTTACAAAAGTCGTAAATCTGTTAGCACATCACTTCTGTCTATTAAATTATTATTATTGCTGAAGTGCAATTTTAATGCGAATATATGTGGGTAGGTGCACTTCGTAGACTTTTATTGATCTCTATGGATGACATAATTTAATTTATGATGATTATTATCGACGCATCGTTGGCTACATAAAATTTTCTGTACACAATTATGAATGTAATTTGTATTTCCAAATTTACATTAATTATTTTTATTAAGCTTTTAATTTATATATATTATTACATTAGTTTTAAGTATTTTATATAAGTGTGTATATATTTAATTAAAACTTTTGCAAATACAATCGATTTTAATTGAAACAGTATATATAACCAATTAATAACCTTCATTAATTTACATAAAGATAAAACACTAATAATTTAAGAAACTATCTGTGTGAGAGGAGGCCTGTGCCCAGCAGTGGGATGATAAAAAGGCTGATGACGACGGCGACGATATAAGAAACACTACCTAATATTTCCTGTCACAAACAGATCACATTCAGGTTCGAAGAATGTATTGGTCAAAATACAGATTTTAATTACCTATATACATATAATACATTTTAATTGCTACTTATTGGTAATTTTTGTCCTCTAAACCGGTTGAATAGATTTACCTGCCCCTTTACTGCCGTGCTAGGGGTCTGATTACAGAGATTACAGGGATAGGGATACAGATTCTAATTTGAATTGCAAAAATAGATTTTCTAAAAGGTACATACATCTATGCTTTACCCAAATATAACATGAATTATCTTCGACAAGCACACGAAGCAGGCAACGCCGCGGGCAGCAGCTAGCAACAAATATTTGTATAGCCTAGATAACAGCTCCCAGTTTGTTTATATGAACGAGATTCACGAGGGTACAGCAAATGTCGACACAGGATGCATTTTCCCGTTGCGTTTAGGGATATGTTGAAAATCTTAGTAATACATATACATACATATGTTGTGATATTATAAATACAGTTTTAGAAATAACTAGCTGTTGCCCGCGACGTCGTCCGCGTGGGCATTAGGATTAAACATTCACCCCCCTGTCTCCCGTAGTGATAGTGTGATAATATGTAGCCTATATGTTGACCTGACCTCTTAGTTATATTCATGCCGAATTTGAAGCAAATCCATGCAGTAGTTTTTGAGATTATTCCGGACATACAGACAAATAGACAAAAATTCTAAAATCTATATTTTGGCTTCGATATCGATTTAAGATCACGCCCCAATTATTCTTTTGAATAAATATTCAATGTACATTTTTGACTTCTCTACGATTTTATTATATAGTATATATTATATAGATTATCGATTTGTCACACTTAATTAAGTCCTCGTTGGTCTAGAGCTGGGGGTCTCGGGTTCGATTCCCGGGTCAGTCCGAAATCGCTTTGTGGGTTTAAAGAGATTTTTATAAAGCAGTCTATAGCTTGGAAGTTGGTGATTGATACAACCATGTATCGGAGAGCACTGAAAGTCAGTCCTGCCACTGGCCCCTCTCCGGTTGTAAGAGAATAGAGAGTGCACCTGTGTTTGCGCAAATGTTAGTGCACTTAGCTGATCTCCTTAGACGAATGGCCATTAAGAACATATTTTTCAGTTTTAGTAATTACGGTGATATGATATGATTTTGGTGGAATCTCACCATAAGTATTCGCTATTAAGCAACTCAAATATATTTCCCTTCATAAATATCTCTGTCGTATATCATTATCCATCATTTCTCGCATCAGATAAATCTTCATCATTAATCACTTTCACTCATTCTCGCAAAAAATCGCAATTCATATATCATTCACAGATTATAATTCTCTTTGGCCAATGATATTTTTATCACGAACATAGCCATGCATACGAGTGTAAAGATAATGCAATGAATGCTTATTCCGAATCAATGTATTATAGTGCCTATGTATTATACGGGCGACCGATATTGTGGAATGTCGTATCGGCAAAACGTGAATTTTACTAATAATTGTATCAGCCTATGATTTTATAACAGCTGTTCATCGGCCAATCGTGATTTCGATGTACAGTTGGAGTGAAAATCGGTGAACAGTTTGGACACACCTTGGGACAGACTGTTACAATTTCAATATTATTAATATAAATGCATATGTTATGATATACATTTTAGTTAACAGGTGGCCTATACATCTCAAATTTTAAATATATTAAATATTGTAATTGGCTTTGGCTTTGGAAATTCTATTCAAATAAATCTTAAACTGTTGTATTAATTGTGGTATTTAAAATAACTTGTAGTGTCTATCTTGTCTATCTATCCCTCATGTTACCAAGATGATTTTTTTTATTTTGAAATTTGATAAAATGATTATTAGCACATTAAATTATTTAATAACACTTAGATTCCTCCCAAGGTTTCATATACGTCCAGAGGAAACGAGTTCCCGCACATGGATAAAAAGTAGCCTATATGTTATTCTGATAAATAAGCTATACCAATGCCGAGTTTCATAAAAATCCATCCAGAAGTTATAGCTTGAAAGAGTAACAAACATACCCACACACACACCCATATAAACTTTCACATTAATTATACTAAGTAGGATTTACCTAAATGCAGCTTTTACTCTCGTCCATTTTGAAACCTTAGATTTCTCAACTTCTTTCATGAAAATTCCCTCAGATCTCCTTCGTAAAGGAGTGCCAGGTGCCACATCACTCTCATCCCCTCCTGCAGACCTCGACCTTTGCTTTCTCAAGAGGGAACCTCCGAACCTCGCATGACCTTTCCACTTTGAACCTGACCTCTTCATACTTCTGTTACCCATCATCACAGAATCAAAGAGTATTTGTCCATATTCGCACTCAAACTCGGCATCCAAGGCCTCGTTTATCTGTTCCAATTCTTTGGTCTCTGATTTCAACCTCTCATTTTCACTGTCTATTTTTTTATGAGCACTATGGAGCCTCTTCAAGTGATTAACGTCTTTTAGCCTTTTCAAAAGACGCGTGTTATATTCTTTTAGGGTCACAAACTGGTCTAACAGTTCCAGTAGTTTTTCTAACTGATCCAGTGCTTCGACCGTATCCTTCGTTCTTTGCGCTACTTCTTTGCCCCTCTTGGAAATGGCATCATTCTGGTCTTTTAGCCTTTGCAGCATGCTCTCACATATTGCTTCTGGATCTGTTATTTCTCCATCGTTAAGAGACCAGTATTCTTCAGGAGGGGATGGCCCTGCTGTGCATGGGGATGAACCTTCAGCATCTGAAGGGGTTTGAGGAGATTTGACTGACAGGGAAGCAGGGGGTTCCCCTCTACGCCTCTTGTGTAAGGAGGTGCCGCTCGGAGGCAATTCGGCCAAATCTTTTGGCTCTTTTCGTTCAACTTTGCTATTCTTCTCATCTTCTGTGTGACCTACGTCTGTGACGTCACTGTTCTCTTTCAATGACGTCATAGTGCAGCCGCAGAGTGTCGGTTTGTGTCTGGACTATTTATAAATGAAAATAAAAACACGTGCATCGTCCGGTGGCGCGGCACGACATCTTATAACGGAATGCATTTTGATACAATCGTGATTTCTATTGGTGCTCTCTTTTCTACGTCCACTGTTATTTGGGCACGAACAGGGTTATCACTTTACACTGTATATACGTTCATATCACCACATACTTTCACTAACACACTTCAGTAAACTATTATAAAGCTTTTAACATATTTTTAATTATTTAAATATACACATAAACAAAATTAAAAACTATTGCTATTTTTATATGTATTGGGTAAAATTTTATATCAACTATGTATTGAAATCATTAAAAACGGAAAATATTTAATTGATGGTTAGCGCCGCCCAACGCGTATGCGCACGTACGGCGGGCGGGCGGCCGCGCACTGCCGAGCTTAGTCGACCGCCGACGGAAACGCCCGAAAGTTTCCGAAGTCGTATTTTTAACTTGAACATTCCTTACATTGTAGACGTGGGAAAATGATCTTTGTTGCAACGGATTAAGGTTTAATTGTTATGTAAAATGTAATTTTGTTTTAATAATACATTCTTAATGCTAACACGTTGCTTCCGAGCCGTGAGCCCATTAACCCATTTATGAAAAAGGGACTAAAAATTTCGTTTTCTTGTCTTGTATGCGATTTAGCGGCTGATTTTTAAATGGCTGACGTTTTAAGAACACGGCTTGTATGAAAATGTAAACGCTGTGAGAGTTAATGAGAGCATACATCGAGTAATTCTTTTCTCGGTAAAGCAAAATATTTTTCTCACAAATACCTGTAGTTTGTAGCTTCTAGTGTAACAGGATACAGGTTTCGAATTATCAATTACGATAAAATGTTTTGAACAAACTCAAAACCATTTTCTTCAAACTTGGCTGCAAAACAGCACTTTTTGAACGTCAAAAATTACACAAGACAGGCCCCAAAACGCCCACCCTTCACCAATTCCTATGTGTTTTTGCTGGGAAGAAGAAGTGGCGCAACAAACTGCCCAGCAACACATTGATCGATTCACATGATTTTAAAGGAAGTAAATAAAAACCTCCTATCATCAGTAAATAATAACCATCATCCTATATTTTTAATAATTTATTTATAAAAAAATCGAAAGTCCCTTTAAAATTTCCTTTTGATCTCACCATGCAGGTTTGACATCCAAGTAAAAAGTTTCACAAAGGAAAACTGGCATAAAAATAATAATTCAGCAATCTGTGACAGCTTTTCATAAACAGAAGAATGGTGTTCAGTTGAAACAAAGAAATTTCCTGTAATGTCCCGCACTTATTAAATTTTGTGATAAAATATTTTAATTTTTGGACGTTATTCATTTTTTGGAAAAATTTATATTTTAACCTACAACTGACAAGAATGTGCTGGCGGCGAGCGACCCAAGCGTGGTTAGTAACTTCAGTTTTTTCTGTGAATTATTGAACTTACAAGTGACGTCATATAAGTGGGAATTGCACCTACAATTTTAACTATTTTAGCTAAGTATAGTTCTAATTGTATTGTATTGTGATTGTAATATCGGAGTACGAGGTAGCATGGCTCCTATAGCAAACTCAATAAAAATGTGATTGAAGATCCTGATGCCTGTGACAAAATGACGTCTCTCTGACACTTGCAAATTCTTAAATGTAGCAAAAGATATTTGTGTAGGCCTGCTAGCAGTATATTGACCAGTGTTGAAATCATGCAAATCAATCAATTTTATGGGCACCAAAACCCTAACTTCTTAACTTCTTTTTTACAGAATCGTCGAAGAGTCCTCTGTGTGTTTCATGTCTTCTTAATTGTTATATCTTTTAAGGAATATTGTATACTAGCTGTCCCCAGCGGTTTCACCCGCATCTTTGGTTACTGCTCCGCTCCCGTGTGTCTTAGCGTGATGGTATATAGCCTATAGTCTTTCTCGATAAATGGGCTATCTAACACTGAAGAAATTTTTCAAATCGAACCAGTAGTTCCTGAGATTAGCGCGTTCAAACAAACAAACAAACTCTTCAGCTTTATAATATTAGTATAGATACCCATATTTGCAAAATAAAATTATATTCTATTCTTTGTGCTGTCATTACCTTTCAGTGTTTCTTATCAGAAGAGTTTTGAAGAGACGAGAAGTGTCACTTATTCATTGAAAAAAAAATTGTGCTTGGAAGTCTTAACACCGATGTAATGGACTAATTGTTGTAATTCCAGGTGACCGGTAGAGGGGAGCCGCGGTGCGATGGAGCCCGACGATGAGAAGAAAAAAAAGCTGAACGATGACGTTGTGGTTTTTATGCGCAAGCGCAGCGAGACCGAAGCGCCGCGATACACCGCCCGACTGAAAACCTACGTCGACTTCCAGCAAAAGTGAGTATCCATGCCATAACATTTATAAAAAGGCTAATTATCATGGACACACTTATACCCGAAAATGAAGCGCCGAGCGTAACGAAGTTCATAAAATTTCATAATTGTAATCATGAAATCTAATAAAACATCACACTTGCCCGCGTCCAATCGTCAGATTTGAATAAATATACGACCAATTAGGACGATGCTATTAAATTTGGCGTCACTGATGCAGTCGACTCGACATTATAGTGCTTGCATTTATCAGTTGCGCATATGTCCTAAGCAAGGCCTTCTTGAGTTCCATTCAGGTGTATTCAGCTCAAGTAAATGTGTGTCCACCTTTACTTTGCCTTTTCTTCGGTCAGCTCAAGGCCTACCAAAATCAACTAGCAAAGTGTAACAGCCGCTTAACATTGCTATTACAATTGTTTAAGGCGTCGGCGGGCAGCGGCCGCGCGTCGCCACTCCGAACATGGCCATCACCACGAGAAGAAACCCACCTCCGTAACCAAGAAGAAAACTGATGGCGACCAGAAGGATAAGGCTCCGGAGAACCAGTGAGTTTCTTATATTTTAGCACAAGCGCTAGAGGCGTAGCTATACCAACTGGGACCCGAACGAAATTCTTCGGATCAGTAAAAATCGACATTTTAATCAATTGAAATGGTTTTATGTTCTTGGGTTGTTCTCTTGTTCCGGGGTCCTCTTGAGTTGGGGGCCTGTGGCATTATGCCAGCCCTTCGAACCTATAGAAACGCCACTAACAAGGGCTGTTGCTCTCGGGACACTTACCACAGCCAGCTAAAAAGTATACTACGTGTCTGAAAAATTTTAGTTCATTTCGTTCAGCCTTTAAAAGCGTGATTAAGAGACAAACATAGGTACAAAAAAACTTTCTCATCTATGTATTGACACAAGAACATTTAGAATGATTTGGCTGAAAATTTGTGGCAGAAAGTATCTTAGAACCAGGAGACGAAAATAGGATACCTACTTTTTATTATCATCATTATTTACTTTTTATTAAGATTATGAATTGAAATAAAAAATATAATAAATTTTATATGATATTTGCAATCACAACAATATTTAATTATCTATATACAGACTGCCCACGATTGCTTGTTGCAGAGAACACGCCGGGGAAGATGAAGATCGCATGAGCAGGAGGTAACTAACACTTTTTCGTTTAACCAATTTTTTTACTTACATCTATTTTAACTAAGATCTGAATATTTCCTGATAGTTCTGTCCCAGAATGGGGCTTGGTTGCACTCCTCAGTCCCCCAGAAAGTGCTTCACACCAGATTCTGTTTGTCAATCTTACATCTGAAGAGGCCTGTCCAGCTTTGTCGACCACGAAAATAGATCCTCCCCCGCCTCCCTTGATCCTCCCGCCTTTCTATTATGATCAGCTTCCCCGGGCTTATATATAAGTATATATGCAAATTTTATGAACGTTGTCCGGTTTTTTGAGCATATCGCGTGTGACTGCCAGATGCGGCGGAGGACTTGTGTTATATTATGTAGTGATGATGAGTGTTGCATGTTCCAAAGCCGCCGAGGCGGCAAGTATGTGCACCGAGCTCGCTCGTACTCCCGGTCGGCAACCGGCGATCCCGACGACCCGTCCGACCGGTGCGGCCGCCGTAGGAGGAAGAAGAAGTGCCGCCGCCGTCGCCGTTCTTGTGTAAGTTCCTAATTTATTTTTGCTATGGATGGTGCAAGTTTCCGATTTTTGCTTTGCCATTCTGCCTTGAAAGAATCTTGTCCTAAAATCGAATCATATAATAGGAGATAAGACTGGAAAAAGAGGAAGGGGTTAGACTGGAAACCGACCCCCACATAGTTAAGAAAAAAGCTAGGCAGACTATGATAATTGATATTAGTGGATTGTGGATTAGCATGGAGCTTTGTTTTGAGTTAACAGCAATGTCTTGTAAATTGACAAAAAGTTGTGCGTGTACCGGATGTGTCCTTATTTTCAATGTAAAGACAACTAGGTTCCTTACTACGTTAGCGTGAGCCTTGTTGGAATCCTAGCATTTGCTGTTCTCTGAATTACGCGTCTACACTAAAAACTATTTTTCAAAGATTCGATTCTGTCTCTGGTTGCAAAGCAGGATGGCCTAGTTAGTTGTGTTTCCCTCATCCGTGGAGGTGTTTATGATGAGTTTGTTCGTAGCGTCGCCGCAAGAGACGCCGCCGTAGCGGCTGTCGGCGCAGGCGACGCCGCAGCTGTAGGCGCAGGCGGCGTCGCAGCCGCAGCCGACGACGGCGCCGCCGTTCGTGCCGACGCAGGCGGCGCCGGTGCGGGCGTCGCCGCAGCCGTCGCAGACGCCGCCGCTGCTGAACCCCCAACTGTGCCCGTCAGGCTTGTGCCAGTTAAATTCAGCGTGCTGTTTGTGTACACAATAATATATCTTATTTATTAACGAAATTAATTGTGGTTTTATTTTGCGATCGTTGATCACGTTGCGCTATCTGTCGTCCTCTCGTTATTGTCCTTTTAAATATTTGTATTAGTATCTATTACCGTCTCTCAATTTGAAGTACCAGGTTGGTTAACTTATCTCATTGGGGTTAAATAATACAAACTAATCCAATTTTCAACTCTATTTCAAATAGAAAACAACATTAGAGGAGCCGGCTTAGATAATAACGCCACGCGGCCATAATACGCCGGCCGTGATATATAATTATTATTACAAAAATAAAAAGATCAATAATAGTGTTTAACAATTACACACTGTTTATAACAGTGTTTGGCATTGTACGAAACACTTAACGCTCATTGATTTAGTATTTCATTACAATTTAATAGATGACAATGCGAAAGAATGAACTCTAGTATTTGCATATAACAGAGACCAAACGCGTACAGGCTATAATCCTGTAAGCTACCGAGCATTAAGAAGAACTACAATAAGCAACTAGTAACAAGTTTGATTAAAGAGCTATTTTAAACAGTTTGCAAATGTCAAATTCTACGTGTATATCTTGTTGGCGTTGATAAACCATCATCATCATCATTATTACCATATCAAAATTATTTAAAGTTTACATTGATTTGGCAAAAATAGTGTCTGAGGAGTGTTCAGACCTAACC
Organism: Heliothis peltigera; assembly: GCA_958496145.1. Lineage (NCBI taxonomy): Eukaryota > Metazoa > Arthropoda > Insecta > Lepidoptera > Noctuidae > Heliothis > Heliothis peltigera. The sequence continues at coordinate 781,112 of OY292332.1, forward strand.
ACTGCCTAAAATGGTTTAAGTTCGGACTTTAAATGCGTTTAAAACGTCTGTTTAACTTTTTTTAAATAACACTTAGATTTCTTTAAAAAAATATATTATATACAAAAATATCACAAATCAGCCTTTCAGATCTTCACCATTATCTCTCCTAAACTCTTCCGTTGGAGACCAGGTACGGTGCTGTCCTCATGTGGTCTGCCTACTGGCAGGAGAAGCTCCAGTCTCTCATTCAGGGGCCTCGATAGCAGATCCCGGAGACGCGCGTTGCAGTTCAGGGGAGTTGATGTTAGGGCTACTAGGCCACAGTACTGGAATATAAAATTCATTTTAAGTAATTAGAAAAAAATGTGTGTTAAGTATGAATTTGAACAGGTAGAGAGGTAGAGAACAAGGAAGAGATGGATTGATTGCCTGAAAGACTACATGATTAAGAAGGGAGTGGATAGTAAGTAGCATGACGGCTAACAGAGACGGATGGAAGCGGAAAACATATTGTGGCGATCCCAAACAACTTAGGACCAGGGCAGGAAGAAATAATTGGAAGAGTAGTGATGTGCCATTCCACTATAGTGCACTAGAGACATGTACCAATTTAAGAATGCAAATAGGTGATTTAAATAAAAAAATACAAGCTAACGTGAAGAAGATTCACCAAAAACGTACTCGGATAACTCGGAATAACATTGATTTGTTAATTAATCCACCTATTAGTGATTCTGTCAATAAATTCTATTAAGACGTTAGTTCGAATCAAATTCAAAACAACTTTTGAACAAATTATTTTGCGAGCCTAGCTGCAGGATAAGCGTGTTTGAACATTAGTAAACGAGGTCAATATAGCAATTGCCATTTATGTAAGAGATAATATTTTTCTAGGTTGAACTTTATTCGCCTACTATAACGTTCAAGGTTAACGATGACGAATATCTGCTAGATAATCAACTTCCAAAAATAAATGCTTTGATCTGTTATTTATTACATGTTTACAATGAACTAGCCCATGAAAACACAACTAGATTCTAAACTATTAAATGCTATGAAATAGAACATAGCTACCATGCATTTGTTCTAATAATATGTATACTAGCTTCCTCCAGTAATTTCAAAGTCCCATAGGAATATGTCCTACCACTGGCATTAATACCTTCATTTCTCCTAGTCATAGTTTCACGCTGAACAGTCCCGATTCCTAAAATTACTTTTTTGTTGTATTCTGTGGTGTCAGCATTAATAACAAAGATGCCAAAGATATGAACGAAGAAGTCTAAAAAACTATATTGACTGTCGTTATTCGCTTCACAAAAGGCGCTAAGTTCCCCTAGGTCAACTAGTAAAATATAAAACAGAAAAGAGTAGTTATAAATTCACTCACATGAATAGCAGCCAATAAAATACCAGCAGCAATCGCAGTACTGATTTCACTATAATAATGCATCCTCTTCTTCCCGTCGTCCCTCCAGGAATGCGTCTGTCGGAACACCAAGACCAATGCTGGAGCATCAGACAGATATGGTTTCAGTGGCTTCGTGGCAAATGGTTTTAAATCCGTCACCCATTGTCGAGACATTCTCTGGTTGTAGTTCAACTCTTCCTCCTCTTCAACTATCTCTCTTATGGCTGCTTTCGTCTCCTGGTCCTGCACCACGACAAATGTCCATGGTTCTGTGTGCGCCCCTGATGGAGATGTGCCTGAAATAGATGAATTTACTCCTTGATCAGCTGTTCTGTTATTTAAATGGTATCCATTTTGGATATTATATTCCTAATTGTTATCTTTAGTATCATCGTAATCATCCTTCTTTGTCCATGTCCACGTGACTGTAGTTTTGACATGATAATGACATTCATTTTTCAATCTGATTTCGTAATCTTAAAATTAATTTTGAAATTATTTGTATTTTAACAAACATGAGGCAACTGCTACATTCACTACGTATCTACTTTGTATTGTTTTTAGTAACTGCATCCATGGTTGTCTATGCAGTTTACCAGCACGTCTTGTATATTAAAAAAGAAAGACAAGATTTCATTCAGAACTTTCATAGTGATGACGATGAAGATGACAAACTTGAGAAAGGAGGGAAACTGTTCAGAAATAAGAGAATGTATTTACGAAACATCTATAAAATTAAAACACAAATAAAATGGTTTAATACAAGGCAAGAAGTCCACAACTATGAATTGGGGCCAATCGATAATCAGACTTACGTTATCGTAATACAGTGCCATTCAAATATTTATCAATTGCAGCAACTCTTGAGTTCTTTACGAAGGGCATTCTTCATTGATACAGCTTTCATCATCTTCTCACATGATCACTACAGTTATAAAATGAACAAACTCATTAAAACTATTAATTTTGCCAAGTATATGCAGATTTTCTATCCATATTCGATGCAGTTGCATCCAAACATGTTTCCTGGAGCAGAACCAAAGTCTTGCATCGAAGGGTTCCCCTGTGAGAAGAATAAGTACAGGGATCCTGAGGCAGCACAGTCAAAGCACCATTGGTGGTGGCAAGCCAACCAAATCTTTAACCATCTAAGTATTTTACAGAACTATACAGAACCGATTTTGTTTCTAGAAGAAAACAATTATGTGACTGAAGATGTTTTGGTTGTGTACAGGCTGTTAATATACGCAAAGAAGATACACTGTCCGTTTTGTGAAATGATAAGCTTGGCGGCACATGATCCCGAACTGTCGAGATACAGAAGAAAGAAGACTATTGTCGCGATGGAAGTTTGGAAGAACGCGATGCCTAGAACTGCTATTGCCTTCGACAGGAAGGTTTGGGAGACTATAAAAGCTTGGAAAGAGATGTTCTGTTACTACAATGATTCAAATTGGGATAATTCGTTGAAATATCTTGGTGCTGAAAAATTGGATGGCAGCATCTATTTGACAGCTATAGATGGTCCTAGAGTATTTCGTATTGAGAAATGTGATCCTAGCGACTATGGCTGCAAGTTGCAATACAAAGTAGAAGACGTGAAGAAATTCGTAAAACAGATAAGAAAACACTTGTACCCTTTGAGTATCAAAATTAAAGTGACAGCTGATGAAGACTTCAATCGAACGGAATTTGGTTACTGGAGCGACGTTAGAGATCATGAACTCTGCATGCAGTTTGCTAATGGTAGTGTCTGGTACTGAACCCTATGTTTTCTATTTAATTTTGTAACTAGTTTTGAAAATAAATAAATTCCATGATTATGTAACGTTTTATTGTGATTCATATTAATGACCCTTTCAATAGACAAAAATAACGAATTTTAAAAATTGCCAGTAAAAAATGAAACATTATATTTATATCAGTTTTTAATTCCCATATTTTTATCAAAATCAAAAACACCACAAACATACAATTTAATACCACACACTATGTTCTGTGAAATACATGCAAAGTTCACGGTCTCTTATATCTCCAAATAATCCCATAGCTGTACCATTAAATTCCTCTTCTCTATTAACCACCATAATTATACCCCACGGGTACAACTTTCTCGATACAATTTTAATAAACTTTTCCACTTCTGCAACTTTGTATTCCATTTTGCATCCAAAATCTTTTTCATCACACTTCTCGAGACGAAATACTCTTGTACCAGCTATAGCTGTTAAATAAACATTACCTTCCCATTTCTTTATACCAACATGCCTGAAAGAATTGTCCCAATTGAAGTCATCGTGATAACAAAACTCTCTTCTGTTTTCTTTCAAAGCATTCCATATCTTCCTGTTGAAGGCTATTCCTGATCTGTAAAGTATATTTGTCCAAACTTCAACTGTTATAATAGTTTTCTTTTCGTATTTAGATATTTCAGGTTCATGAGCTCCCAAACTTAATACCTCACAAAACGGACAGTGCAAATATCTAGCCTGTTTTAGCAGTTTGTATGCATATATAAAATCTTCGGTGACGTAATCACCTTCTTCAAGAAATAAAATGGTACTGTTAAAAGCCTTTGTTACTTCCAAATTGTCGAAAACCTGATTAACTCCCCACCACCAGTGATGCTTAGCTTGAGCTGCTTCAGGGTCCCTTAGTTTCGACTTCTTGCAGACATATCCTTCACTACAAAATTGCTCGTCATCTCCAGGGAACACATAAGGATGCAATTGTATGGAGTAAGGAAAGAAAATTTGCATATACTTTGCAAAGTTAATATTTTTGATGATTCTGTTGATTTCTTGGCTAAAGTAATCATGGGAGAAGATAAGCAATGTTTTGCTGATTCCGTTGGCAACTTTTAGGGATGTTAAAAGCTGTCGGAGGTAGTACACATTGGAATGGACTTGTATAACTATGATATGAGTATTGTTACCAATAGGACCCAATTTTTGATTATATACAGTCTGTTCACTATTTATCTTCTTAATCTGAGCTTTCATTCGGAGTATATATTGCATGGTCTGCCGCTTTTCCCTGAACCTCAATTCCACGTAATCCGAGTACGTGATGTTATCACAATTGTAATCATTGAAGTTGTGTAGAAGTTCTTTTCGCTGCTTTTTGACGAATTTCACATGTTGGTAAATACTATAGGATAGCGTAGATATAACAAGAATGAATACAATGATGTACACACGGACTAAATGCTCCGGATTTACATTCATGGTTTCCGACTAAACAATAACATATAATTTAGAAATTAAATACACTAAAAGCTGGAATTTATTAAATGTAAAAAATTACATAACTGACACCCTCCCATGTTCTGCCATTATATGAGAATGTCATTCTTGATGAGATGACAACTGAAGATGAAAGAAGAACTCATGAAAAAATCTAAAAAGCTAACCAAACTTTTTGTCTAAAAGTTGATACAAAACGCAAACTTATCCTGTGATGTTATACTGTTATACTAATATAGCAATTTAGCATCAGAAATTGAACATGTTTAAAATTAGTTTGATATAAGATATTAAATTCATAAAAATATTATATAATATACTAGCTTCTGCTAGCGGTTTCAACCGTTACAACTATTCTGCGTTCCCAAATAAAAAATAGCCTTTCTTGTTAAATGGGCAATCTAGCATTAATACAATTTAAATTTCAAATTGCTCTAGTAGTTCCTAATATGCTTTTCAGCAAACAAAAAAACTTTTTAGCTTTATAATATAAGTATAGATTTCTTTATTCTTGCCTTAGTCATCTGTAAAATGTCAATGCCCGCCAGGTCAATAAACTCATCTCTTAAATGCAAACGAAATGCAATGTCAGTAACATAATATGCAAATTTAATTTCAAGACAAATATAAAAGTTAACAATAACAATTTAGAACCAAAGGCTTTGTCTAGTGAAATGCATGCAGAGTTCTTGATCCCTGATGTCTAGCCAACCTCCTGAAGACTCAGTCTCATTAACCATAATTTCATTCTTCATCTTGACTACTATACCCCTTGGAAATAACTCTCTAGATACGCTTTGAATTGTCTCTTTCACATCGTCGAGAGATTTGCAAATATCATCTTTATTTCCACACTCGTCAAATCTGAATACTCTTGGACCATAATTTGCTATTACATAAATATCTTTACTCCATTTTCTAATCGACAGATTTCTCAAAGACCTGTCCCAACGTGCGTCGTTGTGATAACAAAAATCTTTGCTCCTGGACTTGATAGCTTTCCAAATATCTCTATCGAAAGCTAAACCTGATTTTTGCATGTAATCAGTCCAAACTTCTATAATTATCGTATCCTGTATATAGCGATACTGGTAAGTTCCTACATACTTGTGAGCAGCCAAGATCACGAATTCACAATACTGACATTTAGAACTTTGAACTTTTTTCAACAATTTGTAGGTGTATATGAAATCTTGAGTGACGTAATCGCCTTCCTCAAGGAATAATATGTCATCGTTTAGATTATTAGTGATAGGCATGTTGTCAAAAACTTGGTTTGCTAACCACCACCAATGGTGTTTAGCTTGGGCAGCTTTAGGATCTCTTAGAATAGAGTTCTTGCAGACATTACCTTCAGTGCATAGTTTGTGGTCTTCGCCAGGAAAATAGTTTGGGTACAATTGTATCGAGTATGGGTAGAAAATTTGCATGTATTTGGCAAAACGGACATTTTTGATTAGTTTATTGATTTCTTCATCCCAGTAATCGTGTGAGAAGATGAGTAGACTATTGGCTATTCCTTTGGCTTTCCTTAAGGATTCCAACAGTGGTTGGAGTTTGGATATATTTGAATGTACTTGTATAACTATGATGTTGGATTCGTAGTTGATAGGGCCCAAGTCCCAATTGTAAACAGCCTGATTTAGGTTGATTCGTTTTATTTCAGCCTTTATATCTTTTTCCGATACCGTACGCTTTACCTCTGTTTTCGGTTCTATTTTAGGTCTAATTTCATAATCTGCGTTATTCAAGTCAATTGTTAGACTACTTCTTTTATTTTTGATGAAAAATACTTGTTGATACACTACACTTAATAGAGCAGATAATATTATCACCAAAATCAAGCGGTACATATTGACTAAATTGATTCTGATCAAATACATGGTGTCTTCTCATATAAACTATAAAAAAATAGAATTATTTGTTTTGAGTAGTATTCACATTGCAGATAAATTTATTATTCATTCAATTTAATTATATTATTTCAATGTATTTCATCTCCCCTTGACAATCCTAGTTGACATAATTATCAATAACATCAAAAACATAGAGTATTATTATATTTGCCCATAGAGATTCTTCTACAAATAGTATTGTTCAGAAAACTTTGTCCATTGTCTCCTAACCTTGATTTTTCCTCTTTTTTAGTTTTTACTTATGAATTAGTAAAAGAGATTCCCGCAAGATACCGTACACCGATATTATTGGAAGCGTTGGGAGGATCGGTAAAATGCGGAGAACAAATCTGATCAGTTAATCTACGATTTAAACCTAGCAAGTGATTACTGCAAGCTATCTTAGGACAATCCCATATAGACGGAATGGATTTTTGAATTCCATAGATTTGTTTATTGAAAAAAAATCTATTCCAGCCACTCACCCACACATTTCTTAATTAATAATTTACTTCACACATCGCTATTGACTAAATTCCCTGAAATTCGTCGAAAAAGTGGGTTAGAACAAGCTAATGAAAAAATAATCATTATAATATGAACGATGAACCCAACATAGTTAACAATATTTGAAAGATTCTTATTTTTATCATTGTCTACAGTAGATTTAAAATTTCGTGGTTTTTTTATCAGCGTCGTTACTATCTATTTGCTTTGATACTACGATAACAGGTAGCATTGCGTTTGTTCAGTTATTTGGAGGACAGTGGCAGAAAACTAATACGCGTGTATACTAGTTAATCTAATTCGTGACATTTCTGATAACCTTTCGTCTTTAGAAATGCGCAGTTCTATTTTATGTTCCATTTTAGTTCGTAATTGTGTCCGTTTTGTGAGTAAAATTTACTTTCTTAAGAGCCAGGTTCACAGGTTGCTGATAAGTTCCAGATAGTTTATCTGGCAGACAATTTCATTAAAGTTCTGTTCCATTTTTTTATTTATCTGGTAGGTGGTGGCTATCCGTAACCTGTGAAACTGGCCCTAAGACGTTTGTGAGCCACTCTTGGTACGATCCCTTGTCTGACGTTTTGACGTCTACAGTAAGACCAACGTTTTTCTAGGTACTGAGTAATCACGATAATGATGATGGCGTCCAGGCCGATTGTAGGCTACGGCAGCCGTTCTCTCTAAGGCGATCAGCCAGCTGTGCAGGACATATTATAGTGCACAGGCATTCGCGCATATACATGTTCACTCTCTATTCCCTCACTCTCATAGTCCAAAGACACGACCAGAGAGAGATCTGGAGCAGGGCCACCATTTAAGTGCTCTCTGATGCACGGGTGAGTCAATCACCAGCTTCTAGACTCCGGGATGCTTTATGAAAGTTTCTCAAAAAAAGACCCGGGAATCGAACCCCAGACCCCGTGCACAGCAGTCGCGCCATGCGGCGACTAGACCAACGAGGCAGTTATTAAGTAATATAATGTATTCAGTTGTAGTATACATAGTTGCAGTAGTTGTAGGAATAGTAAGCAAAAACTCATTTATTCAAATTAGGCTGATAAATCAGCATTTTTGGGACGTCGAAAAAAAATACAACTTCAAATCCCTTCACCTCTTCTTTAGCTTATTCTTCATAAAACAAAATATGGAATGATACAACTCGATATTTTATTCCTATATCTGCTTACCCTCTTCGAACCTGCAGGCTTAGCATGGCAACAGTAGAAACAAGTTTTATCTATTGGAGAATGGACATAATGACAGAAAAGTTTGACATAAGATTTCTTCTGACATTTTTGAAGAAATTTTTCTTTTCTTCGATCGAAACTTGGGATAGAAATAAGTCTATGTACAAGTGATTACATGCGAGTTGACCGATCGCGCCATGCTCGGGCAGAATACATGTTGACATTGACAGAAAAAGCTTTGTCTTTTCTTGATAGAATAGATATAGAATCGCCATGCTAAGCCTGCCGTGTTACGTAAAGCCAAGAAAACTCGGAGCCCTATAAGACTAGTACTACCAGTTTCACTCTTACATACTTATGCAGTCCTGGTATTTCTTGTCTAGATTAGAAAGCTGGAAAAATTATAGATATGTTTGTTACTTTCTATAAATGCTTATAAATGGAGCTTAACTTTGAGGACCGGATTATAAGTAACTTTTAGATAATACATAATGTATGAAAGTAAAAATTATTGAAGACTGATGTTGGCAAAGAAAGAGACGCCAGCAGCACATTTAGCTACTACAATCTGTCAAATTTTCTCGATACATTTTCAACTTTGTCACTGGAGCATATTTTAGGTTTTGAGTTGATTGAGAAAATTTGACAGTTTTGGGTTGGTTGATGTGCTGGCGTCTGTAGCTACTTTCAAGAAAAGGCATAGGAGGTATAGTAGGAGGGTAAGCTCATAGTTCAAGTGGTGGAAAGGAAAATGCATTGTAGAGTAAAAGGCATAGGAGACCGCCGCAGGTGAAGTGTACTAAACCTTTGAAGGTTAAAGAACTTACAATAAAAATCTATGGAACCTATTACTCGAATCTTCATATAAGCATATATGACCTTCTTCCTATACTATAAGCGTGGAACTTATGACGTTTTTTAAGAGAGATTACAACGGCCAGTTCAAAATGAAACGATTCATTTGAGCCATAAACAACAGCTAAGATATAATGCTTTTGTTAAGAGTAAGTGTCTCAAATCCTTACCAGCAGTTTTTATTAGATTATCAAGCACCTCCTGAGGTATGGGCTCCGGGCTGAAAGACCTCACGGTCCTCCTCTCCGCCATTAGCTCGTAGTACTCCCGGGACCTTGCGAGGATCTCGTCATCAGACCTCCTGAGAGGTCTGTAGGGGATGTGAGGAGTGTCTTCAGGGATCGCTGGCACCAGAAGATCGGGGTCATCGTCCCCATCATCTTGGAAGTCTCGAGCTGGAAAATTTAGAAAATATTTTTGAGATTTTTTACTTGTTTTTTTTTTTGCTTGATTATGTTAGATGCTGCACAATGCAGCTGCATTTTGTCTACTTCAACTATATGTAGTATTAAGTAAGTACGAGTATATAACCTTTTTGTAATATCTGGTATCTGACGCGAAATGTTCATTAAAAATTATGTATGAATGTAAATGTAATAATCATGATAAATGATAAATGATATTTATTTTGCAAATAGGTTGAAATCAACACTTTTACACGTCAACACATTTTTTATAAAATAACGAGATGAGGTCGGCATTTCCTAACTGACTGCCTTGAGAAGAAACGCCGAAACAAACTCAAGGGTCATAGTCATAATTATATCATAATCATAATTCATAATCATAATTTGTGTAACTGTGTATTGAAAACTAGTTTTAGCAATCGAATATTTGATGCGTTCATCGAAGTAATTACGTATATCATAATACATTAATTGAAACAAAAATATCAAATATCTATTGACATAATTATGCAAAATAAAAACTGCGTAGTTAGTGTGTATAGTCTGTAGTTACATCATTATTTTATCGGACAAACAGATCGACATAATTATAGCGTGTCTAATTTCGAATCTGTTTTAGTAATCATGCAAACACATTGAAGGTTATACATATAATTATTTTTTCATGATAACTATTCAATTATAAATTATATAAGGCTAGTAGGCATCTGCCTGGGCTGCAGGTTGTTCGCAAGAGTTACCATGGCCCTGGCACATAGGGACCTCCAGAAGGAACATAATGGTCTTTAGTCAGTAAGAGTCAGACACTAACTCCAGCTGCACCCTTAGCGGGAGGGGCCATTTGATGATTTCCCACGAAAAAAAGGTAGTCCAAAAACCTCTATACCTTTAGTTACAGATACCAGCACATCCAGCTTCCCTAAACTGTAAATTTTTTCCTAATCAACTTTGAACCATACATTTGATTGATAAAGTTGAGATATATTAATGAGGAAATTTTACAGATTGTAGTAGCTTGATGTGCTGGCGTCTATGGGTAGTTATTTTTCTATAGTGAAATGAGTTTTTTAATTGCCAACGACCCATTTCAAGTGGATGTGGTCATTCATTAAAAATATAATAATCACTTTTCAAATCATACATATACTAATAACCGTAGATAATATTGTAATAATTGCGTGTTTTAATAAATTGCTACAAAAATAACTCGACTGCGGTTAACCGCGTAGTTTCTGGGAAAGTAGCGTCTGTTATACTAACGAACATCTGTTTAATGCGATGTAGAATTTTATAGTGTATACTAATTTTATATGCCTACTATTGTTAGCTAGTTGTAAATAATATTATGTACTCTTTAATCATTTCTACGACCGATTTTGGCGCGTATTGTGAGGAGGTTTCTGTCTCTGGAGCCCTAACCACCGGTAGCTTGGACGGAATTCCCGATATCCGTGGTCAACATTTTTTTTATTTAATCGTTTAAAAATGTAAAATATAAGCTATAGAGTCTGGAATCACCAACCCACAGCAAGTGCGGGCAAGTGCGAGCAAGTGTGGTATTTAACGCTCAACCTCTCTTTGTATGAGAGGAGGCCTGTGCCCAGCAGTGGGACGATGAAAAGGCTTATGATGATGTAGATGTCATCAAAATCCGTTAGTAGCTTTTTCTCGAAAGAGTTACAAGCATCCACACATCCAATTTTTCTCTTTTGGTCTATTAGTGTGATAGGAAATACAACTGATGGTGATTACTAGGAAACCTGTTCTCTAAGCATACGTCATCTTCCCGTTAGACAAAAAAAAAACAAAATGAGAAAAAAATACCGACTGTAGGTATATATTCTCCTTTTTTTTTAATTTGGTTAAAACATAATTAACAAAAACCTTAATACAAAACAATGTTTTTTCAACGTTATCTCGTCTGTAACAGGTTCACGCATTTAAAATTCAGTAATTAGTCTGTAAAGAAATGTTTTTAATTTTATCTATCACGTTGCAATTGGTGCCAAAGTACAAGAATTCACTCCCGTAGCAGACAATTTATGTAAAGGTCGTCTCACTAAGATATAATTAATTAGCTTAATTGTTACTGATAACGATATTTTTAATAGTATTCATGTCTATTGAATTTTGGGAAGAGAAAGGACAACAAAAATGAATTTTGAACCATGTGCTTTAAGCGATAAAGTTGAAAATCTATTCAGGAAATTTGGCATATTGTAGTAGCTTGATGCGCTGGCGTTTGAAAAAACTAATTACACGTTATCAACAATTGCCCGACTACAGTTCATTTAAAACATATTACTGCAATAATTTCCATTGAAATAATATCGTGACTTTGATAACAATAATGGTCGACATAATAATACTGACATTTCTAGTTATGTATCTACATATTATTATGTAATATATGTATGTTATGTACATAGTACATGGTAACATACAAAGCGCATAACATTAAAATAAATTATGTAATACTATAATACTGAATAGCACCTTCAAAGCTGAAGAGTTTCTTTGTTTGAACGCGCTAATCTCAGAAACTACTGGGCCGATTTGAAAAAAATGTTCATTGTCAGATAGCCTATTTAACGAGGAAGGCTTTAAGGTATTTTTTATCCGGGTGAGCGAAGTTGTTTCCACGGAAAGCGAGCGAAATCACTGGCAGAAGCTAGTATTTTATAATGTATGACTTTGGAGGAGCTTTTATTCTTCTTGGAAGGACACTTAAGTTATACGAACTTGAATGTAGGTGTGCATTAAGTTTGTTTTTTTGTTGCATTTGAAACCCGTAATAGCAATATATAAAAATATATAAGTGCGCCCGTGTCAAAAATATATCTACTGCAATTGACAACAAATAACGTCTTAAACTGACCCTGGATTTAAGCAATTAAATGTATTTGGGTAACCCACTGGCCTACATACATTTCTAACGCAACTAATTTGTATTGATAAACGCCACTGATAACCTATCAGACGTTGACTGCACGATGCATAGGTCAATGACACCTACCGCTCCTACTGAGTGTAGCTACAACCAAGGCAGTTCCTATCACTCCAATCTCTATTCATTCTTCTAGGGGACAAAAGTTATTTGCCTTTAGTTATTTTTATGACTGAATTATAGGCGTTTTGGGGGCTGTCTTTTCTTTTGACGCTCTAAAAGTGCTAATTTATCAGCCCAATTTGAATAAATAATTTGAGTTTTACAGAAAAGTACAGACACCAGCAGCTACCTACCCGAATCTGTAAAAATTTACCAACCGAATATTAAACTTACTGTATTGTCATAAGGTTGAAAATCGATTAAAGATTGACAGATTGAGGTAGTTTCCGAAAAATGGTATTAGTTACCACACTTGAACTTCTACTCGAAGGCTACCAAAATGCTTTAGAGACAAAAAAGGGTTATAACATGTTTTTTAGCAAAAACAAAAGCTGTTTATTCGTATGTTGGTTATTTACCATCAGCTATGGCGTTCGCGAGTGACCTTGGACTATTAACATTACTGCTAGTGCCTGCCTCATAAATAAATCATTACTATCGATCTACTTTCCGACATGTGACGTTTTTACTGTACTGATAGAAATAATATAGAGCCTCATATTATTTCTAGTTCTTTAAATATCTGGATTTTGTTTACTTAATGCATTTATGTGGCAAATTAATGGTTATTTGACTAAGATGCTGCCTCATTGGTCTAGTATTCGCATAGCTCGACTGCTGTGCATGGGGTCTCGGGTCCGATTCCCGGGTCGAGATAAAATCGCTTTGTTTGTTTTAAGAAACTTCCACAAAAGCAGCCCGGATTCTGGAAGTTGGTTATTGATACATCCCTGTATCAGTGTAGCACGTAAATGTCGGTCCTGAGCTTGATTTCTTTCCGGTCGTGTCGTGTTGCCGTACATCGGACTAGGAGAGTGATCGAATAGAGAGTGCACTTGTGTCTGCACAAATGTGCATGAACTATATAATACGTCCTGCGTAGCTGGCTAATCTCCTTAGAGAGAACGGCCGCCGTGGCCGGGAATTGGTCTGGATTAACATTATAATAATGTGAAGTTTTTTCACGAATTCCTATACAAAACCAAGAGATTTCAATTCCACGCCGAGAATATAACGATAGCAATTAGATTCACATTTGACTGGTTTTTATGAATAACTGGCAAGTTCGTGCCTTGATCTCTAGTCTGTGTATCTTGTAAATGTACTGTAATTACGGAATAATAATCTGTTTTTGTTCTAATTGTAATTGTTTGGCGTCAATGACCCCGTTTTGTGCAGTTGTGTTGTCGCGAAAATTCTTTTGTGTAATTATTATGGTCTTTTGTGTGGTTTTGAAAACGTTTTTTATTATTTATTTAAAAGCAATATGAAAATGCTCTTTAAAAGTTTAAAGTGTCAGAATTTCCTAAAGGCTACTTACTATGCCAGGTATATGCTGAGCGGTATACTTCTTTGTACGGCGGCCGGCGGCGGCTTTGAATGCCGCCGAGTGCACGGCGGCTTGCCCGGCGGCACTGCCGCATATACACTGTATTTTCCGTGTAGTAGCCTCTAAAACCGAAACCATAATGGCTAGTTGCTATGTGAGTATGTGCAATTAATTGACTAGGTAAATACATTTAATCAATGAACATGTAAAATTCTCTGTTTGCCTGACCTACGTTAATGAATCCATTCGCGTAAGTTATTTGACCTATTTTTTAAGTAAAACAAAGAATTTCGTTAGCTCCAATATTATGTGAAATTTATCACAATTCTAGGTCATTTGTTGCGTGATTATCTACTTCATTGCTCAACGAGATACTTCCTGTCGTCCTCCACATTTGTTATGTTAAAACAATAGATCCAGATATTTTCGCTTCTGCAGCAGTGTTTCGGAAAACACTTTGTGGAGCCTGAGGGTCATTTGCACTTCATTGAAATTCGTTACTGTTGGTCAGGAACCAGATATTCTTCAAGGGGTATTATGTTGTCAAGGTAAGCAGTCGCTTCATGTAAATGCTGGTACTTAGCTGCATCTTGATACATTGGAAGGCGATATCAATGTAGTAGGGAAAAGGCTAGGCAGGTGATGATTCACATTTTGCAGCATTGATGGTTTCTGCGGTTTTTCTCGCAAACTGGGGTTACAATAATAAATTATAACACCCTTTTTATTTTATTCAAATTTGACGCGCTGTGAAGCTAATCTAACAAAAGACATTTAAGTAAAAAAAAACACACGCTACAAATATAGTGACAAGTATGAATATGGATACATGAATAGGGAGAAGAAAACATGAAACGATTGTCTGAGAGATGATATGAATAAGAAAGGAGAGAGAGGGAAATGATTGAATGTTAGTATGACGGCAGAGAGGAATGGAAGAGGGAAGCATATTACGCCAACCTCCTATTGGAATATACTTAATCAAATTGGGAACAGGCCAGGAGCAAGAAAAGCAATTAATGTTAACAGGTCAATTTGTACTGAATTGTCCCAAATAGCTATTGGCAATAAATTGAGTATGGACTAGATATTTTGCATACAATAGTATAGTGTTTGTGTTTACTCTTCGGTGTTAGCGACATCTTTCTCTACGGCTGAATAAACCTTCTTAGTAATTATATAACATTGCCATGCCTCCAAGTAACTGGAGACATAGTAGAGATTTCAATTATTTTAAATAATGACACAGGCTGTATTTTTGTTCAACAGGTCATCATCATCATCATCAGTCACTATTTTCGCAAAATCAAAATCAAAATTCATTTATTCAAATTAGGCTGATAAATCTCTTTCTCAGATTACCGCGTTCAAGTCATCACACACAAACAAATACTTTAGCTTGGAAATATTAGTAAAGATTATGTACCTACTTTAATCTAGAGCTAATATCACATCTTAAAATCCGTATAGAAAACAAATCGATTTATACAATGCAATATTACATAACCGTAGAAAATAATACTTATAATCTAATAAAGAAAATATGCTAACGTTAGTTTGTTTATTATGGTAGCTTTGACAATGTTTAATTAGTTAATTGAGAGAAAATTTGGGGTGGAATCCAGAAAAAAAAATCAGTTTTTTTTTTATGGATGAGAGAAGTAATTCCTATAAGACATGGATATAACGAAACGTGGGCTTTCACTATCGGCCTCATCTCAAAGCTCAAAGTCGCTCAACGAGCTATGGAGAGGGCTATGCTCGGTGTTTCTCTACGTGATCGAATCCGAAATGAGGAGATCCGTAGACGAACTAAAGTCACCGATATAGCCCACCGGATTAGCTCGCAGAGCGCATGGAGTCGAAAAGTGCTAGAGTGGAGACCACGGACCAGCAAGCGCAGCGTAGGACGTCCACCAACGAGATGGACAGACGACCTTATAAAGGTCGCCAGAAGACGCTGGATGCAGGTCACTTCCAACCGGTTTATGTGGAGATCTAAAGGGGAGGCCTATGTTCAGCAGTGGACGTCCTATGGTTGAGATGATGATGATGGATATAATAATAAGTGGATTGTACAGTAGTTAATATTGATGATCCAAAGGTTTTTAAAGGGGTGAACGAACTTCTTAGTTTAAAAAAAAACTTCCTTGTTAAAGCGTCAGCCAAAATTACAGTGAAGTTCAAAATGACTCAACAAGGAAAATACGAATATGCACATAAAAATGCCCATCGTGATCCATGCTTTGCTAAATCACGAACATACATTTGTGTGTTTTTTACGTCAATTTTAGGATTTGGTTATACTTATATCACCATCTCCCGAGCCTTTTCGGATTCAGCTGAGTACCAGTGTTATAACAAGGAGCGACTGCCTATCTGACCTCCTCAACCCAGTTACCCGGGCAACCCAATACAACTTGGTTAGACTGGCGTCAGACTTATTGGCTTCTGACTACCCGTAGCGACTGCCAAGGATGTTCAATGACAGCCGGGATCTACTGTTTAAAGTCCCATCCGAAACACAGTCATTGGTGTCCAAGATATACTTTAGAAAGTACATACAAACTTAGAAAAGATGCATTGGTATTTGCCTGACCTGGAATCGAACCCACACCCTCATACTTGAGAGGTTAGCTCCTTACCCACTAGCCTCTTGGTTGTGCTCGTATAAGGAAACATTTTCAAATTCATTCAAAAATTTGAAGAGATTATAATTAATACGAAAAGGAACTTCTAAAACAGCTTTCCACTGATATTTTTCTTGTTTAATATACATAAAAATATATAATCATAAAAATACGTATTTAAATTAAGTCCTAGAAACATCACACAATTAATGGTATGACGTGGTCTAAGCGTTATTATGGTAAGGTATTTGTAATCGTTATGTTAATCATGTAAGACTTGCTTTGATCTAACATTTACTTCGCATTTGAACTAACTTATTATCCCACATACGTAATTAGGTATACATTTTCTTGAATAGGTAGGTAATATCCATGTATAATATCTACAAAAGTTACATGCAGTTTTTGTTGGCTGGGTCCTTTTGTCATTCAGCACAATTCGAGACTCCAGAGATATAAATATACTTAGGTTGTCCGCAAGAGTTACCGCGGCCCTGGCACACAGGGACCTCCAGAAGGAACAAAGTGGGTTTTAGTCAGTAAAAGTCTGATTTCCTCCAACTGCACCCTCAGCGGGACGGGTCATTTGATGATTTCCCACGAAGAAGTTTTAGCACTTTTTTATATATACACTAGCGAGTCACTCCGGGCTCTAGGTAAGTATGAAGACTTTTAACTGTTCCATACATATGTATATCA
This sequence comes from Heliothis peltigera, assembly GCA_958496145.1. Taxonomy (NCBI): domain Eukaryota; kingdom Metazoa; phylum Arthropoda; class Insecta; order Lepidoptera; family Noctuidae; genus Heliothis; species Heliothis peltigera. The sequence continues at coordinate 798,369 of OY292332.1, forward strand.
TTTAGTCTATTGGTGAAAACCGTAAAAAAATCCGTGAAATAGTTTTTGAGTTTATCAAAAAGACTACGGTGGGCTCTAGTATATGTTGTATCCAGTTATGTCGAATTGCCGCCCCATCGGACTATGAGAGTGAGAGAATAGAGAGTGCACCTGTGTCTGCGCGAATGTGCGTGCACTATGATATGTATGTCCTGCGCAGCTGGCTGATCTCCTCAGAGAGATCGGCCGCCGTGTCCGGCAATCTGTCTGGCCGCCATTATTATTATTATTTAATTAATTGTCCTTTTCCAGTAAATAAGGTAGGAGGTCGAAGAGGAGTCAACAATAATGTTATTATTGATAACCTTTTTTCCTCATTACCTTTTCAATAAGTATTGCAGTTCAAACAGTTAATAATTAAATCAAAAGCTATAATAAATAATATGATATGGTATTATTTATAATATTTTTTTAGATCGATAAATAACAAAATGTTAGTCGATATAGATAACCGATTCTAACCGATGTTCCTGACTGTCTTGGATTCGATTGCCTGCCAAGTCGGATAAAGTGCATTTTTCTTATGGTCATTTACTAGCAACAGAACGAGTCTTTATTTTAACCTTATGTATTATACATGCTTCCTCCAGCGATTCACGCTCGTCCTATAGGAACTACTCCGCATACCCGGATAAAAAGTAGCCATCCTCAAATTCCTCAATCAATGGGCTATCTAACACTAGATTTTTCAAATCGGACTAGTACGTCCTAAAATTAGCGCGTTCAAGCAAACTTACTCTTGAGACAATTTTAGTATAGATTTAATCACTATTACTACATCAATACTTAATAAGAAAATCTATATAAATATGTTTTTTTTTGTTTAGTTTATTTTTTTTTATAACGGCACTCATTAACAAATACTTAACCTTATGGTAAATGTATATGTCCTCAGTCTCAGTTCTTGCAAATACCAAGGGCAGATATTTAAATAGATTTATAATAAACTTATTTAATAATATTAATTTAGCAAATAACATTAATTGGAAATCAGAACAGGAAAATAATTAATAAGCCTTTATATCATCCTGAATGCATTTTCCTGTGATCATTTCAATAACATTTGCATATCTTACTACTTAATTTAATTTTACTGACTAAAAACTACCAACCATACCACTTTTTTTCTTTGCATTAGTAGGTACCGATAAAAAAAGTAAATAAAAAAAGTTTATCTGTCACTGTCACCTTTCCCGCCGTTCCCGGTTCGCGCCAATTTTTCCTTTTTCGACGTCTCACTGTAATACTCCTCCAATTTATTCTTATGATACAAAGTAAACGCCACGAAACATACTATAAGTCCACTGTAAACTATAAAACAGTTTTTTTCTAAAGTCCATATAGCTAACGATATTATATTCATTTTAATAATCAAATACGGAACACGTGTTTGTTCGTTTGCGTCTCGCGCGCTACTAAAGTTTGTTGTCATGTTATAATTGTCATGACCAATCGATTTGCTGTTGATAAAGTGATTGTTACTCCAATTTAGACTTTATCTTGATGCGATAAGGGTCACGTGTGTTTTGTTGATTGGCTGTACGTTCTATTTAATGTTGGCACAGCGTAGCTTCTTTTTGCCAGCACTGGTGTCCTTGATTTTTTCTGGGCAGACACCCGCGAATCTTGCACGCTAGAATAGTTCGGTCTGTATGTGCTGTTTAAACCTGATAATAAATTTTGTTCGTTGAATCTGCTCACAGAAAAATGGCCTACATAGTTCTTTTCTTTTATAAATAAGAACTAGTTCTTTCTGTTTTTTAATTCGTTAATTCAATGATTCCTATCCAAAATATACAGGAAAGAAGTTTTGTTCGAAATAGCAATTACACTTTACTTTGCTTGTTATTACGAAAAGGAAACTATAGATGCTTCGGTATTAAAACGATTCGCCATGTCCTGTTCGTATTTTTAACCGACTTATAAAGAAAGAAGTGGTCCTCACACATACATATATTAGTAACTTTCCAATCATCATCATCATCATCATCAGCCTATCGCAGTCCACTGCTGGACATAGGCCTCTCCAAGTACACGCCACTGAGATCGATTTTCGGCTTCTCGCATCCAGCTCCTGCCAGCCGTCTTGCGCAAGTCATCACTCCACCGTGCCTGAGGACGTCCTACACTACGTTTCCAATCATACTCGGACATAACTCCGTTATACAATACAGACAGACAGATTTGTAAGATCCATAGAATTTGAAATATTGTACGCAAAGGATACCAAGCCCTCTTATACACATGTATACTTTAGCATAGTGACGTATGTTCTGGTAAATCCCATTAGAAGACTCTCAAGAAGGCTTCAATACTCAGTAAATACTATATATACTTCTATTATAAAGCTAAACAGGTTATTTGTTTGTTTGTTTAAACGTTTTACTCAGCTGTTGTTTTATACAAGCTTACCTAATTTGTTTGTTGGTAACTTAAGATTAGTTTATGATAGGACTGGCGTGAACTGTGTTCAAAAGTCCTTTAAAATAAAGAATAAAAAAAAAAGTTTAACTCCGAGAAACGATGATGATTAGAAAAAAAAACTGTGATTACGAAGACTATTTATTGAGGAAACCTTTAGGCTACTTTTTACCCAGGTGCGCGAAGTACAAAGTTCCCGAGGGACGCGGGTGAAGCTATGGTGGAAGTTAGTTTATTATATAACTACATAAGTAAATATATACATAATTATGTAGGCTATGAAATGGTCAAGTTACATTATGACGTCAAATCGGCATAATATTTTCTTAATCAGCAATTCTGTAGTTTAAGATTGCATTATGATAATACCAATTACTCACTCTGATATTATAAAGCCCAAAGTTTACGTTTGTTTGTATGTTTGTAAAATTTACATGCGCAACCGGCCGAACTTTGAGCTACAACAATCTGTCCAATTTCCTTAATGGATCTTCAACCTTATCGCTGAAGCATAAAGTTTAAAGTTGATTGGGGAAATTTTACAGATTCGGGTAGCCTGATGTGCTAGCGTCTGTACATCGGAATAACATATGGCTATTTTTTATCTGGCTGAGGGTCTTTAAGAATAGAGGAGATAATTCCCCTGAAGTAAACCTCCATCAAAAAACAACTGAAGGCTTTCACATTTTGTCTGGGAGCGATGACGTCATCAAAACCTCCTACAGAATATAGTGACGTATATAACATGATACCATTTCTTTTGTTCACTGTTTGAACATTTAGAACAAAGTGGTAAGCAAATAAAAAATAAATAGTTCTATTGTGTTTAATTGCTGAATATGAGATGCCATTGTTACGTAATTGTATAGTTATATCTATTATTATAAATACTGCTGTCCTTTGATTGCATGTTTTCTCTATGAAGGAAATCTTAGGCTGAAGTTACATTACGTGGAATTAAAACTTTAGTGTAGGGTGCCTTTTGCCCTGCGTGGGCTGCGGGTTGTTCGCAAGAGTTACCGCGATACTGGCGCGACACAGGGACCTCCAGAAGGAACATAGTGAGTTTTAGGTCACTCCAGGTGCACACACAGGAGAGGCGAAATTGATGATTTCCTCAGTAAAGTAAGGAAATAATTCTCCCAAGACATCGACTGAATATTCGATCTATTATAATTAAAAATTATGTTTTTTTTTTCGTTAAAATATGCCGTCTGTTCTATCCGCATAATTGCGCGCTTCCTCATATATCTTTGCGTGTAAAACCGAGAGATATTTATAAAACCAGACATGAGCAGAGCGTTTCCCGTACCCAGCTGACTGTGACGATCTCGTGAAATGCTAATGCATGACTCAAACCACGTCATGATATTACGTTTCTTTTTTTTTAGGCTAGACTGAAATAGCTAGGCTAAGATTTGCCTCGGAGTTTCCCAATTGCTTATGCTGCTGCGGAATTATTTTTAACCAGATGCAATTGTGTGGGTACAAGTGTTTAACGCGATGCGGTTATCAGGTAATAAGATTTTTTCCACGCTATGTTGGGGTCGGTTCAAGTCAGACCGGCATAACTGAGTACCAGCATATTACATGGAACGAAAACCTATCAGAACCTTAATCCAGTTACCTGAGTAACCAGATACCCCTTGGTAAGACCGGGACAGACTTTCTGGCTTCTAAAGATGTACAATAGACAGCCGGCAATTTAACGTGCCTTCCGAAACACGGAGGAACTCGTCATGTCAAGATGATCATTATTCACCGATGACCGACCGCGCCAAGCGTTGCTTAGCCTTATGATCGATCAGCCCTTGCGGCTGTTACTTAGCCAGGAGCTCATCTGGAAAGAGTAACAAATGAATGCTAATACATCAAGCTTCGTCATCAATATATCTTATGCGTGACATCTTCTCCCTCGTAATGACAGAAAAAGCAGTTTCCTGCATAAAGATGACTTAACCTTCAATGAGGTAAAGTAGTCCATAAATAAGTGCTGAGATGAATATCTTATTGGGACACGCAAACGGATGACCTTATGGAAGGAAATAGTCTAGTTTAGGTGAATACAATCTTCTTAATCTAGTCAGTTTTATTGTCTAGACGAGACTTGCGTGCTTGTTCTAGAAGGTCATATCGAGCATCTGGCGTTTGAGATATAAATAAGGGTAAGTATGATAGATATAAGATTAAAAAAAAAAAATCTTTACTATGTAGTATTTATTATAAAGCTGAAGAGTTTGTTTGTTTGCTTCAACACGCTAACGTCAGAAACTTCTGGTCCGATTTGAACAATTCTTTCAGTGTTAGATAGCCCATTTATCCGGGGAGACTAAAGGCTACTTTCTATCCAGGTGCGCGAAGTAGTTCCCGACACCAATACTCCAAAACCAAAGGTAATCGCTAAAACCAACACAATTTTAAATTTCCCAAAATCGTTTTTTTTTTGTAGAAAAACATAAAGAAGAAACTGCTTTAGTAGATTGTGTTTCGGTATTTTAGAAACTTCACAACTTTCCTGCAAAGATAGGATCATAATGTTACCTACATATAATAGAAAATGTGCTTTCATCCATAAAATTGGTCTTTTCTGGTTTTCCACCTAACACGAGGTTCCGCATGATGATATCAGGAAACAGTTGACTATACTTACTAATATAGTACCTACAGGCGCAATAGAGCGGCGAGTCTATGATCATATATCTATGTAGATACTGAACGTCAAAGAAAAGCACCCATTCTGAGAATGTCATCATCATCTGCCAAGTCTTTGCCCAGCTATGTCGGGGATGGCGTCCAGACTCACCAAACTCGAAATCATTTATTCAAACTTGGCTGTAAAACAGCACTTTTTGAACGTCAAATATTACAAGAGACAGCCCCCAAAACGCCCACCCTTCACCACTTCCTATGTGTTTTTACTGGGAAGAAGAAGTGGCGCAACAAACTCCCCAGCAACACATGTCTGTCTGTTGGTTTGAAGAACATTTAAACAATATTTTAACCAGGATAGAAGTTACCAGTGTTTTACATTGAGCCACAGTCTATCTGACCTCCTTAACCCAGTTACTCAGACAACCCAATAATATCACTTTTTAAGACTGGTTGTCTGACTTTTATGCTTGCTGAATACTTGTAACGGCTGCCAAAGATATATAAATGGAAATCGAAACGAGGGTTGCTTAACCTTATGATCGATGGACCCGTGAGGCTGTTACTTAGCCACAAGCTCCTACGCATACTCAGTAGCTTTTGTTTACTTTTTAAGTTATAGAAAGGAACAAGAGCATTTCTTGCCTAGGTAGATACATGGCTTGTGGCTAATATAGTCGCATAATCAGCCTTGGTTGATTGCACCCTTTGAGAAATAACTAGGTCTACGACTTAATGATAAATTCTGATCATATCTCAAACGATCTTGCTGCCCTTAGCCCAATTGTCTTTTCCTTCCTCATATCTCTCATCTTCTTCATAATTACAATTTTCAAGCCATATTGCTGTTTCTCTTTTCAAAGTGTATGTACTTATTAATTATTTTATCCTTTACTTATGTAGTTTTCTAGTCATCTTCATTATACTAAAGACCTACCTTAACATTATTCCAAAATCCACGTATTAATATTATAATGGCAATGGTAAGTTCATCTGTTTCGCTTTCACGTTTAAACAGGTGCAATGATATTGATAAGGACTCTTTTTCCTTGATAAATTATCAAATGACCCCCTCCTGCTGAGAATGCAGCTAGAGGGAGTGTCAGAATCTTACTGACTAAAATTCACTATGTTCCCTCTGAAGGGCCGGGGCCGCGGTAACTCTTACGAATAACCCGCAGGACAACCAGCAAAATTTGGAATACCCAGCAAAAACAAATAGGAAGTGGTGAAGGGTGGGCATTTTGGGGGCTATCTTTTGTAATTTTGGACGTTCAAAAGTGCTGTTTTACAACTAAGTTTGAATAAATAATTTTGAGTTTGCTTTTGGACCCTGGAGACAGTTTTCGGCAACTTTTTATTCAGGTGCGGGAGTCACTGCAAGGAATCAGCTGGTAGTTACAATACCTATCCTTGTTTGCAGACCAAGGAACAATGTTTTGTTAGTCACTATCACTTCTGCATCGCTTATGTTTTATTTATGTCATGTATCGAGAAAGTGGCTGGTCGGATGGATGGGTAGCAATGTCTATTAGAAATTATAATATTGTACCTAGAAGCTAACGGTTTCTAAGCAAAACTATTGTGCTATTCTCGAAATAGTTATAGCTAAAGAAATATCCAGGAGTTTGTAGGGAACAAGGTCTTAAGAGGTGTTATATATGTATATTATTTTTAGATTTGTATCGACAGTATATAGATAGTACGTAGCTTATCAGTTGTGTTGGCACCCATAACATAAGCTAATCAATAGCCTACCTAGGGGCTAACCGAATGTATGTGAAAAAGGTGCCTCGATTTATTATTATAATCTAGATAGTTCATTTGGCCACAGACGAGGAACTGACTACAATTACAAAGATACCAGGCAATAACAGAAGAATCTTAAGCCCCAAAAATAAGCATATCGCAAGTGATACATAACAGGTATGTACATATTGTTAGCAAGCTACAAAAATCTTTCAAATTTCCTTAATAGATTTTCAACTGTATCGCTGAAGCATTTGGTTCAAAGTTCATTGGGAAAATTTAACAGTTTCGGGTAGCTTGATGTGCTGGCGTCTCTACATTTTTAGTGCTATGTTCATCAAGAACGAGCTAATTATTTCATTACTGCATTAAAAGGCAATGAAATGACAAAAGAAGTGTTGGAAACAATCAGTCTCTTTCAGATTACATCAGATAAGATCAAATTAGTTTCATTCAACATCAACAAACAATGGTTTACAACTACTGATGCAATTGTTTACAGTTTATATCATAACTCACAGAGCGGGAGCTAGCGACTGCTAGACATCCTATAAGTACCTTAGAGACTGAGGCTGTGTACAGACGCTAGGACATTGAGCAACTACAATCTGCCAAATGTCCTTAATAGATTTTCAACTTCATCGCTTAAGCATATTATTATAATTATGGTTCAAAGTAGATTAGGAAAATTTGTCGGTTTCGGGTAGCTTGATGTGCTGGAGTCTGTACATAGTACATGCCAAAGTGGCAAGTAGCCAACTTTCGTTCAGATGAAGATTAGCTGATGGCTTTGTAAAATATAAAAGTAAAACCGGTAATAAGTAGCTTATAACGCTTATAAGCCTCTCTCGGTCAATGGGCTATCTAACACTGAAATATTTTTATAAATCGGAATAGCGGTTCCTGAAAACAAATAAAATCACCAGCTTTATAACAATAGTAGGTATAGATAATCCAAGCTTCATCCTTCTCATCAATACAGACAGACAATAATCATTTATTAAAGTTTAAATAGACAATCTACCATTGTATTGTGATGTAAATATATTTCGACACAGGCCGGGGGTCATCAAAATGGCCCAATGTTTTGATTCCCGACTCCGTTTACAAAACTCGAGACTGTTAGTAAATAGTACTGCGTTTGTTTTGTATGCTAATCGTGGGATTCATTTGTGTGACTGATTTAAATTTATGTTTGACTAATGTTTAAGCTTTAACTGCACTATAGTGCATTTTAATTGCAATGAAGAAAGTATGACCAAACACGGAATTTAAGGCTTCATTGATATTCTTATGTTTCTGTCTCTGCCTAGTCTTTTTCGATGTCTATCATAACTCATGTTTGTGGGAAATTCTCATTAATGTTATAATCTTATATGGCCATATAAGATTATAACATTATCCACATAAAGGAAACTAATGCTCATAAAATAAAAAATACTTAACCAAATTGGATGTTTTATTTGACCAAATGGCAAGTATACCTACTGCATCGAACAAAAAAAGAATTACGCTAATCGGACTAGAAACTTCGGAGTAATCGGTGTATATACATAAAAAAAACATACCGGCTGAATTGAGAACCTTCTTTTTTTGGAAGTCGGTTAAATAGGCTAACATGACATGTGTAGGTATGTAAAGAAAAGAAGAAGTGTAGCTAGTTATTGTGCTTTTATAAAAAAAAATCAAATATAGAGAAAACAGATAAGATTATTATAAGCGCTGTAACCACTTGGATAAGTTCCTTAAATTATTATTCTAGCAAAGAGTCTTTACGCGTCACAATTTGTAAATGCCTGATGTAACATGCACTGCAATAACACGCGCCGTCAACAAGAGGCTATCACATTACTTACAGTATAATGGTGTAAAGGCCAAGCAGATCAGTATTTGCCCAGAATCAGGTACATTCTATGTTCCTTCGCTCTCATAGTCCGATGGGACGGCAATTCGACATGACCGGAGAAAGATTAGGCACAGGATCGACATTTACGAGCTCTCCTATCAACGGGCGTATCACCACCAACTTATAAACACCATATATAACCGGTATAAGCATTCCTTTATTTTTATAATGTTATTGAAAGATTATCTTGTAATTTATACGGTCATAATAGAACATTTATTTATTTTTCATAACTAGCTTCTAGGTATTAGGGTACATAATCTAGCGGCATTCAAGAGTCAGGCAGACGGCTGGTTTGATCATCAAATAATTTTTGATGCCCTCATACATCATTCAAGGACATAAAATGACAACCACATTCTTTCAAAACAAATAAGTTAACATGTTAAAAAATCTTGGAAACTATTTTTTTGTGTTAAATTAACTTCTACATTACTGTGTATTAAGGAGATCAGACAGGTAGTCGCTCCACGTAAAATACTGGTACTCAGCTGCATCAGGTTGAGGCTAGAAGCTGACCTCAACATAGCTTGGGAAAAGGCTAGGCAGATGATGAGATGAAGAGGAGTGTTTCAATTTTAGGTTAATATACCGTGCATGTAAGTACTGAATATAAGGTTTATAGGTAGGTTGTAGTACTCCCTTCCTAACCTACTGGGAGGGGACATGAGGGGCCTGCCGTAAGGCGGGCATTCGCCGGCGGGGGACTGGACGCTATAGACTCCCAGGCTCCACTCAGGCGAGGTCGGAGTGCCGCTGGGTATTTTAAGTGGGTATACCGCAAACGACATTCCCGGGGAGACACACGTACCCCTGTCCCGTCCCCCGATAGGAAGGGGATACGTAACAACATTTTTCCCAGCGCCAAAAAAAAGGGTAGGTTGTAGCAACAGACTGTAGATACTCTTGAGCTGGTCCTGGTTTTCCAAATAAAAACACCGGAGGCGAGTTGTATACGTTTATTCTTTATTGAACCAAAAAGAGAGATATATATAAATACAAATAAATGCCCTAAGTACTTCATCATCACAGCCTTTTTTATCGTCCCACTGCTGTTCACAGGCCTCCTCTCCCACGGAGAAGGATTGAGCGATAATTTTATAATTATTTATAATTTCTAAATAACCCTAAAGAGCCCTAAGTATTTATAATTTCTAAATCAATCTATTAATATCACTGCTGCTTGTGGCAACATAGGTTACACTAGAACCTACCTCTACAAGTTTTTTGAAAAAAACTGTTATTGCAGATACCTATACCTACACATCATGGTGACTGTCAACTACACGTAAATGACAGAATAATTTTGTTGAATTAATTCTTGATTGACGTCTTTAGTTTTTTTAACAGCAAAATAACATACCTTAGAAGCACTGGTGCGTACAATCATTATCCTGCATGGATAGATTTCACAGCTATCTTAAACGAAGAAGTTATTTGATTTGAAACATTTAAAAAAATGTTCCATCTCATAGTCGCTTGTGTCTACTAACAAAATATTAAAACTCTCAAGTACCGGTACAGACGTCAGAATATCAAGCTACTACGATATGTAAAATTTCCTTAATAGATTTTCTACTTTATCGCCGATGCATGATATGGTTCAGAGTTGATTGAGAAAATTTTACAGTTTCGGATAGATGATGTGCAGGCGTCTGTTGTCTTATGGCCCCTTTTATGAGTGTCAGACTAAAAGTACTATAATCAATTTTGTTCTTTCTGGAGTCTTTTGTAAGTCAGAGCCATAGTAACTCTTGCGAACAATATCTCCGATGCACAGCTGTATCAATCACCAACTTCCAGACTCCGGGCTGAGTTATGAAAAGCCTCTCAACACACATAAAGCGATTTCGGCACAACCCGGGAATCGAACCCAAGACCACGCGCTATGCGACTACTAGACCAACTAGTTAGTCAAAAGATATAACATACTGAACCCCGGAACAGCGTCTACATGTTATAATAGGGCAAACAAAATATCTTGCGGAATTTATTACTATAATATATACAAAATATATTGGCGCACTAGTAATAAATTCAGACAACTTTTGTTATCAGTCATTCGAATAAGATCAAGTTTAATTAGATTGAATAGTGATGACAGTCTGGTTATAATAAAGATGTGTTTACACAACACGTATAATGCTGTACGGTTCGTTTACTGTAATACTGAAAGCTGTACTCAGCTTATATGAGGCACTACCCCGTGCAGGAGGCGAGGCACGGACAGCCGGGCCAGCACCAGTGCGGAGCTGCGGAAGAATCTGGAATCCCGCAGCCACGCGCGCCCGTGCGAGGAGACACCGAGGTGGTTTTAGCCGGTAAGAGTCGGGCACGCCCCTCCGCCTCTCCCCTGGCGGAGCAAGCAACTGAGTACCATTGCTTTTCATGGAGCGCCTGCCTATCTCACCGCCTCAACCCAGTTGGTTGACAGACTGTTTGGATTCTGATGGCTACCTTGTATACCGCATGAGCGGAATAGCCCCCTCAGGCCGCGGCTCAAACCGCTGACGAAGAAGCTAATTGCATTACGAAGTGTCATTTAAGCCATAGGCAAAACTTTCTTGGTATTTTCATATTTTATTTTCTTGGCAAACTCTCCAGTAGATTTTAATATGGATAAACCTGCGATTAATACATATCATATTTGTAGTTTGCTAGACATGTCTCTTAGAAAACAGACCTTAGAAACCATGAAGTGAATCCGATAATTAATAACCGTAAAGGCGAAAATCAGTCACACCCAAATAAGTCTGAATTCACCGTACAACCAGTATTGGCTACTACGTCTACAAACCGGCCGAACGTACGGAGTTGCCCTACTGACGTCATCTTATTTAATCAACCGGATTCCACTTGACATAACTTCAGGAGAAGATTATAAAATTATACTTAGTAGGTAATCATATTAAGACATACTTACTTAAGGGATATTAAAACTAGTCCTATTAGGGTGTTAACGATGAACGGTGTAACGATGCGATGTAATGGTCGATGTCGATCGATAGTTTCCACCATACATACTTATAGCGTCAACCAATCCATTCTACCAAGAATCGATGGCGTCGATCGATAGGTCTGGTAACACCCTCAAGCAGTTTTTCCCCATTTCATGTACTATATCTATTATATCACCAAAAGTCGGAATTAGGTAGCACATCAAGCTACTACAATCTATCGAATTTCCTTAATAGATTTTCAACGTTATCGCTGAAGGATCTGGTTTAAAATTTATTGTGAAAATTGATATGCTGGTGTACTTCCTCACACCAGTGGGATCACATCTTCATAATTATGTAATTTTTGTTTTATAATTTTACAAAAAAATAAAAAAAACTCGTTTGGAAAAACCATTATTTTTTTACTGTTTGATTAAACATAGAATAGTCATCTTTGGCTGAGTTTCTAATTAGATGAATTAATTTACGCACTTGACAAATAAATCCGTTGACACTCAAAGCTACCAATCTGTCAAATTTCCTTAATAGATTTTCAACTTTAACGCTGAAGCATATGGTTCAAAGTTGGTTGTGAAAATTTGTCAGTTTCGGGTAGCTTGTCTTGTGCTGGCGTCTGTACATTTTAATTCAAAGAAAAACAACAGTTATTTGTCAGGAACGTCTAATTACTTCGTCAAATTAAAAACACGTGTTAACCGTAGTAAATGTTACCAAGAAAAAAAATTACATCATTCGTTTAAAATTATGATTAAGTATAAATATCTTCAAGACCTGCAAAGTTTTACTAATCGTTAAAATATTAAATTATTCACAAAACATTATGAAATGGGTGAAAAACACATAAGCGATTTTGACTAATTGGGAATCGATCCTAAAACCCACTATAACATTCACAAAAACTGCGTAAAGATTCAAAGATAAAGATTTCAGGAGTTTGCCATATTTCTTTAACGGAGTTTATGGTTTTGGGTAATTAATGTATTACGTATAAGCTTAGCTGTTAGCTGCTTGAGATAATTATTTGCCGCAATCAGAGAAAATTTGCGTACAAACTTCTCCAAGATACTGGACACCAATGGCTGATTAAAGGTGAAGGAAAATATCTTGAGGAAACCCGGATTTATTAAGTCTGAAAACACCAATCCGAATGGAGCAAGCGTGGTGATTAATTCTCAATCCTTATCTGCATGAGAAGGGGCTGCTTGTGCCCAGCAGTGGGACGATAAAAAGGCTGATGATGGATAAAAAACAAATGAACTACGTTTTGCAAATTCAAACTCAAATCCGTTCATTGAAACTTGGCTGCAAGAAAGCATTTTTTGAAGCTCAACTTTACAAAAGACTCGAAAGCCTCAAACGGCCTGATCATCACCACTTCCTATGTTTTCGATAGGCAAAAGAAATAGGAACGAATTTCCCAGTGACACAATTCCGTCTGTATGGTTTGAAGAACCGGTTCTATACAATACGCTTGCTTTGACGCCACTAGATTTGACAACAGGCTGTAATTTTTTGCAGCAATCTATACATCTTCTGTACATATAATAAAATCGTAGAGAAGTCAAAAATATAGTTTTTAGAATTTTTGTCTGTTTGTCTGTATGTATGTACGGGATAATCTCAAGAAGTAATGCATGGATTTGATTCAAATTCAGCATGAATATAACTAAGAGGTCGGGTCAAGATATAGGCTACATTGCATGCTATGCATGCATGCATGGCATGCTAGCATTACGGGGGGGAGGGGGGTGAATGTTTAATCCTAATGTCCATGCGGACGACGTCGCGGGCAACATCATCATCATCATTGACAAATCGCGGGCAACAGCTAATAAATAATAAACTATCAACGACTCAACTCCACAGTCCGGACGATGAAGAACAGGCCGTTAATAGTATTGATTAACGAGCACAATTAATATCTTTATCATTAAATCTTGAAACTATGCTGTGTTTTGACTCCTGTTCTAACGCGCTATATTTCAAAGCTGACATGTTTATGACATTTTTATGATAATTCAATTAGATTTTTCGCAAAAAATGCTTTATTTTACTATTCTATTTGACCTTGCGAAGTTGAAGTAAATGGTATCGTTTGTCAGTTATTAATCATAGAATATAGATCGCACAGATCATAAATGTTTTTTGATTTTCGCGACTTGAACACATATTATACACGCCTGACTGCCTCGTTGGTCTAGTAGTCGCAAGGCGCGACTGCTGTGCACGGCGTCTCGGGTTCGATTCCCGGGTCGGGCCAAAATCGCTTTGTGGGTTTTGAGAAACTTTCATAAAGCAGCCTGGAGTGTGAAAGTTGGTGAATGATTCACCCGTGCATCGGAGAGCACGTAAATGTCGGTCCTGCGCCTGATCTCTCTCCGGTCATGTCGGATTGCCGTCCCATCGGACTATGAGAGTGAGGGAAGAGAGAGTGCACCTGTGTCTGCACGAATACTTGTGCACTATAATATGTCCTGCGCAGCTGGCTGATCTCCATAAAAGAGAACGGCCGCCGTAGCCGACAATCGGCCTGGATGCCGTCATCATCATACACGTCCACCCGTGACCACGGTCGGTGTAATTCGGCCGAAACGTCGGGAGAAATAGAGGTAGCGTACATACCTATATAATTTGTACATGATAAATCAGCGCTTTTCGAACGTCAAAACAAAAGACAGCCCCCAAAACGCCTTCACCACTTCCTACGTGTTGTTGTTTGGAAGAAGAAGTGGCGCAACAAATTCCCCAACAACACATTCTGTCTGTTAGGTTTGAAGAACCAGGTTATACAAAAACAAGTCCTATCTCAAATTATTTGAGACAATAAAAGAAACATAATTTATAACATGGAAAACAATAAATGGTAATCAAAATTCACACATGTTGGCTAGCACACACCTTTAAAATCGGTTCCGCCTTTTGGCTGAAAACCAACTTATATTCACCTATATTATTTGTTGAATGCGATGAAACTTATTAACGGTGCTACGTCACTGGTTATCCTGTACAGACGCCAGCACATCAAGCTACTACAAATCAATCTGTAAAATTTCCTCAATAGATTTTCAACTTTATCGCTGAAACATAATAGTTTAAAGCTGATTAGGAAAATTTTACTGCTTCGGGTAGCTTGATGTGCTGGCCACTGTACAAACAGAGGGTTATAATCGTTCACACAATGCCGTCACCTTGACCGTGGTCTAACACGTCACTCGGGAATATTGTGTAATTGTGCATACGTGCAACTGGCTAGTGATTGCACATACGGCGGCGGTCATACTGAGAGCGATTAACGATAAAACATCTTATTTACAAGTAAACGTATTAAATCGTTGGACATGTTGTATGAACAATAAACGAAACAACGAAAATCTATAACCGATTTAAAGTAATCCGTGTTTTTTTTTTTTAATTTGAGGTACCTAATCCATACTTTCTTGATGTAGCTATGTATCAGAGTCTTAGATGGAGTGTTACTCAATCTGAACTCCATGGTCTATTTACTGAGAGGTAATAACGATACCTCTTCCTAGGGCTGGTAGTCCAACTTTTTGTAGAATGCATAAAGAAAACTCAATGCCTAGTGGCCATATAATGAAAGTTGGTGAAATTGATGATGAATTTATATTTTAATAATTAAGTTTACAATTTTTGGTCTAATGTAGCGAATAAAAAAATTAGAATAAAAAACTAAGGGGTCCCAATCACAGAACACTGACGCGGAACCAAGTCCTTTAGTTGGCGTAGTATTTAATGTAAGTGCAACATCATCCTGCTATAAAAATGTTTATAATATAGATTTCAACCATGCAGCTCATCAGGCGAAGGCAAGGGACACAGCCGAACTTATTGTCGAGGAAAATTTTACAACATCCATACCTCAAAGTCATGTGTCACAAAACAAACTGAAATATCACCTTAAATAATAGATATATCCTTTTTAAGCATTGTCCTTTTAAAAGTAGGTTAAACAAACAAGAAATGCACACGTATTTACAGCCTTCAGAAATATATTTGAGGTCCGGAGTACCCAGCAGTCAAACGCTTACTATGTGACCTCGGCCATCTTGTACTCTTATGTCGTAAGTGCGTATCAGCATCAATTAGCACCAACACGATTATTATCCGAATGTTTATTCATTTAACGTTCCACTATATATAGAAACTTTAAACTTAAACTGATTTTTGAATAACATCATAAAATGTTAATAGGCTCTTGTCCTATTGGGGATTTGCCATTCATTGTTGAGTAGATCAATCAAAGTCCATTTATTCGTTTCAAATAGGCCTAGTACAGGATCTTATGAAAAAATGTAATAAGGCTTTGTGGGAAATCACTAAATGAGACTTCCCACTGGTGCAGCTGGATAGATAGATAGATAAAATTTATTTGCCCAAACATGTGTGTACATACAATACTATGAAGTGCATGCAAGATAACATAAGGAAAATTGGTTCAGACATGTTTGCCATATACTATGGCGTGCAAATGTTTTTAGTAACAATTGTAATTTTTAATATATCGTTCAATCCAAGCGCAGTTTAACAAAGACAATTTAATCTCTTAAAGAATTAGAACTTCTCAATTAAAAACTCGTTCACATTATAATAGGCTTTATCTGTTAGAAATTTAATTACTGTCTTTTTGAAAGCTACGTCATTTAACTGCTTCCAGTTTTTTGGAAGTTTATTATGAGGAAGTGTCAGACTCTTACTGACTAAAACCCACTATGTTCCTTCTGGAGGTCTCTGTGTGCCACGGCCACGGTAACCCTTGCCAATAAAACGCAGGCCAGGGATATAATTAGGCCTCAACGCAACTAAACTTTTTCATCAAGATGGCCGGTCACTATATATATTTCTTTAACATTCAAATTAATTTAATTAGGCTGCTTTTCAGTCGGGTAAAAATTCATGACAATAATATTTCTTTATTGAAGTATTAGGATACAAAGTGCAGCCAAATAGTTTCCGCCTAAGACAAAACCCAATATTTTGTTAGACAAATGAATTATACTTCTTAATAAAAACTCAAATTTTATATACCTATTTGACATTTACAACTTCTTATATAATAACTAATACGAGTATTATCATCATCTGCCAAGCCTTTTCACAACTTCCAATCCAACCAGATGCAGCTGAATTCCAATATTTTACATGGAGCGACTGCCTATCTGACCTCCTCTACCCAGTTAAATAGGCAACTAGCTACCTCTTAGTAAGGCTGGTTTTTAGACTTTCTGGCTTCTTACTCAAACTCAAAATCATTTACTCAAACTTGGCTGCAAAACAGCACTTGTTGAACGTCAAAAATTACAAAAGACAGCCCCCGAAACGCCCACCCTTCACTGTACAACCTTTCTACCTGTACAGACAGCCAGAGACGTTCAAATGATTGCCATGACCCACTTATTTAACGTGCCTTCCGAAACACGGAGGAACTTGTCTCTTTACAGGACGATCACCCATCCACGGACCAACCGCGCCATTCATTTATTTTCTTAACCTATTAAATTATTAAATGCGGCCCGCGCCAGATATTGCTTAACCTTATAAATGCGGCAGTAACATAGACACGAGTTGCTCAAAACAATAGGTACTCAAATATCATCATCTCCCGAGCCTTTTCCCAACTATGTTGGGGTCGGCTTCCAGTCTAACTGGATTCGGCTGAGTACCAGTGTTTTATAAGGAGCGACTGCCTATCTGACCTCCTCAACCCAGTTACCTGGGCAACCCAATACCCCTTGGTTAGACTGGCGTCAGACTTACTGGCTTCTGACTACCCGTAACGACTGCCAAGGATGTTCAGTGACAGCCGGGACCTACAGCTTAACGTGCCATCCGAAACACAGTCATTGGTGTCCAAGATATACTTAGAAAGTACATACAAACTTAGAAAAGTTGCATTGGTACTGGCCCGATCTGGAATCGAACCCACGCCCTCATACTTGAGAGGTTGGCTCTTTAACCACTAGGCCACCACGACTTTACAATAGGTACTCAAATAATGACCTCAAAAAATAATTGTTAAACAAAAAGTAAATTCTCTTATTTTCTTGTTATCACTTAGTAACGGTATTACCGCTAAAGGTACGACGACACTGACATCGACACATGGATATTTTCTGTTATAAGGGTTAACTAACTGTAATTTTGACTGCTATCGGTCCCTGACTTCAACTGTGACTGCAGTATGCCCAAAATGCGTAATTGACTACCATGCTTTTAAAGGGAAATGGTTTTGGAACTGATGTGGACGAAGATTTGGTAAGGATGGAGCCTACACAGATATTTTGTCCGGGTGGAGTAGTGACATTAGAAGTCAGTAAGTAGACTCATACATCTTGGCTAGGCAGATGAGCGAGATGATTTGATTTGCTAAAGCTACCCACAGGCCTGGTGGAATACCAAGGCCTGCCGGGGCTGCGGGTTGTTCTTAAGAGTTACCGCATACACAACGACTCCCAGAAGGACCAATGGGTTTTAGTCAGTAAGAGTCTGACACTTCCTCCAGCTACTTCCTCACCAGAAAAGATCGTTCAATGATTTTCCATGTTATAAAAAAGAGAGGATACGAAGATGAAATGTTTACAATACTTACAGTTATTTCAGAAGCCCTTTGCGAGTTGGCTTTTGTCAGTCGTCCTACTTACTAAGTTACAGAGTAGCATAGTTAATTTTAACTAAAGACAAGTTTACGATAAGCATAACTAAAGGAAAATACTCAATCACAAAGGCGCATTAGCGTCATACGTTTTGACACCTCGTCACTTAATTGCTAGAATAACACGCACATAAATAATTGTTGACAATAATATTATTTTATTATACGAAAATTCTAAGAAGATTTTATTTATTTTTATTGTATGTACTATAAATACATTTGTATGTTTACTCTTAAGTTTGCATCTAAAAGGATGTCCTCTTTCATGTATTTTTTAAGAAAAAGGCCTTGGCACGCATTTCCATTAGATTCTCATTAATAAAAATCTTAAATTAAAAATGAAATAGAATAAGAATTCACAAGAAAACATAATCGACTCAAAAAAATCTTGAATCTCAAAAAATATATTAGGTAACTGTTTTTTTAACGGTAAGCTCATGAGAATTAATAAATTAATTATTTATTTAAAAGAGTAGGTACTCACAAATTTCTTCTGGCCTATGCGTGACGCCATGTTGCTTATGTAGCTGCAAAAAAGTCACTAGGTAGTGACATGACGTCAGAGAGATATTGAAGAGAAAGACATGCTGCATCTATTAAAATAAAAACTAGGATCAGAGCAAGCTGATGACGACAGCAGAACTTAAATTTTTATTTTTTACATAGTATAAAGAAATTAATACATATTATTATATCTGTATAAGATATAAATATTTGCATAAAAAAATAAAAGGCGTCGATAAAATCATCCCCATTGCTATCTACTGGGAGCGTGCCCAAGAGGCTGGCAGCATTGCCACGTTGTATGGCAATGCTTATTCTCTGACCAAATAGCCAGCCGTTGGGTCACAGGAAGCATAAAAACCTTTTTGCATATTTTAAGCACCTAGTATAGTATAATTTTCAAAGATTGGTATTAGCCATTATGAGATTTATATTATAATTATCTATAACAGAATTGATAGCTGTCTTATGCCTAAGAAATGACAGAGGCAAGACGAATTAATTACTGCATTTTTTACCTTTCCTGTTACGCAGATCTTGTTTGTTTATAATGTGAGGATATTTTTTGTGGAATGTGGTTTTTCCTCTTGTTATGTCTAATGTCCATTTTTTATTGCAATGTGGTATAAAGAAATTCTGTAATTTTGTGTTAATTTAACACCTCAAACTCAAAAATCATTTATTCAAACTTGGCTGTAAAACAGCACTTTTTGAACTTCATAAATTACAAAAGAAAGCCCCCAAAACGCCCACCCTTCACTACTACTCGTATGTGTTTTTGCTGGGGAGAAGAGGTGGCGCAACAAACTCCCCAGCAACACAAACATGTCTGTCTGTAGGTCTGAAGAACCTCTTAACATTATTTTTTATACACAATTTGTATAATTCTAAAAATAAATCGATGAAAAAAATCGATGACTCCTACATGCATAAGAAAAGAAAAGCAAAATACGTATATTCAGAAATTAAATACAAAATCGTTTCATAAAGTACCATTTCTTTTCTAGTGTTTTTATGAAATGTTACTTTGTATCTAGTAACAAATTTGAAAGAACGTCTGACTATCAGTCTTGCCTAGGGATACCGGGTTGCCCAAGTACAGGGTAGAGGTTTCTCAGTATGTAATCGCACCTTGTATGACACAGACTCAATTGATTCGGCTAGGCTGGCAGCTGACCCTAACGTTGTTGGGAAAAGGCTAGGCAGATGATTATCCCCTGCTGACATCGCAATGTTCGTTTTTCAGAGCCCTTTTAAGAACTCTACCCACTGCGGGAACTTATTCTCATGGATAACCTAATCTACAAATACCCCTTTGTCAATTCGCACAAGAGCGCACAGACATAAGGGGATTTTTAGATATTTGAATAAATTGTTAACGGGTGGGTTAATTCTTTCATAACAGTTGATTACAATTTTTAAATACTATAGAACTATTAGTGACACAAACTTCTTCTTAGCTAGTTGACATTTAACATCATTGCCTTCTTAGTTTTAAGAAAAAGATAAAATATCAATTATCTAAGACATTAAATGCATATACAGCATGATTCAGCTATTTCACAAAGTAATTATTAATAATTTTAGAGATCGGTACTAAATCGTCAGAAAAGCAATAAAATAAAAATTATTAAACCGCTTTCGGCTTTTTTCACTAATTAATAAATTATTTGGAGTTTTTTTCACGACGATTAAGTATTTAGGTAGATACAAAAATGAATCCTATATCCGAGATTTTTTTTTAACGTAAGAATATATGAGATTCTAAAATAAAATGGCGTAATTTTGGGTAACATTGTGTCTAATACAAGCTTGGCGTATCACTCGTATTTACCTACTTAGTATGAGAATTTTAATAGTAAATATAATTTTATTATGCACATCAAAATATTAAATTTAATCTTTTATCTACTTAAACAAGTAAATACCGCGACAGGCTTTTATCATCATCATCATCTCCCGAGCCTTTTTCCCAACTGTGTTAGGGTCGGCTTCCAGTCTAACCGGCCTATCTGACCTCCTCAACCCAGTTACCCGGGAAACCCAATACCCCTCGGTTAGACTGGCATCAGACTTGCTGGATTCAGACTACCCGTAACGACTGCCAATGATGTTCAATGACAGCCGGTACCTACAGTTTAACGTGCCATCCGAAACACAGTCATTTGTGTCCAAGATATACTTAGAAAGTACATACAAACTTAGAAAAGTTGCATTGGTACTTGCCCGACCTGGAATCGAACCCACGCCCTCACACTTGAGAGGTTGGTTCTTTAACCACTAGGCCACCACGACTTTTTTTATACGATAGGCTTTTATATTATTTAAAAAAAAATGTGTCATGTGTGAAATGACATAAATTTAACAGTTTAACAAAAGTATTTTAAGTCATATTTTTTTCTACTTTTTAGTTATTTATTCTCCGCCAGCCCTTTCATTGATAACTGTATATAAACATTGCATGTTAAATAAAAGCTTGTAAAACGTTAACATAATAAACAATGTGGAGTTTTAAGAAACCATTTTTATAATAAATAGAGAATATGATACGGAACTCTGAGAGTGCAACTCAAACTCACACATGTATGTTTGATTCAGTTCAAATTTCATATCTGACGTCAGAGCCACGTTTCGTCTATAATGTCTTTATAACATAATAATATATTCATAAATAGAGATATAAAATTATAGAACACAAATATAAATCCTGTTGGTATATTATTTTTGCTTATGCTAAAATAATTACATAATTTAAAGTAAATCTGCTTTTAGACATAATAAATCTGATTTAGACATATAATGTGTTATAATTAGGACATTAATAAATATTAATGTAAAAATAATAAGAGATACCTATTAAAGTTAACCTTTATTAAATACGTCATGTTTCAATTAACAATCTGGTTGGAGATATATAGAGGAAAACGCGAACAAAAGAAATATTGTAATAATTTTGTGAAAGCCTGACCGATTGTCAGCCACGGCGGCCGTGCTTTCTAAGGAAATCAGCCAGCTGCGCAGGACATATTATAGTGCACAAGTATTAGCGCAGACACAGATGCACTCTCTGTTCCCGAACTCTCATAGTCCGATGGGAACGCAATCCAACACGACCGGAGAGAGATCATAGCCAACATTTACGTGCTCTCCAATGCACGAGTGAATCAATCACCAACTTCCAGACTCAAGTCTGCATTTTGAAAGTCTCTTAAAACCCACCCGAAAAGCGATTTCGGCCCGATCTACGAGTCACCGCGGCCCAGCCACACAGGAACCTCCAGAAGAAAGTTGGGTTTTAGCCTGACACTCCCTCCAGCCGCAACCTCAGCGGGAGGAGTCATTTGATGATTTCCCAAGAAAAAAAAACCAGCGAGATTCCGTGAAATGCACAGTAGCCGCGGTTGGCTAAGACCAACGAGGCTGGAAAATAATATTATCACTAGTCGTAGTAGAATACGGAAACATTAAAGAAAGATAGAGAAATATGGGTCAAAGAAGACATGCTATGCTGACCACAAATTATTATAAATTGGTATAAGGACAGAAAGATGCTGATGATGATGTCAAACAATCAGTTTTCCATGACGTATGTACTTGCGTACAGACGCCAACACATCAGGCTTCCCGAAACTGTCAAATTTTTCCAAACAACTTTGAACCATATTATGCTTCAGCGATAAAGTTGAAAATCTATTAAGGAAAATTGACTAGCTTGATGTGCTGGTGTCTGTACAAAATCCGTTGTTTAATTATTAATCAATTTGATTGAGTACCTACATACCCACTTTTTGCATATCGAGTAAAATAATCAGTTAACCCTTGTCAAATAATTACATATTGTATTATGAATTCTTTGAAACTACGTTGGTTAATTCTGTAGTATTATGCTGTTCGGTATAGGTAAATAATTTTGTAAACATCAGCCATTTTATCGTCCCACTGCAGGATACAAGCCTCCTCACACACGGAGAAGGATTAAGAGTTAGTCATCACACTACTTGCTCAACGCAGATTGGTGATTTAGACCTCGAGATGTTTTCCTTCACCTTAAAACAGCCATTGGTGTCTAAGATATGCTTAGAAAAGTACATAACATTAGGATCGCGGTTATCGCTGAAAATCAGTGCTGTGACTCGGTCTTTGTCAGGGTTGCAGCATTAAGATTAGCGAAAGCCATACAGCGTGTTTGTGACGCATATTCTACTCTGAATGTCTTGATTTTGTACAATTTGTCCTTTATGTATCTATGTGTAATAAGCACGTAATAAAATTTATTTTCTTTCTTTCATTAAAAAGTTCTATTGGTACTTGCCTGACCTGGAATTGAAACTGCACACTCATACTCGAGAGGCAGGTGCTTTTACCACTAGGCAACGGCATCTTATTTTTGTAAATAATTGCGTGAAAAAGTTTAAATAAAAAACAGTGAAACTGTGAAATCACTTTTATAATTTGAAATAATACTTTTCACTATGTTTCTCCTTTCTTCTCTCTGGCTGTGTCCATCAGGGACCATAATTGTGACAATAATTTTATAATTTTCCACCATTTTATATATTATGGAATGCAATAAATAAAAGGAATATTCATAAAAAATATTAATTTTTATTAATAGATTTCTGTTGAAGTCTATGAACACAACTCCGACCATTTGTGACCCCTAAACAATAGTTTTTGTCTTATGTCTGTACATACACTGGTATACAAAAAATATTTTGTTTAAACATTCCATAAATCGTACATGATTGCATTTGACAATGAATGACAAAAATTTTAGTCTGGATTCTTCTATTTATATTTTACTACTCTACTACTGGCGAAGGCTTGTAATTCATTGGCACGGGGTTTTAACACCAAAACTTTAACCCCCTTGTTCACGTGGTTTAAATAAGTACCTGGCTTAGTGCTAGGTCTAAGCCATTTTTGTTCAGGATGGTGGTTTGTACTTAGGACTAAAGCTTGTACTTTTTAATACAACGTTTTATAATAAAATGGATACATTGTAGGTCCTTTATGTATATTTATAACGCACAATTTTATTTTCCCTGGAAAAAGAAATCCCGTTCGCGACGATCATGAACTCAATTAATAAACCAATGCTACCTTATTATAAAAAGTGGTTTAGAAAAGTTCCTACTGGTTTAGTTTAGGGCTTGAACCATCCAACCACCTTGAATAAAGTTAATAGTCTAAACCAGTACTTTTTAAACCTACGATTTACAATAAAGTGGTATGAGCTTACTATTTTTTTTTTGCGTGGCTTAAAATAGCCAACAGCTGTCAATGTCCCGTCTATCTCCAGAGCTACTAAATATCATTAAAATTGCTTAATCCATTTAGGGCCTGTTTCACCACCTACGAACAAGTTCCAGTTAGTTAATTTGGTAGATAATTTCATACAAATTATGTTACATTTTTGAAATTTTTCGGTAGATAGTGGCTATTCGGACATTATGAAACTGGGCTTTTAATCTTGAACGTAAAAGATAATATTATATTCTTCAATTATAATATTAGCTTGGCAAAGGGTAACTAAAACAGTTCACATCTGTCCGTATCTTCTGAAAAAAGAGGTACGTCATGTCTTATGACATTTATGTCAAGTTTTTTGTGATCTTAATGGAGATAATTTGTCTATTCACATTCAATATTAGCCTATACCTACTGATCCGATTATAAAAAAAACAGACAATCATAGCTATAATTATTATAAAAATAGCAATGATTATACCTGATTGGTTGAATTCTAGTTCGGCCATAGGTGTATATCTGAACTAGCTGCGCCTGAGCACGTCATGTCGCTGTAGATATACGTCATATCAATACTTGTTGCTATAAAAATGCACACTTCTTAAAGGTCGTAAGGTGTAATAATCATGTGTGCATACACATGATTATTACATAACCTGATTAATTAATATTGATTAGAAACATAAATCAACGGTTTGAGGTAAATATTCTATATTTAAAGTGTTTATGTTTATGTTAAATCTTTTTGGGAATTATCTTTTTACTTTTTAATATCCTCCATGTTCTTTTTTATATGAAATGTATTAATTTCAGCGTATTTGGTATGTTCCAACACTGTGTTCGGGAAGGTGTTCCGGACTCTAACCACCTCATTATAAAACGTGCTCTTAAAAGAGTACCAGCTTTAGTGTTAAGTTTAAACCATTATCTTCTTTTAGTCCTATGTCCCCTAGATGGGGCAGAGGGCATCCACAGTGCTCCGCCATCGCGTTCGGTCTTGAGCTTTGCGCTATATTTCGCTCCACGTCTTGCCTATAGTCGCCGCCTCTGCGATGATCGTCCGTCGGTTTTCAGGATTGTTTAGGTTAAACAATTATCTTAAACAAAGTTAATAGTTAAAACACTAAGGGCTAGTTTTACATGTATGTTACAGATAGCCTCCATCTACTGGATACATGGACCAGAATTTGCATGAAATTATCTTTCAGATAAACTATCTGAAACTATCAGCAACCTGTGAAACCGAAGCTGTTAATTTTTAGAAACGTATCTTTTCATTCGTAATAAGGCGGTTAATGTTTCACAAAAATATATCCACTCCTCAAATAGCTTTGCTTGTCTGAAGTTAGCCACATGACGTCAGACAACTTATGCCTATCTTAAGTCAGCATGTTGATGCCTCGCGCATAAGCAGTAGTGTTTTATTTATTCCAAAATTGAGCTGTCACTAGGACTGTTTCGGATAGCACGTTAAACTGTAGGTCCGGCTGTAATTGAACATCCTTGGCAGTCGTTACGGGTAGTCAGAAGCCAGTAACTCTGACGCCAGTCTAACCAAAGGTTATTGGGTTGCCCAACTGGGTTGAGGAGGTGGGATAGGCAGTTGCTCCTTGTAAAACACTGGTTCTTGGCTGAATCCGGTTAGACTGGAAGCCGACCCTACCATAGTTGGGAAAAGGCTCGGGAGATGATGATGACTACCTTACGGACCTCAAGGTCGCATCCAGGTAAAAAAATAACCAACTGATAGGTACAGACGCCAGCACATCAAGCTACCCGAAATTGACACATTTTCCCAGTCAACTTTGAACCATATGCTTCAGCGATAAAGTTGAAAATCTGTTAAGGAAATTTTACTGATTGTAGTAGCTTGCAATCTTACATCTTCAATACCTACTAATATCTTCTAAAGTAATTACCATTTAGTTATTTTTATTGTACATATTATAATATTGAAGATATATTATGGTAATTACTTTATTAAAAACACGCCATAGCAGATAAAGCCATTTTGCAGACCCCGACCGGATGCATCGAAATAATTAAACTGATTCACTTATTATTATTCATTAATGCACAAAAAAGTATCCTCTGCGCTGTGCGTCACACGATGCACGACCAAGCCGTCAGTCCTTGCAACCCCCTTCAAAAACTAGTCACTGAACTACAGTCAAAATGTACAGACAGAACTACTGCGCATGCGCAAGGTATCAATTCAGATATTTTTTTGTTCTTGGGTAGTCAGATAAAGTGAGGAATGAGTATATCAGAGGAAGCCTGAAAGTAGCACCAGTGACAGAAAAAATTAGAGGTAAGCGTTTGTCGTGGTATGGGCATGTCATGAGAAGATGTGAGACACATGCTACAAGGCGTGTCTTAAGTATGAATGTGAATGGATGGAGAGATAGAGGTAGACCAAGGAAGAGATGGATTGATTGCTTGAAAGAGGATATGATTAAGAAGGGAGTGGATAGTAGTATGACGTCTGACCGAAATGAGTGGAAGCGGAAAACACATTGCGCCGACCCCAAATAGAATTGGCAGGGCAGGAAGAAGAAGAAGGTAGTCATCAAATGACTCTTGCTGAGGGTGCAGCTGGAGGAAGTGTCTTATTGACTATGACCTACTATGTTCCTTCTTTTGGTTCTTCGTTCGGTCTTTGTGTGCCAGGCCCGCGGTGACTCTTGCAAAAAACCTGCAGCCCTGGCCGAGTCGGAATTTCCCTGAAAACTACTTTTTATCCAAGTTTGCTTTGGGGTTTATTCGTTAAGAGTCTGAGACTCCCTCCAGTTGCACCCTCTGCAGGAGTTATTTGAAGAAAATTGCCCACAAAAAAGGAAAACTTGAGCTTCATAAAAAAAATATGTTGTCGCTTAACCTACCCAAGACATTGAAGTGAAATTAATTGAGATACAAGATAAACTGACCCTTTTTATCATCCCACATCCTGTATCTGTGACGTCAGAAACCCTTTAAACTGGTTTTCTCTCATCATTAAAGTCATAAGGCCAGACAAGGTTTGTCTGGGTTACACTGCGTTGTATTTTTAACCGACTTCCCGGAAAAAGGAGGAGGTTCTCCATTGTCCAATTTCTTTTGTAGAATAAACTAGCTTCTGCCAGCATTTTCACAAGCAGTTCTGGCATGAAAGTTTGAATTTGGTGGACATTTAAAAAAAGTTCTCAAGCATATTTAGATATTTTGTTTATTACAGCGATTTGAGCAGAAGAAACAGTTGTGTGAATCGTAGTGCCACACAACGATGGAATATGTCACCTTTATGAGTACACTTGCAACATCATCATCTCCCGAGCCTTTTTCCCAACTATGTTGGGGTCGGCTTCCAGTCTAACCCATTTCAGCTGAGTACCAGTGTTTTACAGGGAGCGACTGCCTATCTGACCTCCTCAACCCAGTTACCTGGGCAACCCAGTACCCCTTGGTTAGACTGGCGTCAGACTTACTGGCTTCTGACTACCCGTAACGACTGCCAAAGATGTTCAATGACAGCCGGGACCTACAGTTTAACGTGCCATCCGAAACACAGCCATTGGTGTCCAAGATATACTTAGAAAGTACATACAAACTTAGAAAAGTTGCATTGGTACTTGCCCGACCTGGAATCGAACCCACGCCCTCACACTTGAGAGGTTGGCTCTTTAACCACTAGGCCACCACGACTTAGTACACTTGCAACACCCAGTATGAATTTTGGCTTCGGAAAAAGTATAGAATAAAAGCAAAAGTTTTTCAATTACCTATAATCTTCGTCGTAATAAAGGCCTGACTGTATACTTAATGCAGTTATAAATGATATACGATAAAAAACAGAAAATCAAAATGCGAGCCCGAAGAAAAAACGTCACACGTGATAAAAAAAATACATTTTGAACCTGAGTCTGAAAAAAAAGTAATATAAGTAATGATTTCTGTCTGTTATTTTATTTATTGAGGATAATCAGACTAAAACAGAGCAGATTAAACCACTTAGGTTTACAAAATTTACTTAACGGAGTTTGTAGTTTGTAATTTATGCATTACTTGCTATTTTCAGCAATCGGAAAAAAGTCGCAAAAGACCTTGTCCAGGATGCACTCCATTTCCAATTTCATCTCAATCAACTCAGCAGTTAAATCATAAAAAAAAAACTAAATCTCACCTGAAAACGTACTAATTTTCAATATTTTAAGAAGTAGGTAAGAATAGTGGCAATAAAGCGTTCAATTTCTGCCTACCATTAAAGGAAAAAGTCTTGCATCAACTAACGTGTGTATGTAACCAATTATTTATCTCCTAGTCATCAAAGTAATGACATAAAAACCATTGTCACGTTTTTGTAAATACTGCGACATTATTTCTTCTATTGTATATGGGCGACCTCTTGAACCCAGGCCCGTATTAAACGCATCTAACGTAAGCATATTCACTTGTTATTATGTTATGGTCTTTGTAATGTGAAGCGAATAATATGACTACTTGTCACGAAGGTATATTTGTCTTGTTGGACTAAGCCAGACTTTGAGAGCGCACGCGCGCTGCAAACATAAATCAGTATGGAGATGAATGGTAGTCCGCTTACATGATTAGAACGATCGTTTGACGAAAAACACGATTATAATCACGATTACTTCAAAAATAAACTATCAGACAATCAGCAGGCTCAGCATGACCACCGAAGAAGAACCACCAAGAAGTTTTGTCTACCGGAGAATGGACATAATGACAGATTGAAGAAACATTTCTTTTGACACATAGAAAAGAAATGTTTATTTTCTTCAACTGACATAAATCTACAATGCATGCCGATTTTTAAAATAGTGCCTTTGACACATTTTTTTTGGCTAAATTCATCGTAGTATTGTAGTAGTAGAATGACTACATCACTATCTACTTCTCCGTTGCTATAGAATGTATTTGTCTTCATAGAAACGCGAGTTGACTGGTCGCGCCATGCTCGGGTAGAAGACATGTTGACATAAACAGAAAGAGCTTTGTCTTTTCTTAACAGAATAGATATAAAATCGCCATGCTAAGCCTGCAGGAGTATGCAAGTTTTCTTAGTTAAACAAGGTATGTACGTCCACCAACAAGATGGACAGACGACCTTATAAAGGTCGCCAGAAGACACTGGTTACAGGAGATATATGGAGATCTAAAGGGGAGGCGTTCAGCAGTGGACGTCCTATGGCTGAGATGATGATGATGTACTATGCTCATAAAAGAATCGCATAAATTGCTGACACATTTTTCCTCATTTAGACATGAATTACAAGATCAACAACACATAACATCGGTGCCTATTATCTGATAATATCTAGCATGCGCTTCATGCAATTATGTGGCTGCAACAATTTAATAAAATAATACAAAAATGATTAAATACACGTGCCAATAAACACAAAGTTTTGTAGTAGTGATGTTGGATTACAGTGTTGATTTAATTATTATGTCATTTGTGACTGCCTAGTTACTGCCGGATTAGTAAGCTGAAGTGGCAATGGGCAGGCCATATTGCTCGCAGAGCGGATGGCCGATGGGGTCGAAAAGTGCTACAGTGGAGACCACGGACCAGCAAGCGCAGCGTAGGACGTCCACCAACGAGATGTACAGACGACCTCATAAAGGTCGCCGGAAGACGCTGGATGCAGGTCGCTTCCAACCGGTATATTTGGAGATCCTATGGCTGAGATGATGATGATGACTGCCTTGTTTGTCTAGTAGCCGCTTAACGGGACTGCTCGTTCAAATTAAAATCGTTGAGTATCAAAGATTTCCGTATCCTAGAGTACGAAGAAGCTAATATAATCACACAGGAAAACCTTTTTTTTCAATAACCAGATCTGGTTAATCACACAATATAATTCAACGAAACTGTTAAATGTAGCGTTGATTGCCACGTGTATTATAATTTTAGTACACTCTTATTAAATTGTTGCAGTGTCTGGGCTTCAGAGTTGGCGCGTGGCTTTGTATGAAACACTATGAATTCCTTTGCAGTTAGCTTATGGAAAAAACAAATCCTTCAGTCAATTCTCAGCCGAAACTTAATTCTCATAGCATCGATATGTACAAAAGCCCGCACATCAAGCTACCTGATACTGTGAAATTTTCTCAATCAATTTTTAATCATATTCTTTAGCAATAGAGGTGAAAATTTGTTAAAGAAATTTGACAGATTGTAGTAGCTTGATGTGCTTGATGTCTGTAGATTAAATACATGGGTAGTTTTAATGTAACCTGCATTTTATGCAAAAAAAATATATTTGATTAGATACCATTTTCTTATATTATCATCTGTTTTTTTATGAGTCAATAGAATAACAAGAAATTAACTAGCACGTTGCCGTTGGTCCAAACTACGTAACAAGACAACCATTTTTAAATACACTGTTTTATGGCTATCGAAAAAACATCTCAACGTCGGTATTGCGATAATTGGCTTACAATATTCAAGCTTCAATTAATAAGTACGTTTTATCTTGTACAATAATAATATAATAATATATGTATTACAAACTTAGAGCATGTTACCAACCGGAATCGTAATAAGCTCAAATATCTGTGCTAAGTAGTTGGTATGTACATTCGTATAATGAATTTCAAATAATTTTAGATAAATCTATACGAAGTTGTTATAAGTGTTTTGGATAATAATCTGTTAGCTTATGATATAAATTGAATAAATAATTGTGAACATAATAAACCATGCTCGAGCAAGCCGACTGCGTGTTCTAGTATGCATTCTACATGCGCGAGCGCACTCGAACAGCTTGCACCAGTCAGTAAGTGTTGCCGCACTGATAAAGCACGGCCGCCGGGCAACAAAGACTGTCTGCGCTGACCCTTATTACCCTTTCCACCTTTTCGATCAAATCTTGCATCACAAGCACGGGGTCTCATCCGTCAATGGCGTCTCCGAATGGTTAAATGCTCTTAATACGATTTACAACGTAACGTGTATAAAAATCGTGGTGTGACCAGTTTGCATAAATTGCGCTTACGCTCTCTGACGTCAAACGGTTTAATTTCAACCTCTTTTTTTAATTCGATTCCAATGACCCAGCCTGTTTTGTTTACTCGATTATATCAGCATAATGGATCTCTTCTCAGAAAGGGTTTTGTGGTTAAAGGCCTCTTGTAAGATTTAACTAAAAGGTTTAACTGCATCATTTTTATTTCTGAAAGATTTGGGATGTTCGTAAGACATTTTTGAACCGATTTTATGGAAAAAGGGGAGGTTTAATTATTACAATTCTTCATCATTTGTTAAATCTTGGAAATTGATAAAAGCATTTTTACACGCTAGTGCAAAGTATTTGTACCCGATCCCAATGTAGTTTGGAAAAGCAGATGATCATAAAAAAGTCATTTATTCAAAGTAGGCTGAAAACACTTTTTGAGTTAAAATTTACAAAAGCAGCCCGCCCACTTCCTATGTGTTATCGCTGGGAAGATAAAATGGTGGAAAAAACTCCCCAGAAACACATGTTTGAAAAATGACGAAGAATGAATGATTCTGAATAGCATAATAAGGTTTGCTTTCATGAAATGAAGGTAGAATTATAGATGTTACAAAAAGTTGCTCATATTCCTGAGAGACAGAGAGAGATATATATATTTCTGTACTACTGTAAGCTTCCACATTTCCTAGAAATTGGGCCCTGTCGGGGGTTCCCCGTTTTTAAATTTTATTCCTCAGTAAACTGCACTGTTTGACTGACGTAAACGCATAATTATAATATTCAATTACATCCGTAGCACATAAAACTGAAATAAAGTTTTTAACTGTTATTTGCTATTAAATAGTTTTACTGACGTCATGTTGTCATGAAAGTTTATGAAATAATACTTAAATAATAACCATTATTATAAATAATAGCTTAAAAATATTTTTTTATAATTTAGTTTTAGTTTGCCAAACAAGCAATGCGGCCAGTCTTCTGGGCACGTTACCGGATATCAGCGATGTGGAGGAGTACTTTGACGCCTAACAACGTGCAATATTTTTGTATATAGTGTTTTTTATTTGTAGTTTTACGTAGTTTTTATTGTAGTTTTAAGGATTTTTTAGTTTTTATAAAATGTTATGTTAAAAAATGAGAGCCAACCGCTAACGTAGACACACTGGGCATGTAAGAAGCCTCAAAAATATTAAAAAAAAAAATTTAACCGACACGGATACGTTCTAAAGTAACTAACTGCGAGTTCAAAACCTGTCGAGTGAGATAACCATGGCTAAATTAAATTTCATTGACACAAAAATGCATTCCATTGCAGTCCAAAAATAACCATTTTAATATGACAAGTAAAAATTATCCAGACAGAATTCTGGTCACGGCCGCACATGATGTCGGAATATTTTTACCTTAGTTTGGTAGTTTTATTATTAAATATTAATCTAGGTAGTACACCACCCACAGCATGCCTCTCGGCCTCATAAATCCTTAATATGAAAATTGACACACAGCCTGTCAGCTTTGAATTTAATAAAATGAAATCTTTTTACTCCATAATTCTAAAAATAAAATTAGGATTAAAAAAAAAAGTTTTTTTACAAATGTATGGGCATTGGTAAAATAAGTAAATTTAAATATTTGCCACAAACTGGGGCCCCGGGCACACACATTAGCGCTTGAATCCAGTGGCCCTCAAAGGGGCTGTCCAGATTGTGAGAGAATTTGATCCTAATGCAGGCCTAGTACCGTGAGAGTCGACATGTAATCCGTGTAATACGCAAAATTTAAAACCTTCCTTCAAGCCCCATAGCCTCCATAAGTCGAAATCCCAGTACTATATTTATCAAAATCATCAGCGCGTCCTAATAAGCCATTTTGGTAAATATTTTTCCTCTATGATTCGATTTTTTTTTACGGTAATAATCGCCGTGAAGTATATCCAGGGGTTTGGTTACATGAAGTGTAATTTGATAGTTGAAGAAAACGTCACAATAGATAATCTTTCTATATAACTGACTACTAAAACTATAAAGCTGAATATTTTTATTTGTTTACTTGAACGCGCTAATGTCAAGAACTACTAAACTTTGGAAAATTTTCTTTAAATATTATACAGGCCATTTATCCGGGAGTAGATCCCACGGAAAGTTACCTATTATTATTTCATAAATGTTATTATGAAGCCGGTTTTCCCGCTCCAAAAATCAAGCTGATTATAAGCTATCTCGAAAAATCTCCCCGCCCTTTAAACAAAGAGCCTATCATTAAGTGCATTTCTTTTTCCTATAGGATGCAAGTGCGTTGACCTTATGACGTCATTCAAAATCAGGTTTTCTTTGA
This sequence comes from Heliothis peltigera, assembly GCA_958496145.1. Taxonomy (NCBI): domain Eukaryota; kingdom Metazoa; phylum Arthropoda; class Insecta; order Lepidoptera; family Noctuidae; genus Heliothis; species Heliothis peltigera. The sequence continues at coordinate 831,813 of OY292332.1, forward strand.
GCAGCGTGGTGAGCGGGGTTTTTCAAAGAATTTCATGTAAATAATTTGGTATGACTCGAAATGTTTTATACGTCTTAAGATTTAATGATTGATAATTGAATTAATGTCATCATTGAATCAGAATAGTAAACAGTTCAGTAATACCTACTTCTAGGAAACAAGTGACTAGCTAAACCGTATCTGGTTCCTGAACTTCATTTTAATGTAAGCCTCGATTGTGACGAGCCGAGGCCTGCGGGTGGTTCGCAAGACCTCCAGAGAGAACAAAGTGGGTTTTAGTCAGTAAGAGTCTGAAACTCCCTCCAGCTACACTCAGAGCTGGAGGTGCTTTTCGATGATTTTAAGCTTCCATTGTAACGCAACATCCTAGGTACTGCATTTAAAAATAAACTAAGATATAGCTAGAAATGAACTACTTTTTACTGTAAAGCTTCTGCACACCCGAACGCTTATAACTTTTCTCGATAAATGGGCTATCTATGTATATCTATTACTGAAATATTTTTTCAGATCAGATGAATAGTTCCTGAGATTAGCGCGTGCAAGCTAATTAACAAACGAACTCTCCAGCTTTTAAAAAGGGCAGTGAATGTGGTTTCCACGATAAACTGTGTGACTGAATGACTGATTAAAGGTGAAGGAAAACATCTCGAGGAAACCTGGACTATAAAGTCTGAAATCACCAACCCGCATTGAGCAAGCGTGGTGATTAACGCTCAATCCTTCTCCGTGTGAGAAGAGGCCTGTGCCCAGCAGTGAGACAATAAAAAGGCTGATGATGATGAGTGAATGTGGTTATGGAGGATATTTGGCTGTCTGGTGTTGTTCCTCAATCACATTTTAACGGCAATGGATTACGATCAAAATAAATACATGATCGGTTACCTTTTATCCTAGATAGAACTTATTTAATAGTACCAGTATAGGCTGTTCTATAATTTTCATTAAACTATAAATGACATTCATCATACATGCTCAGAATAACGTGTTATCGCCAATAGCGTTTTTTAGCTCAAAGCAATTTTCAAAATATAATCGAACTCTATTTTGAATCAAATTAACTCGTTTCTCATTTTTTATTTATTCAAATCATGAATCTATTTATATATTTTGCCAGGTTATTTATTTTGGCTGTATTTTTGCTAAAACTTTCCTTATATCAATATGTTTGCATTAAAGGATACAACAATGGTTGCTGGGGAGTTTGTTCCGCCATTTCTTCTTCCCAGCGATAACACATAGGAAGTGGTGAAGGGCGGGCGTTTTTGGGGCTGTCTTTTGTAGAATTGACCTTCGAAAAGTGCTGATTTTCAGCCTACTTTGAATAAGTGACTTTTTATCTTTTTTTATCTTTAAAACTTTTCGAAGAGGTCCATTTTTTTTTAATCCGCTTTTACCCTTAGCTGTACCATTCGTAAGAGTACTCACTTCTTGGAAGCTTCCCTTAAGCACCATCAGCCTAGATTAAAGTTTAAACAAGTCTAGCTTTTTTCCAACTATGTTGGGGTCGGCTTCTAGTCTAACAGGCTGCAGCTGAGAACTAATTATATATTGTATTATGTATTATGAAAATTTTATATAGAGCGACTGCCTATCTAACCTTCTCAACCTAGTTACGTGGCAAGACCAGCAGTCAGATTTTTTGGATTCTAACTATGATTCCGTAGTGCCTGCCAAATTTGTACAATTGACAGCCGTGCACTTCGAAACGCGGAAGAACTCTAGCTATGACTTGGTAACCCATCCACGGACCGACCGCGCTTAGTGTTGCTTACCTTTAATCGATCGACTCATACTGTAACTCTCCTTGCCCCTCGCAAGCTTTCTTTAAGCATCTTTATTTATACACGAATAGAAGCTTAAAATAAAATAATATTGCGCATTTCGTCATATTATTTAACATTTCCTGCTAAAACAACTTTTGTATAAATCCACAAGGCGTGGTGTTTTTGTTTATAAATAACACAATCAGACTAATAACTTATGGAGACTCATTTATGAAAGCTATGATTACTCCTAACGAGTTAATAAAATCCTGAAGCCCCTCTTTTTTCAGTGGGAAATCATAAAATGACTCCTCCCGCAGTGAATAACTGAAGGAAGTATCAGACTCTTACTGACTAAAACCCACTATGTTCCTTCTAGAGGTATTTGTGTGTTAGGGCCGCGGTAACTCTTGCGAACAACCCGCAGCTCCGGGAGGCCAAATCCTGACGCCCCGAAAGAAAAAGGGCAGCTTACAAAAGTCCTTAACTTATACAGTTTTATAATAGAAGTTAAAGTGTATTCTAAGTTTGTTGATATAAGTACAATGCCCCTTTTCCAGCCACAAAAAAATCTTGGGTCAAAAAAATTAACATCAAAAACAGGTATTTTCCAAATAACAACGACATTATTTTGCGTTGTTCTATAGTTCTAAGCAACACTTGCTGCAATTTTTGAGTAACTTGTGACGCGAGTTCGATTCTCGTAAAGGTACATTTTTTTTTAAGTATTATTCACTTCTCAAGTACACGAAGTACATTGAACACGCCCACAATATAGAAAAAAAGTTAAAAAAAAACATTGCTTGATCTTAAACTACCTACAGTTAATATATTCAAGTGATACGTGACAGACATTTTAAAGTGGTGTCCGAGACCCGACTCACGACGAAGTGTCATCTGTCCACCCATCCATGGAGATATTGCTTAACCTCATCGCTACCAGCATTATGCTACAACTCTTTAACAAGAAGACATATTTAAAAAACTCAAATTAAATTTAAATTACAATCTAGTTCTAATTTTTTAATAAAGTAAAAATGGTTTAAAAAATATGCCTGTGATAAATAGATACGTACTTAAAAAACTGAAAAAAAAATGTTGCAGTATGTAATAAGATGTTTTGCGTCAAAGATTTAGTACGAAAGTTAGCTAGATCACTATATAGGTATGATACGGTGCCATAGATCGCTCAGTCGAATTTATGCGCGCGCGACGACCGTACAAATCCAACCGTAAACGTGCTAGTGGTACTTACATAATTTGTGGATTTTTTTTCCTTTTTTTATGATTGGAAGTGATTTTATGTGACCGATTTAATAGGTATGTGGATAAATTATTATATTATGTATTTTTATTTTTTTCTTATTTCCTAAAATTATTATATTTTATATTTTTTTATAAATAGATAATTTTGATAAGAATTTATTATAACAGTGATGAAGATAATATAGAAAAATATACGTAGGGAATAAAACAAAAAAATATAATTACTTCTAAACTAAATAAGAAAAATCTTACGTAGATATACAAAAAAAATATTTTGGTCAATAAAATATCTGTGATAATTTTTATCTATACATGCATAAATGCATAATAAAATTATTATTTAAAAAAAATCTCATATTTATCTTATGTTATTTTACAAACTCAAGAATAATAATTAATTGATTCCTAAATAATTAAGATTGATTAAGTATGTCACAATATAATCGAATTCATGTTATAAATTATTTAATTTAATATAATAATTAATTTCAAATCAATTAATCAAAAAGTCAACACAATAATTATTACCGGCTTATACAATAACTAATAATCTGTAATACAATGCAATGTTATAAAATTAATTATACTTAGGCATGAAAAGACGTCGTTATATCCATTTATATAATAAGGCATTTTCCAATCCTATTTTTTACTGAGATTTTCGTAAGTCAGTTCAGTTCAATTAGTTCACCTTATTATTAAAAGCTTATGCCGCTGCTTACTTAATCTAACAAAGTTTTTACTGATCTGTAGTGTTTCCAATTATTATAAACAATTAACAAAAAAAAATACCAGTTAATTCTAAGCTATTTAGTTTCTAATGGGTTACATTGGACTCATGATTAAATATAAAAACAACAACTCAAATATCTTAAATACTTTAATAAACTTAATTTAAAAACAATCCTAAGCTTACCTGCCCACTGTAAACACATTGCCATGTCAAAATTAACCGTGAACTTTTCACACTTCACAAGTTACAATTACTAAGAACTGTTAAAAATACAAGTACGGTTTAAGGTACTTCTTAACTGATGCATTAATTATTTCAGTATATATGCATACGTTACATGTGATGGCACGTTAAACTGTAGGTCCCGGCTGTCACTGCACATCCTTGGCAGTCGTTACGGGTAGTCAGAAGCCAGTAAGTCTGACGCCAGTCTAACCAAGGGGTATTGGGTTGCCCGGGTGACTGGGTTGAGGAGGTCAGATAGGCAGTCGCTCCTTGTAAAACACTGGTACACATCTGAATCCGGATAGACTGGAAGCCGACCCCAAAATAGTTGGGAAAAGGCTCGGGAGATGATGATACATGGCATACATACATACAGCTGTATTATGCAATTGTAATAACGCATCGTCACATATATATTATATATACATATATCAATATGGATACATTGAACGCAAATATTAAGTTTGCATACTACACCAATGTTTGAACGCTCCGGGGGTTAACCGAATGTAAACTGGAATTCACCATGTAAAAATTTCCGTTATTATAAAAATAAAAATATAAAGTCCTGAGAAAAATTCCAGTAAAATATGCCTAGCCCGTTCCCAAATATGTTGGTCAGCTACCAAAGTAATCAGATGCAGCTGAGAACTAGTGTTTTACATGGAGTGATTGTTTATCTGATCTGCTAAATTCGATACCCCTTCGTAAAACAGTCAAGCTTTCTTCCAACTATTGATAACGACTGTCAAATATGTAGAAATGACAGCCGGGTACCACCAATTTAGCGTGCCTTCCGAAACACGCAGTAAGCACCTATAACAAGCCAAATAATTTATGATTATAACTTTACTAAATAATTATTTTATAGCCTTTGAACAGAGTTTAAAGATTTGATAGCTTGTTGTCTGAAGTTATATTTTCTAATATTTCGGTTGTATAATAAACCACTTTATTATATTTATTTATTCATTGTCTATAACATAAGTAATTGGTTTGTTTCTACAACTACATATAATTATATTTAAAACAATCTTAAACGACTATCTAAAATAAATTAAAATTATAATAAATATATTTTTTACACAAAATTATATTTTTTTCCATTAATTAAAAATAACTGCTATTTCACAGATTATGTTTGAAGACTGTGTCCATCTTTTGATAATTTACAAAATAATTATATTACGACACAATATAATTTTGAAAGTAAGAAAATTAATTCCGTAATAAAAGAGATTCGAAAGTTGCTGTCATTGATTTTGAATAAATGACGTCTTTTTTAAATCGTTGGGTTTTTTCATATCTACATAACCAAAGCTTTCTGTTATTATGTTAATAAATCGTGACTACAAAATATTGCCACACCCAAAATTATAAATTAGGCAAAAGTAACGTTATTTTGATTGTCATCTTAGTTTACCAAGAAATAAAGCAGACGTCACATTATTTAAAAAAATACAATATATAGGTAATATTTTTAAATATATTATATATTTTATATTTAAAAATATCACACTAATATATAAATGCAAAAGTTTGTTACCTCTTCACGCCCAAACCGCTCAACGGATTTTGATGAAACTTGGCAGTAATATAGCTTATACATCAGAATAACATATACTTTTCATCCTGGTGTAGAAATACTTCCTTAAGGAAGAGTTTGAAACCACTGACGGAAGCTAGTATTACAATAATTTTGAATGCGAATTAAACTTGTCATACCACATTCATAAAATGTTGCCAATAATAAGTAATGGACAAATAAAATTAATAAATAGAGTTAAAATGGAAACCGTTTACGTCACCGTAAGTTTATAAAAGCAATTTAATACTCATTCTTGTAGTTCCTTATTGATAACCGTGATTACGCGCTAAAGCATAAAAATTGTGACTTATCACATACCTCAAATTTATGCTTTATCAGTTTGTTGACCTCTCAATTTACCAAAAGATGCTAATATACCTATTGAAAAGTTATCTTGGTTATATTACTTAACTATTTTTATTAAGTACATAACTTTACATATTCCCCAAAAATGGGGAGAAATTAAGAATATCTGGGTCAAATGACAATAAAGATTATCAAAATTAGCAGCGAAAATTAATTAAGTACGAACTGTTTATACAGTCGTTGTTATTTAATAAAACAATAACAGTATGAAGACCTGAAAACCTAAATACGGTTAAGCGATAAGTTTTTTATAAATAATTATTAGGCTACTAGGAAGATGTTGTTATCTTTGCGTTTTTTAGGTCTAATATTATCTAATTCCTGGTAACATGGCGCCAAATGAAAAGTCCTACTTTCCCCTAAATTATATTTTTATCAATTAATTGATATACCTACACCTAACTTCAATTTGAAGCCTACACACTTTGTTTTTTAACACCAAACGATCGCTGAGGGTGCAGCTGGAGGGAGTGTCATACTAAAACCCACTCAAACTTATTGTAAAACATGGTCTTAAAAAAGTTCCTCCTTTAGTGCTAGCTTTAACCCACAGTCTTGAATGAAGATAAGGTCTAAATCTAGTACTAGAGCTGAAACTCTTTAAGACCACGTTTTATATTAAGGGGGAATTTGTTTCTTCTGGATATCTTTAATTACCAGGGCCAAGGTAACTCTTGCGAATCAATCCAATGCCGCAGCCACGGCAGGGATAACCTATACACTTACGGCCAAAATTAATAACCTATCTATCCATTGTTTTGCTTACTAGAGATAGGAATTGACACGAATAATAGGGGGCTAATGTCAAAACTTAGTCTCTAGTAAGCAAAACAACGGATAGATAGGTTATTAATTTCGGCCGTAAAACAGTAAGCACACCAGTATATTATCATCTTGTAACCATTTCTTAAGTAATGTGATAATACTGTTAGTTTAGGAGTGCGCTCAACCGACTTTCGTTGTCACTTCGTAACGGTTAGTTAATTAAATCTTAGCTAATTGACATACTGTTCCAGCTTTGTGACAAGTGTTTTGTTTTTTGACCTGAAACTGAATTTTTTAACTTCATTTTTAAAGTTTTCTACAACCTACGATAAGACAGCGAAATAAGATTCATCATAAATCACCAATAATGCCTAAATAATACCAAAAGTATAAGAAAGCTGAAGAGTTTTTATGTTAATTTGTTTGATCAAACTCAGAAACTATATAATGGAAAAATCATTTGTGTTCCATAACCCATTTATCTAGGCAGGCTATAGGCTACTATTTATCCGAGCGCGCGGAGTAGTTCTTTGGAAACTAATTTATGAGTGAGTCTCAGTTTTTCATAAAGATGAATAAACAAACGTACAAAATCTTTAATATAGTAAACTTCAATGTAATGAGATAACATTAGCTGCATCGGAATTTGTTTGTTTGGCTCCTAATGTGAACAAATAATGTTATTTACAAAGTCCTAATGATGTAGGTACTGAGAATCTGTTTGTATGTCCCCTGTGACTAAGAGTCATTCGTGCAATGTGTACTGATTATATTAAGTAGATATTTTTGGGGCAGGTCACTAGCCTCGTTGTTACTTTTCAAAAAATATATATTTTTTTATATCAAAAATATAAATATATATATAAAAAAATGTATCGCCATTTCTGGTCAAAATATAAAAACGACAACTCCAAGTAGACGGCTAAGTCATAAAAGTCTAGTCAAATAAGCGACTTAACACGTATTTATTCGTTAGTAAAGTAGTAATGTTGACGATAATTTACTGTGACAGCTCACCAGACGGACTGCGATTAAATCAAACAACCAGTATTGCTAGATCTAGCAGGTAAATACCCCGAAATATATAAAAAAAATACGTAAATGTCAAAATTATACGTAAAAACCGTATAGTTGTTCAAAACTCCGGGAAATCATTGATTTTCATTAAGAGAAACGTGTTTATTTTTCTCGATAAAATCGTAAAATCAAAATTGAAAAACTTATAATTTTGTGATGAACTGAATAAATTATTCATGTTTGCGCGACAAAGGAAGCGAGGTTCTCAATTTGAATTTTCTTTTTAATTTATATTTTATTAAATTTTATGATATATTATATGAAGACATTTGTAATTAACATTTGTAAATAAGTCGTAAATTTAAAGAATTACTGAATTTATATTTTGTAATTTATATTATATAACATTTTTATCAAAAAATAGACATTCGCCCTGTACCCGTAAATCCGTGAGACAATCTTGATATCTGAACTTCAATGATTTACGATCATTGTCCAATTAAAATGAATAAAAACAATTTTGAGACCCGACATCTACCTATTCAGGCATACCAGCTATTAAATTTATTACTTACAATATCATACATTCATATTATATATTATAAAATAAAATATATTATATGTCTGTTTAGCGAGTGCACTTCTGAACACAATAATAATTTGGTAACCCTGACCTATACATATAGCTAACACATAATTGCAATTAAATTGCATTATGTGTTTAATAAAATGCACAAATAAATATTGTAAATGAAGCTTTATACAATAAGATTGAAAAACAAAAAAACATTTTTGTAATTGACCTCGAATTTTGGCAAATCATCGCATATTTTGGGAAACTGAGCTGGCTATGACAACACTGTAAGATCACAATGGAATTATAGATTAATTTATAAGCCATGTGACGAATACTAGCCGAGCCCCTGACATTTAGTATTCATAAAATGTGTTCGCTACAAAATAAAGCCTTAGACACCATTCATATAGGACTTAATACAAGCATTTTGTATGAAAATCCGACATTTTGTATGAGTTTAGCAAAATTTTGGTGAATAAAAATCCTATTATTTGAATGGTTATTGCCAATGAGACTGGGTTAGATATTTTTTTTTTTTTGTATAATAGGTGAGTCAGTAAACTGTTTTTATTCAATAAAAAAATGTAAATATATTTGCATTTCAAATAATACCTATAATATAATATCGGAACACCTTTTTCACACACAGCTCCGCGGTAAGCTATTGATTAGCTTGTGTTATGGGTGCCAACACACAACTGATAAATTACATAATTACTTTACACATTATATATTTATAAATACATATTATAACAACCAGACCACAACCAACAAGCATACTTATCACACAAATGTCGACCGTGAAAGGGAATAGAACTCTAGACCCTCAACTCGGCAGTCCAGTGGTAACCATTGCGCCATCAGGGTCATCAAATTGCTCTTATGTTTTTCTCATAATATCTAATTATAATTATATGACTAATGAATATTAAATTATGAAATACTTGTCCTAGGTATGGTAGAATCTAATTCCGGTGTCCAGCGACATTTTAATTATTATTTTTAATACAAAAACACCCTTGACTTTGGCAATACTGCCGTCATAACTAAGAATGCAGTAATCGCAAAATGGCGGTTACGAGATAAACGCAAAAAACATATTTCATATCATCTGAGCAAGATGTTCGTATTTTATTGGTCATAATATATATCTAAAAATTGGGAAAAAAATCAAGCTTTTACAATATAATTTTCCCTTATTTAATTTACTAATATATGCAATTATAATACGTGTTACTGCGTTTCGATTTAGTATCAGGTCGTTTTCGAGTCACAGGATACTAAAACTAAATGCAGCACTTGCGCGTATTACTGCATTATGTCTTAGCACAAGTAGATTACTGCATTATTTTTTAGTAATTATTGCCATTATTATTATGCTCGGAACTAAGTTTACTACACTTAAATGCAGTAATGTTAAGAGTACTGCGTTTTAATTTAGCAATTTGTCCATTGAATTTAAAACAAAATGATGAAGTAGTGGATATTACTGCATTCTGTTTTAGGGTATTCTTGCAAGTACTGCATTCTTTCTTAGGCCATGTTTAATACTGCGTTTTTTCTTATCATTGAAGCAGTTTTTATGCAAGTACGGCGAAAATCATTACATAAAAAACATACTTCGAGTGAATTTTTTTATGAAAATATTTTTTTTTCATGTACATGAACCTCTTGGGATACCATTTCTGGAAAAAAGTGAAAATCTCAAAAATGTCGATTACTGCATTCTTTGTTATCAGGGCAGAATATTTGTCCGGAAATTTCCTTTTATGACTAATCTAAGGTTAGACTAGTTAAATTTGGACAAGTAATATATTCGGTGTTTTGAAATCAATATTCTGATGTCATTGTTCGGATAATGACCTGACTCAATGAAATTATTATCAATAAAATAAATAATACGTGTCATATGTATGTATTTACATTTGAAATTTAGTGTTATTACTTGTTCGTTTGTTTGTTTTATGATTACTTATATTTTATTTATTCTGTCAAAGTTTATTGAAGACTATGGAAAATTAATTACAATTTTATTAAAAGAGAGTTAAAGGTAACAATTAATGACTTTATTTAGTCATTTACGATTATAGGAACACATAGGAAGTGGTGAAGGGCGAGCGTTTTTGGAGCTGTCTTTTGTAGAATTGACCTTCAAACAGTGCTGATTTTCAGCCTACTTTGAATAATAATTGACTTTTATCCTTTTTACAATTACATTGCTAGTTCTAATACCTACTTTTATTAACTAAAAATACGCAACAAATAAACTATTTAGCATCGTTTTCATAAAGTCAAACAATAATAAAGTTTTTCAGCAAATTTTGTAAAGCCTAAACGGATCTTGTCACGCTACAAAAATAGCCACAACTCAAATCACGCGATACGCAACTACCACGAATAATTAACACTGAACATATGAAGGAGGTCAAAAAATAATGACAGGCAAATAACTTACTCAGTATTTTATTTCCATCCCAAATGAGGAAATTCCATGCGTCAAACGTTTCACCGAATATGGACGAAAAAAAAAACGGAAATTCAAATATTTGGATCATCATCATCAGCCTTTTTATCGTCCCACTGCTGGGCACAGGCCTCCTCTCACACAAAAAGGGATTGAGCGTTAATTCCACGCTTGCTCAATGCGGGTTGGTGATTTCAGACTTTTTATAATCCTTTCTTCACCTTTAATCAATCAGTGTCCAAGATATACTTAGAAAGTACATATAACTTAGAAAATTTGCATTGGTACTTGCCTGAAATGGAATCGAACCCGCACACTCAAACTTGAGAGGCTGGTGCTATAGTCACTAGGCTACCACGACTAATATAAATTCAATATTTGGATAAGTATTGAATTATGTTAATCTGCGCATCACTTTGCTGCTTGAGCGGTTCTTAACGGTGATTCATATGTTTTGTTTTTATTTCTCTTCCGCTATCTTAGAATCTAAGTAAATAATATAACGTTTATTTGCTGTATAATGTTTGCGAATTAGTTGTGTCGTGTTAATGTTTTTTTTTTATTATTTTTGGTGCTTAGTTTTTGGGGTTCCGCATCTTAAGGTTATATGGAACATTTGAACGATCTTTTTGATATATAGATGTAGATTTTTGGGTATCTCTGATCAATGACTTTGACCTTTAGATTTGTTTGAAGACGTGACGAGTTAATCAGTTAGGTATTTATAGTTGATAGCATTATATAAGGCGTCAAAAAAGCTCATTAGTTAATGCACTTTGAAGTCGGGACAGAATACTTTAACAAAAAGCGTGTAATGTGTTTACAATCCAGCTAAAACAAAATATACAAACACTTTTTGCAACACGACAATAAACTATTTTAATTTTTGTCTAACTGTGATTTGTATATGATGTTTTTGTTTTTCTTTTTTTTTTGCAAATATTATAATAAACACGAAAAAAGTGAGGAATTATGCCCACTACCTGTCAACATAAATATAATAATATTATGAACTTTTTTGCTAGTCTTTACTCTCTTGCTAGTTTACTTTGACCTCCATCAATGTAAAAAAAAAACATACAGAACCTTCAGGAACAACGTGCTTAATTGACTTGACCATTTTTGTATGTAAATAATACTTCAAGCGGACGTTATGATATTTGCTTAGTTATTTACAAGTGTAAGGATATTGTTTTAAACTATTTTTTCCTAAAAACTGACCACATCGATTCTTCCGGAGGATGTCAGAAAGACGTCATGACCATTGAGGGCAAAAAAATATCTTAGCAATGAGAATATCCGAATGAAATTGTATTATTGACCTCCCCAAAGCAGTTAGGTACCTGGGAAACCTTATACCCCTTCTTTGTAAAACTGGTTGTCAGACTTTCTGGCTTCTGACTACCTATAACCAAAGATGTACCAACGACAGGCGGGGCCCACCAATTTAGCATGCCTTCCAAAACACGGGAGGAATTCGTCATGACAGGATGGTCACCCGTCCACGGACTGACCGCGCTAAGCGTTGCTTAACCTTATGATCGATTACACGAGCTCCTCTATATACATATTTCACAACTAATTCGGATATTAGTTACTTAATCAATTAATCAACTGACGTTCTACACCTCTCTACATGGTGCAAGGTCCGACGAATACTTGTCCGGATTGTTATGCCTCGTCGGGGTATCAAACACGTGTGCTCACGTGTGATATCAATTAACTACTTTTTCTTACAACCACGTGGATTGGATACTTCGCCCTTGTTTGCATAGATTCACACAAAAACTTTATTTCTTATACCTTATTTATAATTATTGACTTTTTGTAAGCTCACTGCGTATGCGTTAGTTTGTTTTGCTAATTAGGAGTAATTGGTATATTGACGTCACGGTTGAATTAAAAAAGTTTGATTATTTATAATCTTTAATCTAACATAAGTGGCATATTATATGAGTGTAGTAAGTACCTAATCTATTATAGTTATTTTAAACTTTAAGAAAGTTGTGTAATTAAAATTAAAAAAAAAATATTATTAAATTATAATATATAAAATAAAATATTCTAATATAAAAAAACTATATAAAATTTTAAAATTTAGTTGATGAAAATCTTATATATATATTTTTTTTTATATCATGACTTTGTCACCATGTTTTTGACCCTAAAAACATTACTTTTGATAACAATCATATTAAAGCTTAGCCATGTGATACATACCATAACATAATTTTATATAAAAAAAACTGTAATTATGAGAAATAATGTTGGAATAAGTACTTAAAGTAATGCTTGTATGAACTCTCATAACTCGAAAAAAGCTGGACAGATGTTTATGGAGTTTAATGTCTTGATTTCAAAGTCCAACTGACAAATCATTTATTCAAATTACGCTGATAAATCAGCACTTTTCGAACGTTAAAACAAAAGACACTCCCCAAAACGCCCACCCTTCACCACTTCCTATGTGTTGTTGCTGGGAAGAAGGGATTTCTCTCAAATAGCAGGATGGATATTTAAAACAGTGGAACGGGTACAGGGGGGTAATATCCTAAGTCCACCCCGACGTAATCACGCTAGTGGAATTTTTCACGCGTGTAAGTACGTACCGATTTTTTCTTCTCTGTATGAGAAGACCCCAGCACATCAAGCTACTACAATTTGTCAAATTTCCTTTATTGTATCAACTTTTCAACTTTATCGCTGAAGCATATGGTTCAAACTTGATTGGGAAAATTTGTCAGTTTCGGTAGCTTGATGTGCTGGCGTCTGCACAATAAAATGACTGACGATGATGTAAGAACAACGTCACCGTAATAAAAAAACAAACCTTTTAACACTAAGGTTTTAAACTAAATTAATTTCAAGTGTCAACACAAATTATCAAGACATTATCATAGCGTCATTCGCGTTCTAAGAAATAATAATGGACAGTTAGTTATTTCCTTGGCTTCACCCGCGTTTTATAATTATTTATACGGAATTTAATAAAATTCTTAATTAAAACTATATTCTCTTTAATATAATATTGGGAAACCTTTTTATCAAACGGTCGGTCGGCCCCACGGTAAACTATTGATTAGCTTGTGTTATGGGGTGCCAATACAAGTAATAAATTACATATATTTCACACATACATTATGTATTTATAAATACATAATTATAACACCAAGACCACAGCCAACAAGCATAGGTACTCATCATACAAATGTCACCCGTGCCGGGAATTGAACCAGGGACCCTTAGTACGGCCGGTACCGGCCGGTACCGTCCGGCGTGGTAACCATTGCGCCATCGAAGTTTCCAACATAAATATCTCGCAATTCGGCAACGTGTCAAGCAAAAGAACTGGCTAGCCAATGCCCAATGTGAGATTACATGTTGTTTTTTTGTATAAATCTGGTTCTTCAAACCTTCACTTCTTCCTAACAGAAACACATAGGAAGTGATGAAAGGTGGGCGTTTTGGGGGCTGTCTTTTCTTCCGGCGTTGGAACAGTACTGATTTATAAGCCTTATTTGAATAAATGCTAATTAGGTTCCACTTCTGACCTTGGATGACTCAAAACCTTTACGTAAACACATAAAACAGCGTGTGTTTAATTACCTATATCCTTAAGGACATGAAGAAGCTTCGAATGACTGACAAACAGCATAAGCAACATAGAAATTGAGCTGTCTATTACTATCCGACACAATAATGCAAATACAATTTGTACACATCGAACATATAGAGGAGTAGAAACAGCCGCGAATCGCTTTGAAAAAACGTACGGTCGTGCCCGCACTGCTTGAGACTTGGCTGGGGCACTGCCGTGCCCTCAGATAAAGGTGATTTGACGCAGAAGAAAACAATAAATAAAATGCTGTTATTTTGACATTACAAACTGACACTTTGATTATATTTAGATGCTAATGTTGTTTTTATTAAGAATTAAGTGCTCAAGGATAATAAAGGATAGGCCAGTGTTTACTAATGACCGATTAAGGTACAAAGCTGATCTTTTAACCCTAATTTAGAAGCACGTGGCTGTATCATCTTGGCTATGCAACTAGGTGATGCATAGCTAGGTGCAACTAGTGATTGATAAGTACAAATTCCGACTACATTTTAATATCGATTAACGCGCTCACGTGTTGTATAATTGTGTTTGTTTTTTTATTAATAATTAGTTATGTGTGGATTTTCTAACTAGATATTTTATTTTCTTTGATGATTTTTTAATTGTTCGTTTAGACATAATATTTTTGTTTCGAAGATCTTGATGACTGGGTGTTACAATATAATAATATATGTATTTATACATATATGTGTAGTTTATCAGTTGTATTGGCACCCATAACACAAGCCGACTACCCGTAACGACTGCCAAGGATGTTCAATGATAGCCAGGACCTACAGGTTAATCTGCCATCCTGATATTATATTATAAAAAATTGATTCTTCAAATTAGTTTGGTACCTACTTTTTGACGCTTTATTTTTTTAACTTTGTTTTTATAAGATGACTGGCACGTCATTTAAAACTTTTAATTTAAGTTGACTATTTGAACTTGACCATGCAGTTTGAAACCATAGCCAACCATATCGCAATTATGTTAATTTTGAATTAAATATTAATTTAAAATCGTTCAAGGATGTTTCTTTTTAATTAAAACTAGTTTTGGTAGTGTAGCAACCATTTTTATTCGTGTTCCACGTTCCACGTGTATTAATTAATTAAATTTAAAGAAGTCTTGGTAGCCCAAGTGGTGATAAATGATATTTATTTTGCACATAGGGTGAAATCAACACAAAAAAATAACACTTACACCTCAACACATTTTTTATAAATAAAAGAGATGAGGTCGGCATTTCCTAACTGACTGCCTTGAGAAGAAACGCCGAAACCAACTCAACGGTCTTAGTCGCTTTTAAAGTCCAGACATAAAAAGAAATTACCTACATACTAAAGTATGGATGAGCAATGTAGGCTAAAAGGTGAACGCACCAACTTCTAGAATAAGAATAACTTATTGTTTAGAAGTTACATACATAGCTTTGATTCCTGAAACTCACACTAGGATTCCCTGTGTCGTGAGTTGCAGGCTCATTCATTTCGTTGACAGTTTTGCTATTAATACACAAATCAAATGCTCCTTTGTCACATTAAATTGCAGATTGTTTTTTTAAACAGGAAGGAAAAAAAACGTCTCAAATACTTAGTGCACTACAGAGCCATATTTATTATTTTTCTATAGAATATTTGCCAAAACAATAAAATCTTGTAATTATTTTACAACTATTTGCCACGTTGCTAATCTTTTGGCATAGGTACGCTCTCTTAAAATTGATTGAGGTTTCGGTATTCGGCCGTTAGATTAGTAAAGATATTATTTAAATTTTTAGTGTTCTTTATCTCAAAAATATTTTTCTACTATTTTCTAAAATACGTAGTAGAAAAGTGTATTTACATATGTGGCAGCATCTAATTTAATTATTATGTTTATAATTAATAACAAAACATTATTTTACATGGACTGTAGGTTCTATATTATGGACAGCGTATTTTGAAAAATATCTAAGTGAGGTCGTACGCGGACATAGGTGTTTGTATACTCAAAGTGTTGCCAATTTTATTGTCGCAGTATCGCATACTTATGCAATGGAAAATTTTTGACCCACGTGACGATTTAGTCACGACATCAATGTATGTTATGACCTTGTTCAGGCCAATAGTTACAATTATTATTAACCAGCTATTAATCGTTTTAAAGCCAGGTTTTTTTTAAAAAAAGGTGATTTGTCAGAAAAGTCAATAAACATAAATAAAATAAAGAATAGAAAAAAAGGGAAGGTAAAAATGTAAGGCCTAGAATATATTATCATACATACCGTTTTTAAAGCTTGTCTTTATGTTAATAAATTAATAATATTCTGAATATTAATTAACAAAGATAAATAAATTAATTTCCAAAAGCCGCAATAGTCCAAATCGCACGAAATGTTATAGGAAAAATATGTATCAGCTTTATGTATTTGACGGCGTAACTGTAGCGCCTTAGTTCTACAGTATAAAGAAACCTTCTTGGGCAAGAGCAAGAAGTACCTATCACTTTAACATTGGCTAAAAACTCTGGATTAAAAAGAAAATAAGACATTTGTCAGTGAAGGGTACCTGTCGCTCTGACGGAACGTCAGTTCGTGGCGTGCTGAGGTTGTTCGTGACTTCTTGGATCGAGCAACGGCCCGGCGCGGACATCAACGACGGATCGTCTAGCCACATTTCGTAATCCGATTGAAATACCATTGTAAAGTGATTTGAATTGTAGAAGACCAATTATAATTTGATTGAGAGTGACTATTGACGCTTATTTCTGAAATAACCTCGCCCAATCACCCACGTGCCACCATGGGTAGTTCTGATAAAGGCATAGATTCGCCGTTATCAGAAGTGGGATGCACAGGGCAAAGAAGTGAGGTAAATCGGCCATCTGAAGAAGGCAATGCGTGTTCATTGTTACGCAGTATGGAGAATTTATTATCACGGCTGCTAGCGGCGCCACAACCACTTGCTTCGAGTTCAAATATTGCGCAGCTAATCAAATTTAATCCCGACGATAATGACTCAGATATTGAAGGCTGGTGTCGTGTCACAGAGATGATAGTAAAAGGCAAGAACTTGAAAGGAGTCGATTTATTGCTAGCACTCACAAATGCTTTACAAGGACGAGCGGCTACTTGCCTAACTAAAATGAATCTGGATCAACTTGACTGGGACACGGTTAAGGAAGCGCTGACAGCCAAATTTTCGAAACCTAAGCTCATTCAAGACTATTTCGATGAGATTTTGAGGTTCCAAATAGGACCGAAGGAGACCGCGAGTGAATCTGCTTTGCGCCTGTGGGCTCTTATAGAAAAAATACCAAAACTTGAAATGTCCGAAGAGATTATTACCGGATTCGTCATCTCTGTGCTGTGTAGTAAAGATGGACTAATCAAACGTGAGCTAAACTCCCATACTATCACGACTAAGATCCAATTATTTCGAGTGTTGGGAGGTGTTTCTTTAAAAAGGAGAGCTGATCCTAGTGACGGGAATGAGATAGATGTTAAAAGATCTCGTCCAAATGATTCCAAGTTCCCTGGGAAGTGCCACTCATGTGGAAGCGTGGGTCATAAACAAAATGACTGCAAGAAGCGACGTGAAGACATCTCCAGTTCCATGCAAGGGGATTCGACTTCACAATGTAGACCATATGCGAAGCAAGGCTCATCATCTGCAGTATCTTGCTACACTTGCGGAAAACCTGGCAATACTTCCAATAGCTGCTCAGAGAAGAATAAAAATGCTTCTACGTCGAAGGAGGTCAACATCTGCGAGCACAGGGGTTCGCGAGGTATTTTGACGACAATATCTGGTGAGAGAATTTATTTTATTTTCGACAGCGGATCATCTTGCTCACTAGTAATGGAGAGTGTTTCTAAGTATTTTTCGGGCACTAACTTCAATAAAACAGTGTATTTAACCGGTATAGGTGGTAATGATTTTGAATGTCGTTCGCAAATTCTTAGCACCGTAAAATTTTAAATGATATCTTTGTCTTTATTATTTCATGTAGTTCCTGACGGTCATATTGCAGAACCTGTGGTCGTCGGTAGAGATCTTTTAGAACATGATGTGCGCGTGGAAATTGATAATGATACCTATCGAATAATTCCAATTAAGCATGCGAATATCTGTAGGCGGAAATCAACTATTGATTTAGAGCAAAAGTGAGATAAAGAAATGCAAGACCTTATTTCAAAATGCCTCAATAAAGAACTACCCGAAACCGTTGCACAGACTTTTGACGTTCGCAATGGCATTCTTTACCGAAAAGTTTCGCGAAATAAAACGACTTGTTGGCTCCTTATCGCGCCTCGATCACTGATTTTGTCGCATATTAATCACATTCGTGACGATGCATCACACAATATAGAGAGAGCAGTTCGATCCGACACTGAACGCTTCTTCAATCGCGGTCGTGCCGTAGTCGAATCATATCGTATTTGTCAAATCTTCCGGGCACAATCAATCAAAGCTAGATTAAAAGTTTAGAGGCCATTCAAAATATCACGCGTTCTCGAAAATGATAGATATGAATTCCGTAGCGTAGATGGGTGCAATCGTACTCTAAAATAATATGCATACGAAAGTTTACGATTAGTACCAAAGGGTCATGAGGAATTGGTTGTGATTACTTCGAGCATGATGAACGCAGAAGGAATGACCGGGACGGCGCCATATGATGTTACGTTGGATTACGAAAATAATGACAGGATTTCGGTTCAGAGTTACGGTACAATGACGGCAGGCTCTGACACTTTGACGGCATCCAGTGTGCTAGTGACCTGAGGCTAGAGACAGCTAACTCTGACACTTTATCAGCTGAATCTGAAAATGACAACCCAGCCATGACATTCGACGTTGCTGTGGTCATTAAGTTTGTTCATCTTGTATCTGGTGTTGTTGGAGTTATGATTCGACTGGGTAGAAGTGGCGGTGTTGCCCGGTTCTTATGCTGTAAGTTCGAAGGGGCGCACTTGTCCAGTCCAGTGCGTTGTGGGTCGTAGGGGCGGTGTTATCCGGTCTGCAGTAGGCAGTCGTAGGGATGCACTTGCTCGGTCCCGCAAAGGAGATAAGGTCGAAGGGACTTTGTTACCCGGTCTGCGCCGCAGTGTAGGGCAGTCGTAGGGGTGCATTTGTCCGGTCCTGTTCTGGAGACAAGGTCGAAGGGGTGGTACCATCCGGTCTGCAAGCCGGCAGTCGAAGGGATGCACTCACCCGGTCCTTGTAAGATGACTCGCTGTAGTCTAGTTTGAGATATGGTGTGGTCAAGTGTAGTGAAATCAGGATAGACGAGCTTTACATGTTGTAAATCGTAATTTTTATAGGTTATGAAGATGGAGTGCGCCCAGGGTCGGGCGTGTGTCAGTCCGGCCGTGACGGCGTAACTGTAGCGCCTTAGTTCTACAGTATAAAGAAACCTTCTTGGGCAAGAGCAAGAAGTACCTATCACTTTAACATTGGCTAAAAACTCTGGATTAAAAAGAAAATAAGACATTTGTCAGTGAAGGGTACCTGTCGCTCTGACGGAACGTCAGTTCGTGGCGTGCTGAGGTTGTTCGTGACTTCTTGGATCGAGCAACGGCCCGGCGCGGACATCAACGACGGATCGTCTAGCCACATTTCGTAATCCGATTGAAATACCATTGTAAAGTGATTTGAATTGTAGAAGACCAATTATAATTTGATTGAGAGTGACTATTGACGCTTATTTCTGAAATAACCTCGCCCAATCACCCACGTGCCACCATGGGTAGTTCTGATAAAGGCATAGATTCGCCGTTATATTTATAATGGACAAAACATGTATTTATGTAAGAATCAAAAACCCCACAAGATGTCAAGCGTAGCAAAAAATACAAGATTACCATTTACCTACCGCTAAAATAAAAAATAAGTGCACCTACTGCAAATACTAATTATAGATTTACAAAAAAAAACTATATATAAAATATAATATTTTGGTATCTAGCGATTATTGACTTGCCTTTTCCTAAGCTATATCGGGGTCGACTTTCAGTCTGATCAGATGCAGTTTTGTACCAGTGTTTTACATGCAGCGACTGCCTATCTGACCTACTCAAACCAGCAACCCAACTCCTCTAAGTAAGACTAGTCACAAGGCATCTGACTATTCGGAACGTCCCCAGAAAGATGTAGAAATGATAGCCGGAGCCAGCAATGTAACGTGCCTTCCGAAACACGGAGCGTCAAGACCAAGCGTCGTTTGACCTTATAATATAGTCAATGGAATCGAGTGGCTGTTACTGGCTGTAACCACGAGCCGATTCGAAAGATGAATAACAACATAAATAGTTAAATTGGTCTAGAATTAAATGTCTGTATTTTATGGCAAATTAATTTCAACACTGTGATTTCCAAAACGTGGACATCAAGAATTAAGAATATAATAATTATACATAGTTAATAGACATATTTTCAACAGACGTGCTTTAGTGTTTATTTTAAAACATTGGAAAAGATAAAGGAAACCAACAAAATTTACGGAAATTTGACACAATTTTAGTGACTAACTCACAGCGATTCATTGTTTTTTTATTTAATTGTAAATTTAATTAGTAAATGAATGTTGACGATAAATTGAATCTAATAATAATTATATTAATCGAATTTATAAAACTTTACATAATAAATAATAATAATTGATTGCATGGATAATGACATAAATATGAATAATTTGCACGCTTGCTTGCAGGCAGAATACTGTGACTTGTAGGTTATAAGATCTTTCTTTGTAAACCATGTATTTCTTGCAAATAAATATTTTGATTTTGATTTGATTTGTGTTTTTTTTTTTGTTTCAGAGACCTGAAAGATGGTTGTGGGCACTTTACAACACGTCCCCAGTAAGGGGCGGATATCGATTATGAAAATACAGAACTTCACGGTACAGAAAAGACGTGAGTATCCCACTATTTTCTTATCAATATAATTTACTGAATAGATCAGTCTTTGTAGCCCTAGTGGTCCGACTAGTAGGCAAGCACCCACCTCTCAAGTATTGAGTGTGCGGGTTTAATTCCAGATCAGGCACGCACAGATATAACTTTTCTAAGGAACATGTTCCTTCCAAGTATACATATCTAGTACACAAATTATGCGTAAAGGTGAAGGAAAAAATCTTAAGGAAATATGGACTATACAGTCTGAAATTGCCAAATTGACCTTGAGTAAGCGTGGTGATTAACGCTCATTTCTGTGTGTGAGAAGAGGCCTATGCCCTGCAGTGGGACAATAATAAAGTCTGATGATGATTCAAGCATATAAGCATAGATGAGATCAAGCATAAACTATGCTTGATTTCTTGATTCAAAGATCACACAGGTTCATTTATATTTTACTGAAAAGTAAATTCTATGTTTTTGCAAGCAAATCAATCAAACTCATAAGTATAGGATTGAAGCCGCACTAGTGTAATAGAGAAGGTATATCAGCTGTTTTCTTCCTTTTTCTAGATTCCGTGATAAAGCTCTCTTATGGGATCCTATTGATGATCATTGGGGTGGTGATGGCTGCGATAAATCCTATTAGCATCATCAGTAATTGGGTGAGTACCTATTATCAATTTTTTTTTTATCTTCTATATCCAAGAATTTGCTTTTCGGCGCTTTTTCTTTAACCTCATATGACATTCTTTGTTAGAAGTGCTTTAATATTAAACGCGTTTAAGAATTGAGAGTGTAAAAGTAGCTCTCAAATGTTTTTTCAATCGAAGATAATATAGGTAAGCGTAATTATTGAGCTTATAAAACCATAATTTTTCTGAGTGACTAATCTTCAAATGACCCTTCCATTTGTAAATGCAGTTGGAGGGAGTGTCAGATTTTTTGTCAAACTCATTTTTGTTCGCGATAACTCTTGCGCATAATCCCGTAATGCTCATAAAATTTTGTTGTTAAATAGAAGATTTGTCCCGTTCGTACAATTAGGTGTTGAAGCTAGAAAATAGAAAGAAGAAAGAAGCTAAAAAACATACCGGCTGAATTGAGAACCTCCTCCTTTTTTTTGAAGTCGGTTAAAAATTGTAATTATTTTTTGTATATCGAAAACTAACCGGTATATTATTATTGAAAATTAGTTTCAGAAAAAACCTGCGCCTAAATCTTTTTTATTACGAGTCTTAGGCACATAGGTTTTGAGATCTCATGTTGAACAAGGTGTATATTTTTTTTAGTAAATTGATCGGCATACGTCAATATAAATACATCAAACTGACAGTTTTTATCGCTGTCAATTTTCTATGCTTACGATTATGACGGTTACTACACGTTTTTGTTAATAGTAAGAAGTTTGATAATTACTTCAGTTATATTAAAGAGATTGACTCGTGTTATTAATAAAAAAAAGTAACGGTTGCTATTTTTTTTTGTAAAATACTTCGCTAAGTGATTGGCTAATTGGTTTGTTATGTGACATTTATTTTTGTTATGTCAAATGGTGGGTGATTTTTTTTATCAGTTTGTACACTTTTAAGCCTTCCTTTCACCACGTAAATAGTTCTATTTCTTCTTTACTGAAGTTCTTGGGAAATATTTTAAGTGTATTTTTTTTTAATTAAGTAATCAAGATAAATTAAAGCTTAGGAGTATGCATCAAGGATATATATACGTTCGTATCGACCGCTCCACCGACCCGACCAAGCCCGCGAGCTAAGCCAAGAGCCAACCAAGCTTTTAAGTCCCCTTGAATAATAATAGGTAATATATCTGATCCAGTCTGTCCTTTGGTATTCTGCTCAGTGACGCCCTCAGTCAAGGCCCGTTCCTCACAAGGGGTGCCCTTGGCGTTTAGCGTGTAGTCACTGAGTCTATAATATGAACCTAGTAAATATAAGCTCGGTTGAAGTTGATAAAACAGTCGACAACCTCCTAGATTGACCGGGCAGAAGCCATAGCTAAAAATATCAAAATTAATATCAATAAGCAACTTGTTCATAGAAAAAATAACTTGTTGTAAAATACCTAGTATTTATTACGTAATATCACCTAGGTTTTTATATGTACAAAGGACACATAAACCTATCAAGTATGTGAAATAAAACAAAATTTAAAAAATACACACAAAATTATCCTTTTTTTTATTTTAGTTACATAATGTTGATATTTTGATAATATTTACTCATTTACTTATGTATTCTTTATTACACTAGTTTATGTCAGCGGTTTCACCCGCGTTCGCGAACTATTTCGCGCACCCGGATAAAAATAGTTAAACCTATGGCCTCAATAAATGGCCTATGTAACACTGAAAGAATTTTTCGAATTGGTCTAGTAGTTTTTGAGATATCAGAAGAAGAAAAAAATTGGCTGAAGATTTACAAAATACAGTAAATCATTAAGGATAGACGCTTACACATCACCCGAAATTGTAAAATTTTCCCAATCAACTTTAAACAATAAGTATGCTTCAGCAATAATGTTGAAAATCTATTAAGGAAAGACATATTAAAGTAGCTTGATGTGCTGGCGTCTTTGCGTATAGAATCCCCTGTCCGTCTGTCACTTCGCGATAAACTAACTTATTACTGATGGAAAACACATCAGCGATGGGCATTCCACTCAAGGTCCATTTTAAACTCTTATTAGTAAATAATAATTAAGTTTTTTTTCCTAATGTCATTGCCATGACCAAATAATCAATGTTTATTATTTTGTCTACTGTCAATGTCATTCCGTTATTACATGTTCTACAATCGATCAATTTCGTTAAAATATATAAATAACCTTTGTAATACACGTTAAGTAATTAATCTTGAAATAAATATATTATAAATAATAAACGAATTCTTTATTCATAATTTGAAGAAATTGACAGATGAACGGAAGAATTTCTTTATTAGTTTTTTGTTTAAAGCCGTTTCTCTAAGTTTTTTGGCCCCGTCATTCTCGGGGGTCGGCTTCCAGTCTTAACCGTATGCAGCTGATTACCAGTGTTTTACGTGGAGCTGTCTTACTGTCTGTCTGACCTTCACAACCCTGGCAACCATATACCCCTTGGTAAGACTGGTTGTCAGACTTTCTGGCTTCTGACTAAGACTACACACTTTGACACTTTGACTACAATTGACAGCCGGGACCCACCAATTTAACGAGCCTTCCGAAATATAGAGGAACTCGTCATGACATGGTAGTCACCCATCCAGAGACCGGCCGCACCAAGCATTGCTTAACCTTATCATCGATCGACCCGTGTGGCTTTTACTTAGCCACGAGATTATATTTATTTCATAATTTGAATAATTTGACAGATTAACGGAAGGATTATTTTTATGTATTTTTTTTTGTTCCAAGTCGTTTTTCTAGATTTTTTGGCATCGTCATGCTAAGGCTATTATTTAATGAACGTAGAATAATGGGCGGATTAATTTTTCAAAAAAAATGTCATTAATAGTGCTAGAGGCAGGCTGTTATTAATCATGAAATAATGCGATTGATGCTAGAATAAGCTTTATTTTTATTTAAAATTTATGGTAATGATCCAAAAACAGATTTTTAATTAAATTTTATTACACTAACGTAATGAAATACACTTTTGAAAAAAAAAATCATTTTAATTTTGACTATTTCTAACTTGTTATAATTATTTTAGACATAAATTTGAAAACTGTAAGTTTCATATTAATTGAGAACAATAAAAATATAATTCATTAGTTTAATTTAAAAAAATGAAAACAAAATAAATATAACTACACAATTTTTTTAATAACACACCTTTTTCACGTATCCACGTTTGAAAATCTATACTAACTAATATTATAAAGCGGAATAGTTTGTCTGTTTGTTTGTTTGAACGCGCTAATCTTAAAAACTACTGGTCCGATTTGGAAAATTCTTTTAATGTTTGATAGCCCATTTATAGAGGAAGGCTACAAGCTACTTTATATCAGGGTGCGCGGAGTTGTTCCTACTGGTCGCGGGTTAATCACATATATTTTTTAGCTTAGAGGGCTTAACCTACAGGACACGTCATTGCCGAAAGTACGAGAGTGTCCCTCATACTTACAACAAGTTAAGCTTGTTGGTCACGATTATGGCGTGTACGTGCATAAAGAAGTGAAAAAAAAAATGACTGAGCTGTTGGCTTATGTCGCTACCGAGGTTATATTAGCAGACTTTGGGTTAGGGATTTGTGCTTAATGGCGTTTCCAGATGGTGAAATGATTTAAGTATTCCATCCTTTTATTTATTTTTATCCAACGTCACTTTATTATTCCGGTTTGAACAAGATATCATGTTCTTGTGACGTCAGTGGCTTTCTGATTATTTTTTTTTCTTAATTTATTGACCGGATCGAACAAAAAATGTAACATGGTTTAATCCTACTTTCCAGCTTAATTTTGCAGATGCGTCATTGGCGAATTATAATCAGAATACTAATAATAGTGTGGTTAATCACTTCAAGAATAAATTACTCACGCGCGTCTGACCTCTAGTCTGTTTGCGATAAACTGAAAGCTACTGAAGGAATTTGCGTGCGGTTTTCACCAATTGATAATAAGAATGATGAATAATGAAGAAGGTGATCCCATATGTTAGAAACATTGTTAAAAAAATAAATGTACATACGATACAAGTATAAAGAAATAAAAACTAGATGTCGAAAAAATTCGCCCCCATCGCTGTCTACTTGATTATTATTTTTTAATCCTCGCGAGGTTACTCGTGGTCAAATATTGAATTATCCGGAGACTTGCAAATTGAGACTTATTATCTATTAATAATGAATAATAGGTATTATGAATGCCAATATGGTAAATGCTTCACGATTAAATGGAAGCAATAATTTTGAAATCAGAACTATAAAGATCTGTGGGTATTTTTATGAAAAATGGCAAGAAATTAATTAATTATCCCTCTAATTATATTATGCTATATAGGCTATAGGCTTTTGCCTTGCTTTTGCCCAAGCTAACGTCATAACGACTGTCAAAGAACTACAAATGACAGCCGTGACCCATCAATTTAACGTGTCTTCCGAAACACGGAGGAGTTCGTCATGACAATATGGTCAACCATCCACTGACCGACCGCGCTAAGCGTTGCTTAACATTATGATCGATCGACACGAGCGGGTGTTGCTTAGACACGAGGTTATAACTTTATTATAAGTCTAGACAAAATTATTGAAATTATAATCTAAAGTGTGTAAGATAAAAAACTGGGTCCAGACTTTCGTCTTCCTTAAACTCTTATCACTTATCTACTTACTTTAAATGTATTTTTAAAAGGTCAATATTTTGTAACAATCATGTTCTAACCGTTGACCTGATAATTTCACAATTTGTTATCACTGGTTATCAGTATTGTCTTACTTTCTTAGTGTTGCGTAAATTGTTTGATAATTTGAGTGAATTGGGGCGCTTTGCGTAGCTAAGTTACAGCAGCATAATCGAACAATAAGGTTAAGCAACATTTGACGCGATCGTTCTTTGGATGGGTGACCATATTGACATAACGAGTTTCTCCGTATTTCAGAATGCACATTAAAATGGTGGGTACCTGTTTTGGATTTGTACAACTTCAGGCAGTTATTACGTCCATTAATTTGGCAGTCAGAAGCCCGAAAGTCTGATGACCAGTCTTACCTAGTGGTACCGGGTTGCCCAACTAACTGGGTCGAGTAGGTCATAGTATTGGTAGACGCTCCATGTCAAACACTGCATCTACTCAGATGCATCCAGTTGGACTGAAAATCGACCCCAACATAGTACAAAATACATAAATATATAAATGGCGTAAAAGACATCAAAGAGAATTATTGAATCCCTCCTGAAATAAATTTACAAGTAATTCTCGATGTCTTTAGTTTACCTAACTTCAAAAATTCTATCAATTCAAATGTTTCTTAATAAACGTTTGGTGCTATTATGTAAGTTATCAATACTGAAAAAAAGATAATATAGCTGTTGACGAATCTATCATAGATAATAGTTCTGTTTTTTGCTTTCTACATAACATATAATTTAGGTTCAAAATGATATGTTGAGTCTGTAATCTTTCGGGAACAAAAAACATTTTGGAGGCAAAAAGTCTAGGTCTAATAGTATAATATACAGTCACGCGTTTGCTAAACGCGCGTCTGTATCGCTACAAAAAGTCGCCATGGGCGAGAGGCCTAATTTCTACTGTCAATCTTACAAACCATATTTAGCAGTTTGCTTGACCTGACTGACAAAATTTTCCGAAAAACCTAGAGCTTAACTTATTCCTCCTCATTTAGAAGCGTAGCTTTAAAAACCATCATCATCTTGAACAAAGGTCTAAAACGAGCACTAAACCTAATACTTTTTTTTAATAAGCTGGACTATCATCTATTAGTGCAGGCGGAAACATAAAACATTAATTCATAAAATATTACTTCGATTGCCGTACAAATTAGTAAGTATAAAATGCCATTTATTTTTTCAAACGCATATTAAAATAGCGTAGGTTCTTATTATAGGCGGGCTATTATTACCATAGACTTTTTACATCACAAAGTTTCAGTACCTGTGTTTTTCGCATATAACTTATAAACTGCCTTCTTAAAGGAGTTATTCGCAGAGGTGTATCTTCAATTAATAAAAACTAACCCCTTCTTGGCAGTTGGATGAAAAAATCACCTTATTCTTCTTGTATTTAGTAGCTAGTGTAGCTACTTAAATTGTAATATAACTATAAATTGATTTGAAGCGACAAAAAATGTCTATCAAATAGAAAAATAAAGTCATGAATTGTTTTAACGCATTCCAATATTGTAAAGTTAGTCGATTCAAAATTGTTATTCATTATTTACATAATTTTGTGATTATGTCATATATAAAAGAAGCTGAGTCTCTGCTACCAATTTATTAACAGGGAAAACAATTAATATAATTTATAATTATTAACTAATCTAGATCAAGTTTATAACGATCACGTTGACCTCATAGTCTATCAACATAACGAGTTATTTATCAGAACTGCATCAAGACCATCGAAAAACCGGGGGAAATACATGGCTTTCCATGAAGCTTAGGGTGGTATTAGACTGGTGTCAAATGCCTTGGTCTAAAGAAATATTGGTCAAAGTACAAGTTCGTCAAAATGTGGGTGCCTACTGGTAACATTTCATTTATTTTTTGATTTTGTCAAATATCAATGGAATAAAAATCAATTCGTGGTTAAAAGCACCAGCCTTTCGAGTATGAACTCGAAAGGCTTCTTTAGACCGGGGGTTTATCTTGGACACCAATGACTGATTAAAGGTGAAGGAAAACATCTCGAGGAAACCTGGGCTATAAAGTCCGAAATCACCACCCCGCATTGAGCAAGCGTGGTGATTAACGCTCTATCCTTCTCCGTGCGGGAAGAGGCCTGTGCCCAGCAGTGGGACGATAAAAAGGCTGATGATGATGATGAAAAATCAATTAAGTCAAAAATTTTGCAAGCAATGTATGTTTCGAGAACGCATTATACTTATAAAGCTGTAGAATTTGTTTTCTTGAACGCGCTAATCTCACTCACTACTTGACCGCTTTGAAAAAAAAATCAGTGTTTGATAGCCTATTTATTGTGGAAAGCTTCTCTTTATTTTATACAAGGAGTAGTTCTCATTAGATGCGGGATCCATTCCTAGTGACTAATAGCCTGTAAGAGACAAAACAAACTCAGTAAGTGTAACAATACCCTAAGCGTCTCTTTAGATGGCATACTTGTAAAACCCATGACGCACGGCGAAAACAAGATGCATGAATTTTTAATGCAATTACTAAAATGTAAATTGGTATAAGATGTATTACGTACTTTTCTGTTTTTTTTTTTAATGTTAGTTTTATTTTGACTAAACTGTGAGTGACATAATAGAATGATTTGGTAGCCATGTTTAGGAAGGAGGCCTATAGTTTTGCTCGTATGTCCTACCCCATGTTGCGAGAACTTCTGGTAGTCCACTATTAAGTCTTAGCCAGTGATTGAATTTCTATCTTTTGGTAATAAAGCCAGGTAATCTTCACCTATAGCAATTTTCTACTCTCCAATGAAACCAGCCCTGAAGATTCTTTTACCAGTAAAAAATTATAGTGCAATTAAGTAGTTAAGTGTCAGCCGCACGGATCAATCTATAGGTAAAGCATCGGTTGGCGTGTGGTCAGTCCATTGATTTTGGACCATCTTGTAATGAGGAGTTCCTACGTGTTTCGGCTCGTTAAATTGGTAGGGCCTGGCTATCATTTGAACCTCTTTGGGAGTTGTTAAAGGTAGTCAGAAGACAGAAATTCTGGGTTGCCCGGATTACTGCATTGAGGAGGTCAGATAGGCAGTCACTCTATATAAAAAACTAATAGTTAGCTGCATCTGGCTAGGCTCGAAACGACCCCAATTTAGTTGGGAAAAAGCTCGATTGACGCGCATTAATAAGTATCAAAAACACTTACATATGTCATTCTAGTCGTAAACATATGTATGTCTTTGTTTAACATAATATCGCACTACGACGAATCTAAACGAAGATTTACTATCATCAAATCTACGCACCTGCTTTGTTTGACACCAACTTTGTGCATCTCATTGACACCATTTAGCTGTACAAATTGACTTGCAGTTTGTTAGTTCTACGTAGGGCTACCATCTTTATGGGTCTCATTGTTCTTAGCCCAGCTATGGCTAAAGGGTCTATGTTGTTTCTATCATATAACATGTACTATCTATATCATCATCATCATCATCTCAGCCATAGAACATAGGCCTCCCCATATACCGGTCAGAAGCGACCTGCATCCAGCGTCTTCCGGCGACCTTTTTTATTTCAATTTTAGGTAGCTTTTTTACCAAGGAATAAGCTACAGTCTTTTTTTTATAATGATGGCAACCCAACTCTCTATTTTCAATAATTGTCATGGCAAGTCATAAGTTAGTTGTAGCTTCTTGCGGGTGCGCATTCTAAGTCATGCTTGTGCATTAATTTTGGATTTCAAAGGTTATAAACAGAGTAGGTTAACGACAAACACGATATCAAAATAATCTTCATACTTTTAAGAAATGTCAAAATGATATATGACGCCAGTCTAACCAAGGGGTATTGGGTTGCCCGGGTGACTGGGTTAAGGGGGTCAGATAGGCAGTCGCTCCTTGTAAAATACTGGTACTCAGCTGAATCCGGTTAGACTGGAAGCTGACCCCAACGTAGTTGGGAAAAGGCTCGGGAGATGATGATGATGTTAAAATGTTATATGATTACTTTTAAGTAATGTGATAGTTAATGTATCAAGAAATTATTATAATCTTAATCTTAGGTATGTTTCCTTGAATAAATTTAAGATTCCATGACGTATGGAAGGTAGCTTTCAATTATAAGCGGGTACAGCAACATTCTTTGATTTTTTGCCACATAAAATACAGGTTTTTGATATAATAATAATTCTGATTAACACCTTACAGAGTGTTGATATTAAGCAAAAAAAAATATATTTTGCATTTGTAACTACGAGTAGGAATATTTGAATAATAAACTTAGACATTAATGACAAACATATTTTACCCACTGTTTAGGAAAGCCCCGCGCTAGAATATGCAAAAAAAAAACTGAAAGAAATCAAAATGTAAATATATGGGTCACCTAGAATTAAAATAAGGACAAGGAAAATTTTGGTAATTTTGGCTAAAAATACTGTTGAGAACACAACAGACAGACAGACTGGATATACCAGGTCATTGCAACATTTGAATCACTCGCGGTCATTCATAACGATAAACAGGTATTAATAATTTTATATGGCATCTAATTATAAAGAAAATACGTGTCAAGTACAGACGCCAGCACATCAAGCTACTCCAAACTGATAAATTTTCCCAAGCCACTTTGAACCATATGCTTCAGCGATAAAGTTGAAAATCAATTAAGGAAATTTGACGGATTGAAGTAGCTTGATGGAAAGATTTCCGATGTCATATTTTGACAGAAGCTAGTTAAACTCGTGTGCCTGTCAACTTCCTACCATTTACGACCTCACTGTCATACCATAGTTTCGACTGGAAAAAATCTCCCTTTATTTTATAGCTTAGTTATCATACCGTGATGTTAAAGGATACAAGAATGGTAAAGCAAGTTCATCATGTTTACTACTGTAATGCCCACGCGGACGACATCGCGAGTAGCAGCTAATTGGCCCATATGGTTTAAAATTGATTGGGAAAATTTGTCCGTTTTGGGTAGCTTGATTTACTAGCGTCTGTACACTTGTAGGCAATAATTCGAAGTCAAGTAATAAAAATATAAACAAAATAAAACCTTATTGCTAGTAACATAGGAATTTACACAAACAAACAATTCTCTACATCGTACAATTAGTAAATATGCATTAATGGCTGTAAGGTAAATAAATTAATATTAATGATAGATTACCAATGCATAGTTCAATGTATTTGATTTTATAATTGTTTCCCGACTGTTTTTCATGGTTATTATAAGTCATCGATCAAATATTGTGTTCGTTTTTACAGAAAATCTAGGGATATACTTGCTATTTTCCGAAGTCAGTAATTTTATTATTTTCTATGAAGAAAAGTATGTATAAAAGTCATCATCATCATCTCCCAAGCCTTTTCCCAAGTATGTTGAGGTCGGCTTCCAGTCTAACCGGATTTAGTAGAGTAACAGTGTTCTACAAGGAGCGACAGCCTATCTGAACTTCTCAAGCAGTTACCCGGGCAACCCAATACCCCTTGGCTAGACGGGCGCATCCTTTAGACTCTCATACTTGAGAGATTGGCTCTTTAACCACTAGGCCACCACGACTTTTGAAGCTTATAGTGTTATAAAAATAAAATATTCAGACATTTAACAACACACTTCCTAAAAGCGTCATCAAATCACTAGTATTAACAATTAAAATTAAAATTTATGTCAAACGAATACAGTTTTTGCAGCTCGCTAGGTTCAGCCGGTCAAATTCTTAGATATCCGTACGTAGCAGTTAAAAATAAACTTTACAATA
The DNA here is from genome assembly GCA_958496145.1 of Heliothis peltigera. Classification (NCBI taxonomy): domain Eukaryota; kingdom Metazoa; phylum Arthropoda; class Insecta; order Lepidoptera; family Noctuidae; genus Heliothis; species Heliothis peltigera. Next base: position 864,139 of record OY292332.1, read on the forward strand.
CCGAAGGCCTTATCTTAGGGTCATATGCCATCACGTTACCTGTGCAAAAAAACAACGGTAAGCTAACAAAAAACATTCACACATATTTGACAAACAATAAAATTTATACACTGCGCTTCGAGTCGGGTTCCATATGTCAGGTATTTATTTAAGTACTAAGATTTTGCTAATTTTGTGAAGTTTTTTTTTGGTCTTGTTCACGTTATATAACAGATAATATTGTGTTATAATTGTATCTTATGTGTGGAAATAATCTGGCATCACAGTCTAAGGTCTATTTCAAGGTTTAAGATGACATCGATTTATTCGACCGAGTTGAGCTAAGTTTTAGGGGTTAGCTTTTTGGTATTTTGTAAACTTGTATAGTTGAGTTTCTATTCGCCATTTCATATTTAAATTACACGTACATGAGTTGCCGGAAGACGCTGGATGCAGGTCGCTTCCAACCGGTATATGTGGAGATATAAAAGGGAGGCTTATGTTCAGCGGTGGACGTCCTATGGCTGAGATGATGATGATTATGATTCTTTACGTAGAGTAATACTTATATCATTAGGTTATGATGAGGATGGCATGATCGTGAATTGACCAAAAATCTCTAAATATAGAAAAGATAATAAAAAAATACTTCTAACAAAGGTGCAAATAATAAAACCCGAAAATGAATAATTACACAAATGAATGAATACATTATATTAAAAGGTTATTTTACTATCGCGAATTCAAATATCAATGAGATAGATACCTTATAAGTTATGGTAAGTACCATAATATATAAAAGCGGAACTGCTAATAAAAAACCGGAAGAATTTTAAGGATTTGTCTGTGATGATGATACTTTGAATAATTTTTTTGCGTCAGTTTTTCTGTCCTCCTGTGTAAATGATTGAGTGCTTCATTGGTCGATCGCGGTTAAAGTTGATAGATGATAGATTTGACAACCAGACAGTGTAATTGGGTTCCTTACATGTTTTTTCGGTAGCAGTCTGTAGGGTTTTTTATAATTAATCGATTGAAAAAAATGTATTCTTGTTCTATTGGATTGTCTTGTTATTTATAGATTATTGTCAAAAAGGTTTATGTGTCAGTTAGTTTTGGTATTCGGTGCTGTGGCTTCAGCAATTGAAATGTAAGCGATTTTGATTTTACAGTACTATACCTATTGCTGATAACGTGAAAATTTCCCAGGAAACCATCAGGAATTGAAAGGAAAGCTGAAATATATTTCGAGTAGAGATCAGATAGTGTTTTTTTTTTGTGAGAAATCATCAAAATGACCTATCGCGCTGTGAGTGCAGCTGGTTGGATCGTCAAACTCTTACTGCCTAAATCCTTTTTTTTTCCTTTTGAAATTCTTTGTGTGACAGGGCCGCGGTAACTCTTGCGAACAACCTGCAGCCCAGATAGACAGCTTACCAATTATTTTTTTTATAGTCATAAATTAATAGATAGCTTTCTATACATTTTAAAACTACGTCACTAGTCTGTCTTTATTTCTAAATCGATATAATATAAGGATAGAAAAACTTGAGACTGACGTCAAAAGCGTCCGTTAATTCACAGCTAATAAGCAATTATGTCTACGACAGTAATTAAGATATATCCAAGTGCGTACGATGCCAAATAACACAAAAAATATACATAAATATTGTTTAGGTATATAGAAAAAGCAACGACCGTTCGAGTTTAACTAGCTTAGAGCATTGAACCGGCCGGAGACGTGCGTTCCCCTTTACCAAAGATATGTACAAGAGCGAGATTCCCGCCCATACTAGTGTAGGTACACGTGTAATTTTTTGTCGTGTGCGTGTAAAATAATGTGGACGAATATAGTTGTGTGAATTATCGTTATCTTTAGCAGTTGTTTTTTGCAGAGCGTTTTGTGCTCATAGCGCGTCCAGTTGATTAAATACTCAAAGCTGACTTATGAAGCGTTATGGGTAATTTAATGAGCAGATTGACGTGTGACGTAAATAAAAATAGATTTTGGCGATATTATGTTACCTGTTGCGTAGCGCATAGTTAGGTATTATTAAATTAATGTGAGATATTTTGAAAAAAATAAAAATTAACGTACACAAATCGATGAGCTTTTTGAAGAAAACAGGCTTGATTTTACATCTTTTATTATAGTATTAAGGAATTTGTATTAATCATATTTATTGAATTTAAAGTAAAATCTAGGTAAGAAGAGTTTGCTTCTATTTTGTTTTTTTATTTGAACTCGCTAATCTCAATAACTACTGGAGCGATTAGGAAAAATCTTTCAGTGTTAGTTCATTTATTGAAGAAAGCTATAGGATACTTTTTATCCGAGTGCGCGGTAGTAGTTCCTACGAGACACGTGCGAAACCGCTTACGGAAGTTAGCAAATTATAAACGTGAAGTTTGACACTATTTTCGTTAAACGTGATCAACCACGTGACTGTTTGTTAATTTATGTAAATCCCATACATTTGTCATTTGCATTTAAGTTGTCTACATTCACGGTTTATGACGTCATTCCTATAGAGAACGGTTGTCCTCGATAGAAAGCTTTTTTGTTTTGAGAAGCTTTAAGATCTATTATTTAATAATAATAAAAAATCTGCCTAGCCTTTTCCTAAGCCGTGTTGGGGTCGGCTTCCTGTCTTAACCGGGTGCATATGAGTACCAGTGTTTTACGTGGAGCGACTGCTTATCTGACCTCCTCAATCCAGTTATCACCCGATACCCTTGGTAAGACTGGTTATCAGACTTTCTGGCTTCTAACTACCCGTAACGACTGCCAAAAACAGTCTCAAATGTATATATGAAATATAAATATAAAATTATCGTTTTTTTTTTAATTAGTGTTATGGTGTGATGCCCGCAGAAATCTGGTAGCACCGATTTAGGGTCAGGCAGTCCAGTCGACTGGAGATCATATTTAGGATACTGTTAGTGCTGCCCCGTACTGTGTGTACCAGGGATGCGCATCTTTTACGCATAACTGTATAAAAGCAATCTACGCCGCCTTCTGCTAACATCCCGAAATGCATTATTATATTAGATTCGAAGAGCTCTGTATGCCTATAATATAAAATGAGCCCATAGGCTCAGTTTTATTTAAGTTTTAAGGAAATTTCCATCAGTAGAATGTGACGTCATTATCTTATATCTGTTAATTGACCAAAATTTGAGACTGTTTTGGAAACCAACTTCTTTAGGCATATAATGTTTAAATAATACTTATGTATACTTATCATAAGACACTAGGCATAATGGCGTACTTAAACAAAAACTTTTTTTTTTACTTAGAACATTTAATGGCCTCTAGACAGATTTAAAAAAATTAAGTGACTATCATATTTTTTTGACTATTTACGGTTTCCGTACAATGACTTGGTTGCTGACTACGCTACCTCAATTTTTTTTATTATTTTTACACAATATTTAGTTAAGCAGTTGACAAATTACACTCATCGCGATTGGCACGGTGGACAGCCAACTTATAACTATTTTGTAACTTTGAGAAATAAACTACTTTAATTGCTCTGCAGGCTGTCAAGAAAAGACAAAGCTCTTTCTGTCAATGTAAACATGTCTTCTGCCCGAGCATGGCGCGACCTGTCAACTCGCATAATAATCACTTGTAGACTTATGTCGATCGAAGAAAAGAAAAAAATATTCAAAAAATGTCAAAGGAAATCTTACGTCAATCTGTCACTTTTCTGTCATTATGTCCATTCTCCGGTAAACAAAACTTGTTTCTACGGTTACCATGCTAAGCCTGCAGCTGTGTTTTACCGTCAACTCAACGGCAATCAACTTCAACTAGCTCTGAGCCATACAAACAGTTTTATTTTATTTTTTCTTCAAAAATAAAGCTTACTATAAAATATTATATATATACATATATATTAACATATCGTTATTATATCCAAACCTAGTAATTTAATCAAAAAATAATAATCGGAATATTTTTTTTCTTCAGGAAGCATTTTTTTTCCTATTTCGTCATTGATGTTCGTCAATCTAAAATTTTACGAGCGTCTGATAGTTTATGGCTGAGCTTTTTGTGATGGTAAATTAAGTGTTATTATAGTTTATCGATAGCCTGAATATTGGTCATACACGTGTCATTAGATGTACGTTTTATCTACGCACGACAATCAACCTTTGTACGTCAAGACATACTTTTTTTTAAACTACGGTATTATGGTTGGCCTAATAATAAACACAAAAATTAATTTAAAAAATCGGTGTTTGAATACCTAGTAACACACTCTTCTCTTCTTCAACCTTTAGTCACCCAATGCTGAGTGTAGGTCTCTTCCAAATCTTTCCACTTATGGCGGTTTTGCTATGGCTATGCATCGTCTTCCGGCCATTGTAACAAGATCGTCTAGATCCATCTAGTCGGTTAAATTATCTCCCTACGTTCCTCTTTCCCGCTCGTGGTCTCCCCTCCAACTTTCCTGCCCCATCAGTAACATACTGCTGAATATTAAATATCATGTTCATCTATCTGCCTGGCCTTTTCCCAAGATACGTTGGGGTCGGCTACCAGTCTAAGCAGATACACATGAGTACCAGTCTTTTATATGAAGCGAATACTTATCTGACCTCCTTAACCCAGTTACCTGATCAAAAGACTTTTTTGACATTTGTCCACGTTTTCTTTGGTGTCTGTGTCTATCTGTGTCCTTTTAGACAGCAACCGGCTTGCTTCAATGGTAGCTAAAATATATTATTTACCTGTACCTTTATGACTGTGCAGTGATAGTAAATAACCTACCTATAATTTTATGTTTGTTTGTTCTCAGTACATGGACATGCGGGAAGGTTCATTTTTATACAAAATGTGGGAGAACCCCACGTACGAGATGTTTTCCGAGATGTGGGTGTACAACTATACCAACGTGCAAGAGTACCTCAGTGGGGAACAGAAGGTACTGAAGGTCCAGGAAGTCGGGCCGTTTATGTTTCAGTAAGTATGATTTTAATTGCTACACTGTGTTTTTTGCGGATCATAGCTGTTCTTCGAGTATCTACTAGGCAAATTTTAATTTATAACCCTTCAGATTTGGACAGAATACCAGTAGATAATAAGCCAAGATAGTCTTAGTCTTTCTACAATCATTTATTATGATAATAGTAATAGCGTCCAGACCTATCCTAGTCCAGACCGGCCGGTCACGACAGCCGTTCTCTCTAAGGAGATCAGCCAGCTGCTCAGGACATAATATAGTGGAAGAGCATTTGCGCAATTACAGGTGCACTCTCTATCCTCTCACTCTCATAGTCCGATGGGACTGCAACCCGACTCCACCATAGAGAGATCACAATCAAACAATTGTCAGGGGGGGATCGCCGTTTACGTGCTCTCCGATACGGGGGTGTATCAATCACCAACTTCCAGACACCAGGCTCCATTATGAAAGTCTCTTAAAACCCACAAGGCAATCAAATGCTTATGATGAACCCAAAAACAAAATTTAATCCTCAAAATTAGCATTTAAATCTTTAACCTCACAAACTCAAACCCGTGCCCTAGGTTATGACGCATTTCAAATAACCATCATTCTCAGATTACACCTCGCTTCCTTGTTGATAAAATTAATTAATGTTAGTTCATTATTCTATGAAAACACCGCATAGTTCACCAAGTTTGTGAAATGACTCATTAGGTTTTCCTGTTACTTGTTATATTGTTAAGTAAATCTGCCCAAGAAGATATGCCTTAAGGTTCCACACACTGCGCGTTGTTCTCAAGAACTACCGTAGCCCTGGCACACAGGGACCTCCAGAAGGAACATAGTGGGTTAGTCAGTAAAAGTCTAACACTCACTCCAGCTGCTCCCTCAGCGGGAGGCTTCTTTTGATAACTTCCCACAAAAAAAGTGGTCTACGACATAGTCTTTAGAGTTTATTTACAACCTACAGACCATAATTCTACTTAATTTTTAGTTTAATTAACTAATTTCATAAGAACCTTCTCCTGAGAATAACAAACAGAACAAAAAAAGTGAAATCGGTCGAGCCGTTCACGCGTGATGCCCTGACCAAGGCAAAAAGCGATTTATCCTACTATTATTATAAAGGCGAAAGTTTGTAAGTATGGATGTATGGATGTATGGATGTATGGATGTATGGATGTATGGATGTATAGATGTATGGATGTATGGATGTTTGTTACTCTTTCACGTAAAAACTACTGAATGGATTTGAATGAAACTTTACCACAGTATATAGCTTATACATCAGAATAACATATAGGCTACTTTTTATCCGGGTATGGAAAGTACTTCCCTCAGAAAGCGGGTGAAACCGCTGGCGGAAGCTAGTTTTTGTATATAGATGACTGGCTTGTAATTATTTCCTATACATTTTATTGGAATGTCTTTTTTTTATTTTTGGTATAGAAATTTTTCAAACGGGGTTGATTTCCGCTATAAAGAGAGGGTAAGAGAGTGTCTGAGTCTTAGAGGTACTATGTAATACAACCGCATATTGTTTCTGATATACAACGCCGAACCCGATGTACAATAGTATCAGAAAACCAGCTTTAGAGTGAACGCGTCATACTGAACCCGTTCTTGAAAATTTAGACAACATTGATATTGCTACGTGACAATACACACGTAACTATTCCTTTAATTTAAAGATTTGCGTAAATGTTCCCAATAATGAGTTCAATATTTAATTCTTTTTAACTGACTTTTAATAAGAGGTTGAATATTCGACGGTATTTATATTTAGTTTCCTATTCATCATCTCAGCCATAGGACGTCCACTGCTGAACATAGGCCTCCCCTTTAGATCTCCACATACACCGGTTGGAAGCGACCTGCATCCAGCATCTTCCGGCGACCTTTATAAGGTCGTCTGTCCATCTCGTTGGTTGACGTCCTATTAAAATCGAAGTAGATTAGAATTAGAATCTGATAATTCTAGGATTAATCATTTGCTATTGTCAGCCATGATGCTGGGTATTAGTCATTGCCACAAAGTAAAGTTAGCCAAAAATTTTCGGGACATTCCCACCAAATTTCAACGAACAAGGTCGCGATATAAAATCTGAACACAGTAGTGCAATTATTGCTCAATCACAACTCCAACAAACTTATCCGTTTTGTGGTCACCAGTACTGTCAACATTAGCTCATCGTTCTCCCATGTTGGTACAGTGACTAACAAAACTCCTACAATAAAATCAAAAAAATTATGTCCAGTTGGCGTAGCAGTAAGTGAAACTGCCTACCAAGCTGCATAATTAAACATTTGTGTGTTTGACTTAGTCTTGGGGTTCCTATGTACAATATATATGTATGTATTTACAAATGGAAAATTTATATGTACATTTATCAGTTGTCTATTATCCATTGTACAAGCTCTGCTTAGTTTGGGACTAGATGACGTTGTGTGTATGTGAGAGGAGTATTATGCTGTGAGGAATATTAAAAATACAAAATACCTGAACAGCAAGTGATACATTGACTTTTGTGTCTGATCCAGGCTATTTTGTTCGCTACTTGTGACTGTTACTTAAGGGAGTCTTTTAGTGTTCAAATATTTTCTAATTTTGTTTTTTTTTATTTTTAAGTTACTTTTGTTAGTCACTGTACTTTACAACGCAACTCGTATCAAAAATCACGATTTTGCATGGATTTCGCCAGTTGAACCATTATCCTCGTTCAACAGAAACTTGATCGGAATTACAAGTACACACATTTTGGGTGACAACGATCGTGATTTTGAGTTTGTATAACGATTTGTTATGTCAGTGACCTATTTTGAACTGTAAAGAGGCTGGTAGATATTTCGAGAGGAGAGATAAGAAATCTAATCACAATTAAGCTGTTAATTTTGTGCCATAATTACTATACCCCATTTCGATCAATCAATCAATGTATTTATTCATTCAGTTTAAGAATAATAGTATTTAATTTAATACCATAAAAGGTGTTACACTCAGACCTAATTTGATTCACATGATTAGTAATGTAGCAGGCACAATTTAGTAGGCATTTAACTAGAAGTACTTATACCTTTTACTCAAATACATACTAAACAAACTACAACTTAAAATAATGGTTCAATTGACTAAGCGATTGTTACAACTGTATTGTTGAACCAAAAATGTGTACGCTTTTGCGCGCGAGTTTTGCGAGCATGCGCTCGCGCAAAGAGGTTATATTAGTTTGTTACCTTTTGCTAGACCATAAGAAACATTTGTGTGCGTTTCAGTACCGCGTACTGGAGGGACCTCATCTTAACTTACCGCTTTGTTTTTAGGGAACTACGAACGAACGAGAACATTCGGATAGACAAGGAGCGGGGGGTGATGACGATGAACCCCAAGCTGCAGCTCAAGTTCTTGGTCGACCAGTCTGTGAACGACCTGAACAACGTCACCGTCAAGATACCCAATATACCACTTATTGTGAGTAGAAGAATAATATTATACTATTTGCTTTTTAATGGCATTCTACGTGAGCCAAACCAAACGCCGACATAGTTTACCTTCGTCCAGTTGGTGTGAAAATCTGCTGTGTAAACGTTTTGGTCGGCCGACCAGATGTGGGTGGAATCAAACCACCTTGCTCAGGAGTGTGTAGAACTGCCCGACGGGAGAGACAAGCAATGTTGCCTCTATAGGCGGTTGGTTCGGATTGCGTACAGCGCGTTTTATTGGGAACATAAGTTTCTTAATCATGTTCTTCGTGTATGACCATATTTTGATTGTTTTTTTTTTTTTACAATAAGCCTTTCGTAATAATTGTGTCACCATTACATATATTAAAGTTGTCTCAAAAGGACTTCAGCGTGTTGGCTTCGGCCCCACGTTCGCCTTCTAAAAATCCGGGACTCTATAGTTCCGTGGTCTAGTAGGGTATAACTAATTTAGGTAAATCATAATTATTTAGAATTATTAAGAAACAAAAGGCTACTTTGATGGAATAAAAGTGTTACTTCAAGACTTATTTGATTCGGTTGATGTCAGAAAAATATACATTGTTTAATGACTCATGCTCTTATGATGGCGTAGAAGTTCTTTAAGCGATTAACCTGAAACCGACAAAGCGATTCGGCTCGACCCGTATGCCGTAATTTCCAGAAGACATTGGGGCTATTCCTAATCTACGTAATTAAACCTTCGTAGGATCTTATCTCAAGTGCTGACCAAATACAAAGTTATCTCAAAAAGATCGTGTTTACAAATTGGTTACAATAATAGATCACGAAGGTTCCAGTACATCCTATTATTGTTGGTTTTATCAATTATTATGTTATTATTTATTACTTCCGTGATCTGTTAGTCCCATTCCTTATCTATTTGGTTTTAGTTTTGTCTATTTATTAATATTTTTTGTAGGAATAGATAACATAGTTAAATAGGATTGATTTAAGTTAATAAGTCACGTATGATGATGATGATGGCATCCAGGCTGATTGTCGGCCGTTCTCTTTTACGGAGGTCAGCCAGCTACGCAGGACATATTATAGTGCACAAGAATTCGCGTAGATACAGATGCACTCTCTATGCCCTCACTCTCATAGTCCGATGGGACAACAATCCGACACAGACCGAAGACAGATCAGGCGCAGGACCGACATTTACGTGCTCTCCGATGCACGGGCGAATCAATCACCAACTTCCAGACTCCAGGCTGCTTTATGAAAGTCACTTATAGAATGGTGTATTATAATATGTGTTCCTCACATATTCACACAACGTCATCTAGTCCCTGACTAGACAACTGATAAACGTACTATATACTTTTCTTTTGTAAATACATACATAATAAACAAAGGAACACCAAAGACTAAATCAAACACCTATGCACACAAATGTTTGACTTACGCGGGAATCGAACCCTTGCCCTCCTCAGTGCAGACAAATTCATTTATTACTACGCCATCTGATCGTCTAATATTTTATAAAGGCCGGGGGCATTTAAGTAGATGTTTCGAAATTTGGCAAGTGCAATGTGACTTTTTCAAAGTCATGTTACATTCTAAGTGTATTTTGGAAGGCAATGACTAACAGTTAAGGATAAATTGTAAAAAACCCTGTATCTAGTGCTCTAGATTTCCTATCTCTGTGCTACCTATATAATTTTAAATAATATTTTTTTTATTAATATTTCGTTAAAAAGTACATTAGTCTCTCTTATAAGTATTCTAAATGAACAAAAATGTGGGTACCGGCAATCATGGTATGGGCATGTAATGCGGAGGAATGAAGATCATGTTGTGAGGAAGGTAACGCGTTGTAGACGTGCACGGCGCACATGGCGGCGGAAAGCGCCGTGTTTCATACAACACTGACGACCGTGGCTACAACACGGCGAATTAACCGTGGATTTTCACGGCGAAAAACCGTGTGTGTACAAGAGGCCTTATGTTTGCACCTGTGGGATACTGGGAGTCTAGCTCAGCATGTGTCAGATAGAATACCTGACGCTGGTGGTATTCTGCTAGATCCCTACAATGACAATAAACAAATATGTCCACAGATATGTTCGAAAATTAATAATTTTGAACAGAAATAGAAACATTTTAATTTGAATTTTTTTTTTGGCAAAAAATCTTAAGCAAATTTATGATGCTCATAAATATTATGTGAAGACAGAACTTTGTACTAACTCTGCACTTTGTACGGCTTTTTATAGAGAGGTGTGACATTTTTTTTTCACTGAAATTAATGGAAGTCAAAGTACAAAAAGCTAATGTTATAATTATTAAATGTGACACGCCGAAGGTCGCGGGTTTGACTCCAGTCAGACTTATTTTGTTTCCATGAACATGGGTGCAAGATTTAGTCTCTGTCTACCTCTGCATAATATTATGTTTTCATTTGCCAAGAAAGAAAAATGTATATAAGTTAAGAAAGTTTATCTGTAGTCTAGTACCTATAGTACAAGCTCTGCTTAGTTAAGGACTAGATGACGTTATGTAAATGTATGAAAGATATATTACACTAGTTTCTGCCCGTGGTTCCACCCACGTCCAGTGAGAAATACTTCGCGCATCCGAATAAAAAGTAGCATATGGCCAAACATTGAATTACTTTTTTCTTTTTTTTTCTATATTATTTCGCACAACGTTTTTATAATTGACAATGTAGTACTAATTATGATTTATTTTATTAGTACTATGGGCAAATAGTAATGTGGACTAAAATAAATATAATTAGGTATTATAACGGTAATGATAAAAATGTTTCTTACACAATTTTTACCTCTTAAACCACACAGTTTCCACGACAGTGATATTGCGGAAAACACAGTTCAGACGAACAAAACATAAAGTATATAAAAACCACTTATACTTAGGTATAAACCCGAAAATCGTCATAATCGTAATATTTTTTTTTATTCTTCCTAATAGTGTAACCACGGTTAATTGACAAGGCTAATATATATATACATATGTATTTTAATAAAGTTATTGTACGGAATACAAGCAAAGCCTGCGGTTCAAGGGAAGATTTTATTGTTTTAAACTTGATAAAATAAAAACCTTTATTATCTCATATAAGAGGTCTGAACTTGAAATAATTGAAATTCATAAAATTAACCTACATTGTCTGAACTAAAATATTGTACTTTATTGTATCAAAATTGATAAGAATGTATTTCCTCATAGATTCGTACTTGCTATCTTGGTCGTTTCATGCTTTTCATTATCAACCTTTTTCGAAAGAAGCCTTTATCACCACGTCTTAAGACCAGACCACCAGATTTTAAGGCACAGGATTTACATAGGTACTGCAGTCATTGGAATCTAAGATAAACAACAAAGTTTAGACGCCAGCAGGTCAACCGATCCGAATTTGACAAATTTTGCGAATCGAATATTGACCTTCGGGTATTGAGATAAGGTTGAAAAACTATTAAAGAAAATTGACAGATTGAGGTAGGTTGATAAGCTGGCGTCTGTATATATGTATGTATAACTTAGATAACTTACATTGGTAATTCCTGACCCAGAATCAAACTTGCATACTCGTGCTATTTGAGAGGCTGGTGCTTTGACACTTTCATAAGAACGTCATGCTTTTGTTTTTTTTTTATAAAATTTGAAAAAAGAATTTTTCCGCGTTCTGTACTAGGGATGCATTAAATTTTTCGTCGTCCATACTTTCCTGTATAGCACTCAGTATTTCTGCAATGTTAGTGGTTCTTCTTGGCAATTTTAAGATAACGAAAAAAAAAGTTCTCGTCTTCATCATCGATATGTATATATTATATCTGTATGTATATATCAGATCTGTACATATTGTATATTATATATATGATAAGGATATTGCGTTCCCGATATTGTGTATCCCGTTCCCGTTCGGGAAATTACGCAATATCCTTTCGTCCGACATACCTCAGTGCCTCAAGACGAAAGTCTTCAACCAATGTGTTCTCGCCATACTCTCATAAAATCCTCAAACGTACCTTACAGAGCGCAATTAATTTCGAGTAACGACCCAGAACTGGTTACAGTTACTGTCACAACTTATTTTTAACTTTTACATAATTATCATGGTTGACATAATACATGGTAGAACAAAACCAGATTCGAACCCCTGACCTCTCATTCCACTGTCAATGTCTTGGTTAATGGGTTGTTGACGCAAATTTTATTGTTGTGTGACTTAGTAACTGCGCGTGCGCTACCTGCGCTTGACTCTGACCAATAAATTCTTGAAATTGCGCCACTGAGCGTTGCTTATTTATTAAGCCTTTTATGTTAATAAGCTATAATTTAAGTCGTGGTGGCCTAATGGTTAAAGCACCAGCCTTTCGAATATGAGGGTGCGGGTTCGATTCCAGGTCAGGCAAGTACCAATGTAACTTTTCTAAGTTATACGTACTGTCAAGTTTATCTTGGACACCAATGACTGATTAAAGATGAAGGAAACTGGAATATAAAGTCTGAAATCACCAACGCGCATTGAGCGAGCGTGGTGACTAACGCTCAATCCTTCTCCGTGGGAAAGAAGGCCTGTGCCCAGCAGTGGCAGTAAAAAAAAAGATTGCATACACCTACAAGATAAAAGATTATCTTGTAGGTGGTTTAAGATATATAAAAGATTTTACAGTTGTACAATCGATACCGTTCTAAAATTAAAAGTATAATAACCAATAATAAAACAATGAAATTAAAAGTATAATAACGCTTACATGTTCGCACTTTCGCAATCATAAAATAATTAAAATATATAGAAGAATACTTTGTACAACCCTTAAGCGAAAATTCTCGTCAATATTAAATCCTGTTAGAGTAATTGATATTCAAGGTTATTCATGGTTTATGAAGAAGTTACAGAATTTGTAAATTTTTATGTTAATGGCATGCGCATAGATAAAGAAATTATCATAAAATTAATTGAGCATATAAATGACATAACATATGAATTTTAAGTAAACCTGTTTCACAGCTAATAATAATAATTAGCATCTCTGAATGAATAAAAACTAATTTTATGTATGTATAGACGCCAGCATCCGAATCTGCCAAATTTTACCAATCGAATATTAACCTTCTGGTAATGTGATAAGGTTGAAAATCTATTCAATAAATTTGACAAATTGAGGTAGGTTGATGTGCAGGCGTCTGTACTATCGAAGTCCGATACTTATAATATGGAATGACTTCAGATTTGCCAACCAAAAGAGCCCTTTAATCAGTTTTATCAAATCAGTTTCTATTTAATATAAAATATATTAAAAAAAAAAAAAAACTGAAATAACGTCCTCAAATAAAGCATTTTGAGTTTGAGACACATAAAATTGCAATAACAAACATATTTTTTTGTAAATCTGTTTATAAAAAATACCAAAATCAATGAACCCTTAGTCGCTTCTAACCGGTGTATGTGGAGATCTAAAGTTGAGGCCTATGTTCAGCAGTGGACGTCTTATGGCTGAGATGATGATGATGATGAATGAATGATGAAAATTTCTAATTCTATTTCAGGCTATGAGCACGCTAGCAGCAGATAAGCTGGGGTACTTCGCAAACGCTGGAGCATATTACTCAATGTCAGCTCTCGGCTCCAAACTCTTCAAGGATCTGACTGTCCAGGAGATGTTCTGGGGCTACAACGATCCTATAGTGACCATTGCCAACTCCTTGCTGCCTGGATGGATCGATTTCAAGAAGATTGGGCTACTTGATCGGGTTGGTATTTTTAAATGACAAAGTTAATAGCCTTTTAGCCCTTTTAGCTTTCGTCTTTTATCCTATAGATTTTACGATCAGATCATAAATATAGATCTTAAAACTTAATTGGACCTTTCTTCTCACCTATCTTCTTCTTCTCCTTCCTGCCCTGTTCCCAAATTAATTGGAGTTGGTGCAATATGTTTTCCGCTTCCATTCGTCTCTGTTAGCCGTCATACTACTATCCACTCCCTTCTTAATCATGTCGTCTTTCAGGCAATAAATCCATATCTTTCTTGGTCTGTCTTTACCTCTTCATCCATTCACATTCATACTTAACAGTCTCTCTGTAGCTGTCACATGTAATAGAGATAATAAATGATAATAATGTGTTGATGTTCTAATGGTCTTAACGGGATATCAAATTACCAAAATAGATTTCCACACCTCGAACAAAAGAAGTGTTTTGCCGATTTGTCATTGACGTAAAACGGATCATTATCCAAAAAGGTATTTTGATTCAAAACTACGCAAGACAGACATAAGTGACCACAACTTATTTTTGCTTATTTTTTACTACAAAAGTCATTAGCTGTTGTTATTTTGAGATAATGGCAACATTAGCGGAAAATTCGCAAAAGACCGTGAAACAAAAGGTGATGATGGTCTGTTTTTTTACAGTTTTACGCAGAAAAACTTGAATGGTCTGAAGTGGAGCTTGGTAACGTCAGTCGGAGGTACTCCTTGAATGCCTGGGACAACAGCAGCGGGCTCATGGAGCAAGGCTTCACGGACTTAGAGTCTAGGTAAGTAGATTCTATTGATCCTATAGCTAAAACATGACGTTAACAATAATGGGACGATCTAGTGTTGGTTATATCTATAGAAAACTTTTGTTTAAGTTTTGTAAGCTTAGCCTTGAGGAATATTAAACTTATGTTTCCAAGTTTCAGACAAATCTTATCTTGAAAGTTCTTCATAATTACTTCTCACTTTAAGTTCTCACAAAGTTTAAAGAATCATCTCTTTTCCAGTACACCCTGCAACAGGATCCAAGGGTCATACGAGGGACTCATGTTGCCATCTAACTACGCCAAAGGACGAAACATCACCATCTTCAGGAAGCAGGCTTGCAGGAACTACCCCTTCAGCTTCGTCAGCGAACACGAGAGCGAACTCGGTCTTGACTCATATCTGTACGTAGATTTTATGTATTTTTGTAATAGTATTTTTATTATTTCCGTCATTTCCTTTTATGTTAATTTCAAAATCATTGCCTTCATTAGGTTTGTCATAATCATGAATATTTACTTATATAGCTAATTGTTTGTCTGAACATCACGCAAGTACTATTGTATTAATTTTATGACCAACATTTAATATGTACTTACGTATTACGAAGAATACGCTGAACATAATAATTTTACTTTGTCTTTGTGAATATTTATTGCATTCTTCATCTCGTTACATGAAGTTTAATGAGAAGCTCTTTAGCGTTACTGTATTTATTAAAAATAATTATTTCTTTATCTTTGTAATCAAAATTGACCAGTACATATCCTATATACTCAATATTTTTTTTGCTAATAAAGATTCATCATCATCATCATCATCCTCCTGCCCTTATCCCAAGTTTTGTTTTTGTCTTCCACGCTCTTCTATCTGCCGTCATCTCACAAGTTACATTCTTTATAGCCATATCAACCTTCAGACAATCCATCCATCGTTTCTTTCATCCATCCATTTGCTAATAAAGATTACCTCTGAATAATTCTCATCTTCTACTTCTGTTTTACCAAAAGGTATACGATGGACAACACAGCCTTCAGCAACGACTCTCCTTTCGCCTGCAACTGCACCGGCGAGTGTCCCCCTGAAGGTTTTGTTGATGTCAGCAACTGTTACTATGGTTAGTATTCAAGATATTTTTTTAATTTATGAAACAAACGAAAATAGTAACATCATTTAGCTAAAAGCTCTCCCTGAAATGACAGCAGCAACTGTAAATTATTTTTCAAAGTAAAAGTTTTGAGTTTGTATGAAACTATTGGGAAAAATATAGTCAATTTGAATAATCTTGTAAGGCATGATATTCCCATTCTTAACAATTCTTTTTATAAGAATGTAAATAAAGCTACCACTTCTGTTGGTCTAAACTGAATTCTATAATTTAATTCCAGGTTTCCCAATTTACTTATCAAAACCTCACATGATGGACACGGATCCAGTTCAGCAGTCGTACTATGAAGGAATGAAGCCAGACCGAAAGAGGCATACTTCACATTTTGAGTTGGAACCTGTAAGTAGCACTTTACCGATTTCTTTCAAAACTTTAATAGAAGCCGATTTTGGGTAAATTTTACGCGTTTTGCAAATCTTGGTATCCTTTAGACAAATAAGATGTAATATTTTATTTTTTGTTATTTTCAGGTGCTTGGAGCTCCTCTAAGCTTCTCAATAAAGATTCAGATCAATCTTGCAGTCAGAGTGTCTCAGGGAAACCCCATCACTGCTCCAGTCAAGGACAAAGTGTTGCCTCTCATGTGGTTTTCATTGGTAAGTTATGGTGCCTTTTGTTATTTGGGATCTACCCACTTTTATAAAAACGATTCTTTTTTGATTACATGTATAAATATACTAATAGATTCCTTCTATTCCAGTACTGCAAAGAACCACCAGCAGATGTAGTAACCCTACTCCGACTTCGTCTGGTCATCGGCCCTCCCTTAGTCATCACTTTGGAGGTCGTTCTGTTCCTCATAGGCTTCGTCCTTGGTCTTCAGGGTGCGCACAGGATCTGGAAACCCAAGTACAAGATCATTCCCCCCAAGGAGATCCCCATTCCTATCATAAGGAGGAAGAGTTCAGAAAGGAGGAGGAGTAGCGTTATTTTAAATATGGCGGACAATGTGGGCTTTAGTTGTAAGGAAGATGAGGACTTGGCCAAGGAGGCGGTCTCCCTCCTGGCTATCAATGAGGAGGATAATGAATTCGTAGATTTACTGGTCAGTTCTGATAACGAATGAGGAGATTAGTGTAGATAAGTATATTTGCTCAATTTTTATACAATCAAGTGTAAGTTTTCTGCAGACTTTGACGACTTTTTTCGCCTTTACTGTGAAGGTGCGAAAGGATTTTGAAAAAGAGGTCCGAAGGATACCTTAGAATAATAATTTATATGACATTTAATCATATTTTTTAATACAAATACCTGGTTTTTTATACTGGCTTGAACTCCAGCTGTAAAAGACAATGCAGGTTACTGTCGGTTAGATGATAATCAACAATTCCTATATGTCCACCTTTATACTAACACTAGTTGCTGTGTGAGAATGCCTACATATTGCTAGCGGTAGTAGTTAGTAATTATGTTACGGGTATAAGCTATGTATCTGGATTGTCCGAATGTTATCAACAATAATGGCTATGTGGCGAGTGATTCCTGATAACTCTCGGGCAATGTGAGTTTATTTATAATTTGCCATTACTGTTTTAAGTAGTATAATATCCGCTGGCGGTTTAGTTCTTACGGTAGATATTAGGCCCGACGCAAACAGGTGGAGGCGCGGCGAAGACACTGGGGTAAATCAATTTAAAATAAACCTTAACTACTATGACAAGCGGTTGAAAATGGCTTGCAAAGCGAGTCGCGAGTTGAGTCAACGAGTGCTCTCGTGGCAGAGCAGACGCGCGACTCCTGTTTGTTTTAGGGTTGAACTACATCTGGACTAGACCGAGACAGCCGATCGTCTCGAGGATTCCGCCGCGTGCTATCGCATTATGCTTTCTGTCTCGGTCTAGCAAATGGCAGTTCTAAGCGACAGAAAGAGAAAGTACGACGGAAAAAGGCGATTCCGTGCTGCCAGATGTAGTTCAACCCTTAGACTGATTTATCTCATTATCTTCGACGCGCTTGCGCCGGTTTGCTTGGGCCCTTAAATGAATTGCTCAATATTAATTAGTAGGAGTTAGAAAGGTGTAAGGTTATCTTATTCAGACGTATACAATGTCTGTGTTTTGCCTCAATTAATGTAATTTTATTTCTTGTTTTGACCATTGAGCTGTAATTATATATAGGTATGTAGACTGTCTAGTGACGTATTTTGATATTTGTACCGGACAGCTCTTGAATGAGTACGTATTGTTTTTCTATGGAATATTTTCTCATAAGAGTTAAATTAACCTTTTGAATGCTACAGTCACGAATAAATGACAATCTAAAAAGAGCCCAGCACGTCACTGTCACGACTACATGACAGACTTTAAAAGTTAAAAATGGAAAGTCAATTTTGATCAATATAATTCTACACTCACAACTATATTTTAGGTGTTTATGGATAAATTCTTAGCTTGGCGCTTTATTTTTTTGACGTGGCGGTCAAAAGGTTAGTTAAATTCACGATATTTTCTGAAGCATGACTTGAACAAGATTAGGTATGAATAATATTCCAGACAACTGTTTTTTTTCATGATCCCAGTATTGAAACTTCCTTTAACAAACTTTTTAATTCATGACAATGTATTTAATAAAACAGTTAAATGGAATCAATGTTATGTAGATTTTTTTAGCAATTGTGATATTAATTTTAGTTTTATTTTTAAGTCAATTGTAAATAAATTGTAAATATTTAATTTAATAGACTGATGGTGAAATGTTTTT
Source organism: Heliothis peltigera (assembly GCA_958496145.1). Lineage (NCBI taxonomy): Eukaryota > Metazoa > Arthropoda > Insecta > Lepidoptera > Noctuidae > Heliothis > Heliothis peltigera. The sequence continues at coordinate 882,925 of OY292332.1, forward strand.
TTTTAATTAAATAAAATATTTTTCAAGAAATAGTATTTTTTATTTTATTTTTAGTGTAGCCTATTCGAGTTCTTATTTACAATCTAATAATTTAAATAAAATGAAATAGTACTTATAAATATTGTACAATAAATGGTTTTGCAGTACTATGTATATTACCCAGGTAATATCGATACTTTTTTAAAACTTCTTAAATGAATTAAAAATGGAATTACATCACCGTTCATTAAATTCTGCTTCAACCATATTTTTAATAATGATACATATATCGGGACACCTATTCATACACGGTCGGTAAGCCCCAAGGTATTATTGATTAGCTTGTGTTACGGGGGCCAACACAACTGATAAACTACGTATATACATTACACATTACAACCCAGACCACAGCCAACAGGCAATGTCGATCGTATTGGGAATCGAACCCGGGACCTTCAGCTCGGCAATACGTCGTGGTGATCTTTGCGCCATTAGGGTCGTCATTATGTCTGTCATCTGCATAATATTCATCATCAGCCTTTATATCGTCCCACTGCTGGGCACAAGCCTCCTCTCTACAGAGACGAATTGAGCGTTAATTCACAATGCTTTCTCAATGCGGGCTGGTTATACTTCTGATAATGACAATCTTATTGACACTCATCATTAACTTGACAATGTTTAATGGAAATGTGCGCTCAGGGTATCAGTCCCTTGTAGCCTTGTCTCAATGAAAACTAAAAACTTAAACTAAATTAAAATTTTCAAACATAACAGATTGATTGCAGTGCTTTTGACCTGCATATTCAAATATTAGTTTAAAATAAATATTTTATTAAAATTTTGTATAAAAAAAATGTTTATACTTAAAAAAATCACAGTTGTTTTGAGTGGTAATGGGATGAAATACTTACCTATATCATTTAACATACTAGATTATAAATTAATATACATAAACTTATTTAAGTACGATCGATATAATATTACAGAATGAATAATTTATCGATTTGTGATTAATTTGTGATAATAAATCGAAAAATTAGTTTTTTTCTCAATAAACCGAATATTAGATAATTTAATGAAATAATTTACAGGATTTTATAACTTTTTATAAGACAGATATTGTTATTTGCATCAAGTACAAGGTCTTTGATCCATGTTTTTTTTTATCCAAACAAATTGCTAGGGTAACTGTGAAAATAACTAGGCATATAAAACTAAAATAGACCTTAAAACTAATCGCAAAAGGTTGATTTTTAAACATTCTTATCTACTACATGAATATTTTACGAGTATTATTTTCATGTTAATCGGTAACTACATACAAAATACTGTGATTTAAATTATTTTTACATAATAATTTTATATAATAACTAACTATAATAAAATATTAATATGTTATTAATAATAAATACATTTAAAATTGAGACTAGAAGGTATATTTACAAATTGGTAATCATAATAAATTATTCCTACAGAATAAGTTAATAATAATGTATTTTATAATTTATTATTATCGTATCTCGACATTTAATAAATAATTACAAATAATACAAAGTTGTGTTACAATTATAACATGACCTTTTCAACCATAAAGACATGCTCACACGCATGACAGGTAAAAATTATTATCCGTCAATCTTTATTCTTGTTTATATTTCGTATCATTTTGAAACCATTTGGAAGATTCACGTTCGTGAATCGTGAAGGGAGTGCCCTATGATATTTTTGTCAAGTTCTTCTCGTTTTTATATTTTTAGGTGGTCGACACTTTTAGAGAAATACTAAAATATGTCCTTAGATTTCACATTAGTCCCGAATTAAGACTAAAATAAATCAAATAAAATATTTTATTTGCATGAACTCAGGCATACCAACTGGTCTGCTGCGGCTACAGATTTTTCGCAAGAGTTACCGCGGTCACAAAAGCTTCCAAAATCAACAAAAGTGGGTTTTAGTCGGTCAGTAAGAGTCTGTCACTCCATCCGGCTGCACCCACAGCGGGAGGGGTCATTTGATGATTTCCCACGAAAAAAAAGGAGTAAGTAAATAGTGGTGAGCCATTCTGCTCTATTTTTGCCCTTATGCATACATCTTAACAAATTACATAACGAACATAGTACATGCTGATTATAAGTATCTAACAGCAACATCAGCTAAATTCCTTCGGCGATAATCTGATTGACATGTGATTGATATTAATCAATTGGCTTCCTCCCGCAGATTCGCTCGCGTCCCGTGGAAACTACTTTATACAACAACATGAAAAGCTTTGCCTAGCTTTGAGCTTCCACGATATATGGGCTCGATAAATCTATTATGTAATATTGAGAGTTTTTTTTTTTCAAATTGGACCATATTAACCAGATTGCTGAGATAAATGCAAACGTACCAACTTTTGAGCTTAATATTATTCATTACCTATTATAATCACGAAAATGTATAAGTATGAATGAATAAGTGTCTGTTAGATGGGTCTGTTATAACTACTAAATGGATTTTGATGCTTTCTGTCTCTTTTTTTTACGTTTTCTTGTGATTTTTAGCCTCTGAACGACAAGTTTAGCGATAAAGTTGCTCATTTTTGTTTCATCTTTCTTACGTCTGTAATAACTGATATTGACGATAATATCAATTACAACTGCCCAACATTCCTCACAAATTGTTCTTTAAGTTAACCTTCACTTTATGACACGTTACACTAGCTGGCATAAACATGTGCATATATCCAGGACACGTAATGCGCAACGTTTGTGTAGACGTCGGGCACGCCGCGCCGCGCGCATCCTGACCCGAACGACGTCAGGCCGCGGAGCTCCCAGCGCCCGCCTGAACGGCACTGGAGAGGACCTCCGCTGTCACCCTGGAAGATAGGGAAATAAAGATTTGAGAAGAAGGTCTCCTGCATGATGAGAATCTTCCTGATTTCTAAGAAGTAAGAAGGAATATCGACCATTCATTTGATGGAATAATATTTCACCTAATACGTAATAATATAATACACATTTGCTTTTAGGAATCAAATTCTAAGTAAATTCTTTTCAAAAACAACATTAGAATCATAAATACATATATTTAAAAAAATACATTACAATAAAACAACTTCATCGCTATTTTTGGCTTATAAATAGATGCACTACACGCATAAAAACCAACAACGAACAAAATAGAAATATGTTTTTTATCAATCAGATTCAAAGACTTACTTTACTAATTCATTAATATAATAAATACGAAAGTAACTCTGTCTATCTGTCTGTCTTTTACGCCAAAAGGACTGAACCTAATTTTAATAAAATTTGGAAGGCACATAGTTTAGAGCCTGGGAAAGGACATAAGCTAGGGATATAGCTCAGGCTTCGGTTTAACCGCGGGGATCGGCTAGTACCTACAAAAATAAATAGACATACAAAAAATCGCCAAATATAGATAAAGTTTGATCATTATCATAAGAGTGCTAATCATTAGAGAAACAATTAACAGTACGGAACTGTGTATAACTGCCGATAAATACACAAGTATAGGTAGGCATATTGTAAATTAACATGCTTCTATTTGTCAAGAACATTTTACTACGCAAATTCCGGTTAGTAACACGTCTGTGCAAATTATCTTAAGAATAACTATCTTCAGATCCATTTTCATATAGAACTTCAATTCAATTGTTACTACTACATTATATTACTTCTTTTTCAATTTTGCTCCAACTTTTTTTAACCTTCCACTAATGGTGATGTTTAAAAATCTTTTCCCCTTTGTCTTCAGTTTTTTTTTTTTATTTATTACAGACTGTTACGATCTTAGGACTGTTATCTTTGTGGTGGAAACTAGCAGTTTTTCAAACTTTCTTCCGCGTACCAAGGGGATAGTGTAGCTTACCAACAGTGAAATAATTTTTCAAATCAGTAAAGTGATTTCGGAGCGCATTCAATTCAAGCAAATAATCAAATCCTTCCTCTTTAAAATATAGGAGATAAGTCTAAGTTCGTCCATCAAAATCAGCCTCAACTTTGACACGGACATTTGACATCAAAATTCCCACATCTCGTACTGCACTCACGACCTCTCAATCAGTCACACCAATACTATTATTGGCTGATATAATATTCTCCGTTGAGTGAAAGTCAAGAATTTTGATTGGACTTTCCAATACGTTGGCGATGTCACGAAAATTAATAAGAACACTATTAAATTGTAACAAGATATCCAATGTTATCTGATAGAACAATCGGTGCGCTGACAGCTCGGTATGGTTGCCTAATCTTTTGAGGAACTAGTTTGAAAAGGTCGTAAGCTTAGTAGCAGGCGTTTACATCTATAGAGAGGCTTAAGGCATTAAGCTTCCTTTGCCTTTTTCAGTATCAGAATAGAATTCTTATAGATTAGAAAATCTCCCTTGGCACAATATTGAAATTGATTTTCGGCTCTTCTTTATTTCCTGGTCGTAATATTGTGCACATCACCCAATCACACGATTTTCTTGAGATTCTGTCATACCGTTTACGTGTTGGACACCAGACCAAATCCGTTCTGTGGCTTGTCTCTCCTCAATGATTAAGTGTCCTTTATAATAAGATAATAATTGTATCAGCGGATTTTATGGTTACATTAAAAGCTTACACCACTGTGATCTTTTATCCTGATCTCGATACTTAACGGATAAGAAAATAAGCCTACATTTCAACCAATTAATCAATTTTATAAGATAAGCCTCGATTCTCCGATCTATCTTTTTTTGTCTAGTCTAAGATCGGTTGTCACTTCTAACTCTAATTCAAGATCAGATATCATTTCAATATAGTAATATCAATCTGTTTAAATCTGATTAATGATAACTACCAATGTAACGTACTTAGAATTGCTATTACGAAATCATTTGTGTTGTTTTGGGTCAACTTGTGTACCTACTTGAAATGAATACTCCTAGGAGGATCTCTTTTCGATCGTGTTGGATTACTTTCCTGAGGACTATGAGAGTGAAGGAATAGGAAGTCCTGCTATGTCTGCGCAAATCCTTGTTCACTATAATTATTACGTCCTGGCATCTGGCTGAGCGTGATCTTATTTGACAACAGTTGACGTAAAATATCGTATAATTTATAATTAACTCTTTTCTTCAATAAAGAAGAAGTGCAGGTAAAAGTTGGCAATAATAATTACACCAAACAAGCGCGTTTAATATTTTAATGTTCCAAATGCAAACGATTCTATTGCATTCAAAAGCTCGAGATAAAAATCAAAAATTCCTCATCTCAGATATAATTGTATCAATTAAAATTCCTTGTACACAAACCCAGAATTCAGTCTTAAGGTCAAGTCAACGGGTTTATTTTTATTCGAGATCATTTGCGCTCTCTAGTGAATGGAAAATTAGTTTCTTCGTATTGTATAAGGAAGGCATTACAGTATCCTTGTGTACTTTTAAATTTATTTGAAGCTTTGTGCAGTAATCTTCCATTACACAATAAAGTGACATCATCAACTCTTACAATACATGACAATATAATTATTGGTGGGGATAGTTCCTTAGCAGGTAAAAGGCAAACATGCCCTTACCTTATTATCCCCTCCTCCCTTTTTATAGTTCAATTCATTTGATGGATAGAACATTTTAGAAACGATCTCATATATTCAGCTCATTGCAATTTCTTAAGCCAGAGAGTATATTTTTCCTACGATTTAACCTACTATTATGTAACTACAAATTCCCTTGAATGAGTGACCATGAACCACTCTTTATTAGGTATAGTTATTATTTTCCAAAAAACAAGGTTAACTTACCACACAGGCTCCCGTACTCCCATCCGTGCTCCCTGCACATAGATGACCTTCATTCAAGGGCAAAGTTAGAGCATATCTATCCCTACACACATTCAGGGGTAACACTGGTACTTCAGCTTCCAATAACACATCAGTAAGAGTTCCATTCGTCTGTTCTCTTCCCCAACCAGTAGTGTAACACTCATCTTTAAAATCCAATCTGTTATTATCATCAATAAAAGGATCAATTTCTTCACCAAACATAAGCTTTTTATCACTCCTATTTATATTCACTTTGTAATCATCTTTAAGAAGACTGTTCCTTATCAATTTCACTACACTATCCAAAGTAGCACTGTCGTAGATAAGATCACTGTGACCACTTTCACTGTCAGATTTCCTCAGTTCTTCACCATTTTTCCTTTCAGTTTGTCTGTTTGGTTCATTAGAGACTCTCACATTATATCTCATATTCTTATGTTTCTTATTCATTATCCCTGAGAACATGTTTTTCGTTAAATTGTTCAGTTTCTCTAAATATTTGACGGCTGTATCTGGTTTTGGTTTGGGTGGCTTTGGTTTTCGTCTTGGAGGTTCCGTGTTCGATTCAGGTCGGAGGTAGAATGATGAGCCCTTGTCTGCTTCGAAGGCGTCAACTGGTGGCTCAAAGGGAGGGAGGCAGATTGTGCGGATTCTACTGCCAGTGCTCACGTCTGCTGCTCTGGTTAACTTCATCAGCGCTGGAAACAAATAAATAGAAGTATAATCAGTAACCAAGAAATTACTGAAGATGTGCAAACATTTCTGAATGTTTAGTAGGTTTGGCTTTTTGAATGATAGTGATGACTACTATTTAATATTTGCCTGACCGTATTTTGAAAGAAAGAACTTATAGTTAATTGCTGATGTAAAAAAAATAGATGTCGGAAGCTCACCTATGTCATGTTGGTAGTTATGGAACCGGTGATGTAGCACGATCTTCTCGATAGGTACGTAGGCGCCCTTCTGCTCTGCCCTGTCCCACTCTCCCAGTACTGCTGTCCAGAGCGCTGGTACTGGCAGGTTGAAGAGTTCACTGAAATGTGTTGTTAGATAATGTTACTCTTGAGAAGATTGGCCAAAAGAGTTGATTATTGTTCGCGTATAATTTTAATTGGTATCATCATTATTCTCTTGTGTTTTGTCTTTTTCATTTATTTCCCCTCTGTCTCTCTCTCTCTTGATCTGACGTCTTAATATCATGGAAGGTTTTTAACTCAAAATGAGAAATAACTCTATATTTCATTTAAGGTTCTACATAGACATTTACAGTTTAAATGAACTCAAAAAAACCTGATAGACGAATAAGTAGAAGAGGAAGAAAACCATTCAATCAATTTGAAGAAGTTGAAGTAAAACAGATATACTTATGAATGCAGTGTGCCGTAGTGAGCAGCCACATCGGATGCACCAGCACGCCGCCGCACCAGTGGCCGATCAGCCCGTAGTTTGGATGCAGCAGCTGTAGAGATACCTGGAATATAACAGGAGCTTTTCAATTACCTACAGTATCTTCATCCTTATAATTATAAAAAAAGCGTGTTAGTCAAACTTTTTATAACGCAAGAACTACTGTATCTCTGACTGAAAATTGGTGGAGAGGTAGCCTAAAATCAGGAGACGGGCATAAGAATATAAAGCAGAAATACTTTCCTTGGGACGTGGATGTAATCTTGGATAGAAAATCATATTAAATATTACAAAACTAGAACTACTACTACTACTATTTTTATTTCCTGCCATGAAATATCATCATCATCCTCCTGCCACTATCCCAAATTTCATTTGGAGTCGGCGCAGCATGTTTTTGTCTTCCACGCTCTTCTATCAGGCGTCATCTCACAAGTTACATTCTTTCTAGCCATAAACGATATAAACATACATAAACGATGGATTGATTGTGGGACAATCAATCCATCGTTTCTTTGGTCGTCCCCTTCCTGCCAAGAAAGGTAGACTGTTAAAAATAAGTCTTCTGACCTGCCATGGCCAAGCTCCTCTCTTGGACTCCCGGCCCTTGATGATGCGTAGCTGCCCCGGCGTGCGATCTCGTGGCTGACGCGTGTGCCGGCGTAGTGGAACACCACATTCTAAAAAATATACACTGGATTATAGCATTTATTTTGGTAGGGATAAGGCCGATTATAAAGGGTATGCAATTTAATATTTGTTTGGGAAAAATAACAGACTGACTTCGCTCGCGGGTTCAGTCGGATAAATAAAATATTCTTGAAATTGATTCAACCATCAACGAACAATAAAACCAAATAACGCTCAAATTGTATTACTAAATAATGTTATCTAATTATTGTATCGTAGTTTATAGAAAATACCGCTTGAGAAAAATAATTATTTACGATATTTATTTTATCTAATGACTAAAACAAATTAACAAAAAAAAACGATGATTAATATTTAATTACATATTACAACTAACGAAAAAAAATATATTAAATGTAGTATTTAATATATGTAGCAATAACAGTTTAGATTACATTTAGATTAGAGTGTTTTTTGTTAACAATTATGAGAATTATATCGCCACCAGTATGAGGAACGAATTATATGACATGCGATTGTTTACGGTCCGTCGGCGAGCTAGGTCAGGCAGATAGCGATGAGCGGACGCTGAAGCGGACGAAATGTACCTAAGCTAAGATAATTTTTGTGACTTTGTGAATTCAGTGAGATGTCCCGTTTGATCGATGTTTCCTATAAAGTGCACGGAAAGTTTGGCTAAGAAATAAAATTAAGGAAGTGTGTGTAAGATTGTTTCCAATTAATAATAAAAAAATGAATTATCTCCTAAAATAACTTCAAATACCTATTTGACTACAAAAAGTCAGTGGCGGTTGTTTATGAAACAAGAAAACATGACAATATTTCAATTATTTCACAGCCTAAAACAGTAGTTAATTAACAATGACCTTAAAAATGGTTGAAAATGTTGTCATATTAATCATACTGACTGTTGCACAGTATTTGTTCCATTTTAATTTTTTTCGGCTCTGTTCTTGAGTTGAACTAGGTACGAGTGATGTTACTTATTGTTACAGAATAAAATATTTTAAATCACAGTAAAGTATGTACATATTTCTTTTACAAAAACAATAATTCAAAAGATGATTGAAAGATTGTTGTGTACCCAATGAAACGTAATTTAATATATTATCGCTATCCGCTTTCATTACAGCTCAAGCCCTACATACTTCAGTAAATTGAATTAACTTTTTTTGCGGTACTTATGTTCCATAATCTCGCCAAATCAAGTGGCGTGTATGTAAGTGCGCGTAATATGATAACAAGCGCAAGTTAGCACTTTGGTTAGATCGTAAACTTAAATAGCTTTTGTGTCGTATCGTAGTTAGAATTTAAGAAGGCGCAAGGCTTCCTTTTTATCTGGGCTGCGGGTTGTTCGCAAGATTTACCGTGACCCTGGCAGACAGGGATCTCCCGAAGGAACATAGTGGGTTTTAATCAGTAAGAGTGTCAGACTCTCTCCAACTGCACCCTCAGCGGGAGGGGTTTCATTTGATGATTTCCCACGATAAAAAAGGCTTCCTTTTTATAAGTTAAGATGAATGTGAATCTTGAATATAGGTAACAACAATATGGCTAAAGCTTAATTTCACAGACAATCGTTTGTGTAATCGTTCGGTTAAGCGATAACTGTCTTTTATTAAAAAGGGGGAATCTGCGTGAAACTTATTTGTGGTCCAAACTTGTTCTAGGAATCTTTGCGTTTAAAGAACATTATGTATGTAGGTACCTAAGTAGTAAGTTGGAAGCTTATGTTGTTTACCCTTATAGAAATGCATCGATATTCTTTTGTTATCTGTTTTGAGTATCATTTAATTTCATTAAAATTTATATCAACGCAAGTACTTAAGTCCCATTCCATGAAATAACATAATCAATAATCGCGAAAAAAATTCTTTAGAAATAGAACTATACCGTGTTTAACTAAACCTCTACGGAAGGACAGTTTGACACGGAACAATATACACACCAGCGATTACCCAACTGCGCAGTAAAAAGGTGTAATGTCGTTACACATACATATTGATGAGTTCACAGTTAGTTGTTATACTTGCTGTTTGTCTGTGAGCACGTAATGTGTGCGGTAGGTGCGACTTTTTTGTCGCATTGTCGTGGGTTTAGACTTTACTTAAGGTAAGTATTTGGGTTATGTTGCATAAGTGTTGTTTTTTTTGTGATTTAATTCAAGGTGTATTTTGTTTCTATTTTTTCTGAATAGAAGCGCTGATAGAGGTTTAAATTATACAGACCTCTTTGGTGACAATTCTTGGTATACATCATCATCAGCCTTTTGATCGTCCTACTGCTGGGCACAGGCCTCCGCTCACATAGAGAAGAATGGAGCATTTACCACTACGCTTGCTCAATTTGGGTTGGTGATTTCAGATTTTATAGTTCAGGTTTCCTCGATATGTTTTCCTTCACCTTTAATTAGTCATTGGTGTCTAAATTATTCTTAAAAATACACACTGGTATACATGCTACTATACAAAGATGAGAACATAAGTCTAAGAAAACCAGGCTTTGCTCACGTTTTAAGAACGAAATGATCTTGAAAATCTTTAAAATAGTAGATACTTCTACCAAAAGCAAGATTATTCTCCACGAATGTTCCATTCTGGTATAAAACGCTTTAGTTAGCGAAAAACCGTTTATTATAAACTGAACTTAGAACCATTCTATAATTTCATTAATTCGACACACAGCATTTCAACGGTATAATCTTCATCACGCCTACCTTAAATTAAATTAAAAGGTTAGAGCTATTCAATTTAAACTATCTAGAGCGTTTATATATATTTTAATTTTAACTCATTTGTTGATTTGATATCTGTAGTGAAATATACTGTTGTCTGCCTATCTCTTTCTCAACTACGTTGTCGTTGAGGTAGGCTTCCAGTCCAAACAAATAAAGGTGAATTGATGCTATGCATGTACATATAACTGATCAGTATTCTACTACAAAAACAAAACACTACACAATAATTTTGCTATTTTTAAAAGCCTTTATTATATATTTATTAATTCAGAAAATATTGTATACATGTATACAGGTTCTTCAAACCTACAGACACAGATAATAATAAGCTACTGCATAGCTCTCCTAGTTCTTTAAGCTGTGCCCTACCGGGTCCATATTGTTTCTTCTATATTATAAAATGTACATCTGTATTACATATGGAAAGCTAATAAAGAATTGAGTATTGAGTATTGAGTATTGATATGTGTTGCCGGGGGGTTTGTTGCGCCAATTCTTCTCAGCGAGGTAGTGGTGAAAGTTGTGCGATTTGGGGGCTGTCTTTTGTGATTTTTGACGTCCAAGAAGTGCTGTTTTGCAGGCAAGTTTGAATAATGATTTTGAGTTTGAGTTCATGTTTTTTAAAAGACTATGTTTGTTGTCGGTCAGATTCGAGAAAAATACGTTTAAGATACTAACGCCAGCTAGTCTGAGGAAATCAGATACAAGAGTCGCTGCATGTAAAACAATGTTACTCAGTTGTACCCAGTTAAGACTGGCAGTCGACCCCAAAATAGTTTGGGAAAAGGCTAGGCAGATAATGAAATGGCTAACAGCTAACTTTGTACACGCAAAGCTGCTTGACGAGATCATAAGCATGTCGTATCAATTTACTTACACTTTCAAAATATTCAAAGTACTCTGTTTCCTAATTAAGGAAAGTCAATAACAAGTTCAATATTATGGTAATGCTTTGTCACTGTATAAACAAGTTTTGAAAGTAAAACTGTGACAGTTGCTAATATATTCTAGTTCGGTTTTGTTTGTTTAACTCTAGACGGGGTAATAGTTTTGCGGAGCGCGTGGGCGGGTTGAAATAACAGCCACGTTATGGACTTATGTAACGTAAGGCCCAACGCTCGTTGATGGCACGAGACAGTATAATAGTAATAGTATGGAAACTACTAGGTACTAATGCCTCGTTGGTCTAGTAGCCGCAAGGCGCGACTGCTGTGCACGGGGTTTTGGGTTCGATTCTCGGGTCGGGCGGAAATCGCTTTGTGGGTTTTGAGAAACTTTCATAAAGCAGCCTGGAGTCTGAAAGTTGGTGATTGATTCGCCCGTGCATCGGATAGCACGTAAATGTCGCTGACTACAGCAAGGGACAGGCTGGATCATATTTAGGGGGAAATGCCTTGCAAAATATTTAGATTTTATATTGATGAATGAAAAGAAAAAGCGATTACTTATGTGGTGCTACACAGCATGGTATACACGATCGATTTGACCGATCATGATGCAATTTGTCAGCTAAATAATCAGAGTATCATCTTCCCACATTGCTACAGTGATGTATGATATATGCACATAGAGCGACAGTCATGCGGTGCCAGTCAGCGACCTCATCACCATCACATCAGCGTAATGATAGCACTTTCACTGACAACCAATCTCCGGCTTACAGATAACGTATTATGATATCTAACAGATGCTGGACAGAAGGTTACCGTACAATTTTTCTAAAACATCAATGCAAAAGTCGACCAAGAAGTCTATGACAGTTTAATTAGAAAAAAGACCATTGAGAGGTCTCAACAAATATCTTTGCCGTGAAAATATACGAATATGATTGTGAAAGTTTACGAATTACATAAACATTCATCCAGGGCGGTAAAGAAATTTGTCGGGAACTGTAACTCCTTATTTTTTATTGCATCAAGTTATTACACATTAAAAAAATCTACTACAAGCAGCACAATCTATGAAATCAATTAGTAATATTATCGAAATCCTCCATCGAGCGAGTACAGACTTAAGAATACTTAAGAATACTAACTTAAAGTTAATCCTGAAAGAAAACTGCCTACTAGATACAACACATTAGATATTCACTACGCTAAACCGATAAGAGTTATTTGATAGTGTAAAAGATTAATTTAAAAGGAAGAAAAGTACCAAAAAGATTTCAATACTTAAAAATTATGCTGCAAAAATCCCAATAACTTAGTTATGGGAAGAAATAAAGGGTTTTGCCGTTCATACATTTAAGTGTCAAAGCAATATTTTCAAAAAACATTTCCAAGTGAGCCTTCTAAATATTTTTTCTTCACGATCAAAGTTACATAATACCCGGTTATTATAGGAAATTGATTGGTTAAAGTACAAAGGGCTTTGGTGTTGTTGTGTCATTTTGTTAAGGGACCCATTATTGATGATTTGTGATGCAATGCAGAACAAATTGTGGCGCTTGGCGTCTCAGGCTTACGTAATAAAGTTGTTAGTACCTTTGTTGTACCGTGAGAATGTTTTTTTGTGGAATATGATTTAACAAATTTGAGATTAATGGGACTTAGTAGCTATACCTTTCGATATTAGAGTTGTCTTTGGTGTTACATGTATATTTATATAGTTACTCTGCGGAGTGCTTTTAACTGCTTTGTTTTAATCCAGAACATTCTTATCAAATCCTAGTATACAACAGATTTTAATTCCAATAATTACGAGGTCGTATTTTTGACCTAAAAGCTAATCTAGGAAGGTGATCAAGATGATAATTTGTAGAGGCAAATGTGTTTAAACTCTTTTTTTATAATTTTTATTTACAGACGCCAGCACATCAAGCTATTGTAATCGGTTAAATTTTCTTAATATATATTAAATTTTATCGCTGAAAGATATGGTTCAAAGTTAGGTAATTGGGAAAATTTGACAGTTTCGGTTCTGTAAACATCAAAGTTAAAATTGTACACTTTTTCTTATACTTCTCTACGACAAAAAATATATAATTTCGGAAGATATAATATCGATACACAATCGTGATTCAGCTAAATAATAAGTGTTCTGAGCTAAACGAGTAACGATAACATCGCGTCATACTTTAAGATCTATGCTTAGATTTCTTCACTCTCGTCTAAATGGCTACTGCGCGTGCGCACTGTGATCGATCTTTAAAGTTACGATTTGTTGCTACCATTAAATTTTACTTTTTAGCTCAAGGTGTGCAAGTTTTTTTGTTTTAGAATGCTCTCTATTTTTATTTAAGTTTTTTTTGGTACATATAACTTAAAATAAAATCTAGATGCAATCTGATGCATACCTACATCAAGAATTCAAGAAGTCATTAGTTCATGAGACATGAATAAATAAGGCATCTAATAATCGTTGAGATAAGTTACAAATTGTCAACTGAAAACAGATTAGGGTCCAGTTTCACGATGTCCAAATAGCCACTATCTACCAAATAAATTCAAAAATGGTACAGAATAAGTATGAAATTATCTACCAAATAAACTAACTGGAACTTATTCGTAGGTGATGAAACAGGCCCTAACACTATGATATTTTGGAAAGTATATATCTATATCTACTAATATTATAAAGCTGAAGAGTTTGTTTGTTTATTTGTTTGAACGCGCTAATCTCAGGAACTACTGGTTCGATTTGAAAAATTCTTTCAGTGTTAGATAGCCTATTTATCGAGGAAGGCTATAGGCTATATACCATCACGCTAAGACACACGGGAGCGGAGCAGTTACCAAAGATGCGGGTGAAACCGCTGGGGACAGCTAGTTATGACCTAAAAAAGCGACCCAAAATTGGTCCAGAGTTATTACTAACATAAAGATACGGTACCCTAAACTACGAACCGATGAGACGAACAGACAGACGGTCAGCAAATTAAATAAAATCCTCATCTAAGAAGATAATCAGAGTAGCGTTATATCAAAAACATCTGAGCAATTAGTCGGCCCGCCGCCATTGCTATCTCAACTGATGACCCGGTTTATTCGTAGAATTCTTAATTGATATTTCGAATAATTTTCGGGTCACTTCAATTCGCTTCTTAAGATATTATCCTAATTAAAAGGAGAGTGATAGTTGATTGTTAATTGAAAAAAAAAACTTAATTGTTGTGTGGCTAGACTTATTTTTGATACACATACATATTTTAATAGCTGTTCTCTGCGGTACCACCCACACCCCGAGGGAAATATTTCCCGCATCCGGATAAAAAGTAGCCTATGCCCTTCTTCAGACTCTAGACTATATGTTTACCAAATTATATTTCAATTGGTTCAGTAGTTTTGGCGTGAAAGCGTGACAGACAGACTGAGATTTTCGTATTTATAATAAAGAATGGATTGTCCGTAGATGTTTCATTATGATGTCACGATGGTCCAGTTATCAGTTGGGTACTCCTATTTGTTAAGTATATGTATATCAATATAAATAAAACCTGCACGGAGACTTTATTTCCTATAAGTTTGCGCCAAGTTCCCGTGGGGAATACTCCGCATACCCGGATAAAGAGGAACTTAAGGGACACTGGACACATTTTTCAAATCTTGCTAACACATTGAGTAGTGGAGCCATTTCGCATCTTCCCATGACAATATTATAATAAGCTTCAGTAAAAAAAGCGAAAGTCTAAACACTTTGAAATCTCAAAGAAAAATCTTCAAACCAAACATGTATTGTCGCGTCACTCCTTACAATCCTACCCATTAATCTCGTTCATTCAATCGTTAAATGCGTTTGAGCAGCCTCAATGCTTCTAAATACAAAACAAATTGATTCTGCAACTGTGCTGTTAGGAATTCAGGAAGATCAGAAGTCAGGACAGACCATCAATCATGACAGGGCACTGGTTAATCACCACTTTCACCAGGCAGTGACGTAAATGGTAAAAATGCAAACATTGAAAATGACAAATTAGGTGAATATAGCGTTTAAGTAGAAAGGAGAGTACCGACAAAGTTGTTAAGACGGAAATATTGTTTTTAAGAGTACTTTAAAAAATATATGATGAAGTAAATTTTGCACGACGGAAGTGTATGACATTCGATGAATTTGCCATAATAATACAGAACATAACACCACTTATTTCATAACTGTCTTCCGCCAGTGGTTTCACGCGTGTCTCGTAGGAACAACTCCGCGCAACCGGATATAAAGTAGCCTAAAGCCTTCCTCGATAAATGGGCTATTTAACACTAAAATAATTTTTCAAATCGGACCAGTAGTTCCTGAGATTACCGCGTTCAACAAAACAAACTCTTATGCTTTATAATATAAAGAATAAATTAAAAAAAAAAACTGTTACACAACATAATAGAACAAAAACAAAGATTAAAAAGTCTGACATGAGGGGGTTGTATGCGTCACAACCACGCAATATGTCCCTCGCTCAGCATGATAATTAATCGCTTTTATAATTATAAAACCTCATAGCCTGTAAATAATATTTGATAAATGATATTTATTTTGCAAATAGGTTGAAAGCAACACTTTTACACATCAACACATTTTTTTATAAATAACGAGTATATGTGTTGTAAATTGTAATTGAAATAAATGAATTGAATTTCAACCATACAAAGTTTGACCACACACTCTGGTTCAAAAACCATTCTTGACAAAGACACTAATGACAAACGATTGCCAAAATGCCAACAGACTAGAAAAGCTTAAACAATAAACATAACAACTTCAGTCAAAAGAATAAAATTAACTGCTAAGCACTGCGGTGAAATCTAACCAAAAGAGAAATGGTTCAACAGAAAAAAAGTAACCAATGTTTTGTAAAAAAGTAATTATGGATTACGGGACGATGGCGTAACTGAAATGTTACGTGATAACATTGAACCGGATGTTAACTTGCGGTTAAACTGTGAACTAACTTGATTACTGTTTGATAGAGTTAAAGAATTAGTTAATAGAAAAAATCAAGTCAAGTACAGATGCCAGCACATCAAGCTACTACAGCCTGTAAAATTTCCATAATAGATGTCCAACTTCAGCATTATGGTACAAAGATGACTGGAATAATTTGACAGTTTCGTGCTGACGTCTATACAACAATATTTTGGCACAGGGGAGGCATGTGCAGCTGTGGGCTTCTCTAGATTGACAATAAAAAAGGCTGTTGATGATATATGCAAGCCGTACAGACAGCACATACAGACAGCCGTATAGACAGCACAATAGAGGGCGTTGTCAAAATCATTTTTTTAGGTGGAAATCATCATTGACTCCTCCTCCTCTCATTGAGGGTGCAGCTGAAGAGAGCTCGCCAGATTCTACTGACTATAACCTATTTGTCTAGCTACTACATATTACTACCTAAAAGTTACACACTGATTCCACTAGATTCCGCCAATCGATTCACCCGCGTCTCATAGGAACTGCGCCGAAAACCCGCTTATAAACTATCCTATTCCCCTAACATTGAAAGAATTTTTCAAATCGGTCGACGCGAACAAGCAGTCTTTTTCAGCTTGAAAATATTACTCGTAGCATTGATAGTGGTGTTCAATACCAAAGCTTCTAGATAACGAAAGGGCTTATCCTAATTAATATATGTATAATACCATTATAATACCTTGTACACACAAAATAGTAAAGCTACCTTTACATTCGCATAACAAACAATCAATAGAGACAATACAAAAAAATGTGTCCGACAAATGATCTCAAAGAAAGTGTCGGTTTTAACAAGTTAAACCGTGATTACTCAACCAGAGAACAATAATGTCGTAGTAATAACAAGTGCTATTACATAACCGTAAACGTAAAACGTAAATAACTATGTAACCGCGTGGTTATACGTGAATTACTTGTCGGTAAACGTTTTATTGTTTTTTTTTTAGTTAAATATATTTTATGTTATGTCATGTTAATTCATGTGATTGCAGAGATAGATTATTGTATTCGTTTGCGTATTGTATAATCTGGGGAGATACTGTAATGATTTATTGGAAGAAAGTTGTTTAGTAAAATTGATCTTTGATTGCTGAGTAAATTATTTATATATATATTTTGTAAGTTTTCATAGTACTTTTTTTGACATTTATATGAAACTAGAAACTTTGGAAATTTTAATTATTAATAATGTTTATAATTTGTATTTTTTTATAATCTTAAGTGTAAATTTTCGATACAATGTAAAAATTGTTACTGAAATATATAAATGAAAAAAATGAATTATACCGTAAATGAAATGAACTTCGTAGGAAAATAACTGGCTATAGTACGAAATGTGCTACAGATTTTTTTAAACATTTATTCTTTTGAAAGGTCCACTTATAAGAGATTATAAGATAGACCGAGAGCTTCTAGTCGGCTGATAGGTTCAATAAGAGATGTATGTTAATGTGCACATTGCAAAGATCAGATGTTGATCTACTGAAAAGCTTCCTTTCAGGATTACGTCCAAACCTGCCAACAGACAGTCGTATCTGGGGTTTAACCATGAAAGATAGATAGTCATGCTACTATGCTCTAGGATTGGAGAGAATGGTGGATGATGACAGAGCCCGCATGCTCTTTTGAGCACCAAAACAAAATGTTATATGTATGTAATCTTAAACTTCAAAGGGTACTAGACCTTTCCAAAATACCTGCATACTTCTTTCGCAATGATAATATAGTTTCCCTATTAGTTTAAATTTTTCCCTGCCACTCATAGGTACGTACTGCTGTGGAGCAACAATATTCGTTGTTTTTTATTAACCAAAAAAAATCAATAACAATCTTTAATAAATAATAATCAATACGTACGAATACGTTACTGAATCTACAGAATCCATAATTACGATTCCATTTTCATTGCCAAGTCATTCGATATTACAGAATAATCGATTAAATTTCTTTAGGTTACCTCACTAAACTGTCAGCGCGAAGTAAGTATGACAGGTACCTAGAAGCCACGTGACTAGATTAACTATCATTGTACGGAAGTTAGGTAAGGCGCTGCGATGTCCTTGGAATACAAAGTGCTCAGATGTGTGGCAAGCGAAGGGCGCTTGATGATGACCGATGTGAAGTGAAAGTTATTGGCAGGAACTACTTCCTACTATAACGTACTTACATGCTTCCTACTTATACTCTTACTTAAATTGTTTGTGGCTTGGTTTTTTTGTAGTGTTTATGAGTATAAAGGACCAGAACTTTTATTTCTCGTTTTACTCCACTGGGGGTGAAAGACTGTTACTGACTAAAACCCACTATGTTCCTTCTGGAGGTCCCTGTGTGCCAGGGCCGCGGTATCTCTTGTGAACAACCCACAGCCCCGGCAGGCCTCGACCTCAGACCTCAACTCTAATCAGGCTTACTAAAACAACTTGCATTTTTGGTATTTGAACACCTTTTCAATACCTCGTCTAAAACTGTGAGCTGATCCTATTAATTATTCAAAGAAAATATATTTTTTCCAATTTTTATACATACATAGAGTATCAAAAACATATTCTCAAACTACTATATTTCTTTTTGGTTGGAAATCATCAAATGACCCCTCCCGCTGACGGTGCAGCTAGAGAGGATGTCAGATTCTTACTGATTAAAACTCACTATGTTCCTTCGGGAGGTCCCTGTGTACCAGGGCCACGGTAAACCTACAATATATTATATGTATTAAAAATACCCCGAAAACTTAAACCAATATCCTGAAAAACTTCTTGTCACTAGACACAAGAGCGCACGCGCGACCCGGCAGCTGCGCGTGATCGGAAAACATCGTTGTGCACGCTTTCCAATGCTCGTGCGCTTCCGTTCCTACCTTCCTTTTACTTTCAAGCGCACCGGTGTTCGGTGTGCCGGGGAAATAGATCGCTCCGATCAGATTACAAGGTTGTTGCTCGGGAGTTATCGAGAGGCGATGACCGACGTGGGAACAAGGTAGTACGGTCAGCAAAAGTCCTTTAACATAATCAGATAAAAAGTAATTTATTCAAAATAGGATAAAAATCTGGATTTTTTTAAGGTAAATTTTACAAAAGACAGCCCCCAAAAATACCCGACCTTTACCACTTCCTATGCTTTATCGCTGGAAAGAAGAACTGTTAGAACAAAGTCTCCAGCTAAAAAAAGCTCTAGATCACAGAATATCTCCCTTTTTCATTTTGTCGAAATTTTAAAGAATTTTTAATGATATATAAATCATTATCATGATTTTTGATAACTTTAGATATTAAAGATAAATCAGTTAAAACCGAAACCTTGACCACTGTCCTCGAATAACTACAGTAGATCACGGTGGCTTGAAGTGGACCTTTAATTTATATTTTAGTAGTAAAACCAAAGTGTACCTGTACCAAAATTCAGCTCTACACTTCTTTGTTGTTTAAAATCTTAATTAACCTGTCTCTATAAAATCATTTCGATAAGAAAAAAAAACAATCAAAGCACCTTAAAGTACACCCGCAATTGTCAATGAACCATGGGAATATTATTTACTATAGAACTGCTACATCATTATAGAACATAAATCAACGTCAGCCTTTATTAAAGTTCATTAAACTCCGTTATGATGGTCACCTTAGTGACGCAATCATAGTGCACCATGGCTGTCCCATGACACGTGGTGTTGGAGTGACGTCATGCTATGGTACAAGGTATTAGCGGAGCGAGACTTTAAATTAAGCATACGATTTTGAGACGAAATAAGTACTTAATGTATTTGAATACTCCATTTTCAGTGTAATTTATAAATGTTAGAAGAAAGAGCTGTTAAGGAAGTCTTATTAAATTGACTTTGACAAGCAGATAGAAGTTTATGTTACACACAAAAACTGTCTCTAGTAACTGGCAAAAAAAATGGACTGCTGACAACCAGCAAAGGTTTTCAACGCGATAATATTCCGTTCTTCGTTGGCGTAATTCATATTTATTGGACTAAAGGCATGTTTTACATTGTCCGGATAGCCACTATCTACCGTATAAATTCAGAAATGGAACAGACTTTGTATAAAGTTATCAGACAAATAAACTAACTGGAACTTATTCGTAAGTGTTGAAACAGGCCCTAACATTAGTGAATATTCCGCGCGTCAATGCTCGCGTCTTAAGGATGGTGTTGCGACTAATACGAGCGACAACAAACAATTGACAAGACAGTTTTTTTTCCGCGCTTATAAATATCGGATATATACGCGCGACAAAATTCGCTACTGTGAAATCGCTGTAAACTATTATACTACGTAAAATGCTGTTATATTATATACGAAGTGTACAAGATTATATAACTTGAATATCCAATACCCGCGACCTCTCACCCCTTAATCCCTTCACTACGGACGCTGCAAGTCACGTCGCGTGTCGTAGTGAAAATGAAAACTGTGCATTGCGTATTCCGTACGTGTCGCGTATGTAATGCACGTAGTGAGCCGGCAATCATTACGTAATGTTAGGAAGGTAGATTCGACTTGGTGATTAGACAAATTTTGATATAACGTGATGGTGTTAGTTAAAATGTCTTTAAGCACAAGTATTTGAAATAAATAATGAAAGAATGAGCATTGCTATTCAACGGGGAAATGCTATCAGCCGCGTAGACATCGATGGGGACGAAGGTTTTGACGTCTTTTAGATTTTATGTTTTTTTTTTTTATTTTGAAAATGCCTATTTGTGTTTGTATTTCATAACCAAATATTTTACATTTGATTTGATGGCATCCAGGCCGATTGTCAGCTACGGCGGCTGTTCTCTTTTATGGAGATCAGCCAGCTGCGCAGGACATATTATAGTGCACAAGCATTCGCGCAGATACAGGTGCACTCTTTATTCCTTACTCTCATAGTATCGGCAATCCGACACGACCGGAGAGAGATTATGCGCAGGACCGACATTTACGTGCTCTCCGATCCACGCGTGAGTTAATCACCAACTTCCAGATTCCAGGCTGCTTTATGAAAGTTTCAGATAACACACAAAGCGATTTCGGCCCGACCCGGGAATCGAACCCGAGACCCCGTGCACAGCAGTCGCGCCTTGCGACCACTAGACCAACGAGGCAGTCAAAATTTTTTTACATTTATTCAACTTTCAATGTGTAAGTTTTCAAAAAAAAATTAAAGTACATATACCTATTGCAAATGATCAGCCATCGAATGACATAAATTGCCGCAGCGTTTCGGAAATTGCTTAAAATCTACAATAAGCACTTCCTGGGTCCTAGCTTATTACGTAGCTAAGGGAATCGACGGCATTACGTTTTGAAGAGAGATAGTGATACATAAACCCCTCCTATTTATTTAACTATAAAAAATATAGAATAATGTTTGTAGACTAGACCCAGTTGACAACAAAAGCATGGCTAGGAGTAGTTGACAGGTCATCATAAGGTCGTGACTCGGGGGATCAAATCGTGGCCCGCACTAATGAGCTGACCTTACTCCAACTGAAGTACCGGAGCTAGCTGATGATGGAGAGGTCGGGGTGTATTGTGATAATATCTTAAGTATTTTTGAAAATAATGGCTGAGGTTTTATGTAATATGTACGTTTTTTTGCCGTTGGAAACTAACGATACGCAATGTGATATAATGTCGAAAAATCGAGGATTTGAGTGATAAGGTTAAAAGGATTATTTTGGAAGCCTGAAATAAGCAGTATTTATGAATAACATATTATAACATGACGCTATGTAGGAATGTAAAAACAGCACGTGAAGAGGAGACCTTTCAAATGAAAAACTTTTGTCGCGTTGTGTTTCCAACCAAACGCATTGGTACTTGCCTGACCTGGAATTGAATCTACGCACTCATACTTGAAAGGGTCGCTCTTTAACCGCTAGGCCACTACGACTCTAATTTAATCTAATTTTTTCTATTCAATATCAACAAATAAAGACGAGACCAGAATATAACCAAGAATAAAATTGAATTTAATCGAAAAAACAAAATAAAAAACAAACAATAATAAATAATCTATATTAACTAAACTAATAACATAATCCAAGCAATCAGCCCTCAGTAACTCTAGATGTTAGTTTCTTTACTTTCTCCCCCGAAGGTCGCGGGTTCGATGCCTGCCCCGATGACACGACGCCACTCATTTCTTAGAACAAATTATACATTATTTACGGTTCAATAGTAGAGTAGCTGTTAATGTTTTATTGAGTGTTAATGTCGTCCGAAATGACAGTCTTCATAATATAGATAAATAATTGAGATATCTAATGAGATTTATATATCTTGTATTGGTTTATGGACTGCAATGAGCGGTATTCTCTTCAATATTACATATCTATACATCTAGACATACATATAATAAAATCGTAGAAAAGTCAAAACTGTACAGTTAATTATTTTTTTAAAAGAAGGCATGATTTACAATCGATATCGAAGCCAAAAATATAGTTTTTAGAATTTTTGTCTGTTTGTCTGTATATATGTCCGAGCTAATCTCAAAAAGTACTGCATGGATTTGCTTCAAATTTGGCATGAATATAACTAAGAGGTCGGGTCAACATATAGGCTACATATTATCATGCTATCACGTACTGGGGGTGGGAGGGGGTTAAGGTTTAATCACCTAATGCCCACGCGGACGATGTCGCGGGCAACAGCTAGTACTTAATGTTATAGAGTTTGTTTATTTTGGTTGAACGTGCTTCTTGATTTTCTTTCAATATTAGTCACCCCATTTATAAAGGAAGGCTTTAAGCACACTACCGGGGATTCGGGTTCTTCGCAAGAGTTACCGTTGCCCTGGCACACAGGGACCTCCAGAAGGAGCATGTGCGACCTGAGCTTTTCGATCATGATGTCGGTCGGTCTGTGGATCTATCTATCAAGACTATCTTGACAAGACGACTTCCTCTTTTTGTCCTTATTTTGTATTTGGGGTCGGCACAGCGTGTCTTTCTTTTCCAGGCTCCTTTATCTGACGTCATATCTAGCGTAACATTGCTATTATTTACGAATTACAATTTTTTCTATTTTACTATCAAATTCATTGAAATAGAGAGTGTAAAGCGAGAGCACTAAAGTGCATGTCTACCATTTAGTTGTAACTCAATGGGTGCTAAATTGCATGCGAAAGGAAAAGTAGTTTACGATACACTAATTATACGGTTTCTGCACCCCATAAAATAAACTCTATTACTTGGAGGAAATTGACAATTTACCTGTAGATGATAAAATCTGCTTGAACTGGTACCGTGTTTTTAAGGAACGAAAATATTCAGCGTGCGGGTCGTAATTTTTGGCTTATGAACTTGTTTCAACCGTCTCGCCTAACAAATTTTCAGGCACATTAATATTACCTTCTTCATATAACAAAGCTGAAGAGCTTGGTTGTCCGCTTGTATAATTCGCGTGGTAATCAGAGGAACTACTGGATCGATTTGAAAAATACCTTCAGTGTTAGAAAGCCCTTTACCATGGCCCTTTTATTGAGGAAAGCTATAGAAGTCGTGGTGGCCTAGTGGTTAAAGAGCCAACCTCTCAAGCATGAGGGCGTGGATTCGTTTCTAGGTCAGGCAAGTACCAATGCATCTTTTCTAAGTTTGTATGTACTTTCTAAGTATATCTTGGACACCAATGACTGTGTTTCGGATGGCACATTAAACTGTTGGTCCCTGCTGTCATTGAACATCCTTGGCAGTCGTTAAGGGTAGTCAGAAGCCAGGAAGTCTGACGCCAGTCTAACCAAGGGCTATTGGGTTGTCCTGGTCACAGGGTTGATGAGGTCAGATAGGCAGTCACTCCTTGTAAAACACTGGTACTCAGCCGAATCCGGTGAGATTGGAAGCCGACCCCAACATAGTTGGGAAAAGGCTCGGGAGATGATTATTGAGGAAGGCTATAGCCCTCAGCTCTAGGCTGTCTGTGTGCGCGGGTGAGCAGAGTAGTTCCCTTGTAATACGAGTGCCGCCGGTTGAAGCTACTCAAAGTACCGATAATAGAATGCTCTCTTCGCCGTAATTTCATATAAATGTTTACTTTTTGGGAGGGTGCATTCACTTTCATAAAAAGCACGTTATCAATCAAAAACTTACGTAAATAAACAAAAGCAAAGGCCTTCTTTGTATGTTCCAATGTTCCTAAGGTAAGTCAAATGTAAATAATATTCACTTTAACTCAAACTAGGAAAACTAACAACACACCAACAATAGTATTTCACATCACAATCTCTAGTGTTTTGCAAACGCATTTGTCATCATCAAAGCGTAAGAAACGCCGGGGGAAAAGTCTAGTCTTTTTATAACGATGGATTGTCTTGATTGATATCGAATCGATATTCTAAGTATCGATTGTAATCATAGTTTTTTTACCGTCCGAAGTGTGAAAGGATGTGCGTGAGATTTTGAGGGCATGTGAAAATGAAACTTTGTATATTGTAGGCATTAGCCATGATCGGCCATTAATATTAATGAGCCGTTTAGACAATGGACAAAGTTGAACCATGATGGATGGTTGACAAGCAAGCAATCGTTACTTTACATAATGTTACGTGGTATTGACTTAGCAAGAAAAGTTTGAGTTGTTCAATGGCTTAAAATTACATAATAATTATTACTGAAAATTATGACCAAAGTCTCGTAAAAACAAATTTTCAAATCTTGTTTAAAATATAAGATTGTTTCCGATCTTAATACAATTAGGTTTATTTATTTCCAATGACTACTTACTAGTTATTTACTTTCCAACGCAGTAGTTTTTTCTCTATTTTTCTTTCTTTTTTTTTCATCTCGATTCACAGCCTAAGACAAGGATTTTACCAATCTTCTATAGTTTTTTTTATTGATTATATCACTTAAACTTTTTAGTTTCGGACCGATCAATTTTAGTTTTTATTACAGAAAATATTTCCTTAAATAATTTTGATTCAACCTCTAGTACAAGCTACCCCAGTTCCTGGCCTGAAATTTTACCCTGGCCTGGAATATGGAAGTTGGCGGTGTTAGATCGATGTAAGTACCAGGACATATCGTCAGCGTCTTTCTGACAATTCTACGTCAGATGACGTGTACACTCGAGAAGAAGAAAAGTACACTCGAGAAGAAGAAAAGTACAAACGAAACAGTCTATGAAGATATTACTCTATAATTTCGTGTATCACATTAGACTTTTATTTTGACTCTGTAATAATTCTAGACTCTTCTCAATTTAAATGCGTAAATCTAACAAAGCAAAATTATAATTTACCAGTTTAAATTATCATTTACCGGTCTTAATGAATTACTCTATCAACGTCTTCAAATTTTATCACAAACAGTAAGAGAGCTATTTCCGCATACAAGTTGAACATTTCAATGTTACGTGAAAGTGAATCTAATTGTTCACAGAACTCAAGTATTTCAGCGTTACCATCAAATCCGATGGAATCACGTACAGACGCCAGCACATCAAGCTACTACAATCTGTCTAATTTCTTGAATAGATTTGCAACTTTATCGCTAAAGCATATGGTTTAAAGTTGATTGGGAAAAACTGACAATTTCGAGTAGCTTGATGTGCTGGCGCCTGTACATTTACTATTCACTTGTCAACTGTCCACTTAACTTCAAAAATAAAACCTCTAAATAATTCTTCAGTAATTTTATTAACTTTGCAATTTATTTTAACTTTCTATATGTAGGTTAAAGAAAGGAGTTATTTTTAGTAGCTCTGACTGGAATGCCTACTTAAAACTATATTGACTAATAGGGTGTTATAGGAATTCCAAGCCTACAGAGTTCTAGATATAGATGGGTTATCTAAGTACACAAAGATGTATTATCAAGTAGATGGGTTATCGAAGAACACTACAAATTAACAAAGAAAACATAAATATTTAGGACAAGAAGATAAAGATAGGATGAAACTATTTGAAGATACAAACAAAAAGAAGATTTATTAATGATTATAAAATGATGAACTAAAACATAAGGATGAGGCTTCGAGAGGCTTGGAGCTTCAAATACTTGAAGGTGAGTCAGACTAACAACACCCAATTATTTTGAAAATCGTTTGGGCAACACACGGCGAGTTTGTAGGAACATAAACATTCAAAATAAATGGAGCTCCAAATAGCGATGGCAGTTAAATTTTAATTACAGCAACCGCGTATTTCCGTAATGTCGGTAGTTTCTAAAATCAAATCAAAACTATAAAATAATTTGTATGAAACACGAAACGTTTCGAGTCAATCGGCTCAAAGTGGAACGGTACTAATCGAGAAATTGATCGATCGTGACGTCACAGACCCAAATGCGCGGGCGCAGCTAAGATGTTTTTGCTCCACCGCTTTCCTCGCGAACATTTTGATGTTTCGTAATAAATGTAACAGTGACAATGAATTTGGTAATTCCGTTTCAATAATAGCTATCGATAAAGTTATGTTTTTAATAGAATTTTTTGTCAATATTATTGAGGTTTTTATCAAACGATGAACATCTTTTGTAAGCGTAGCTGGATTGAGTCGTCAATAGTTGACAGGTATGTCACGATTATAAATTGATATCGATAAAGTTTTTACCATCGAGTTTAAGATGCTGGCAGCACTGTTTTTAATGCAGGTATCGGAGTAGGTAAAAATGCAGTAGAATAAAACGACACAAGAGAAGCAACAAAAGCTCCTTAAATGTGTCTAGCAATAAACAGTCACTTAACAAAAACTTTTTTGAATGAGACCAACATTGAATACAATCTAACTATTTACTGCAAGTTTTGTTGTCATTATTGGCAACAATGAGATGTCTTAAATCGAACTTACATTAAAGCGACACGATACAAAATCTCATAGCAGAAATGATAGCGTCGAACTAATTCGTATGAAGTTCTAACGAAAATACAGATAGCGAAGTACATTCGGTGTATATTTTTAAAAGATACCTAGGTACGGAATATTCTGAAAATATATTTTTTTAGGCTTTTAGGCTTGTCTTCTTCGTTCATGCTGTCGGTAGATAGCTAGGTAGCTAATATTTAAGCATTTCCTTTGACTATTTTCAATTTGCTGTTTTAGGGACCTGCTCAAGCAACTTCTTTAGGAACTATATCACTAATCAACTTCTTTACTATTGGGTCTGTTTTCTTATTGACAGCTAAAGTAAATGCCCTCAATTTTTTAAAAGATATTTTGGATAGTCCGATAGAGTTTCATACACACGCTTAAATATCATATCAATTAAAAATCATAGTATGATGATCTACCATAATGGTGAGCAATCACTAATAGAATTAAAATTATCAAGAAAAATTAACTATGTACTTCAATTTTACATATTTCTAATTCATGTACCTGCCCTTATTGCAACCTCATTTAGAATCAACACCATATCTTCGTCTTCCATACTCTTCAGTTTGACGCCATCTTTCCTAACCATACTGTAGTCAAGATATTTTTTTCTAACAACTCTGAGTAAAACAGTTTGTTGATCACGGCGCTTATTAGAAGAAAGACAAGATATTGTCTGCGAACATTAAAGGGAAACCCGATCGTTTACGTTGGAAACTGCCTGGTATAAATATTATTTAGACGGAAAAGTGAAATCTTAGGTTTTGTACTACTTGTAATACAGTTCCCTATTTAGATGTTATGAGTTGTTACAGCTGTGTTTGTGGTGATATCATAACTTTGAATAATAGTGTGTTTTACATATATATCGTTTTAATACAGACTTTAATCAATACAATTCTTATGGCTTTGTTAAAAATTGTAAGGCCTGCTGATTGGACGCTATCCACGTCTTAATTGTGCTAGGTAAAACGAATCTTAGCAAAACTTATTTTAATTAACCTACTTCTGAAAAAGGAGAAGATTCTCAATTCGGGCGGTATGTTGTCGTTATGGAATTAAAAACTGATTTCTCCGCTCCAGAAGTCGGTGGCGAAATAAGCACAGCTGCAACCTCTAGACACCGACTTCTACCATGAACTTTAAGAAGTCGGTTTTTACTTTCATAACGGAGAGTTAAGTAGATATTAAAATCATTCAGTTAAAGTTCAAAGCTTTTCAAATTTTCCACGAGTTTATTCAAGTGAGGATAATATTTATAGAAGGCCTTTAAAAGCAGTAAGCAGATTTGTAAAATGTCTGTTGAACGTCACTTAAGAGCGGGTGCATCTATTGAGCTACATCTACCGTTAACTTATAAGTACAGTCTTTCCCAATGAACTTTGAACCATATGCTTCAGCGATAAAGTTGAAAACCTATAAAGGAAATTTGACAAATTGCAGTAGCATGATGTGCTGGCGTCTGTACTTTACCTACATAAGTTTACAGTTTAAGCCAGTGCAAATGAACTCATATTAAATTCTGAAATATACCTAGTTTCACAATCAAAGCTAATACCGATTTATTCCCTATACTAGCACAAATGGATTATAATTTCCAGTAAGTCAGCACTAAAACATGGTCCCACAATGGAATTTCATTGCTTACTGTCGTGTCCCTAAGTCAGGTTTTAATACTAAATGTGGTTTGAATTGTGGCTGCCGGCGCTAGAGAAAATGAGAGTGGACTATGTAAATTGGTTGATATTCCAATATGAATTTTACAGTAGATAGTGATGTAAATCATGATCTTGAGATAATTTGTGAATGGTGATTTTAATGCAGTAATATTTTTGGGGTCGGTTGCTTTGTATGTAGGGGCTGTACCTCAGGCTTAGCATGACGATTTTATATCTATTCTGTCAAGAAAAGACAAAGCTCTTTCTGTCAATGTCAATATGTCTTCTGACCGAGCATGGCGCGACCTGTCAACTCACATATAATCACTTGTAGACTTACGTCGAGTGAATATTTTTTTTTTTTTTTCAAAAAATGTCAAAAGAAATCTTACGTCAATCTGTCACTTTTCTGTCATTATGTCCCTTCTCCGGTAAACAGAATTTGTTTCTACGGTTGCCATGCTAAGCCTGCTGGAATTGTTTGTCTTATTTTTTCTCTGAGCAGAAGCAAAATTATCCTCGGGCGTTATTATGCCAAGAGTTTCCGTGGCCCTGGCACACAGGGACCTCCAGAAGAAGCAAAGTGGGTTTTATTCAGTAAGAGTCTACACTCCCTCCAGCAGCGCCCACAACGTTCATTGTCAGGGTGTCAGGGGTCATTTGACGCTTTCCTAACCATATTATGCTTCAGCAATATAGTTGAAAATCTACTAAGAAAATTTTATAGATTGCAGTAGCTTGTTGTGCTGGAGTCTGTATAACGTATAGGAAATGTTGAAATATCCGATCAACAGTCATCATTGATAGTGTATTTTTGTACAACTGAGATATAATACTAATCTTTGGTATATATTTGGTAAAATTGTAAAATCTATTAAGGGAATTTAACAGATTGTAGTAGCTTGATGTGCTGGTGTCTGTACCATAGATCGTAAAAAGTGGTTTTGAAAAAACTGCCAGCTTGTTACAAAATATTTAACTTATATTATTCCTTTCACTGAAATTGCTAACTCATTTTGACTAATTGTAGCCATAAGTGTTTCAGTAGTTACTAAATTATTGGGGAAAGGACTTCTTTTTGTTTTTTTTTTTTGCAGTGTATTATCAATTGTTAGAGGAAACGTTGTCTCTAAATAACTAGATAGAGACTTAGGTCCAGTTTCACATGTTGCTAATATGTTCCAGATAGTTTATCTGGCAGATAATTTCATACAAATTCTGTTCCATTTTTTAATTTATCTGATAGATAGTGACTATCCGTTGCCTGTGAAACTGGCTCTTAGATGCAAAATTCCTTACAAATATCACAATGAAATGTGTCGTTCTTATAGATCAGAATAGACCCATAACCAAAAGCCATAGATCGAATAGGATTAGAAATACCTAGTATTTCATGCATTTATTATACGCAGTACTTTTGCTATTTGCAAAGAAGTATTTTGTATTTTTTGTTGTTGATTGCAAATCTTGGGGTTTAGCAGATAAGTGTTGGTAAAATTGGATGATTTTTTAAGGTATTTCGTAGAGCGTATTTTACTCACAAATGAGTATTTCGATTTTTTTCATGTAAAATATGAATTCATGCGTGTTTTGGTTTTTCATGACAAGAATAGAAAAATAGAAATCTATGAAATAAATAGAATAAGTTTACTTCTTACCTCGAGGGCTGTACCCATCACAAATGTCCATAAAAATCGCCAATAAAAATACAATTAAAACACAACAGCTAGCACGCGTCATAGTCATTAGTTTACACGACAACAATCAATTCATATTTCCTTCACGCACAATTTGCGATGATGTTACGCGCAAATTACGAGACTATACGTATCGATACTCAACGATTCATAAACATCACTATTAATCATTGTAACTGCCAATAAAAACGCGGTAAAAGTCTGCCGTTCGATGTTTAAAAATTTGAAATAAGATCGTTTTGACACGTGCGCTCGTGCCGGTGTCGAAATTAGAAATGGTTGGAAAAAAGTGCGCGGTGCGCTTGCGCCTGTATTAATGACTAACGATAGTGTTTTTACTTTTTTCCGCGGTGTTGCGCCGGCGCCTAATATCCCCACCGGGGAAATGAAGGGGGTTGACAACATTTAGTTAAGGCGTAATTATGCAGGAAGGAAATTGTAACTGACACTCGCTGATTTATTGTTGTATGTAAATATAAATAATTGCAAAATGATTCCGTGAAGAAAATTATGAAAATTGGGTTTTCTGTAGTGAAAGGTGCTTCAAATATCAAACGTTACCTGCTCATAGATCGATGATAGACATAATTGCAAATATTTCTGTTTTATAACGATGTCATTTAGGTGCATAATATTTTCTGAAAATTCAAATTAAAATTCGTACGCAGAATTTTAGTACCTACTTAGTTGGATTTAATATATTTTTTCAAAAGTGAGACAACGTTAAAAATAGGCCTTTTATTCATTCATAAATTGTATTGATAAATTCAACTCATATTAAACCTACACTCAAAGGTTTAAGAATTTATGGATTTTTGTTAGGTAGGTACTATTCGTCTCAAAATCTACAGAATGCATGTAGACTGTAGTTTTTTCAGTAAATAAATTATAATGCTTCTTTTTACCCATGTGTGCATAAAAGATCATTTTATTCTTCTATAATAACAATTTTCAGTATGAAAACAAAATGTTGCCGATCAATGGCTATAGAGAGTGAAATGATTTGCGCGTGCGCACCGGACGGTTGCAGTCGCTTGCTTGTTTACTACTGCAATATAATACGACAAATCTATTTATAGTACACACAGTTTGGTTCTTTAAATACCAAAGTATACAGCTGATGGGGTGGAAAGGCTGAATTCAGGCTTTGGATAGTGGTGTTCCATGCCCAAAACCATTACAAAATAAAACTCATGAAAATCTAAAAACTATAAGCTCACGGCAATACTTTTATAATATTATTAGAGTACCTACTACAGACGCCAGCACAAGAAGCTTCCCGAAACTGTTTTTTTTTTTCAATTATCTTTGAAAAATATTATACTTTAGCGAAAAAAAAACTAAATTGTAGTAACTTTATGTGCTGGCGTCTGTGTATAATCTAGTTAGACCTTAAGGTCATAGGAGAACATTTTTATCTCGGTGAGTTACGAAGAAGATTTTTAATGTATTATTGTACCTATTTAAGTAGGTACTAAATTACCTATAAAACTTCTGTATAGAATAATTTAAGTCAGTCATGAGAAGTGATTGAATGAGTTTGGATGACATTATTTTCAGCCAGTGCCACAGTTTTGACAAATGAGTTAATTTGTGATCACGCAATGCAACCACACAGTGACAGCGATGAGGAGCACAACATGGGATGCCAACAAGCACAGGCTAGTCTGAAAAAGTGGTGTCAAAGCTTAGCGAAGGTAGTGCCGAACCACAGATGGGGGTTTATTTTGTTTTGTCAGCTCGGTACATTATAATCGAAAAAACAATGAGGTAACTATTGAATAACATGAACCTTTGAGCAGGTACGATTAATCAACTATTCTCTGTGAGCCATCTGTAAGCCTTCTTACTCCATATTTAGGTACAGAAGCCGGCACATCAAGCTACCCGGAACTGTCAAATTTTCCCAATCCACTTTGATATGGTTAAGAGATAAATTTGAAAATCTATTAAGGAAATTTGACAGGTTGTAGTAGCTTGATGTGCTCAAGTATGTACTTATACTTCTCTCCTATTATGTATTATTCAATCAAATAATTTTTGACTGACTTCAGATGGTAAAGTAATTGCGTAAGGTCTGTGCTCAGGTACTTAATATAGGTATTAACTTTATTCACAATAATTTATATAGCATAACTTTATGAAACGAAAAATAAATACCACTGACTAAAATGATAACAGCGACATCTATTCGAAAAATGCTTAGTCATGTCCGCGGTTATTAGCGCTTTCTATCGGCAACGTTACGAAACAAGAACACAATCAATAAAATCAAAGCCTTCCTCCCTTGATAGTGCCATTATCAACCAACAGAGGCGCTGCATCCGCGCCGTAAAATTACATTACGGTTAACATCCTCTCTCTCTTTCACTCGTTCATTGGAATTTGAGACTAGAAAGAGATAGCTAGAATCGTGTCAATGGAACGTAACGTAAACACAAGTTGTCAGTTGTCGAACTAAATTCCACGGTGGCGGGTTACAGAACGATTTTAACTTTAGTTTTATTTGTTACATCGTGTGTTTAATGCAATATTAATTAAACAGTAATTATGTAGGTCCGTGTTAGCTTAAAAAGTGTTGTTCAGTGTATTTTTGTGATACTTTCTTACGTTTTGTGTGATGCCAAGCTGTTGAAGTAACGGTATTGTTGAGCTGTGAACTGGTGTGGTATCAAATCGAACACACCTAGTAAATGAAGCTCGTTTTTGTGAATAAAAAGTACAGGATGCAACGCGTGTGATTTTCGACTGACCCTATTCACGGTAAGAGACATTTTTGTTTACATAAAATACCACGAGCAACTATTTTGTTATTGCAAAATACTCCGACGTAATTATTACAACATTCCTTGATCTTATAATCGTAATTATCTGTTTCTACATTTTATTGTGCGGTAATAATAAACAACTGAACTACGATTTTCAAATTCAAATTCTTGTTCCAATTAATGAACACTTTTATGTTATTATTTATAAAAAATAGGCACAGGCAATTCTGTACCTTCTTCCTTGCACGAAAAAGTTTTTTTAACAGGATATTAAGGTCAATATTTCTCACCTATGATTCATAAAGATAAATAGCAGACATCGAGAGTTAGCAAACCGCGACCTTGTTGCAAAGGTCCCCATTTGCCATTCTCCACCGGTTTGTCACGCACGTTTGTCAGTCTGCGAGAGAAAACTCCTAAATTATTACTTAAATTATTCATGTCAGTATTGAAAACTGTTCAGGTTCTCTTGTCATTTAGCGCATCTATTCTTATGTTAATTACTTAAGTTAACTCAACGGTATTTCACCTTTGTTAGCGTCAGAATGAGTTTTAGAGAGATAATTTCGGCCAGTATCACAAGGTTTTGTTTTTTTGATCGCTTTTATTAATTTTTGATAAAACTCCGGTCTGATGGGTCCCCACATGTCTATTAGGTACGATTGTCGGGCGTACTTGACGAACTCCACATCCCTCAGCGGCTCTCTAAACTAGTACAGATGCCAGCACATCAAGCTACCCAAAACTGTAAAATTTTCCCGATCTTCTTTGAACCACATGACTCTGCTATAAAAATTATAATTCTATTAAGAAAAATTGACAGATTGTAGTAGCTTGATGTGCTGGCGTCTATACAAAGTCGTATTCTAAAGTTTTTCGGACATGTTTCAAGACGTAACTGCAACTCCATTAAGCGTCTCGTCGTTCAGGGCAAAGTGGATGGCACTGGACCACGAGGTAGGTCTTCCATGCGGTGGACCGATCAAATCAAAACTGGACCGGACCTCTCCATGAGTGTGTAAGAGCGTCTACTAACTGTGAGTGTTGGGAGTTGTTACGATTGACGAGAAGGGTTCAAAACATGAAACACGCAATTAGAATGACATGGTACCTTTGTTTCAATTATTACTTGGACCTATATACAGTTTAGAATAGTTCCCTAGAAGTCAAAATACAGAATTATCAAGCAATGACGTCAATGGTCCTTATAGGGGCTATGAGTAATAACGAGATGCGGGAATCCGGCTTTGAACTGCTTTAGAATTTACTTTAGATGCAGCAAATTTTGGAATAAAATGCAGTTTAGTTTGCAAGATTAGTCTATTCACGCGATGGGCAAGCTAAAACATCCGAAAACAATGTAACATACACATAAACAATGTACCTAGGTTATTGAAATAAAAAGTCTATTTACTGACCAACCTCCCTACCTACTAAGTAATGTTGTAAATAAACTTATATAGGTACCTACTATTTTTTAACCAATCAACGATCCACGCACTGACCGCGCAATGGTCACCATGCCGAACTATCCAACGAGAGTCCCGAGTTTGATACTCGATACCCGGTAAAATCGACGTATTTTGTGTGATGACCATGCTTGTTGGCCTTGTGAGAAACGGGACGTGGAACGTGGACCCAAAGCCCACAGGCTGAAGCGGTTTAGAGACAAATTTAATGAAATGGTGACACATAATCAAATCGGTCTCTTTTATGGAGATCAGCTAGTTGCGCAGGACATATTATAGTGCACAAGTATTCGCGCAGACACAGGTGCACTCTCTATTCCCTCACTCTCATAATCTGATGGGACGGCAATCCAACACGACCGGAGAGAGATCAGGCGCAGGATGCTCTCCGATGCACGGGTGTATCAATCACCAACTTTCGGACTCCAGGCTGCTTTATGAAAGTTTCTCAAAACCCACAAAGCTATTTCGGCCCGACCCAGGATTCGAACCCGAGACCCCGTGCACAGCAGTCGCGCCTTGCGACCACTAGACCAACGACACTATGCGACCTATATTATTATAATCCACTCTCAATGGATTCAGCCAAAACCATTTACTCAAACTTGACCTTTAAATGTTGATTGTAATACTACGATTAAAAACAATGATATCGGTACCTATCTCACTTTCTTCAGCCACTCAGATGGTCACACGAACCTTATTGGAAAGCCAGCAACAATAGCGACTGAGCTTGCCCGATATAGATAAACGGGTTTCTTACAGGGTACAGTATTCATAACAAATATTATGGAAAGATTAGATTACGTTAATGGTAGTGTTTGGTATGGATTTGAATTTGATGCAATTATGCAAATCTGGTGTTGTATCGGTCACAAAACGAGTTCTGCCTACAACTGGTTTCATTTGATGTGGTATCAGTTTTCGTTGTATTACTTAAATATTATCAATCGATGGTTGTCTACCACTAACCAACCTACCTTAAAACCAGATTGGCTCAATTAAATATAATTTTAGTGATTATGGGGTAAGGTACGTAGAGTGGGAAAAAGCAAAAAAAATGCCCTTAGAAAATAGGCAAAGTTTTGCTAGTATGCTTTGCTTATCATGTAACTAAAATGATGCGCGTTTTATGGTGATAACAATTTAGGGTGTCCATTTCATGAGAAATCAATTTAGTATGCGTAGTAGGTACCTCAAAATGTTTGTCAAGCAATTAGTCGTACAAATCTCTTATAATAATCGATACTCACATTTCTAAAACATATACTTTATCTAGGTAGTTACCAATAACATAAAATACTTTCTTCACTTGACGGGTTTAAGTTCCACGTGTTTGTTCGAAAGCTGTTAGACCTAGCAAAAGTCAATTTGTTCGAAAATCCAAATAATATGAAGACATGATCATTCATTGTGTACATAAATAATCAATTTCATGCTTTAATGAACCTTAAATCGCACCAGTGTCTTGTCTACCAAGCTGTGATACTTTTACGCTTTTTCATGAGGTATTTCTGCTCTCAGCTCTGCATAAAGAATAAGTTTTCTCCAGGCCACACTTTGGTCAATAATACTTGCTCTGCAAAGTGAAGTTGGCGAAGTTTGGTAGAAGAAAATTAGTGGTTTGGCCCACTAACTTCATACAATATTTCTATGCTAATGTCAAAATAATATTAATAAACTATGTAGAGTTTACGAGAGCGTCTTCGTTAAAAAAAACATCAGCAAACATAAGCATCCGCTCATTTTTTCGCTTCCTTCGCTTCCCGATACCGTAGTCTTAATTGGTTACATGCCTTGATAAGCAAACTAAGCAGTTTCTACTATTCTAACATCTCTTGCTAATGATTCCTTTACTTAAATAGACTCGACGTAATGTAAGATATCCTGAAGATTAAACATCAAATACAACTTCTTTCTAAGGGGATATCCTAATGCCTGTAACACATGTGTAACCTACACTTCCATGGCCTTCTAGTCAGAATTCCAGATGGAAAACATCAAAACCACCCTAGTGTCGGGCTGAAATTTCTTCATAAACTTGAAAAAATATCCCCCTCAAGCAGTTCTGCAAACACCTATAATCAGAAACATTTTCGAATTAAGCTAATACCCTTAAAGACCGTGAACTAGGTAGGAACACTTTCTAGATGACCCGCCGGTTTAGTACGTGGCCCCCATTCGAGAGCTGCCAGTCCACACAAAGACTCGTTGTCTGCACACAAAAGACCTCTAAACGAGTTCCGAACAAATAAATCTTTTATTACAAAGTGAATTTAATGTGCTTTTACGGAGCTCTTGGTACGTGGTATTGGTGTTTAGAGGTCTAGCCAATATTTGGCTGATGAATCGAAAGTATTTTGAAGATAGTGCAATGAAATTGGAATAGTAATTTGAGAAATGGTAATAGAGTTTTTGCAGTACGTCTTGATTAAGCAAAAAAATTCGCTGTATGTACCAACTTGAGTTGGTTTAACAAGGCTTTTATTTGAATCCCTTTATGCTGTTAATTATGCCCTAACTAGCATTTACCAACCATTCTTTAGAAGTCTTTCCTATATTTGCAATGACTGAGGGATCGAAGCAATTACTTAATTAATGACTTCCCGCGAGACCACTTAGGGTTCAGTAATTAACAGCAAGCTATTGTAAATGTTTATTACTAAGCTCTGTAGATAATTAAAACCATCTAAAAGGATGTTCAAATTGCTATAAAGTTTATGCCCATTGAGCGTCTCCGACTGATTTTTGTTACCTCTAGAAATTATGGACTGAAAATATTACCCGTTCTTTAGGGGTGTACAGACGCCAACTCATCATGCTACCCGAAACTGTCCATTTTTCCCAATCAATATTGAACTTTATGCTTCAGTGATAAAGTTGATAATCTATTAAGGAAATTGGACAGATTGAAGTAGCCTGATGTGCTGACGTCTGTACATAACTTCTGTCTCTGGTATCCTGCTATGCATGCATCCGCCTCCGTCTTATCTTGTCCCGAATCTCAAGTAAAGCGAACATTTGTTCTTGATACTCAAGTATTCAATCCTCGCTTTAACAAACAAACACATCAAGCCAAATCTCTCGAAGATTTCGTGATACAAACATAACGGGTGTAAGGGGACAAGCAGAGACAGTAGTGCCAACGATACTGCAGTGACCGAGATTACAGAACCAGTAGATGCCTGCATAATTAGCGGCCTGAGGAAACCGGTTCATATGAAAATACTTGACGACCTAAAGGGCGATGAATCAAAATGTCTGTCATGCATGAAGATATTTGAATATATTTTCAAATCCATGATAGATGAAGCTTTTATTTCAGAAGTTAATAAATACGTAGGTATTAGTCTTAATCTGAATAGGTTCTTATTTGTTGGTCTTTATATGGTCGTAAGGTAGACCGGGTTACCTTCAAACTTTTTCAATTCAAATCCGAAAGTGAACCTGAAAATTTACAGTATATTAAATGGACATTAGATCATTAAAGTTTCAGTAATTACTTAATTCATGAAATAATACTTCCCTTCACTCATATTAGCTACGCTGTTCAGTTAGCAGCGATACTCAAACTTTTATTCATCACTAATTCAATTGGTCAGCTCGTTATTATGTTAGTCAGAAATACAACACAGTTTTCTTCGCACAAACAGACTTACTCTTATTTATTCAATCTCAGTCGTGCATCGCTGTAATGAATAAAGTCAATATGCTGAACTATCAATAATAAAAACGGTAACTTTGACACGATCTCAACAGTAGGTCAAGGTTTGAGAGCCGCTGCCTAAGCAGAAAAATCAAACTATCAGCGTTTCAAAAAAACACGGCACAACCAGTTTTCAGACGCTACATTATAACATTACCTGAATGCTAAAATATTCAAGATGTCTGGCCAATGTGTCAAAATGACTCAGAGGATGTTAAGTTAGCGGATTTTTTTTTGTTTTATAATCGATAAAATAAACTTGTATCTAAATAACGCGATAGAATGGAGTTTTTTTTTTTAAACTCATGTAATACTAAATACATTACAATAAACATTACAAAAAAGGTTTGGTGGTTGATATTGTCCCTAATTAATAGTAAATTAATTGATATTTTTTTCCTATATCATCAAAAACTGCCTAAGTAACAAGTGCTTTTACGTTTGAAGCAAGCAAAAGATGTGAAGTTTGAAAAAATGCTAAACGTTTTAAAATACTCAATTAGATTTTTAAACAGTTATCTTTTTCCAAAAATGTCTGAAGAATAATGCTTCTCCAAAAATTTATCAAAAACGCAGTTTTCATAAAAAAAATATGTTTCTACTCAGGTTTTTTTTTTATTCAGTTTTATGAAAGTTTGAAATATTTGATATAAAGTTTCGGCCGCACGGAAAGAGTTTAGGGAACTCTACACCTTGGTAAAAATGACTGGCTTGGCCTTCCACGATAAATGGGCTATGTTTAACAAAGTAACATTTCTGATTTCTCTGATTTCTGAACGCGTGAAGAAGTCTTCAAATCAAACCAAACTCTTCAGTTTAATATACACTATCTACTAAATATACAGTCCCAACTTCCTCTGTGGAGAAATGGGGAAACAAACCAAGGTTTACTCCAACTAAGTGTATAGGCTCATAATATTAACCATAGCTAATTATTACTGAGCTAACTCTTCGAAAACAAGTTACCTTTACGTAAAACCTGGTTACCTAATAGGTTTCTTGTAGTTCATAGATGTCAACGAATTCATAGTCGTTCGTTATAATAAAGAAGTAAGTATAAAAATTCGAGTGACTTGTACTAAATGTTATAATTTCTTAATTTATAAGCGCAGCATGCCTTAGCATGGCGATTTTATATCTAGGTATTCTATCAATAAAAGACAAAGCACTTTCTGTCAATGTCTTCTGCCCGAAACTGGCGCGACCTGTCAACTCGCATATAATCACTTGTAGATTTATGTCGATCGAAGAAAATAAACATTTCTTCCAAAAATTTCAAAAGATATTTTACGTCAATCTGTCACTTTTCTGTCATTATGTCCATTCTCCGGCAGACAAAACTTGTTTCTACGCTTGCCATGCTAAGCCTGTTGTAAATATATTTTAAGGATTGTACAGGCCCATATTATCATTTTCCGGATCAGCTGTAAATAAGCGCTGTCAACGCTTGCGATCAT
Source organism: Heliothis peltigera (assembly GCA_958496145.1). Lineage (NCBI taxonomy): Eukaryota > Metazoa > Arthropoda > Insecta > Lepidoptera > Noctuidae > Heliothis > Heliothis peltigera. Next base: position 922,960 of record OY292332.1, read on the forward strand.
CTCACTGGCGACACGCCTATTCGTAGTAGTTTGGGCAGTGTGTCCTTTAAAACTGACTATACTCAATCATCCAAAAAAATCTTTTCAAATAAAGCTTCAAGCGATAATCATGTAATTTTCTAAATCAATGCAAACAAAAGTTGCATTAATGTCACATCTAGATCATATTATATAGCACACAATAACAAACAATAGAATTTTCACACATTCCCATATCGAACGAAATCAATAAAAAGAAAATTAAAAGTGACATGGTTATTAGTACGCCATTGTTGCCTTTCACCGATTGCTTTAGATCTTGTAAGATTTCGTTTGTAATCTGAGCTTAGCTCGTGGTTACTTGTTAGACTGATGCTGGGTTAGCTAGTAGGGTACTGGGACCTATATTTCTATTACTATCAGCGTTGAATTGTGGTCATTTATAAATAACAATTAGGGTTCAATGATAAAATAATATTGGATAGTTTATGCAGACTTCATTTTGGACTTGCAACGCAAAACAGGTCCGGGTTCGTGGAGCGCCTGTCTGACCTTCCTAAATCCGGGTAATGCGATACCCCTTGATAAGACTGGTTGTCAAACTTTCTGACTGTACCTATAAGGTCTTGCAAAGATGTTCAAATGACAGCCTCCTATTTAACAAGATGGTTACAGACCGACCGCGTCAAGCGGCTGTTAAAAAGCCTATACCTACACCTACAAGTTACTATAAAAACGAATCTATCCTTCAAGTAAAGCTGTCTTTACAGCTCAATATACGTTTAATGTGTTGCCAGCAAAATATTCTCCTTTCTATGAACATATTTGTGCAATACTATACAGATTAAATGCCTCAACATTTGTATCCGATCACCAATGCATAGCTGTTCTTGTCAAGGTCGCCAAGATTCTCGCGTGCTCTCAGTAATATTTATAAGAAATTATTAATGCATCGAGCTTTGATTGGCTCGAGAAGTTTTTTTGATTTAATTATTTTTAAAATAAGGAATACCATTTAAAATGCAGATACAGTACAAACGTATGGTAACATTCCCTAGAGATTGAAACAGTAAGAGCTTTTAAAAAACTCTTCCTTTGAATGATTCATACGTACCCGTATCTTTACCTACATTAGTTTCACATTTACACATACATACATACATATGTATATAATTTTGAATCGTTTCTGACTTAGCAGACTAGGGTATGCTATACTTTATAGTAAGAAATTGACACGTGTGACGTTTTCATCGGATTATAAAATGAGGGTTCCGCACATCCAATATATAATATGCAACTATTAGCAGTAAGCGAATCCTAAATAAAAAAAGTGGAAAAGTGCTTAGAGGCTTTGAAGCATAGTGCAAGAATTTGAAATAATCTGACTTCAGCTGCATCCTCCTTCAGCCTTTATCCTAATTTTCTTTGGGGTCACTGAAACACGTCGTCTGAAAAAGCGGTATCATAGACGAAACGATATTATGTACATACAAGTAATAGAAAAAGCCATGCTGCGTTGACCCCTAAATATGGCGTAATATCAGGAAGATATTGCATGCGTGTGTAATGTGATGTGACTTTTTCTGAAGACTACACAAATTAACATCGCGTTTAATTCAAAGTCAGACGATCTGAATTACAAAACAGTTATTGGTAAACCATTAATCAATACGATCATAGTAAAAACGCATTAAATAGTCAATATTATCATTTGTATTGCGTGAGAAGAAAGTATCCGCGGGATGAGAGGCATGCACTTTTGGAAGGCGAACGTAGGGCCGAAGACAACACGCTAAAGCCCATTTGAGAAAACTTTAATGTAAAAGTTATGGTAAGATATAATTATTATGTTAATTTTTATATTATTATTGTTGAAGAGTTCCGTCCCGGAAGGGTGAATAAAAATAAGGGTTTTGATGGCAATCAGACTTTATTTAACAAGCATAAAACAAACCTACGCCAATTTTTGAAACAAATGCAATGTTGTCACAGACAATCAAGACCATAATCAAGAGCATATAGATTTTACCACAGATTACAATAATTCTATTAATACCGCAGATTATTTTTTGTGAATTAAGTAAGTATGCAACTGCAATTCAACTGGCTATGCAGTACAAATTGTTTTCTGATTAGCAGCACACTCTAAACGTTTTTGCACCTGCACTTACGTCTATAAAAACATGTTTGAGTAACGTACATAATTTCAACATGGGCAAGCCATAAAAACACCATTCTTTTAAGTCTAGGCCATTGTCCAAAGACTTTCTTTTTCTTCCTTTGCCTATTATGAAACGAACAATCGGTCAGCCGTCGTGACGTCCAAAAATGAAGCGTTAACTTCTGTTGCACAACTCGAGTGAAAATTTTACCCGTAAGTAATGCTTTACAAAACATCTCATTACAAATAGGTGGAATAGAAAGTTAGGAAGATGCTATACCTATTAAAAATAAGAAAACAGAAAACATTGTCATTGTATAGCTTAAAAATAGTGTCTATAAAATCGTAGCTCAAACTTTTTCTTGACATTTTGAACACAAATATAATTGTCATCCATCGCTAATATAAAATATACAAAAAATGGTACTTCTTAAATAGATGTTGATTCTCTAAACTTTCAGACAACCACAGATAGATTTTAAGAAAAACTAATGTTAAAATGGTTCTTCAGAAATAAAGTGTAAATATTTAAAAAATATAGGGTTACTGGGTAAGTCGACCTAGATCCTTTAAGGGCGTGTACTACCCATCTTTCCTGACTGATTTCACTATGAAACACCCTACCCCAAACCTAACCGTTTTGGAAATAAACGAATTTTAATTTTTATTATAAAAAATACCGATTTTTTTCCATTAAATATGGTATTTCAAAATTGGTACGCGTTATTATTAGTATTTTTTATTTTTTACATGCCGGTTGAGAAGCTCCATGAATTTAGTAACCAAAATCCTATGTAAGTTAACTAAATACATTGTTCTGGACGATTGAAAGTTCAAAAAGTTATTAAAAAAAATTACAATTTACATTTTACTAAAGGATATTTAAAAAAAAATGTATCGCAGACGTTCGGCAGATATGCCCAAAAACATCTACGTTTCATCAGCTATCCAACAAGGTATAACAATATAGGGTCTTATTTAAAGTGGTAAAAAAAAATAGTTTCATAGGCGATAGTGGACGTAAACTAATTACGCTAATTGAGCCAAATCTTATTCTTTGGCTGGCCCTAGAAACGAAAACAAAACACCAGGTCAGTTTGTACAAAATAACATTAATTAACGTCCTGGATTAAAGTTCGTGTTCAACATGTCCGCCTCTGTTTTGTACACATCTTCGCATTCTTCTGCGAAGCCTAGTTTTTACTACACCAGTGGTCAATATTCTTCTAATTTCGTTTGCCGCGTTGATTATTCCGTCTGTCAATTCTTCGACAGACGCAATTGGTTTTCGCCCCATACATAAAAATCCATGGGGGTCAAGTCCGGACTTCTGGCTGGCCAGGGTAAAGGCCCACCTCGTCCTATCCATTTATGAGGATAAGTTGTTCCCAACCAATCTCTGACACTTCTTCGGAAATGTGCAGGGCAGCCATCATACTGGAACCACATGTTCCTAATTAGGTTTAGTGGCAAATCATCCATCAAATCATTGTGGTCTCCTCTCAGGAAGTTGTTCTAAGCAACTTGCTTGCTTGGAGTTGCTTAGCAACAAACAACCAATTGTTTCTAAGCAACTCCAAACCTGGATATTCATATTTCTCACTAGCACCCAATAGGCGAGAGACCGATAGAGTTGCTACCGGAAGTTTTTTTCTACGAATTTAAATAAGACTTCTTTTAACTGTCCCTAGATTGTTATACCTTGTTGGATAGCTGATGAAACGTAGATGTTTTTAGGCATATCTGCCGAACGACTGCGATACAATTTTTTTTAAATATCCTTTAGAGAAAAGTAAATTGTAATTTTTTTAAATAACTTTTTGAACTTTCAATCGTCCAGAACAATGTATTTACTTAACTTACGTAGGATTTTGGTTACTAAATTCATGGAGCTTCTCAACCGGCATGTAAAAAATAAAAAATAATAATAATAAGGCGTACCAATTTTGAAATACCATATTTAATGGAAGAAAATCGGCATTTTTTTTAATAAAAATTAAAATTCGTTTATTCCGAAAACGGTTAGGTTTGGGGTAGGGTGTTTCATAGTGAAATAAGTCAGGAAAGATGGGTAGTACACGCCCTTAAAGGATCTAGGTCGACTTACCCAGTAACCCTGTATATATATATAAATATGTATTTTATTACTCTACTAGTTCTTCAGATGATCAAAGCAACTTAAAAAATTAACTATGAACAAAAACGAAAAAAGCATAACCTTGTACACACACATCAACCTATCGACATATTTTCCCTATCAACTTTTGACCCTACTCTCCAGCGATAAAGTTGAATATCTACTACGGGAATCAGCCAGATTGTAGTAGCTTGGTGTGTTAGATTCTGTATACAGTAGCAGTTTTGCTTAAATCGAAATTACGTCGTGACCATCGATCGGCCAGTGTGTGGCAAGCTTTATGCCCACAATCACCACCACGCCATCAAACATCGTGAGCCGATGCAAACGTGAAGAAATCCACTCATTGTCATGCATAACAAAATCTTACATACCTGTGTGGTCCTGGGAACTAGAGGCTATTGAAGAGAAAATGGCCCAAGTACAGAAAATTATTACATGAACAATGGATTATATTCAAAAAACCTATCTTTGCTGCCTTTAAATGATTGATAGCATCGGCAAATCCGTATGGCTTCTGGCAAATCCTGATTTCTTTATTATTTTTGAGCAGAGTTAGTTTGATGTGATCTCTTGGACCTTTGGAAGAAATAAAATTACTTAATAAGCTCTCTACAACTTAACTTTTTGGTCATCGTCATCTCATAACTACCACACTCCCAAAAATATGAAAAACTGTGCAAAAGTTGCTACAAGGTTGAATGGATGTACCAAATAATAAGTTATAATGCAAGTATTGTTGATTGTACTACAGGTTAGTTCAATCATAATATCTGAATCAATGAGGCATATTATGCAGAAAGAAGAAAACAAAAAAAAATGTTTTCTTCATTACAATGACAAGCTCTTCATTAAATAAAGTAAGCTTTATCCATCAGCAACTTGTTAAAGGTATAACAAATCATGTTTTATTTCGGATTCGCACGATGTTTTTAAAACGGGTCACCTGATTCCCACCATTGTTGCTTGTAGATGTTGAATATGTTCATCGATAATATTATATGCTTATAGTATGGCTTTGTTTTCATAATATCTGGTTTGTGATCATAATGGCTATCTTATCCTTGCTTTAGATTGCGGTCAGACGCCGCACAGTGGTCCGGATTTAAAAAAAAGTGGACATAGGATCGAAAATGCATATTCCACAAAATAAAAAATTGATCTGTATAGAACATTGTATGCTGATTAATACTTATTACTATAACTTTTCAAAAAAACTGCTCCTTCAGGTCTAAAAAAAATATTGAAGAAAAAAATGTATGGGAGAAAATCTATTTTATTTATTTTCTCCGTTCAGTACCAAAGTGTAGCAGCCAAACCTTATATTCTGGTAAGTACCTGTTGCCCTTAACACGACGACATATAAATTACTTGCGTATCCCTGCGGCCTTGGCGCCTGTAATGCTTCAAAGTTGGAAATTTTAATTTGTAATTTTCTTGGTTATTGTGGAGTTTTTCAACTAAATTTGGTTCAAAATATGATATTTTCATACAATAACAATTAAAATATAAGCATTCAGATAGATATTTATTTATATATTATATTTTTAATTTTTTAAAATTAGTAATAGTATAATTATCTTTAACTATGTAATCGAAGACACGCGCTGTTTTGTTGAGTGCTTGTGACTAATCCTCTGATGAGTCATTTACCCCCGCCACTGAACATATCGACGACGCTGATTGGCTGTTGAAAATGTCTTACTAACTTTGTCCGTCACTACTTGCCTCATCGAGATGTTAGTTTAATTAAATCGATATTAATGAGTTTTTCAATTAAAATAAACGTAATTTGTGTTTAAATATGCTTTTTATAAAAATAAATATGGACTATGTAATCATCTGCCGAACATTCTTTCATTAGTTGATATTTCCTATTAATAAGTCATGGTTGATTTTATTTATCTACTATTAACTGACTAAAAGAAATAATTAGAAATAGATATAGCCCTAAAAAGGGCTGTTTTCAGTAGTCCTGAAAAGGACTGTTTTTAGTAGTCCTAAAGGACTATTCTAAGTTATTTGAACAAATTGTTCTAATAAAATAGAAGGACTATTTTATTATTAATTAAATAGTCCTTCTATTTTATTAGAACAATTTGTTCATCAAGTTCAACTCGTAACTTTATCATCACAAAATGATATCCTACATCTGTCACGTTAACACTAATGGGTCATCTTCAGGCTGCAACTCCTCTACATCCATATTTTCGGTTTCTTCTATTACTTCATCAGGCAACACCAAAAGTTCTTTAACATCAGAAAAAAAGTCAAATTGTTTAGTGTTGTTATATTTTGGCCGAATATGGGATAAATATGGATCTGAACTAATTAAAAGATTATGGAGCAAATCTTCGTTGGTCTTTGCCCTGTTAAATTTTCTAGTGTGACATTCACGAACTTTTCGAAATTCTTTATTTCTTGCTTCACCCGCTTCTTCGGAAAGAATGCCAATTGGTAGGAGGCCAAAGTGATGACATATGTCTGCACCATGTATAAGTAATTTGTGTACACTTGCCGGCATGTAAAACCACGGGTATAAATGAACAAACATCTCAGCCGTTTCTCTGCAAAACGTCCTGAATTTTTCAATATCTATTGCACATCCAGATGAAATTGTTTGCAGAATAACCGCAAAACGCTTCAGTAGGTCTTTGTCAATCTTAGTGATTTCCGCAGATTTTTCATAATCTCTAAAAAAACTTCTGGCAGTGTTTCCGTCATTTGTAGTTCCAAAGCCTTGCTTTACAAAATCTACAAGTATTCCCATTTGCTGTTTGAATTCTTCTTGTGTCAATTGTTTTTTCGCAGCTTTCAGTTCTTTGTTAGCTCCTCGTGCAGCCCACGTCTTAAAGTCCATATTATAAGATATGTGTAGAATACACTCCATACAACGGATCCACATGTGGAGAGTAGAGAGTCCATATTTATAAATGTTTTCTCGTACAGGTCTTAAGAATAATTCTGACAGCTTGTTCATTTCAGTCGGCTTAGCAAGGCAAATATTGCAAGCAGATGCAGATGAAGTGTCTGTTATAATAGTAGCCACTTTTCCGTCGATCATCGTCATGTGAAGATCGTGGGTAATCTCCAGCCCGGCCCATTTTGTAGGATGAATATTTTCTATCTCCACTTTCAATGCAGCTTCTTCTTGCTTGATATAATCCGCTGTCTCTTTACAAAATTCGAACTTAATGGGCCTACAATAATGTGTGGAAGAAGGTGTTGGGTTTTCCCATATGATGATATTATTAGAAACTAATTTAAGAGGGACAAGGCTTGACATGAAAACTGATGAATCACTGAAATCTACATCTTGACTTCTTTGCTTGTAGGTGCTTTGTGAAGAAGCTCCATCGAAACCCCATTTACTGATTAGCTTCAGTCCTTCAGTTGACGAATCAACCTGTGTACCAGTAACTTGAAGAATCTTCTGGACAGTCAGATCCAATAGGGCTTGAAGCTTTACTCTGGCTCCTCTCTCAGTAATTTCTAAATCACGTGGATAGCATCTTTTTTTAGCTTCAAGGAGTTTATGATACGATGGTAATACTGGAACTTCAAAATTCAACAGCATTTTTCTTAAACACGAGTATTTCCACTTTGACAGGTTTAAAGATGTATAAAGTCCTAGAGCTTGATCTTCGTCAAAAGATTTTTTCTTATTTTTCTTAAACAATGTGGTTTGAACAATTGTAACACTATCAGAGTTCTTCGTTATGTGGTCAATAACACCAGCCAAGTCATTCTTGTCTTCTATCCTAAGTTTTGCGACTAATGCGAATGTGAGCTCTTCTAGTGAATACTCCAACAGAGTCTCTGAACGTCTTTTCTTATGTCTATTGCTGAGGTCAACAAAAGGCTTTCTAATCTGAACTCCTGTGGATGTACTCACTGTTTTCGTACTTGATGATACATACCGGAGCAGCTGTAGTTCCGTCAGAACTACAGCTGCTCCGGTATCGATGTCTACTGAAGTGTTATCTAACGATGTGTATTCTATAACTTCATCTTGGGCTTGAAAAATATCAGATAAATTCACTTTAGAGCAATTTGGCCAACTAATTTTTAATTGTAACCACTCGGCATGTCTATTCATAAAAGTCTTCTGATTTCTCGAAGCATTTGCCCATCTGCGATTGCCAAATTACGTTTATTTTAATTGAAAAACTCATTAATATCGATTTAATTAAACTAACATCTCGATGAGGCAAGTAGTGACGGACAAAGTTAGTAAGACATTTTCAACAGCCAATCAGCGTCGTCGATATGTTCAGTGGCGGGGGTAAATGACTCATCAGAGGATTAGTCACAAGCACTCAACAAAACAGCGCGTGTCTTCGATTACATAGTTAAAGATAATTATACTATTACTAATTTAAAAAAATTAAAAATATAATATAATATAAATAAATATCTATCTGAATGCTTATATTTTAATTGTTATTGTATGAAAATATCATATTTTGAACCAAATTTAGTTGAAAAACTCCACAATAACCAAGAAAATTACAAATTAAAATTTCCAACTTTGAAGCATTACAGGCGCCAAGGCCGCAGGGATACGCAAGTAATTTATATGTCGTCGTGTTAAGGGCAACAGGTACTTACCAGAATATAAGGTTTGGCTGCTACACTTTGGTACTGAACGGAGAAAATAAATAAAATAGATTTTCTCCCATACATTTTTTTCTTCAATATTTTTTTTAGACCTGAAGGAGCAGTTTTTTTGAAAAGTTATAGTAATAAGTATTAATCAGCATACAATGTTCTATACAGATCAATTTTTTATTTTGTGGAATATGCATTTTCGATCCTATGTCCACTTTTTTTAAAATCCGGACCACTGTGCGCCGGGAGGTTGACTTGAAGTCAACGGCTGACAAAATTGATTTCGAAATTATTATGTAAATGGATACTGAAACCTTAGGGCTAAAATTGATATGGTAAAGTGCTACGCCGAGCATTTCTCATTGTCAAAACATTATCGACAATTCCGACATTGAAATAGTGCAGGCGAATTTCCTTAATATATTTTCAATTTTATGGCTGATGCGTATGGTTCAAAGTTGATTGGAAAAAGACAGTTTCGGGAACCCTTAATCAATTGACAGAACGATGTTATGAAGACCATTGAAGCCACTAGGTATATGCGAAGTAAGTATAAACTGCCAAAAACTTTAGAAAACTGATGGATGACTCATTCGATGATCACAGTTTAAATATCAAATCAAATATGACGTCACAAGGAATTTATCCAATACCTAACTTATTAGGATATATATCTTGTCGGTTTGCTGAAAGACTTATAAGTTTTCCTAGGCCGTTTGTCAAACCCTCTTTTTTGAACTGGTCCGAAAGTGGTATCATTGAGTATTCAGAAACCTGTACGGGTGCATTTAGGCTTTATGTGTCACGAGTCGGTAAATCCAGACAGGAAACAAAAAGTGACTAAGCTTAGCATTACCGGTTTGGGAAAGACATGTTTCGGACCGCCCTTTGTTCAAAATGTTGGTTTCCTCTTTATTTTAGTTTTTTGCGGTTTCGTCAAAGTTACTATACCTACCTTACTTAAAGGATGTGATTGCTGTTTGAGGACTTTGCAGTACATAAATTACCAACAAGACAATACTTGGTGGTTTGGGAATACAATCATGAGGGGCCAAAAACAATAGCAACATCTACGTCATTTGCCATGTAAGTAATTGTAACGGAATGGCCATTAAGCGAGGTAGGTAAACTAAACATAAAAAGTTTAAAAATCCAAAAAACCTCCATCCATTGAATCCTAAAAGACCCTGACGCTATAACACATTTTCCAGATACATAAAATTATCTCGCAGGATGCAATAAAAGTTATCAATATTACAACATCATCAATTTTCTTTTTAATATCTACAAAAACACTCCACGAACATTTTTACGTACCTACCAAGATAAATAAGGAAATGCTATATGATCACATATTTGCAGTAAATAGCAACGTTTTCTCATTTCCTACTAGTAGTGTAGGAGCTGGTAATGTGCCTGCGTTTCCTATTCGCGCTTTATTACGCAAGCTTTGGAATAGCGCAGCCGATGACGTTTTTGTGTTCAATTGAGGAATGGTGTTGAACTACTTTTACTTTGGGAGTGACATGATATAAATCTCGCCTTCATTGCTAGAAGGTAAGTACCAATGCAGGAAACTAGAGATTTCCTCTGAGTCATTCTGAAGACCAACAAAATAAAAATACAAAATTTTGTCGTCATTGGTTTTGTGCACATTAATAGTTCTTTCACCATAAATACACGGGTATAATTTTTCTGCTCTTAATTTCTCAACAGCCCTTATTTTCTAAGTTGTTGGCTACCCTGAAACATGGGACTTGCAAGTGTGCATATTTAGAAAAACAAAATATCACTACGACACATAAAACTCACCTATTTGTCCTTAATTAAAACTGCATTCTTTTCATATTCGAATTAATTTTTACAGTTACAATTAACAAATGATCGCGTGAGTTGATACGATCACGCGTGAAATTTCATTGAAATAATTTCATAATATTTTTACGATTCGATCCGTCTATAGCGTTGCCCGATTTAAAACAAATTGGAAGCGTGACGCTGAAACCGTATATCAAATAATAAATCTACTTAACACTTTAGATAATAATTTATTATTGAGAGCAAGAAGATCTAAAGCTCGATGATAGTGATCAACATGAAAGAATTCTGGATATACATACTTAAAAGAGCAATTAATGAATTTTGTAAGGATGTGAAATGATCAAGGGAAATGCTGTGTCTAAATGATACAATTACACCATGGACCATGCAGCATGCACCAAGGATAATTGAAGAATGACTTTTTGGGTTATTTGAAAAGAAAAGTATGTCCTAAGCGATATATTTGAAAATGGAAGACTCTTTGTTATATAACTTTTATTCAAAAAAATTCAATCTAAATAATAATATCCCCTCGGGCCAGTAATTTTCAGTCTTGCCATTCACCCAATCATTCGAGAGCTAAATTCAAAATTCAACGTTTGGTATCTAGATGACGGGACCTTGGGAGGTGATGTAGAGACTGTTTTTCAGGATTTACTTCAGTTAAAGCATAAATTTCATTCCATAGGTTTAGAACTCAATCTTACAAAATGTGAATTATTTATTTCTGACAAGACAGACAGACAACTGACAACTTCCAAATTTCATTCCATAGCTCCACAGATCAAAATCATAGACAAGCACTCTCTCCGCCTCCTTGGGTCTCCCATCTTAGAACAATCTTTTTCCTCATTTATTACGGAAAAAATTCAAAATTTTAATGATATTTCGGAACGATTACAACAAATTAATATGCATTCGGCCATCACAATTATTCGATACTGCTGTTTTGGTCCAAAATTTTCATATTTTCTCCGTTCTTCGCATCTCTGGAAACATAGTCACCTTTTAGACCAAGTTGACAAAATTATTCGCCATACCCTCAGTTCCATTCTTAATGTGGCCCTGGACGACCAAGCCTGGCTGCAAGCCACATTGCCCATCCGTATGGGAGGTCTCGGCGTCCGCAAAATTACGAGTATTAGCTTACCGGCTTTCATATCCTCGGTTCACGGTACTGAGAAGTTAATCAGGAAAATCCTAGCTCCATCACTGGTTAATTTTGAAGTACCGTACTTAGCCGAGGCTATGGACGCCTGGAAAATTACTTGCCCGAACGCAGATATACCCATCAACCCATCTTCCCAGAGACAGTGGGACGAGCCGCTCTGCAGAGTAACCCGGGATAAATTAATAGAAACGGCAATCACTCCTGCAGAGCGAGCGCGCTTACTTGCTGTGGGCAGATGGGAGTCGGGGCTTTGGCTTCAGGCACTACCGTCGTCAAACATTGGCACAATGCTTGACGACACCACTTTCCGCCTCGCTACCTGTTTACGTTTAGGAGCTCCTTGTTTATCTCCTCATCGCTGCCACTGTGGAGAAGCTGTAACCAGCCTCGGACACCACGGCCTATCGTGCAGCCGCAGCGCGGGCCGTATTGCACGGCACGCAAATATCAACGACATCATTCGTCGCGCTCTTGTCGTCGTCGGGGTCCCTGCCGTACTAGAACCTAATGGCTTGGCACGCGACGATGGTAAGAGACCAGACGGCATGTCGTTATTCCCTTGGAAGATGGGTAGGCCTTTAGTGTGGGACGCGACCTGCGTTGATACTCTTGCGCCATCCCATCTTGCAAGTTCTGCGTGCTGTGCAGCTGCTGCAGCTGCAGCTGCGGAAAACCTCAAGCGGCGGAAATATGGTGGCCTCGTCGGCAACTATATTTTCGAACCGTTTGGGGTCGAAACCTTAGGATCGTGGGGTCCGAATGCTCTTAGTCTATACAACGAGCTATCTAAGCGGTTGGTTGACGCTACCCGTGACCAAAAGGCTGGCTATTACTTTGGTCAGAGAATAAGCATTGCCATACAACATGGCAATGCTGCCAGCCTCTTGGGCACGCTCCCAGTAGACAGCGATGGGGATGAATTTTTCGACGCCTTTTAGTTTTTTATGTAAATACTTGTATTATATGTATATTTTTTTTTTATTTTTATTTTTCTTTCCATTAAAATCTAAATATGTATATACAATTAACATAAATATGTACAATGACAAAAAGCTTTTGACGATCGTAATGTAAAACTATCTTAGGCATTAGACTTATCTGGACAACTTGTACGCAGTAAATACGTAATATAACTACGTATCTATAATATACCAGTTACATAAGCATACAATTATGTTCTTAAAGCACGTCTAGACGGTATGGCGATAATTAATTATGTACAACAAGCGTTGTAATACAATAATTTAGTATTATTGTTGTACCATTCGTCACGTATTGTGTGATTGTGAAACAAAGCTGATATCATCAGATGTTGGAAGTTTATTTCCTTTATTGTTTAAAATATTTAGTACGTAGCCTGTAATGGATTAGAATATATATCAACTCTATGTAGATATTGATATTTAGTATTAGGGCTAGTTTCACAAGTTACGGATAGCCAGTGAAATTTGTCGTAGGTAAGGGTCAATTTCACCGGTTACTGATAAGTTGCAGATAGTTTATCTGGCAGATAATTTCATACAAATTCTGTTCTGTGAATTTATCTCGTAAATAGTGGCTATCCGTAACCTGTGAAACTGGCCCTTAGTCTTGTAGCCAGAAGCCAAAAAGAGTGCTTTAGGATTGGTGATTAAATTATTTTAATCTCGCCACACGACTATGAGGGGACATTAATTTCTTACTTTGTAAATTGTATCAGAGCTCTTATCTTACATTATCAAAGCCATGTAAGTTACTGTAACTGATTCCATACAATGGCTGATTCCTTTGAAAACTGAAGATTTTTCGGCACATTTAACCCATTTTTTTCATTAAATGACGTCACAAATATGTCATTCTTCAATACTCAACGAAGTTGAACATGAAAGCACCACGTTCAGCACCATAACCAAACCCGTGCATTATTGCGGTTGACCCGGCCACCGTTACACCACCAGGCCATTATCTTACAGTTATTTGAACAGCTGTATACTAAGCGAGTAGGAAATTATTCGCTCGTTTGTACAGATGCCAGCACATCAAGCTACCCGAAACTTTTAAATTTTCTCAATCAACTTTGAACTTTAAGCTTCAGCAATAAAGTTGAAAATTTGACAAATAGTAGTGGCTTGATGCGCTGGTGTCTATACTTCTGGTTTGTATCATGTGTTTTATTGAAGATGTGATTGTGATGGGATCTCGAGAAGTGAGGAGAGTTAATGAGGCTGAGAAAAACTTCCGTTTGTTTAAATTCTACCGCACTTTGCTTAAAAAGTACTCAAGACTGCGGTGCCAAAAAAAATGATGCCGTAAGAGATTAAGATGTCTTATAAAAAGCAAATGAAAGAATATATAGCTAATAAACCCTAATATTAAAAATAGAAAAGTTCACGCTTCGTTAAACCGTTGAATCAAGTAAGATTAACTTTGGCGAGTATAAAGATTGATTAAATTTTTTGTTGGGTGCATGAACCAAATCCGACTAGCAACCTTTTTTCCTCTATTCAACACAGAACGTTCATGAATATAGATTTTTTCCACTGCTATAAGCATAACTAATTCATACGCATAAGGAAACGTTTTAATAACGATCATTACAAGTTTCTTCATCTATGGTAAGTTAAGTTTCTAGTTTTGGCGGAACAAATGACAGCCGATTGACCTACGATAGTCTGAAGCAATCTAGATTTATGATATGGCTTATAAGACGACTGTTAGGACAACGCGGAACTTCTTGGAGTACTTAGAATTGCTGTAGGCTTAGGGGTATTGACCTCTAAACGTTATGAGGTGGTCCAATCACCATCAAAATCGATGCATGAAAGATTAAAAAGAAAAGATAATACAGCAAGCTGTGGTTTTATCTTACAAATAATAAAACTGAATCCTATCATCAATATGATCACAGTTTTCCTCGGTTGAGTAATTTTTATTGATAACCTTACCTACGCAGAAGCTTTTGCTTAGGAGACACATATATGCAACACTCCATCTTTACAATAATCTTTAGTGACCCTTAGATTAATACCTTAAATCTATCTAGCCAGTTTTAATATCCTCGAGCTAAAAATATGCTTGAGTCGACAAGTCTGTATTAGAACTTGTTTTATCGTTTGCGTTTAACTTATCTTGCGATGCTTCTAACAGGTGCTCTGTCGTCGCTTACCTAACCCGTTTACCTCATCTTACAGAGCTAAGTGAGTAGGGTTAAGGTTTGATTTGAATTCTAAATTAAATACATTTTAATTTATTGGTGGGGCATTATTATCATCAATCCTTGTCTGCTTATCAATACTGCTGAGCACAAACAGCGAGGAGCTCCCTCGATTTATTGTGTAGAAGGGTATGGAATAGTCACGTAATTGGTGTATGAGATTTTAAGTATATTTTGGAATACCAATGATTGATTATAGATTAAGGAAAACATCTCGAGGAAACCTGAAATCACCAATACGCATAGAGCAAGTGTGGTGATTAACACTCAATCCTTCTCTGTGTGAGATAAGGCCTGAGCTCAGTGGGATGATAATAAAGGCTAATGATGAGGTATGAGATATTTAAATAAAATCAGTGACTTTAGCGGCCTCAAAAAAGAACATTAGCCTATTTTTTAATTAGCCAGTAATCACAGTGCATCGAGCAGCAGACAATAAAATTACACCAAAAGCTTAGATAATAATCCTTCAAACAATTACCTAATAAGTCACACAAAAACACAAACAGTTACCCTTGAAAACAAAACAATACGTTAATTACTTTGTTTAAAACAAAAACCGTGTATATGCATTTGTATTTAAGTATTTGTACACGCTCACACGGGATCGCTTGGAATCGCAACTGTGTCGTTTGTCGTGACGTAACTGTGCGAAACACGGAGTTGTGCAACGCATTGTTCCACAGATCTGGTTCTCTTTTTGTTGGTTACCATGTTCTGATTATTAACAAACATTTTTTTATGGAAGTCGTTCAAATAGTGCTTGATGGAGTAATTGGGTAACTGTTAAAGATTAATTGTAATTGCTTTAGTTAATTTCCTAGTTTTTACTGTTATATTGCTTGGCAGTTGATTGCTACCGTCGACGACGTCGTCAAAAAACCACACACAATCAGCCAATAAAGTTCCCAATTGAATAAGGACCCTGTGCTCCAGGTAATATGGAGTTGGCCGTTCAAGCCCAGGTCGGCATGATTGACGTAACATATCTACGAATGGTTCTACATAATTAGGAAACGTCGATTTCCTCACGTCGTTTCCTTTCACGGTTTTTAGAGCAGTAGGCCTGACTAGGATCAGAAATTAATTAACAAAGAAGTATTTTGAATTCAGTAGCGGGTCCACTGTCACCTTGATTAAAGTTCTTAACCCAACAATTTTATCTTACTGTATAATTATCTCCATCCAAGGGTTGTCTGGAAGAAATTGCTTTTAGCGATTAGGCCGCCAATTGTGCTGTTTTTGTTGTTTCGTATGTTTTTTATTGTTATGGTGTACTCTATCTATCTATCTCATTTCATCTGAATCGGTATACTAATATAGCATTTGCATTCTACAAAAAATATCGTTATTGAAATTCATTATCCTCCTTCCCATATCCAAAATGTTTATTTGGGTTTCATGGGGCAACATGTTTTCTTCTTTCACACTCTTCTATCTGCCGCCACCCCAGAAGTAACAATATTTCTAGCCAAACAACTTTTACACAATCCATCCTTCTTTTATTCGGTAGTCCCCTTCCTCACACGATTCCTCACATGATTCGAATAATGATTGCAAACATTTCAATAGGTTAAGGGTTCATTAAAATTGGTTCTTTCCGTAATGTGGCCTCAGTATCTACCGCAAGGGCTCATCAAGACGCACAATTGCCGTAGAGTGCGTTTTGTTTAAAACAAATGACGTTTGCCCCTGAATCACGGCATCAGCTCCGACACGAAAAAGTCTACAGCCAAGATGTCATCTTGCCCCTTTCTTACACTTTAGGTTTCTATGCAAATAGTCTTCTAGGTAACTGACCTAAGTAACCCTCAAAGAAACCTAGCTTTCACACCAGACACAGCAAGATGTAACGTGACATTAAATATTGTAATGTGTCCAGGAAGTTGTACGTTTGTCACATAAACTGCGTTAGCTAGGTTTGCAGTTAGGTACATTAGAACTTCGTCTTGGTTATTTGTCCCGGATTTTGATGTGTTCCTTATGGAATTTAAATTATACTTCAGGTCTTTTCTTGATAATAGAGTTTGTTTGTAAGAATACCTTGCGAAGCTTATGAACTCGTAAAAAATATTCTATTCTTAGATGTTCAGGTCCATAGCGTCCGAAATTATGTATAGACGATAGAATAAGCTACCCGAAACTGTCAAATTTAACCAATCAACTTCGAACCATATTTTTAAACGATAAAGTTGTTTTTTTTTAATTAGACAGATTGTAGTAACTTGATGTGCTGTCGTCTGTACCAGTCTGTACCATTAAAAAATGATACATATCTGTCAGTTTGACCAAATAATCTCAAAGAAATAGCTATTTTAAAAGCAATTCGCCTTTTGTAACAGTAGCATTGACATTAGAAAACATAAAAGCTATTAATACTCCGATTTGGTTACAAAATGGCTGTGGGCTGTGGTAAGCCATTCATCCGAATAGATTTTTGTAGTTCAGTACAATTGGAACATAGTATACTTAGTACAGTACGTGCAACAATATTATCCATTTGTCGCGCTCATGTTTTCTATAACAAAATAAGTCTTGGTTAACACAAATCTATCAGTAAGCATAAATCAATGCTTCAGACGAAAATACACTAATACACACGCCAATATTATAAAGATGAAGGGTTTGTTTGTGGTTGCTTGAACGCGCTAATCTCAGGAACTACTAGACCGATTTGAAAAAAATGTTTCAGTGTTAGAAAGCCCATTTATCGAGGAAGGCTATAGGCTATATACCTTTTAACCGGGTGTGCGGAGTAGTCCCCACGAGATGCGGGTGAAACTTTGACAAGCCCTGGGTAAATTGCAACCACCAACTGAATTTAATTAACGACCATAATAATTAACACCTCGAAGCCTTAACAAACCAAAAACTATTAATTAATACTTCGACCTACTTATTTTAAGTAAATAATTAAGTACCAATTAGTGACCTAATTACTAAAAACGTAATAATATACTGTGCAAATGAATTTATCTATTAACAAGAATGGATTATGAAAGACCAAGATCTCAATTCTCACGGCACACTTGACTAATTGCCGTGAACATAGCCATTCTGTGTTCTAGCGTAGAAATAGTAATATTCATGTAAACAAGTCAGACTGAAAATTTGATGTCTCAATTACTGCAGTTTTAGTTTAATTAGCATGTTACAGTCAGTTCTCATATTAAATCAGTTTGTTAAAAAGCATGGTAAAAAGATTATCAAAGATCAGATGTTTCTTTTTCATGAAAATCTCAATTTAAAAAGAAATCGCAAGGAGCTTAATTACTCACATGTTGAAACAAAAAGAGGCCTGTTATTCTTTCACGTCGCGGTGCTGACAAGTTTAAAGCGATACCTTAATTGATGAAAACTGACGTAAAACTTATAGCTATTTCAATATTTTCTTATATAATTTAAAAACTGCTGAGTCAATTTTAGTCTAAGATATACAGCCGGAAACCCAGCTTTCAAGTTCTAGTTCCAAATCGTTTCATCCTTTTAAGAGGAAAGATGTCATAAACAGATAAATAACATAGCGTTCAAACTTATAAAACTATTGCTGTGTGCGATTACAATATCAAAACTTTTTTACAATGCGCAGTATCAGGTAGACAAGCCATTTAAGATTCGTTGACATAATTCAAAGAGTAATTAAAGATGTTTCTAGATATTGAAACCATCATTGTTTCTAGATTTTCACGACTTGTATGTTTATTTTACATAAGACACGGGTCTTCCTCATTATGGAAATTATAAAAGTATACGCTTCCTCTTTTCTCCCGACGTTTTGGCCGAATTACAACGACTTGGTCAGGGGTGAACTACCGGCGAAAAGAGGTACGGTGTATACCTTTATAATTTCAATTCAATTCCAACATCAAGCTGCTTCTAAAATACCCTAGTTTTCAAAATATTAAAAAGTCTTTTCTCAAGGAAGAAAAGACTGCTAAGTAATTACTAATCCAAGAACAATAGTAGCTACTAATATTGATTACCCATACGACCATAACAATAATCACCGGATCATTACCACTCGGTTGCAACATATTATCCAATAACCGGCCGTTCAATTAATTAGCTAATGAGAACGATTTTAACGGTGCCCTACTGACGAGGAACGGTCATGGTTGCTGACCTGGTAATTAACCTAGACTTAGGTAGCTACCTATCTGGCCTTTACGTTGAAGGGAACTTGATGTATTGTCAACATGTTTGTAAAACTATCTAAACTAATGCTATAAAGGCGAACCCCCTTATTGTAAAATGTGTTCTTAAAAAAGTGCTAGTTTTAAACCATTTTCTTGAATAAAGCCAATGGTCTAAATCCAGAAATCCATTAGTAAAGCAAGAACTTGTAAAGACCACGTTTTTTAAGAAAGGGGGATGAGTTGGTTCGCTTGCTTGAACGTGCTAATCTTAGGAACTTCTGGATCGATTTCAATAATTCTTACAGATGACCGATTTCTCTAGGAAGGCTAACTACCTAGTTTCGGGTGCGCTGCTGTGGAAGTTAAAAAGGTATAGTTCTTTCACTGAACATTGCGCGAGTCGCTGCATAGAAACAAATTTCTGGTTTCAGCGAGCATTATTTTCCCTAAAAGATGAATCGATATACCCGGTGATAAAAGTCTTAAAAATCGGGTCTTAAGTTTTCTAGCCTTTTAGAGAACATAATAATTAAGTCGATCAGGCAAATAGACCAGATACTTAAGGCAATATTATATCTATATGCCGATTTATTTATAACTTAGTTTCATATTTGGTCTTAACCCAGCTTTTTTATAGAGGCTCAACTACTTACCAGGATATGCGACTCAAAATATTTTCATAATAGCACTGACAATCATAACCACAGACGTCGAAAGGTCATTGTACTCACCATTGTTGTACCGAAAGAGTTTACGTACCTAATAATAAGCGACAATGAAAGAGCATTGTTATTGTTAATCTAAGTAAAGTGTTTAGGAATAGAAAGAAGCAGTCAGTCAGTCTAAACTCACTTCCTCTTAGTTCCTATCCATGATCTATCTATCTGTACCAATGATGATGGCATCCAGGCCGATTGTCGGCTACGGCGGCCGTTCTCTTTTATGGAAATCAGCCAGCTGCGCAGGATATATTATAGTGCACAAGCATTCGCGCAGATACAGGTGCACTCTCTATTCCCTCACTCTCATAGTCCGATGTTACGGCAAACTGACACGACCGGAGAGAGATCAGACGCAGGACTGACATTTACGTGCTCTCCAATGCACGGGTGAATCAATCACCAACTTCCAGACTCCAAGGTGCTTTATGAAAGTTTCTCAAAACCCAAAAAGCCCGTCCCGGGAATCGAACCCGAGTATATCGATCTTTACCTACATATATAGTTTTTTTCAGTTGGGCAGTTTACTAGTGTTATTACACTCAATTTTGGAGAATTCTTTTTATTCATTCACGATAAATAAGGTATTAATTGTAATAAAAAACTTAATTTTATTCTTAAAAGTTGATTTAGATTAGTGATTTCAAAGGAAAACATTAATTCGTCTGTATCTTCCTACAATATTGGCACGCATAAAGATTAAAATTATCATTTGTACAAGTAATTGCATCAATGAATCACCAAGTTCACTTAAATGCAACCCATTCATAATTCAATATCATTTTAATGACAGTTCTTATCTAACGAGTTGCATACAGAAATATACACTATTAAAATCTTAAGACTTGGAATAAGTTGTGTTAAATAAAATAAATTAACATGGCGTAGATTAGGTAATTATTGAAGGAGCTCATTAAATAAGATGGCAATGGGTATATAAAGAAAAGTTAAATATGGGAGTACTAGTGTTGTGTTTGATGCTAGAAGGGTGGTGACAGGTTTGCCGGTTAGAAAATGTGTATATTTGTTTTTACATAAATTATTTAATTTTCGATTTGTGAATTCGATATTTTGAACTTAGGACCATATACAGGTATTTTTTGTAAGGTTAATTCTAATTTTAAGTATAAAAGCTTTGCTTAGTAAGCTTAAAGTAGAGCAAAGAGAATATATTGTAACAAAAAAAATATGAATAAGATATTATATTTTCTCGTAATTTCACAATTAGGTACCTATATCATTTTAAAAATGTACTGCCTTGTTTTTGTCCTGGTTTACTTACAATGTAAGCATTACCGGCACCTTTATGAAAATAAAGGTTTCAAGTATTGTTTTACTCACATGTTATGGCAATAAAAAGGTATTTATATTAAAAAAAAAACATTCCATTGTTCCAGATAACCAAAGATGGAGACGCGATGGAGTTACACAATCATCTGGGCGGCTGTCTGTTTTGTTTCAGGTAATAATCGCGTGTCAAAACACACTTATATATGTATATAATCTCAGTATTTTCATAAGGTGCATCATCATACTCCTGCCCTTATCCCAATTTTTATTAGGGCGCGGCGCAGCATGTTTTCTTCTTCCACACTCTTCTACCTGCCGTCATCTCACAAGTAACTTTCTTTGTAGCCATATCAACCTTCACACAATCCATCCATCGTTTCTTTGGTCGTCCCCTTCCTCTATATGCATCCACATTCATGCTCAAAACCTTCCTCACAACATGATCCTCATTCTTCCGCATTACGTGCGCCTACCATGATAGATTTCACGTAGGTTTTCGATTAACATAGTAACAGCCAGTGACAATATAAAGTTCAACTTATAACTAAAGTAACTTAGTGGTAACAATACCGCTACAGTTGGAAGCGGAACAATGATTAACACAATTATCGGCCATAGCATCGCTTGTTTCTCGCCGTGTGTAGATTTTACCGCTAATTACCGCAGTTCAAGTTGTGTAATATAGGTTTTTGGAGCGAAAGTTTGTATTGGTATTTGGAGAAAAGGTCTGTTCACCCGTTAGCTACTGGCGCTAAGTAACAGCCGCGCGGGTCGATCGATTATAAGGTTAAGCAACGCTTAACATGGTCAGTCCGTAGATGGGTGACTACCTTGTCATGACGAATTAATCATTCATACCAGCCAGTCGTGACTTTGCATATTAGGGCAGGGCGTAAGACACCCGCAAAACCATACTATTCTGGAATGCCTTCAATAATCTCGCTTAAAATGAACATAAAACACAAGCTTACATACGGCTATCAGAAGTCTGTAAGTCTGACGCCAATCTAACCAAGGGGTATTGGGTTGGTGTATTGGTAACTGGGTTGAGGAGGTCAGGTAGGCAGTCGCTCCTTGTAAAACACTGGTACGCAGCTGAATCCGGTTAGACTGGAAGCCGACCCCAATATAGTTGGGAAAAGCATAGGCAGATGGTATAAAAAGAAAAATAATAAAGTAAACCCTTAAATTTTCCCGTCTTCCAGGGTCCACAAACATGTTACCAGTCTTCACTCAGGACATGAACAATCTAGCGCTTTCGGAGAGCACGCCAGTTGGTACCATGGTCTACAGGCTGCAAGGAACTGATCCTGAAGGATTGCCGGTGAGAAACTGCATAACTATATTCAATACTAGCTTCTGACAGCAGTTTCACCCGCGTCACGTGGGCATCTGAGTTAAGGGGCTTTCTGTTAGATTTTCATTCATCTATCGGTCCAGTATTTTCTGAGACTAGCTCAACAAACAAACTTTTCTGGTTAATAAAATTTAAAGGTAGATGATTACGAGAGGACGAGTTAAAAAAACAATAAACAGGACCCTATTGCCAAGACTCGCTGTCCATCTGTCTATCACGAGGCTGTATTTCACGCACCGCGATAGCTGGAAAATTGATGTTTTGCTTTAAGGCTTTCATTCGCAGTACTCTAAGAAATAAGTTTTTTGGAGGAGACCGTAAAAAAATTACAAATGCAGTTCCCTCACATTAAAAGTCAATACTTTTTAAACACGTGTATCAGACCCACCGCTAATTTGATATTTCATAAGTTTTGATTATAAAAACATCATGTGTGTTTTCATTGCAGCTAACATACAGTTTGGTGGGAACAGACAAGTTTTCCGTGGACCCAGTGACTGGTGACGTCACTCTGAAGAAACCATTGGACCGAGAGGTAGGCTTTTATTTCGTGGGAAATCATCAAAACCCGCTGAGGGTGCAACTGGAGGGAGTGTTAGTGGGAGACTCTTATTGACTAAAACCACTATGTTCCTTCTGGAGGTCCCTGTGTGCCAGGGCCGCGGTAACTGTTACTAACAACCCGCAGCTCAGGCAGAAGGTAGACTTTAATTCGTCTCAATTTTGTTAAAGCTTTTAAGTTTTTTTTATTGTTAACACCTGTGAAGTCTTGGCCAACTTTTGGTGTTTTTAAGACGAAAAATGTGGAATTTTATTTCTTTTATTGCAGTTTTTAGTTCCAAGGCGGACACGGTTAAAATTCACAGACTTACTCTTAACATAATAACAAAGCAATTAAAATTATTCAAAATTATTATGTGCATTATAATTTTAGTTTTATAATATCTGCGTAATGTTTTTTGTGTAAGAATATGTAAATTCTTATTAGGTATGGTATGTGGTTATGTCGGCTTTGCAAATGACCTTAATCAACCTGCAGTTAGGGTCACAAGTTCATTAATTGAAGATGTTATTAAAGTTAAAGGTTATTTATATTTGACCCTATTGTTTTTTGCGTTGATTATTATATAATTCAGTATGACGGGCTCAAGTTTATAAATATCTTAGGCGTTTGAGTGGAGTTCTTACCTGCTTTGGATTATCATCGGGCTATTTTGGATTAGTTCACTGTAAAGAAGACACAGGATTATCCTAACTACGAGTGCCTATATAGGGCTGGATCCAGAGCTTTTTTGTTTGTCTTTTGTAATTGCGCATAGTATCTAACTAAGAACAGTTGGATAAACGGGACAAATCCACACATTGTAACCCACGTTGTAACCCATTCGGCCCTTTCGAAGATATGCTGTAATAAAGAACAGCATATCACATGCAAAAATACGCGGCGAAAAGACAACCGTACTTTTCAGTTACATTTGGGAAAATATTCCATTGTAATTTTATTATAGTAAATTTACTTCAGTCAAATTTGTTCTAGATCCAGTTCTGAGTAAGGGTCATCAGTATCACCAAGCCAAACAGCTCATAGCAGCCTAGGACTAAAAGCTATATTTCTCGTAACTTCGCAGGTGGAAGACACGATAAAGTTCCTAGTGTCCATAGAAGATGAAGACCCAGCGAAGGAACAGAACCTGGTGCAGTCGCAGCCAGTCACTGTCATCGTGTTGGATGAGAATGATAATCCGCCGATGTTTAAAAATGTAAGTAATATTAGATACTGGTTCAAAATTGATTATATCGCCTTCTCTCTCAAGCCTCCTTAGATGAACCAACATACTTCTAGGATTTAAAGAGAATATTGTACAATAAATATTTAAATTCTCGCCATCTACCACTGAAGGAAAGGGTAGTGTCATATCTTTCCCTCGATCGAACTAATACCAGACACTCAAATTTCAACTGTGAAACTATTGTTACAAGGCTCAATTTGGGTTGACAATTAGATTTTGTGACTGTCAGGCATCAGGTCTTAGGGATGGCGTTGAAATGATACGACTCGGCTGTTGAGGAAATACTGATTTATTATAATTAGAGTACACGTTTATATAATGTCGTACAGTCATACCTCTATAAAAAATATCGACATGATTAGGTATAGATAAATATACAAAATACCCCACACTATTACTATTTAAAACTTTGTTTTGTCACAGTTAAAATAAAAATTACATCTACCTTATCATCAACCTTTTTTCGTCCCATTGGGCACAGGTCTCTTCTCATACAGAGAAGGATTGAGCTTTAATATTCACTTAATCCATTATCTATTAAATTTTTTTCGCCTTCCTTCCAGAGTCCTTACGAAGTCGACGTACCTGAAGACGAAGAAGTTGGCAAGACTTTACTGGACAATATCCTCGTGGAAGATAAAGATTCTGTAGGTGACAGTCTTGAAGTCGGCTGTGTGCCAAGTGAACAGGTAAGCTTCACTGACGATTTGAAGTCTAGTTTAAAAATGCTTTCTAAAAGCACTGTGTTCTTTTTGGCCAAAACCTAGACAGATATAACCACTAACATCTGGGACAGTAACGACGCTTCGACTTTGAATCAAAATTCAGAATCCATTTGTGGTTTTAGACCATAATTCAATGTAGTTGAAATTGGCCAACTTCTTGATTTTTGGCAGGAATATTGCTTACTGTGGTCTCATGTATTTTCTTGGTCGTAATTTCCCCAGTGGCCCGAAGCCTGCGAGACCTTCGAAGTGGTAGCTCTAAACTCGTCAGCTCACCAATATACCGGAGCGCTGGTGCTGAAGAAACCGCTCAACTACAATGATAGACAATTCTATCAATACCAGTTGTATGCTACTGTAAGTATGAAGATAAAAAAATTTGCTATTAAAAGAAGAGAAAATACCTAAAAAATGTGCTATTTATGTAGGAATGTAATGAAGATGAGTGTATTGAAACGTTAAATGATGTATGACAGATGTGAAGCATGAGATGTAGTAAGAGAGTGAAAGAGATAACATATCAGGTGTGAAAGAGATAAGTAGTATGGTGTACAAGAGTTTGGGGGAGAGAGACAAAAAGGACGAACAAGCAAAGACGAAGAAAATAATTAAATTCAAGATTTTGTGATTAATCAGTGTTTTTCTTCGGCTCCAAAATCCTCTACCCCACATTTATGTAAAATTCTAAAAGGGAGTAGATGGTGACTGTAATTCAATTTAAAAGTGAGGATATGTGGTTTTATAGGTACTACTGTCCATTAGATTTGGAAATGTACCCAAAGTGTGTTAGGTATCTAACTAGAGTAGTACTTCCATAACTAGCGATTTTGGCTCCGATTTCAAGTCCGAAAAACTACTTGCCGAAAAGTCCAAAGTTGATGCAAGTCATAAGACTAATGATACCGTCAGTTAATACCAACAAAGACAAGCCATTAATAAAAATTTGGTATATTTTTTCAGGACGGCACGCTGAACTCGAGCAGCCACATAGAGATCAAGGTGGTGGACGTGCAGAACTCGGCGCCGGTGTTCAGCGGGTCGCTGAGCGCGGCGCTGGCGGAGGACGCGCCGGTGGGCACGCTCGCGCTCGCCCTGCGCGCGCGCGACGCCGACCGCGCGCGCCCACGACCCGTCACGCTAGAACTCGTCAACAGTACGCTTTTTTACATTCATTACTGGTGGCCGCAAGGTTTAGTCAATGATGAGCTACTTTTGGTCCGAACATGGTCCGAACGCATAACTCGCTATGTCTGTTGACGGCCTAAGCGCCACCTGTTGGCGAGCGAACGGACAAAAGCGACGCGGGAGTACCGCTGTCATCGTTGTGATACCACCACCAGTAGATGGTGCTAAGGGCATAAAAAACACTTCCCACTTTTTTCGGAAGACACATTATTTTTCTGTCTCGGGATGCCATGTGATCATAAAACTAGAAAGTCTGAGAACCCGTCATCAGCTTTTATTGGCTGGAAAATAATAACCTACACCTAAGTGCCAAACCGCAAAAAATTAATCACCCAAAAATGTTTTTCTTCCAGATCCCCTGGACTTCTTCTTGCTGGACAGTCAGACAGGAGAATTGAGGACAGCGAAACCCTTAGACAGAGAAGCTCTAGCAGACCCATCATCACCACTGAACCTTACCGTCAGAGTGAGTTCTAAAATAAAGTTTATTGATTATAAAGTGTTTGACCCCGATGGCGCAATGATTACCACGCCGGACTGCCGAGCTAAGGGTCCCGGGTTCGATTCCCAGCATGGTCGACATTTGTGTGACGAGCAGGATTGTTGGCTGTGGTCTGGGTGTTATTATGTGTTAAAGTATGTATATTTAGTTTATCAGTTGTGTTATCAATAGTTTACCATGGGGCTAACCGACCGTGTGCGAAAAAGGTGTCACGATATATATTTTAAAGCTACTTATTGTAACTTTTTCAAGGCAACAGAAGTAGTAAATGGCGTCCCCTTGATCTCCGACCTGACTTCAACGCTAGCGACCGTCACCATCACTATAAAGGACGTGAACGACGAACCGCCGCGGTTTAACCGACGAGAATACAGCGTGGAGATACCTGAAAGTCTACCTATAGAGACTCCACTGCCGAACCTGGATATGGTCGTTACTGATACTGATGTGGTAAGTATACCTAATGGTATGAAGAAGAAAAGCAGAGAGTAAGTTAGTGAAAGAGTAAGAAGAGAGTGACAAACGCATTGAGTTGCCTTAGGAAGTGTTCCACGTAATTTGAGCAACAAAAAGTTTTACCCAAAATTTTGCGCAGTATTTAACAACATGTAGGTACAGACCACAATCTGTCAGATTTCCGTAATAGATTTTCAACTTTATCGCTGAGGCTTTATGGTTCAAAGTTGATTGGTAAAATTGGTCAGTTTCGGGTAGTTTAATGTGCTGGTACTGTACTAACTAAAAAAAATATGATTAGCTTTGCCAGTGGTTTAATCTGTGTTCCTTAGGAGCTAATGTGCGCACCTGGTTAAAAAAAGTAATCTATAGCAATATATAATATATAGGGCTAACGAAATGCGAAAGATTTTTTTCTAATTCGACCACACACATTCCTGGCAAACAAACAAAAAGTCTTCATCTTTATAATATTAGCATAGATTTCGTAAAAATAATAACATTATCCATTTCATATAAGACTAAGGACCGGTTGCACAGGTTACGGATAGCCACTATCTACCAGATAAATTAAAAAATGGAACAGAATTTTTATGAAATTATCTTCCAGATAAACTATCTGGAACTTATCAGCAACCGGTGAAACTGGCCCTAATTGAAAAACCTCTAAATTAATTGTAATTATCTTCCAGGGCCTAAACTCAGTATTCACGCTACGTCTATCAGACGAGATGGGAGCCTTCATAGTGGAACCGTCGACGGCTACCGGTAGCGCATCCGTGACCCTGAGGCTTAACTCTACCCTGGATTACGAAGACCCTAACCAAAGGAAATTTATTTTGGAGGTAAAGAAATACAATTTTTACTTGTCAAAATATTTGGTTTCTTTTATTGGTAGGTAACCGGTATTCGATGATATGTGACGAAAAATCTTTGAGTACTACTCTAATAATATTGTACTGGGTTCAGGCAAAAATTTATCAATATTTATATTTTGCTTTTGAAATGAGCAATTTGACGCCTTGCGCATGCGCAGTAGTGTTTTGTTCATACATTTTGACTATCGTAAAGTCACTAGTAGTCATACCTCGGACAAACGAAGCCGCTCTAAATATTCTAACAACATACTAAGTCTTCATTAAAGAGTTTCAAGTATGAGTGCGTGCGTTCAATGCCAGGTAAGGCAAGTACCAATGCAACTTTTATAAGTTTGTATGTACTTTCTAAGTACATATCTACGTACGTTAAACTGTAGGTCCCGGCTGTCATTGAATATCCTTGCCTGTCGTTACGGTTAGTCAGAAGGTAGAAAGTCTGACGCCAGTCTAACCAAGAGTTATTGGGTCGCCCGGGTGACTGGGTTGAGGAGGTCAGATAGGCAGTCGCTCCTTGTAAAACACTGGTACTCAGCTAAATCCGGTTAGACTGGAAGCCGACCCCAACATAGTTGGGAAAAGGCTCGGGAGATGATGATACTTAAGTCTTCAATTAACCTTCAATTGCCAGGTGATAGCCGAAGAGCTGCACACATCTCCCCGCCTGTCGTCCAAGGCGAGTGTAACTATATCCTTGCTGGACGTGAACGACAACGCGCCGCAGTTTGCTGACGAGCCTTACTCGGCTACCGTGGCTGAGGCGGCTCCAGCTGGCACCAGGGTCGCCAGCGTCAGAGCCACTGACAGGGATACTGGCAGGTAAGGGTTCTTTCTAATGTCAAGTGGATACTATCGAAAAATAATAAGTTGACAACGAATCAAATTCAATACTTTTATTGTACAGACGCCAGCTACTATGTGTCAAATTTACTGAATAGATTTTCAACTTTATCGTTGCAACTTTAGCTTTGGGTTCAAAATTGATAAGGGAAAATTTGACAGTTTTGGGTAGCTTGATGTGCTGTCTGTACTGTCATAATTTGTATAAAAAGAAGTATTATGACGTCACATACATATTTTTCGTCGTCGATTTCGACGTCATTAAGCTTTTTTACATCAAAACAATAAATGAAAGTGATATTACTTTAAGACCAAATGTATATGATAAAGGATTCTATTTTTGACCTAGTCAACTAATTAACCCAATTAACTAAAAAAAAATAAGTGACTCAAATTACCTCGTCGTATCAGACACGTGCGAGTGCACACAGTTGAGACGACCAACGTGCGTATCGGTTCGGCCATAGTAACATCACCTTCTAACTTACATGGACGATTTTATTATATCCAGGTTCGGTACGGAAGGGATAGTGTACGAGCTATCCGGCAACGGTGCCGAGCTATTCCAAGTGGACAGACGCAGTGGCCTCATCTCAGTAGCAGCCTGCCCCACGCCCGGCGTCGCACCCTGCCTGGACTATGAGACTAGGAAAGATTACTTCTTGCAGTATAAGGTATGTTTAAACCTGTTTTCAATATTGTTTTTGGCTTATGCTGGTCCAATCCTTAATTAAATTGGGATAAGAGCAGGAGGATCATGTTTTTGGAGTACATGAAGAAACGTATAAAAAATATGTGTTTCTAATTATTGTTTGCTGGTCAATTACTATTTAGTAATGCTAAACAATCGTGCATCGGAGAGCACCTAAATGTCAGTCTTACGCCTGGTCTCTCTCCGGCCGTGTCGGATTGTCGTACCAGCGGACTATGACCGTTATAGGGAACACAGTTGCGTCTGCGCAAATGCTCGTGCGCAGCTGGCTGATTCCCTTAAAGAAAATAGCCGCCGTAGCCGACAATCGGTTTCTACGGTTAAGGGTACAAACCAAACAAAATCTGATTGAAATAATATGACATGGAAATAATATCTAGCTTTAATTCCGCGAGACAAAAATCCAGCATTGGGTGCAGGATGCACATGCAATACCGCACATGCCTTCCTGTGCTTGTGTACGTGGGCGGGATTTTTGTCTCGCGGAATTAAAGCTAGATATTCTTTCCTAATATTTAATATAATGGATTTCCGCAAAGTAACTCCTGATTCAATAATTTATAATATGACTAGTTTTAAATATACTTCACTTTACGCAGGCGACGGACGACGATGGAGCCGGTCAGATGACAGTAGTCTCCCTGCAGATATCATTGACAGATTCCAATGACAACCCACCAGTGTTCCACACACCAGTCTACAAAGCTTCCATTGACGAGGACGCTGTGAAGTTCGAACCGGAGTTACAGGTATTTAGAGTTGGTTTAGCACTAACAAATTTCGGAGTAGTCGTGTCGAAGAAATGTTTAGTAGAAAGAAACAGTTTTTCTTTTCTAATTTTGAAAAGCCGCAATATTCTTCCAAACAAACAATTAACTTTACAAACATTCTCCAGGTTCAAGCCCGTGACGTAGACGCTACATCAGATATTCGCTACTCGATCATCGAACCCCCGTCCCACCCGTTCTCGATCGACCCCATCAACGGCAAGATCTCCGTGGAGGCCGGCGGAGTTACCCCGCCTGAGGACAGCAACAAGATTTTATTAACTGTGTTGGTAAGTATAGATGATATGAAAAAAGTTAAGTCTAGGTAGGCTACGACTATTTTATGGCCCAGCAAGGGTAAATTATGTCTAAGCTACTCAGTTTCCTTGACATTTTCAAGTTTCAAGAAACTTTATGTGCATGAACTACACTATTCTTATTAGAACTTGTCAGTTTCATAATATTCACTGTTATAGACCTACGAAACACGTCTAGATAAAGACCTTACTTCATTGAATGTCCTGGTTTCACCCGTATACCATGTTCGGTTCGCACACACTGACAAAAAGTAGCATTCGACGATAAATGGCCTATCTAACCCTGAAATAATTGTTCAAATCTGAAGAGTATATCCTTAGAAAAACGCTTGAACTTTACGTATGTGCTTCCTCCCGTAGGCGACAGATGGCGTACACAACGCGACGTGCAAGGTCGAGATCGCCGTGCGTGACGTCAACAACCATCCTCCCGTCTTTGATACTGATAGATATAACGCCGACATCTCTGAAGATGCTCCCATTGGTAAGCTTGTTTTTATCATTGCACTGACATAAAGGTCTAACAGTACTAGTGCCCCATACTCTTACAGGTCATCTAGGACATGCTAAAGATCATGTTTACCACAAATAGAGTCATGAAAACAACAACATATTTTATTAAATTTATCATCACAGTCGCCAAATTGTACGCATAACGCCGGTCTCTATGAAGGCGCTCGATCGTTGAACCCTAGGTCATTCAACTTTTTTTGTGGTAATGATCCTTAGCACGTACCGTGAAAAGGTGTCCCGATATTTTTAAGATTCTTATTAAGTGTATCGAGGACACCAATAACCCATTTAAGATGAAGAAAAACATCTCGAGGGAACCTGGATTATAAAAGTCTGAAATCACCATCCCGCATTTAGCAAGCGTGGTGATTAACGATCAATCCTTCTCTGTGTGAGAGAAGGCCTGTGCCTAGCAGTAGAAGCTGATAATGCGACATCAAAGTCTCCAATATAATATTATTCCATACCAGGTACGGAGGTAGCAGCAGTCCGGGCCACAGACTTGGATAGCGGCATGAACTCAGAACTGAAGTACTGGATACAGAAAGGAGCGCTCGACTCCTTCGCCATACACAACGATACTGGAGTTGTTACTGTATCCTCCAAACTTGATTATGATAAAAGAGATACTTATACGATACAAATTGTTGCTACGGATTTGGGTGAGTAATATTTATTTATTTTACTTCCTAATGTGTTAGTGCGGCAGTTTAAAAGATAAAAAGTCATTTATTCAAAGTTGGCTGAAAATCAGCACTTTTTGAAGGTCTGTTCTACAAAAGACAGCCCCAAATACGCCCGTTCTTCATCACTTCTTATGTCTTATCGCTGGGAAAAGAAATGGTGGAACAAACTCCCCAGCATCACAATTTTTTTTTGTCTTCAGATTTGGTTTGAAGTAATAAAGGTTTTAAAAACAATAAGAGGTGACCCCTGAAAGACACCAAATAATCATAAAATTAACTTTGGCACTATATCGCTTCAAAAGTCAGAGTCTTGATCACCACTATTTTTTTTTTTTGGTCACAGACTTACAGATTTTTCAATTCCTATTACCAGCAGGGAGCCAACCGTAGGGAAATAAGGTCACGGAATTTCTTGAAGGTTTTCTCTATAGGACCTAGATTCTAGAACTGTGCTACTAGTCTGTGCCTTTCCGTAAGAGCTCGCAAAGGCTTATTTGATTTGAAAATCTTTTACCTTTACGGACATCAACAAACTTAGAGCAGTTGATCCACAGACTTCTACAATTAACTTATTTTCTATCCTTCCCCAGGCATACCCAGTTTAACCGGGACCACAGAACTAACAGTAAATGTTATCAACGTGAACGATAAGAAACCTTACTTCACCCCCACCATACAACGCGCGGAGGTGTCCGCTGATGCAGAGCTCGGGTTCGTCGTGCACAACCTGGTGGCTGACGACCCGGATATCACGGATAATGCGTCGCTGGTCTTCAATATGGGGGAAAGAATTATCAGGGCGGTGGATAAGAATGGGAAAGAGGTCAGTTTTAATCTTTAGAATTGTACTTTAGATTTTATTGTTACGTAACTAAGGTATTTTCCTATTCTTCGCCTTTTAAGTTTTTTTTTGACGGATTCACGATTGCAAAAAGAATACATCATAACAGAAAAAGGAGGCTTTATACAGATACTAGCTGTTGCCCGCGACGTCTCGTCCGCGTGGCGAAAAATATGTTCAATGTACCTACAGTTATGATTTTTCTACGATTTTATTGTATGTATAGGTGAGACTACATCACGTCGATTCATGACGTCATGAGCACTTGCCTGTAATTCTGGCTATATTTCAGAACACACAAGATGATAATCTAGAACTCTTTACATTTCTTTATTATACCGCAATAAAATTTTTGTTTGATCTAAGACACTCTTCCACATTTTAATCATAACGGTCAAGCCAAGAACTAAGCACAGCTTGGATCATGTAGCTCTATTTATTGTGATGGTATTTGTATAAAATAAATAATTTCAGGTATCAGACGAGGGTATCTTCGGTTCCTGGTTCACCGTCCAACCGAACGGCACGGTCATAGTAACACAGAAGCTAGATAGGAGCCGGGCGGCGGTGCTGACGCTGCCCGTCACGGTTACTGACGCCACCGCCCCCACGCTGCAGGAGGCTGATGGTAACTTGTTATTTATAGTACACTAGCTTCTGGCCGCGTCTTCACGCGCATCCTGAAGGGCTGGAATTTAAGAGAGAACATCCCGTCGCTTCATTATTTGTAGAGAAATTAAAACGAAATGGCGTTTTTGGATAAAAATAAAATATATCGATAAATTATATATTTTCGTGACTTGTACACACATATACATATATATGGTGTAACAAAACTAGTGCACCATATTTTTATAGGTCATGTAGTACATGCTAAGGATCACGTTTACCACAAAAAGTCATGAAAACAACATCTAGTTTTGTTCCACCCTAAATACATAATATGTATTTGACTGGTGATGATCGGTGATATTTGAAAGTACCCATTAAGTATATTTTTTAAACATTTTTTAACATGCCTCATCTCTTGCAGGCGAGCTGATAATCACGATAGTCGACGTAAACCGCTTCGCCCCGGTGTTCTCCCAGCCGTCGTACCTGGAGAGCATGGCCGAGGAGCAGCCCATCGGCACGGTGCTCAACACGTACGTGGCCACCGACCGCGACACTGCCGTGCAAGCCATACTCATACACCCGCCCAGCCCATACTTCACTATCGACAATGTCACTGGTGACTATCTGCCTAGATCTTTATACATTATTTTAATATTACATCGTGGTGGCCTAGTGGTTAAAGAGCCAACCTCTCAAGTATGAGGGCGTGGGTTCGATTCCAGGTAGATGTTTGTATGTACTTTCTAAGTATATCTTGGACACCATTGACTGTGTTTCGGATAGCACGTTAAACTGTAGGTCCCGGCTGTCATTGAACATCCTTGGCAGTCGTTACGGGTAGTCAGAAGCCAGTAAGTCTGACGCCAGTCTAACCAAGGGGTATTGGATTGCCCGGGTAACTGGGTTGATGAGGTCAGATAGGCAGTCGCTCCTTGTAAAACATTGGTACTCAGCTGAACCCTAGACTGGAAACCGACCCCAACATAGTTGGGAAAAAGGCTCGGGAGATGATAATATTACAGGATGCAGCTCAGTAACAGTGTTTGTATATTATGAAGTGTTTGATGAGAAGTTCGTTGCTAAATAATAGTCCCACGGGTCGATAGATCATAAGGTTAAGCAATGAATGGGGTGGTTGGTCTGTGAATGGGTAATTATCTTGTCATGACGTGATTGTTTAGGTGCTCTTCAATGAAATGGACTGCATCGTAACATGAGGTTATAATGTTACAGAATTGACACATAAATAAATTAGTTGAGAAAAAAAATGGCTCATATGAGCCCGCTCGCTCGCAAGATTGAACCGTCACTAGGTTTCTTCGTCCCGCGCGTCTCGCGTCCCCCGCCGCGGGCTGCGTTCGTGAATAGTGATCAAATGTCAGCCGTCACTTAGCCACAAGCTCATCATGGTAAAAATTTTTTGATTCAAATTATTCTAAATACCACTTCACTTCCGCAGGTGTAGTAAAAACCGCCCAACGCTTGGACTACGAGCAACTCCACAGCGTGAACTTCACGCTAGTTGCGTACGACAGCGGCGTGCCGCAGCTGGCGACGTCGGCGGGGGTGACGGTGCGGCTGCTGAACATCAACGACGAGGAGCCCGTGTTCGCGGCCGCCGCGTACGACGCCGCGCTGCACGAGCACGCGCCCGCCGCCACCAGCGTACTCACCGTCACTGCTGTCGATAAGGATGAAGGTCATTATTGATATAGCTCTCGCCAAACTTTTTGTCGTCACGGAACATTGCGAGAGTCGCTGCGTAAAAAACAACTTTAGGTGTTGGCTGGTCGGCGCGTTCCTCAAGGTGAAGTCTGAAACATGGGAGGGATCTGCCTGGGTTGCGGGTTGTTCGTAAGAGTTACTGAGAGAGAGAGAAACTCCCTCTAACTGCACCCTCCCAGAGACTGAAACTCCCTCTAACTGCACCCTCAGCGGGGGGGTTTTTTACTGATTAAAGTAGTAGTCAGCCGGTGGTGATGGTGCGGAAGGGGTATGGTGCGGGTCACATCCGCCATTAATTTATGCGAAAACTGTGCTATGACTTGGTAACTGTCCAACCTTTATTTTGACGGTTGGCTCAAGCTTAACTACTTTCAATGCATGAAAGAGACGCCAAAACGAGTTAAAGACAACACTGATTTTATAGTTAGTTTATGATTGTAGCATAGAAGTAGATATTTACGTTGAAAATATCTGCTTATCTACCACCCAAGTATGTTGGGATGGTTTCATTCGTTTAGTATGCCAATACATAATAGGAAGGTTTTCTGCTATGACGCAAATAGTTATAGACACAACAAAGAAAGAGAGAAACAAAAATATTATGCTTAACTTATTTTTTTTATTATCCAGGTGAATTCGGTGAAGTAACCTACAGCCTGTCAGGAGATTCCTCCGAGCTGTTCAGCATCGACCCTCAGTCGGGGGTGATCTCAGTGGCGCCGGGAGCGGTGCTGGACCGCGAGGTGATGGCCGACGTGTGGCTGCGGGCGGTCGCCGCCGACTCTGCGCCTGCGCACCTCCGCCGGTCTACCAGCGTGCCTGTGAGTGGGCTTTTTAATATAACATTCAGATAAATTGAGAGCTGACTATACGTAAAAGAAGGATTTAAAACCACGAAAGAGCTTGTATTTAGTATTCATACCTTCTCTATAAAAAAATAAATCAATTAGAGGCCTTCTTTTTTCAAATAGATTGTTCGCGCTAGATATTGCGGCCTTGATACAAAACTGGGGTTTAGTCAGTAACAGTCGACACTCCCTCCAGCTGCACCTGCAACGGGAGGAGTCAATTGATGATTTCCTACTAAAAAGAGGCCTCTTTTCAATAGTAATAAGGTTGATAACAATCTGCCTGGGCTGTGGGTTGTTCGCAAGAGTTACCGTGGCCCTGGCATACAGGGACCTCCCGAAGGAACATAGTGGGTTTTAGTCCAGCTGCACCCTCAGCGGGAGGGGTCATTTGATGATTTCCCACGAAAAAAAAAGGTTGATGGCAATTATTTGCAGATATCCAAAACTTCTTAAATGCCATCACATCAGTCTCAATTCTGTCTCAAATCAGTCTGAATTGAGACTGATGACCATGTTGAAATAACCACAGGGAAAAACAAAGAACAATAACGAAGAACAATTCATATTTTCATTTCCAGGTGCACATAAAAATCTTAGACATAAACGACCACGCCCCAATCTTCAGTCAGAAGGTATACAAGAGCACGATTGCCGAGAATCTGCAGCTGAACCCCCCGGCCGCCATACTGCAGGTGCTGGCCGAGGACAAGGACGAGGGCATCAACGGGAAGATCACCTACAGCATTGTCGAGCAGAGCGAACCTGGTAAGCAGGGGCATTTTATTTTTGGATGATGAAAGAAAGAAATGAGAGACTTAAAGCTAGGTTCACCGGCTATATACCAGATAAAGGCTGGTTATAACTTTTTTCTGTTTCACCATTAACCGACACTTTATCTACCAGATATCGCTATCCGAGACCTGTGAAACCGAAAGCTTTTGTTTATCTGGCAGATAAGGTCCTGATTGGCTATCAGAGACTTTATCCGGAGCTTACAGGCAGTTTGTATGTAATGTGTCTCAACTAAGATTCTTTTTTTGCAATGACATCGATTTGAAAATAGGTTTCTTCTAAGTTGTTGTTTTGTGTGTTTTCAACGTCTATGTCTTGTGTTGGAATTTCGCCATAGTAAAATCTAATTTTTGAATGTGACTTGCTTAAAAAAATAACCTAGGATTTACTTGAAGGTGAAAAAATAATGAGGTCAAAAAAACAACATATTCATCAAACAGTATTAGGCACGAGTCAATCACACCAAAAAATACTGATATACAATCAAAAAACTTAATTTTATCGATATAAGCACTTCACTAGCACTTCAATTCATTCACATTCAAACTTGTTTTATCGAAATCCCTCATAATCACAGCTACCCTATCTGTTTCCAGGTGTATTCACAGTAGACCCGAACAGCGGCATCATCTACCCGGCGAAGGCGGTGACCGGCAACACGTCGTACCAGGTGACCGTGGCGGCTGGAGACGGGCTGCACTCGGACACCGCGCGCGTGGACATCTGGGTGCTCAGCGTCAACCGCCACAGCCCCGTGTTCACGCAGCCGCCGCCACTGCAGCGGCAGCTCGACATACCCGAGGTAGGTACCACAAACATCTCTACAAGGGACATGTAGGTTTTAGTCAGTAAGGATCTGATACTCCTTCCTGGCGGCACCCTCAGCGGGAGGGGGTTGTTTGATGATATCCCACAGGAAAAAAAAATTGTCAAAACAAATAAAAACACGAATAAATGCGTCTTTAAGTTTAACCTAAAATATTGGGAACGTAATTTGCCTTATCTGCCACAAACTACTAACGACGAAGATACAACACGGTATGTTGTCTTATGTCACTTTAAGGCAATAATTTTACTTAGACTTGACGTCACAAGGCCCCACTCCCAATCTTTATTGTGTTATATCGTTTTTTATCATATTTGGTTACAACAAAGAAAATACGTAGATTTTCCACCTTATCACTATATAGGAAGGTTAATATTCGATTTGTAAAATTTAACAAATTCGGGTAGGTTGACCTGCTGGTGTCTGTACATGACTGAATGAATGATTCTTAGATATCAAAGACGTAATTATCAGTTATCTTTAACCTTTACCATTCGTCTTCAGAATGCCGCCCAGTCAGACTACCTAATCACAACAATAAAAGCGATCGACGAGGACAGCGGTGAAAACGGCCGCGTCTCCTACTTCCTGAAGGTGGACAACCAGAACGTCGGGGAGACGCCCGAGTTCAGCCTGGATAAGGACACGGGAGAGCTCAGGACTAAGACCTTCCTGGATAGGGAGCATAAGGCTGAGTATCAGGTTAGTTTACGTAAGACGAACTGGCACTCTATATTGCAGGATTGGGCAGCTAGAATTCCCACTGAGTGAGGCCTGTGCCCATCAGTGGGACGTCAAAAAGGCTGATGATGATGTTGACGCTCATAAATCTACGAAGTAGAGTTACCATTTAGCTTATTTCTCAATTATGGTCTGTGTACATCCGCCTAGTCTTTTCCCAAATTATGTTGGACTCGGTTTCCAGTCTAGACGGATGTAGCCGAGTACCAATGTTTTATATGCAGTGACTACCTATCTAATCTCAACCCAGTTACCCGGGCAACATGATAGCATTAACGAGTGCCTAAGATGTCCACCCATGATGACCCACTAATTTAACGTGGCCTCCGAAATACGGAGGGAATCGTTCGGCATATTCATATTCATTTATTTGCATACCATAATGTTACAATGATGTTATAAGGGGCTTAAAGCTAAGTACATATTATGGACCCTGTTAGGGCACAGCAAAAGAAGGCATTACTAATTTAATTACATAATATAATATTCGATATTAAGTAAACATTTATTTTATAATTTACTCGTTAAGTATAATTTTATCGTCTAGGTATTCTTTGACGCTATAGTAGGATTTGTTTATAAGAAGTTTTTTCAATTTGTTTGCAAATATATGTGTATTTTTTTCATTTTTTAGTATTTCGGGTAGTTTATTGTATATTTTTATAGACATGACTAGTTTATGACGATCTAAGAAAAATATTCCATGGTATAAAAATCTATCTAAGTTTAGACATTCCATTTACCTCTCATCTCATTCTCAAAAGATAAACTCATCTTCCAGCTGGTCATAGCAGCAGTAGACAACGGCACCCCAGCGAAGTTCGAGAGCCTTCGCCTGTTGACCGTGGTGCTAGTGGACGATAACGACAACGCGCCGATGTTCGCGACACCTGTGCACCAGTTCAGTATCAAGGAGAACCTGTTACCCGGGGTTATTGTGGGTAAGTGTACACAAAATCATTTTTTCAGATTAGGCTGATATATCAGCACTTTATGAACGTCAAAACAAAAGGCAGCTCCCAAAACCCCTTCACTACTTCTTATGTGTTCCTGTGTGTGATGATAATGAATGAAGGTAGAACATACAATACGGTAGATGACAACTAGTCAAATTCATTACTTTTATTGAACTGTCAAAAATGGTTAC
This sequence comes from Heliothis peltigera, assembly GCA_958496145.1. NCBI lineage: Eukaryota > Metazoa > Arthropoda > Insecta > Lepidoptera > Noctuidae > Heliothis > Heliothis peltigera. The sequence continues at coordinate 962,441 of OY292332.1, forward strand.
TTTGTCTGAAATTTGTATGAAAATACTTAGTTTTGACGTCACAGATTTTTTTACATCAAGCCGTATACATATTTCGGTTATATTACCAATTAACAAAAAATCTGTTCAAAACGATAAATTAAACTGACTTTAAAATGCTTTACAAAATGAATATGATAAAGTATTTTATTTTAGACCTAGTCATCATCCCTATTGTTGACCCTAGACATGGTGTTAGAGGACGAACGAAACGAACCCCTGGCGGAAGTTATATAAGCTATAAAAATATTTTTATTTTACCAAGTACTTGGCTCTTCTTTTCATTCATTCGTTCACACACGATAGAGAAATACAACAGGAAAGAAAGAATTTACAAAGGTAATGATTGTTTCCAAAGAAATCTCTTCCAGCATTTGTTTTGTTTGACGTTAGAAAAGTGCTTAAATATTAGCCAAATTTGATTAAATGATTCAGACTTTGATATGCTAAGCCATTTCTTAAAAAAAAGAGTCATAAAGATGCTCCATACGCACTCACAGGAACAGTAAAAGCCACGGATAAGGACTCTGGCGAGAACGGCAAAGTGTACTACCACGTGCTGGAGGGCAATCAGGAAGGCGCCTTCACTGTCGACAGGACCCAGGGCACCATTCGAGCTAACATCAGCTTTGATAGGTAACCAATCTCATTATTTTTATATAAACTTAATAATTACATTGGGACAATGTTCATACACGGTCTTTTAGGCCTAAGGTAAACTATTTATTAAATTGTGTTGTGTCATGGGTGCTAACACACCTGATAAACGACACACGTTCATATACATATATGTTTGTAAATACATTATTGTGATGCAGGCAACAAAACATGCTCATCACACAAATGCTGACCGAACCAGGAATCGAACCGTGGACCCTCACTTTCACAAACACAAATTTTGATAGTTGACTAACTAAATAAGCACTTATTCGCTTCGTAATATAACAAAAGGACTGCACCGAAAAAAAAACAATATTTTTTATTAATTGGAAATTTAAAGTATTGATTTTCTTTAAACATAATTGGCCTACTGCCGTACCGAACCTGAACAAAACTTATGCCTAATATAAATATGTTTTAAATATTTCCAGAGAAAAACAATCAGAATACTCCCTTACAATTTACGCGAGCAACAATCCAATATTAGAACACGCGGCCGCCATCTTGAACTCGGTGGACAACGCGACTGACGGACAGGACCCCAGCGTCACCGTGGTCAGGGTCAAGGTGCTGGACGAAAATGATAACGAGCCCAAGTTCCAGCACAAGGTTTATTATGCAGGTTAGTACTCATTCATGTTTTCATTAAAGTTCAACTTAGTGGTAAACTGGCTTCCGCGAAGGTCATCAGACTTCTGGACAAGGTGGTAACCACTTTCAGTTACAGCTCAACATATACTATACAGTTTTTTTTAACTTAGGGCCAGTTTCACGATGTCCGAGTGACTATCTACGGTATAAATTCAAAAATATAACAGCATTTGTTTGATCCACCAAATAAACCTTAAAGGTACAAGAAATGCATTATCTTAATTAAAATTTAGGCATAATTAAGTTAAAAAATATCTTTGACTTTGTGGGTGTGGTGTTTTAAAATGGTTCTAAGTATGTCGAGTTACCGCTGATCTGGCACACAAAGACCTCCAGATAGAATAAAACTGGGTTTTAGTCAGTAAAAGTCTGACACTCCCTCTAGTTGTGCCCACAGCGGGAGGAGGGTGCATAATTTGATGATATACCACTAAAATAAAATCTATCTTCAAAACAGTGTTAATGAACTAAAAAGCTTGACTTCTTCTTGACCATCTTACTTAGGGACCTACTTAAACATTAAGTTTTCAATTTAATTATTTAACTTTATTTTTGGTACCACCACAAGTACCACACAATAATCTTAGATTGTAAGTTAGTATGCCGTGATTCACACAATCTCTTCCTCTTATAATGTTCCAGGTATAAAACACACAGCGCTGGTGAACGAGCCAATAATCTCGGTGGTAGCCGAGGACCCGGACCTGGACGAGAACGGCACGCTGGTGTACATGGTGGCCGCCTCCAACCTCTACAAGTTTGGGGACTCGCAGCCCAGCGGCAGTGTCGTGCCATCGCCTTTTAATATTAGTCAGGACGGTGAGTTTATGTGACTGTAATCTGATCCTAATGGGTGGTTATCATTGTCTAGTATTGCTATAGTAAAATAAATAAAACTGTAAGGGCCAGTTGCACAGGTTACGGATAGCCACTATCTACCAGATAAATTTAAAAATGGAACTGATTTTGTATGAAATTATCTGCCAAATAAACTATCTGAAACTGATCAGGAACTGGTGAAACTGGTCCTAAGCCTTTTACCAACAATGTTGGGGTCGGCTTCCAATCTAACCGGTTGTAACTGATATCTTACATGGAGCGGCTGTTTGACCTGCTTAACCCAGTTACTTGGATAGCAGCTCAGTGCCTATCAGTAAGACTAGTTGTCACACTTTCTGACTACTATCTACTCGTAGCGACTACGATAGATATTCACATGACAGCAGGGACCCACCAATATCACGTGCCTTCCGAAACACAGAGGAGCTCGTTATGATAAAATTATAACCTATCCACGAACCGACCGCTTCAAGCGTTACTTAACCGTATGATCGGCCTGTACGGCTGTTCCTTAGCCATGAGCTCCTCATACTTACTACCTTATTATACTAAATTATGTTGTTTAAAGTATTGTAAACAGCCATTGCAGGCGGACTAACGTTACATCAATAACTAGATTACTGTGACATAATACAAATAAATAACATGAGTGCTAATGACGAGGCTGGTATGTGCCCGTGCAGGTATCCTGATGACGGCGCAGTACATGGCGGAGTACAACCGCGACCGGTTCGTGCTCGACGTCATCGCGCAGGAGCTCGCCGCGCCGCACCGACAGGCTCGCGCACAAGTATACGTGAGTCGCTTTATATCAAATGTTTACAATATAAGAAACCTAACACAGAGGTGTTGTACACCTACTAGCTCTTGACCAACTTTTTACTAATTAAACCTGCCGCTTATTGCAACTTTTTGTCGCCGTGACTTATTGTTACTGTCACCTGCTGTCACCCACCATGCGCTCATCTGAATGTTGATCATGCGCTGAATCTGTTCTTGGATAACAAATCGCGTACATTTTTGGAATGGAATTCAACGAGGTTGCCGTGATTTGTGCTCTTGAAATACGTAAAAGAAAAATGAAACGGAAAAAAAGCTACTGGAAGCATTGTTTATACACAGAAAGTAAAGGAAAATTCACCGGCCGAGTGACAAAAAGTCACCAGTCTCCGGTGTTGCCTGCCGCTGCAACTATTTGTCACCGTTTTACACGTCACCATAATGAGCGCACTCAATACAGTTTTCATTGCACTTGACTAAGTGACAAAAAGTTACAATCAGCGGCGGGCCTTAAAGGAAAAATGCCTGTTTGAGGAAGGGCACATTTTGCGAAAGGGACATTCTGCTAGCTATAGCCATTTTAAGAAGTGGACATTTTGCGTCAGAGCCACCTAAACAACTATCACCTAACACTGAAATATTTCTTCAATTGGTTCCTTTAGTTCCTAAGATTAGTACAGACGCCAGCACATCAGGCTACTACAATCTGTCAAATTTCTCTAATAGATTTTCAACTTTATCGCTCAAGTATTATGGTTCAAAGTTGAATGGGAAGATTTGATAGATTCGGGTAGCCTGATGCGTCTGTACCTTCAAACAAAAAAAATTAAAGTTAACAATATAAGTATACATAATGAATTGAACCCAACAGGTATGGATCATCGACCGTTCCTCACTGATCCGCATGGTGGTGTCCCGCGGCTGCGGCACGGCGCTGGCGGGCGTCACGCGGAGACTGGCCTCCGCTTCATCAGCTCTGCTGGTGCCGGGCCGCCGCCTACCGCTGGTGCAGGCCGACACCAGATACGATGACTGGTCAGTGCCACAGTAACAAACCATATCAAAAATGAGGCTGATAAATCAGCATAAACTTGTCGAAAGTCAAAACAAAAGACAGCTCCTAAAACGCCCACTCTTCACCAGTTTTTATCCTCATGCTAGTGTCTGTTAATTGTCTCGCTTACATCCTTACACAATCGCTGACCCAACATTACGGACATGGTGTGTCCGTGACCTTGTTAGAAAACGTAGTCCCGAAAAATGAACAGCTTTAGCGACGGGCTTAAACCATCGACTTAATAAACTACATGGTTGAAGTCCTTTTAAAAGCCGATGCTTTATATAATCACGTTTTACGAGTAGAATAACATGGAATGACGTAGAACATGTGACGTCACGCTACATAAACTGTTTGAAATGCAATGCGCTCGAGCTTGAATATCGAGATACTAGACATGTTCTACTCTACTACGGACGGCCGACGGACCTTCGATAGATAGAATATTAAGTGCCTAATATATATATTATTAATTCAGATATATACTTCCAACATTTTCAAAATATGTAACCTTTACAAGACAAAGGGGACTATAGAAAAATCAACATCAATATATTAACATTTTATTAGTGAAAATATAACGAAATATTTCCGTGTTCCAGGTGTGAGATCCACCTACACGCAGTAGACCCCAGCACATACCAAGTGCTGCCCGTGGAGAAAGTTCTAGAAACCATCGACTCGAAGTACGACGAACTGAAAGACGTGTACCAAGAGTATGGCGTCGAAACTTTGATCGCTGCCAGCGCTACTTCGAAAGGTAAGAAAATTGTTTGTCAGTAGTATGTGATTTAACTGGGTGTAGCTTAACTAATTCAACGCGACTGCAACATGAAAGAATAAATTGATTTTCAATTAATGCAATCAAAATTGATAATTGTAAAATATTTCTTTGATACATGGTAATAATATTATCTACGTTTCTTTTTGTTTTTACTCGTGAAATTACAGCCAAAATCTAAATTCTTTAGTAATCAAAATAATAATTTTAAACTTTCGTGATTTTTACATATTTTAAACACAACACACAGGTCTTACTCGCGATGAAACAATTATAAAGGCATGTACGCTACCTCTATTTCTCCCGACGAGAGTCCACCCGTGACCACAGTCGGTGTAATTAACATAAATAATCAAAATAAATTATTGGACAAAACGTACCTATAATATTGGACACGTAATTTTTATTTTCTTCCACAAACTAATAACTACGAAGATATAACTTGAAATTGTCTTTGTCACTCTAATTTTACTGAAAGGTGACGTCACAAGGCCCCACTCCCGACCTTTAATGATAAAAATACGTGTACAATATAGATATTTTGCTGATGTAAAAGGCGAAGTAATTATCAAAATAAAGCTCAAATTTTTTGGCCATGTCGTGACACGTATTTGACTTCATGTTCCAGCGCCCGACAGCTTCGACCCCGCACTGGCAGCTCTCATAGCGCTGCTCATCGTGCTGTTCACCGGCATCGTCACCTTCATCGTCGTCTGCGCATGTCTTAAGCACTGGTAGGTACAACTAATACATTATCTTCAAAGATACTTCGATAAGAATTCTTGAAGTCGGTAATATATCTGAAATCCGAATGACGCGTATTTTTACTAAAATCAACGATAAATGGATGATTTTTTTTATTGTAATGGCGTCCATCCCGTTTTACGGCTACGGCGTCCGTTCTCTTTAAGGAGATCAGCCAGCTGCGCAGGACATATTATAGTGCACGCACATTTGCGCAGACACAGGTGCACTCTCTATTCCCTAACGGTCACAGTCCTCAGGGACGGCAATCCGACACCACCGGAGAGAGATCACAAGCAGGACAGATATATACGTGCAAACCGATACACGGGTATATCAGTCACCAACTTCCAGATTCAGGAATCTAATCCGAGACCACGTGCACAGCAGTTGCGCTATGCGACCATCAGACCAATTACATCATTACCATAACTGACCACGTTATCTTCCCCAGGGTCATACCGCCGCCCTCCCTCCAGTCCAGCAAGGGCGACAGCCTGGCACGTCGCCGTATTCTCGAAGAGTTGTCCACTACTGAGAACCCTCTGTGGCTGGAGACCAAGCTTCGGCCCTATGAGGAACAGGAACTTACTATGAATGTGTTCGGAGACCAGAACGAACAGCCGGCTGCTGAACCTGCGCCTGTGAGTAGTTGAACTGATTAAGTAATTTTTTACCTTATGGTTTTAAGGATAAGGTGTGGATTAGGTTGTGTCGCACGGTTGTTAATAAACGTAGTATATATTCCTGGTTGGACCATTTTATAAACTTGTCATCTATACTAATATCAGAAAGCTGAAGAGTTTGTTTGCTATCGCTAATCTCAAGGAGCACTGGACCTATTTGAAAAATTCTGTCATAGTCCATTTCCATATCGTTAATTTATCAAGAAAGGCTATACATATATAGGCAACTTTTATCCGGGTTCGCGGAGTAGAGTAGAGTATTTATTTCCTAGAACTAATCAAACTTGTGTGGTTTCCCAGCCGGACAACACGTACGCGACGATCCAGGGCAGCCGCGCGACGGAGCGGCTGGGCGACTACGCCACGCTCGGCCGCGACTCGCCCACGCCGCTAGAGGCCGCGCTCGGCTTCCAGGTAACCCCTGTAGCTTTGTTACTGTGTCACTCTTTGTTGGGTATTTTGAGAAGAATTTTTTCATCTATTATAGTCACATGTTGACCCGACCTCTTACTTATATTCATGGCGAATCCGAAGCAAATCCATACAGTACTTTCTGAGATTATCCCGGACATACATACAGACAAAATTGTAAAAACTATATTTTTAGCTTTGATATCGATTTTAGCTCACGCCCCAATTATTCTTTAAAAAATATATTCAATGTACAGTTTTGACTTTTATACGATTCTATTATATGTATAGATTATGAACTAAGTTTTGCCCGCTGCTTCGTCTTAACCGCTGACCTTTTGTCTAAATTCACTTGCTATTAACACAAAAATCAAAGGTCTTTCTTTCACTTTCAGGGTAGTACATTTAAGCCACCATCACCAGACACGCCGGAGCCGCCTCCCAGACCGTCAGGGTTGGGCATACTGTGATGGTAAGCGCAATCCCACTGTTAGTCATTGATGTCCAAGATACACTCAGATGTGACATCGATAATCCTATATTTTAAAAGCTTTTATTTTTAATTTGCAATGTATGTCTGTTACGGTGGATTCTTTGAACTCAATTTTGAAGTAGATATCTTCAACCGATTGAGCTGAAATTTTGTATACACGTTCAGTTTGGATGACAATACACGATATGTTGTATGACGTTATTCTAAATCCAATATGGCGGACCGTCCAAGATGGCGTAATAGTTATTTTTAATGAATTTCAACAATGTCAACATGGGTATCAAATGAAAGGACTTATTGAGAGTGAATTAAAAAATAATTTGACGTTATTCTAAACCCAATATGGCGGACTATAAAAGCTTTTTAAAAAAAGTTTTTTTTTCTTTTAATTTATTATTTTTAAATTAATTTATTTAATGTTTGTTTCAGATACGTCAATAAAATTGGTGGAAGATTTATAAATATATGTAAAGTTAACTGTAAATATTTGGTAACTAGATAGTGCATGTTGACAATGTGTTAAAAATGTAAACGGGACTACTGTTTTTGTAAAAGACGAATGCAAGCCACTTACAACAGCCAAACGCGAAGCTGTCGTCCCGGGTAATATTTTAATCTTTTGACCGCCACTGTCACGTATAGATGATAAGCCAAAAAGTGCCCAGCACGCCACGGTCACGTCCACATGACAGACGTAAAGCTAAAAATTAAGGGCCAGTTTCACAGCTTGCTGATAGCCAGATAAATAATTAAAAAATGGAACAAAATTTGTATGAAATTATCTGCTAGATAAACTATCTGAAACTTATCCGCAACCGGTGAAACTGGCCGTTATAGACAGTTTTAATCATGTGATGAAATGTGTATGAATTCTTAGCTTGGCGCTGAGGGCACGTCTTGTTCTTGAAGTGGCGCGTGGTGGTCGAAAGGTGAAATTTCCCTGCGCTAAATTAAAGCAATCGTAGCTTATACAAGTGTTACAAAAACAGTTTATATCGTAATCGTAAGACTGCCTGAAAATAACTAATATTTTTGTTACCATTTAAAAGAAACTTTCTCTTATGTGATACATTGACAACGTCCATTTATTTTTTAATGTAGGAACAAATTTCTTATCAATATACATAATATTCTTCTACGTATTTTTTGCTTAGATTGCTAATTTCATTTCTCACGTCATAAAATTGTCAATCTAAGATATTTAAATTATTTGTAAATTTTTCTTTTTGGTGTGTATATGTATTATATATTTTTTTATCCAATTACGTTGGTAACTTTTATATTATCTGTCCAATTTTGTGATATTTTCGTGCTAGCAATATGACTTGAAAATTAGTTTATTTTAATTCCTTTCTTATATAAGGTCTAACAAAAATTGTGCACCATATTTTTACAGGTCAAGTAGTAAATGCTAAGGATCATGTTTACCACAAAAAAGTTGATTATCCTAGGGGTCAACGATCGAGCACGTTCACAGAGACCGGTGTTATACGTAAGAACAAAATTACAATTTGGCGAATATGATGATAAATTTCATATAATATTTTATTGTTCATGTTTTTTTTTTCTTAACAAGATCCTTAACAAGTACTAGATGACGTGTCAAAATATAGTGCACTATTTTTGTTAGACCTCATTATACCTACACCAAAAGGAAAAAGCTACTCAGTAGACTGTAAAAAGAAAATTATTTTGATATTCTTTTTTTCTATCTTATATAGAATCTTGTCTAGAATCTCATAACATCTTAGCCAATCTTTAGATTATGTAACCTAAATTATTTCTTTATGTCCTTGAATTTAAACTAATGCCATATAAATATATTGTAAATTACAAAATATTGTACAAAATACAATATTGTTTAAGACATTATATTAGTTTTATAAGGGACCAATTTCAAATTCTGCATTTTAGCGCGGGCGCCTATATTTGAAGACTTTTATTATATCAAAATGTGTGTGAACTCAAAATACATATAAAATTTTATGTTGTGTAAATATACATTATGTAATCTAAGAAAAATCTTACTTTTAAACATTCTACGAACTCAAAATGACTTAGTAGACTTTTCCAAGTAACTTGTAATTATGGTACAGTCACCAGCCATTTTCCCAATCAACTTTGAACCATAAGTTTCAGCGATAAAGTTGAAAATCTATTAAGAAAATTTCACAGATTATATTAGCTTGATGTGTTGGCGTCTGTACATAGAATCTGAATTGAAAGTTCCATCACTATAATTTTAGAAATTAACGAAATTTACAATTAACCAATTTACGAAATTGCGTATTTTTATAGTTATAAGCACAGTTGGTGCATTTTCCAGAATTTGACTGCTAACCTTGCATTTTTAAGGAAATCTCCACGAAGGTGCAAAGACGCATTTTAATGTAAATATTGTTTAACAATAGGGAATATGCATGAAAAAAATATTTGCAATCTAACTAGTTTATCAATAAATATACAAAAATAGAATACTAACTGTGAAAAAAATATCGAAATCAGTAGAAAAACAAACGAGATAACAATTTTAAACAAGTATACCTGTCCTTCTCACCAAAACGCTATATGTATTCAATGACAGCCTTACTTAAAATTTACGTCACAATTACACACGCCCGTGTAATTGTGACGTAAATTTTACACTCGGACTTCTCTTTCTTATTAGTAGTTTTGAAGCTTTAACTTCTTGTCGATAAATATATTTTTTAAAATCTTTAATATTTATTTATTACAGCTAAAAGTGTATTAATTTAGTGAATAAAAAAATTACATGCATATTCCCTATTATAATGAAGCAGTCATCATGATATAGGAATTGATATAGTATTGTAGCGTCCATTACAAAAATATTTGAAATAAATACAAAATAATAATAAAATAAATAAATAGTCAATAAGTTAAGTGCGAATTTGTAAATATATATTTTTATACCTTCAAGTATTATTTAATAACGACAAAGCAATAAAGAGATTTTATAGCGAAATTGTTTTTTATTTTGTGGAATTGACCGGGAAAGGAAATGCTGATGTGAATAGAAGCGACTTTCCACGGTTAATTCGCCGTGTGTAGCCACGGTCGTCAGTGTTGTATGGACCACTATGGAAGCTTGTCGACGTGCACGGCGGGGCGCCACGACACGGCCCCGTGTGCGCCTTAAAGGTGCTCGACACGATTCAAATCAACTGCCAACAGAGGTCACCTTGGTCAGTTGGTGTGAAAGTCTACCGTGTAGAAGTTAGTCGGCCGACCAGGTATGGGCGGATCCATTGAGACAGGCTTCTTCCGTGGTCATCCCCAACCGTGTGGAAGGCTGTTGATCAACAGGAGATGCGACCAAGGTCACCTTAGTCAGCGGTCGGTTGGGATCGTGTAGAACGCGTTTTACAGTGAAAATCGAATGCAACAATACTAAAAATTATCAGCCTATTATATGCACTAAGCCTTTATCTTGCAGCAAACGTAAGACACAAAACAAGTAAGTACCTCAGAGAAGTCAAAATTTCTATATTTTTTTTTTGTATTTCAGTAGGTACTTTATTTAATTTTTCATACATATTTACAATTTATTTACAAAACTTAATCAAAATATTTACATGAAAAAAAATTATAAAAAGCATCAAAAAAATCCTCATCGCTGCTCACTAAGAGTGTACCCAAAAGGCGGGTTTATTTTTTATTTAATTAATTGAATTTCGAAATACATAGAACCAATAGACACCACTCACGGACACGTTATCTCAAACGAACGCGAGCGCGCGTGCCGTCCGCTTGAGACACGCGTCTGTGATTTTTGTGCAGTTACGAATCAATAAAAAGGTGTTATTATGAATTGATGCAAAGTATGTGCTGTGTTTAAATTCAAGATTAAACAGTGAAGAAAGTGTTTCACACGTAAGCAAGCATTTTTTTTATATTTCGACGGTTCGTCCGGTTGGGGAGGCACAAAATATCCGAATCTATCAAACTTTACCAATCGAATATTAACCTTCCGGCATTTTGATAAGGTTGAAAGTCTTTTAAAGAAATTTGTCAGAGTCTGTACTTTTATTTACCCCGGTCCGGTGCCGAAAAAGCGAACATGACTTTGTGAAACCTACCTACATGAAGCGCGTACAGAGATTTTTGATAGTGACAATCCACCTACCCTACCACCTACCCACAACAGTTACTGCTGGTAGGGGTTAATTTTTTTTGGAACCATACCCGATTTTAAATCTTATATCAATGTGGACAACGGCGCTTATAGTTGCTCACTGAAAAATGCTTCAGCCACTACAAATAATAAAAGAAAGGTTTGTTAGTTACTTCGCTTATAACTCAAGAACGGCTGAACCGATTTAGCTGAAAATTGGCAGGGAGGTAGTTTAGAGCCAGGAGAAGAACATAGAAGTGAGCGGGGTAGAGTAGGGTAGTATTGTAGAGTAGGGTAGAGCAGGGTAGAGTAGGGTGGAGTAGGGATGAACTGGAGCGAAGCCGCGCGGGCAAAAGCTAGTTGTTGATATTTTACACCTTGATTGTTTGAATGAAGAATGTTGCGGTCAATCAGCGAGAAAAGTAGATAGATGGAAGACTTTTTGAGAGGTATTTGCCCAACAATGGGACAATATAAGCAAAGGAAAAAATACTAAAACAGCGTTCACGTATTAATATTATAGCATTTATTTAACGTCTCCATGACACTTCGAATTCGTTCCAAGTATCGAGACAGCTGGCTCTTCAAACATTCCTCCAGGTCTATCAGAGAGGAGTTGTAGTACTCGTAGAGGGCGCTAGTGGCACCCTGTTTGAGCAGCATCAGCCTTTGGATGACCTCGTTGTATCTGTCGTTTTGCATCTAAAGGATGAAGGTATAAGCTTAAGTTTGTATGAATGTTGGAGTTACTTAACGAGTACCTACCTACTCATCATCTCCCGAGCCTATTCCCATCTATGTTAGGGTCGGCTTCCAGTCTAATCGGATTCAGCTGAGTACCAGTGTTTTACAAGGAGCGACTGCCTATCTGACCTCCTCAACCCAGTTATCCGGGCAACCCAATACCCCTTGGTTAGACTGGCGTCAGACTTACTGGCTTCTGACTACCCGTAACTACTGCCAAGGATATTCAATGACAGCCGGGACCCACAGTTTAACGTGCCATCCGAAACGCAGTCATTGATGTGCAAGAAATACTAAGAAAGTACATACAAACATAGAAAAGTGGCATCGGTACTTGCCTGACCTGGAATCGAACCCACGGCCTCATACTTGAGAGGCTGGCTCTTTACCCACTAGGCCAGCACGACCTCAACGAGTAGGTATTATGAATACAAAAATGCTTTTTTTGCGCTTTCACGGTAAAACAAAAGACCAGTAAGGCTCGGTATGAGCCATGAGCGGATGATGAAACTGTTTCATTGTATTCATCCACTAGCTAAAGTTAATTTTCTTATCATAGTTGTCATAAGAAATGATACAACTAAGTACAGATTATAAGCAATATTATAACAGCACTCACGTATGCAACCAAACACTCTTGCTCTTTCTCCTTGGACGTAGGATTCTCATCTTTGCAGAGGTTAACTAAATATCGGTAACCCTTCCTCCATTTCACTATCTGAAACAAACATCAAGGAAGCCATGTCAGTGGGTTTGTCTGAAAAATATCTCACTATCCATGATTTTAACCCTCCAAGTATAGGTAATAATCCCTCCTACTTCAAGTGTCAAGAGTTCGAGCCAGGTTTAATACAAGTATCAGTTTTATGCATATTGTTGATACCTCCTAAATGCTAATTATTCAACGGTATATGGCCTTTGCCCAGCAATGGGACAGTGAAAAAAAGGAAGATGACTTCTTTTTATTTCATTACCAAAAGAATGTTTAACAAATTACCTGCTTCTCCAATTGCTCAACAGGTTCTTTGGATTCTGCATCTTTGGAGGTGGCTGCCTTCAAGCACAGGTGTTCATTCTCATAGTAGAACCGCAAGGAGCGCCTGATCTCCTTTCTATGTGTGAAGAGGCATTCTATCCACTGGAACATGAAAATTATTTAAATAAGTCTTCTTCTTATCGCCTGGGCACTGCCCGTTGATCGAGTGGAAGTGATTGGTACTGCTATGCACTGGTCTTCGGATCAATTCCTGGGATCGGCCGAAAGGCGCTTTGTTTGTTCCCCGTCCCTTTTTTTATTTATTTAAAAAAACCTGGCACCTACTTGATTGTTAAGTCTAATTATAAACCGCATCTCATTGAGAATTAGGAGATTTAGTGGATATAACCGGTCCCACAAAATATTTTGAACATGCTGACGGTTCAAACAACATCATATTTTTTGCTCGGAATAAGGGAGCTATAAAATGATCATTCCCTCTATTGGTTTTAAACGCAACCTCCAGACTTCATCAACGAGTCAGCTGCCATCATATGGGTATGCTATTTTTGAAAAGATTTTTCTTCTCACCTTGGAATTACCATTGCTCTTCAAGCTATGCTCCTGATGTCTGATCATCTCCATCCTGTACCTCATGGTGACGTCTAGCCGCTTAATTTGAAACTCATCAGCCCAGTCCGCCATCAGCTTCTTATCGTCCTTCTGGAGTACTTTGGAAGCGTTCACATCCTCCTCGAATTTTTGTACCTGGAGTTGTAAGTCGGTTGGCTGGAATTGTGTGATGAAGATTAAAATTACCTACTATTTAGAAGAACTTATAGACATCCATGACTCTTCATTTCCCCACTAAAATAACTCATCCAACTCCTCTAAACCGATTTTGTATTGTTTTCAAAATTCCTCCCCTTCCCTTAAAGAAACGCTGGCAACGCACCTGCGACTCCTCGGGTGTTGAAGGAGTCCATCCGTGACGATAATCGCTTTCGGTCAGTCCATCCGTCTGCTCGATAGCCACCTATCTCAGAAAAAGAAAAAAAAATATATTTCACACTTAAAAGTTTACTGCCTTGTACAGACGCCAGCACATCAAGCTACCCGAAACTGTCAAATTTTCCCAATCAACTTGGAATCATATGCTTTAGCGATAAAGTTGAAAATCTATTAAGGAATTTTCACAGATTATATTAGCTTGATGTGACGGTATCTGTACGTACGTTAAAAAAGAACCTATAGTTTAATTATCTAGGAGAGAACATCAAGGCATCTTCGTCAACAAGCTAACAAGTTCCTTCAGGAATTTCTAAAACAAAGCCCTAAGAGTTCCCTACGCAAACAGTAAAACAACCTACAATTATTTATCTCTGTTTGTCCCACATTTACAACAACTGTCTGATAGGTAACCTATTTTAAGTCTAGACCACACAAACAATAACATAACTTAGGTACTTTAATCAATTGTCAAGTGTCAACTATAGAAGGAAGTGATCTTACCACACAAGAAGCGCTCCAAAGTACAGGCAACAGAAAAACAATTGAATTCAAAACAAACATTTTAAAAATCAAGTCTTGACGTCAGAAGCACACTCATGACTCAACTATCAAAGTCAAAATTAACGAGTGCTCAAAACATATGCCAAAGTGTTTGAGTTTCGTTCTAAAGACTTAAACTTCTGTGATCTAGTCGAGAGCATTGCCTTATCTGAACGAGATTAAGCTTCAACTATGTCTGAAATATGGTTAGCAATTCACTGAAGTAAATAAATATTATTATCTTAAACTGGAGAATACAAGATGTCAAGTTCAGAGGTCGCGACTTGAATTCTGTTAATAACTTGTATTAACAAATACTATGGTGTAAAGTAAACGAAATACATCATCATAATCATCATCAGGCTTTTTCATCGTCCCATCGGCAAAGGGCTTCTCTCACACAGAGATTGATTGAGCGTCAATCACCACGCTTGCTCAATGCGGGTTGGTGATTTCAGACTTTATAGTCCAAGTTTCTTCTAGATGTATTTCACCTTTAATCAGTTATTGGTGTCCAAGATATACTTAGCAAGCACGTATAACTTGAAAATTTTTATTGGTACTTGCCTGACCTAAAATGGATCACGAAACGAAATTTTACAGATTTTAGTAGATTGATGTGCTTACATCTGTACTTACTTAAAGTTCTAGACCAATAGTTTTTCCGACCCAAAATACTTCTAGTGACAGTCAAAATTTGTCAAATCAACAGTATTGTTCATGAGCAAGTCTTCAAAACGTTCTTCACAGCGGCATAACTATTTGACGAGACTTGGAAGATGCGACGAATAGTCAAGCATGTCGTTCCACGTGGTCTGTTTGCCAATGTTTCAGACACAAGCCTACATTACTCATCCATACTTTAGTATGTAATTTTTTTTATGTCTGGACTTAAAAGAGACTATGACCCTTGAGTTTGTTTCGGCGTTTCTCCTCAAGGCAGTCAGTTAGGAAATGCCGACCTCATCTCGTTATTTTATAAAAAATGTGTCGACGTGTAAAAGTGTTGATTTCAACCTATTTGCAAAATAAATATCGTATATATAAAGTAAGTCGTTTAAGTTCACTTCTGCGGTTGACTGTACATAATCATGATATGATAACCTGAGGTTATCGCTAGCAGATTGAATTAATATTTATTCGCCTGCGTCGACTGCAGTGTGCTTGGCAAGGTCGAATGCAATCATGATAGTACATTGATTTAGGTACTCATCGAGCCTCTTCCTTAAATAAAAATACTGCAAGTATATGCTTATTTAGATAGATATGTGTTGTTAATATCATTCTTACTTACTTGCTATCATTACCAGGGTTGTTAGGTTTATTTTTACACAGAATTATAGGCCTTCTAGCAATCTGGTAGAACCTAAACTTTAAATTTTCATATCATTTATTTTTTTCTAAATTAAAGACTATCAGGTTTTCCAGTTCATTTATTTGAGGAGGTCAGATAGGCAGTCGCTCCATGTAAAATATAGCAACGCTGCATGCGGCGTAAGCCAACCGCCAACATAGTTACGAGAAGTTTAGGCAGATGATGAACGCATAAAAATAAGACGAAGAGAGAAGAAAAAAACAAACAAAATAATGTTAAAATATTTATTACAAAAATAAATTGTCAAATACATTTCTTTTTACAATAATAACATTAACAACAAATAGAATTAGATTACAATTTATTTATTAAACACAACGATTGTACTTTTTTACGTATTTATCTATATTATTATAACTATTACATAATTATCTTTTAATGTCAAATATCTGTTTTTTGGATCTACATATTGTAGGTTCAGACGCCAGCACATCAAGTTACTACAATCTGTAAAATTTCTTCAATCGATTTTAAACTTTATTGCTGAATAATATGGTTCAAAATTGATTGCGAAAATTTGACAAGTTCGGGTAACTTGACGTTCTAGCGCTTGTACTTGCACACACACATTTTGATGCCTCCTCAGGTCCTTTCGCTATAGCAGAGAGTCACAATGTTATATTCGTTTCTAAAAGGAACCATAATAATTCCGTGCTTAGCCTGGGTAGGCAGATACATTAAATAAGTTAAATGTTCTCAAAAACTTACTTAAAATATTGTAAGTATATAGAAAACTCAAAAAACAGACAAGGAACATTAAAATTAATCAGTTTCACAAACTCCTGGCTCGGAATACCCAGTTTAACTGACAGATTATTATTCATAGACAATACACATGAAACGATCTGGCTTATAACTTATTTATCCAGTATACTTAGTAGACCCACTGAGCCAGTTGTGCAATTGGCCAAACTAGGAGCTGAATTTTGGCAATTTTTTTTATCAATACTGATATTGGGAAAACCAATTAACATAAAAAGAGGTTACCTATATCTGAGGGCACGGTAGTGCTCCAGCCAAGTTTCAAGCGAAGCGGGCACAGCCGTATATAATTTTTTCTCGAAGCGATCCGCACCGGTTTATAACCTCCCGACCACCGTAGGCGCGGGTTTGTGGGCGGTGAGTGTGGGTAGCTCATCGTCCGTACGTCTAGGGACGACAAGCCCGTGTCGGCGGCGCGTTCTGTTCCACGCGCTCCTCGAAGAGATGTCAGCAACATGGGAAGGGCCCCTTTAGGGCCAGGGTCTGCTTGGGCTGCGGGTTGTTCGTGAGAGATACCGTGGCCCTGGCACACAGGGACCTCCAGAAGGAACATAGTGGGTGTTAGTCAGTAAGAGTCTGACACTCCCTCCAGCTGCACCCTCAGCGGGAGGGGTCATTTGATGATTTCCCACGAAAAAAAAAAGGCCAACTACGCTGGTCTGAACATCGCTCTTTAGGCATATGTCAGGAGGTTGTGAAACTATCTATACTTAATACATCACATGCAACAAATAATTATAATTATATTAAAAACTTAATTATGATTTATTTTACATTTATTTTATAACTATCACAGTGTCTGTATACCGAATTTTAATCTAACAATAATATATTGCGGTGATCCGTTTTACGTAGTTTGTAAGATAGAGTTGTTCAAAGGTAGGTATAATTACCTGTTAGAACTCAAATTCATTTATTCTAATTAGGCTGATAAATCAGGGACTCCGGATTGTTCTTAAGAGTTACCGCGGCCCTGGCACACAGAGACCTCCAGAAGGAACATAGTGGGTTTTAGTCAGTAAGAGTCTGACACTCCCTCTAGCTGTATCCTCAGTGATAAAAAAGGCTGAGGAAACAGCGATGTTTGAATTGTAAAACAAAAGACTCCCCCTCCAAAATACCCCCCCTTCACTTTATTTAATAAGGGAAAGTCATTAGTCAAGTCAATACCAAAATTATAGTCCTAGTGTCCATAATACAGATCACCGTAATATTTTCAAAATACGTTAAAAATCATAGACTCCAATTTACATCACCCAATCATATTTCTGACTAAAATAAATTATAGTTTTCACAATATTATTTTTAAATCTAGTTAATCAAATTTCGTAAAAAACATGTCCTATTCTTATACATAAATATAGTCGGTAGGTACCTATATTTTTTTAGGATATTACCTACATCCTGCATAAAATAATATATTCTTTATTAAAAAAAAATATTAATAAGTAGGTAGGTTGGCTGACTTAATTGTTTATAGCAATGTCGTACAATGTTCAATCGTTTTTTTTTATGGAAGTAATTTTCGTGAAATATCGTAAAGCTAGTCATTTTTAAAGTATACTTTGTATAATCTATTAATGCTGAATTATGTCACCATTTTCATAAGTCAATGGTGCCTCAAACTAATGCAGGGACCTTAAAATATCATGAAGATTGTTCACTGAAATGAAACCTAATAATTTATACAAAAAGATCAATTAACTAAGAAGGTAATACTATAGTCACAGAATTTTTATTAACAATCTCATATGCGAATTAATTTTCTCTATTAAATTAACTAGTATGACACGTAAATTCTATTAGTTTTGATAGAAGTCGAAAGCGCTATGAAAATCTATGATAGATACAGTATTTTGTCTCTCCCAGTATACCAGTTGTACCTATCTCGACAGATAGATGGGAGTCACCGAAGAGAGACTTAAGACTGACCTTACCACATTGTAAAAAAACAGCTTAAAAATGTAGTAGATAGATGACATATACATATGTATGCCCTAGTGATGCAGAGGCCACCACATCAACCACTTTCAATCTTATCACAATATCGGAAGGTATAAAATGCGATTGGTCAAATTTGGCAGATTTGGGTAGGTTGACCTGCTGGTATATCTGTTGTCTTGACATCCAAAATTACAATTCTTGTCAAGTAATGTACGAATAAAACACTCACGACGCGTCTATTATTGATTTCAGAGGGGCTTGTAAGCTCGTGGCTAAGTAACAGCCGCACGAGTGGATCGATTATAAAGTCAAGCAACGCTTGGCAACACCATCTTAACATGATGAGTTCCCCCGTGTTTCGGAACATACATTAAATTGGTTAGCCATGGCTATCATTTGAACATCTTAAGCTGTCGTTGCACAGGTAACTAGGGTGTACATAGGCATTAGCTGATCCCAGTAGTAAGGAAAAAGGCTAGGCTGATATTGTACAAGAATTCAGCGATCATTTTTAAGATCTTTCAAGAACTTTCGACTCCGTCAATACTGACCTTAGCGTCTTAAAACACAGATTTTTAAATCGTCGACAGCTTGTTTCGCCTGGATGGAGGCGAGCCTCTCGAACTGTCTCAGTTCTTGGCGGGAATGACAAAGAAGATCGTGGTACGAGCGCCTCATGAAGGGCAGGTCGTTACGTATGCGGCGAATCTTTTCCATCGCTAGGCGGTGACAGCGGCTTATCCTCGCTGTGGCCTGTGAAGGAAAAATTTAGAGTTAGGTATTTTTTTTTTTTAAAGAAAAGGATTACTAAGATGACGGGTTAGTATTACTATATACTACATATATATTACTAAATACTTAATATAATATTTCACACACATTCACACAACGTCATCTAGTCCCAAACTGAGCAGAGCTTGTACTATGGGTACTAGACAACTGATAAACGTTCTTCTATTTACTTTTCTTTTGTTAATACATACATATTATACATACACCCATACTAAGTCGAACACCTATGTTTACGGGAATCGAACCTACGACCATCGGCATGGTAGGCAGATTCATCTACTACTACGCCTTTTTTTTTCTTGGGAAGTCAGACTCTTACTTACTAAAACCTATTTCAGGACGTCCAGAAGTGGGATTTAGTCAGTAAGAGTCCTGTGTTCTACCATTTGCAGCCCTGGAATACTACGCCATATTCTTATATATCTTATATATCTAATAATATACATAATATCTAATAAAAAATAGTTAGGGCCGGTTTCACAAGTTACGGATAGCCACTATCTATCAGATAAATTAAAAAAATTGAACAGAATTTGTATGAAATTATCAGCCACATAAACTATCTGGAACTTATCAGCAACCGGTGAAATTGGCCCTTAATATCTTATATAGCATGATTTATCTTTCTTACCGTGCACGTTAGCCTGCAGCCCCTTATAAATCTGTGATATCTCCTCAAAAAGTTGCCACTCTGTAAATAAAAATATTCCAAGTTTATTAAAATAAGAAAAAAAAAACAGCTCTATCGGTTCAGAAGTTACTTCAAAATTGAGTTCAAAGAATCCACCGTAACATATTATGTAGGTACATACACGGCCAGTTAAATAAAAGCTTTTAAAATAGGCAACTTTAAGAAAGTGTTGACTGTGGGAAAGTATTTCTTTTTAAATACTTAATTAATTCAATATTATTAATTTGTATGTCTCTATTAGACCACGGGACTACAGAGTCCCGGATTTTTAGAAGGCGAACGTGGGGCCGAAGCCAACACGCTGAAGTCCTTTTGAGACAACTTTAATGTATGTAATGGTGACACAAAACCGACGATTGTCCCTGTATACACTATGGAAATATACCCAAGGACAACCCCGGCTTGTGCTAAACTATTGCTAAGTATGGAAGAAAAACTACTTGGGCTATTGTGATTATAATTACTGTAAACTGAACCTGTATTGACATACATTGCATAGACAAAAATCTTACAAAAAATTGATCCTCAACGGTTTTTTTTAATAGCATCTCGCAGTTCAGCCTATAGAGGCTATTTACTGCTTAACTGGACAATCTCTGTCGATGCCTAGAAGTTAAGGCCTCCGGCTAGGGGCAAAAATGCTTATAAACTAAGCGACTGCGCTAAGGGCACCCCCTGTGGGGTACGAACCTCGGCTTAGGGCGTCTCGCTGACTACTGTCACCCGGTAGTTATATAGTCTGGCAGCATTGCCACGTTGGATGGAAAGAAAGAAGAAGAAAGAAATACCATTTATTGTTAAAGTTTGATTATTTATATTTTCTAAAAATATTGGAAAACATAACAAAAAACGTCTAGATTTCCGCAACACGAATAGGTACTTGCGGAACAAAATGCGGAAAAGTGATTTAATTTTTTTCTAATAGTTATTTATGGTATGTAGATATAATTCTTCGGTAGGTTTTGCAAATATGCATGAAAGGGTTTATTTAGGTATATATCTACACAACTACATAGTAAAGTTGTTCTTAAATGTTAGGATATAATATATAGTTTTAATTCCGCGAGACGAAAATCCAGCGACAAAAATTGTTTGCCGCCCTTTCTCCGTGTGCAGGTGCACGAGGGCGATATGAACATCGTAAACTAACATTTTTGATAGCTAATAATTCCTATAAGTAAGCAAAAAATTAACCGTCTAGCTCTATCGGAGGGTAATGACCTTTAACGTTAACTGTATGAGACTTATATACTTCACAGTTTGTGTAGCCTTACTTTATCAAGATTCATCCTGGCCACCAGCATGTACCCCTTGAGATATTTTGTGTGGATCTCGGTGCTATCCTCCGCTTTCTTCCTAGCATCGTGTGCAATCTTCTGCAGTCGGTATTCGAACGTCACCCAGCACTGGTTATGTTCAGACTGGAAAAAACGTTCATATACATTTAGTGTTAAGTTATGTAGCAACATGAACAATTTTGGCTCAACTCAGGAACCCGATACCCCGTGCACAGCAGTCATGCTTTGCAACAACTAGACCAACAAGTTAAGGCGGTGTTACCAGACCTATCAATCGACCGTCAATTGACGCTTTCGATCAATGGTAGAATGGATTGGATGGATGCTATTGATGATGGCTGCCAGGCATTTACTTGCTTTCTGATGGACGAGTGAATCAATCATCAACTTCCAGGCAACAGCTTTATGAAAGCTTCTAAAACCCACAAGCGATTACGGCCCGACCTAGGAATCGAACCCGAGACCTCGTGCACAGCAGTCGCATTATGCGACTACTAGACCAACGTGGCAACAAATCACATTTTAAATCCCTTTAAATCAAAAGAATACGCAGCATTTTATCTTTGATTATTTCAAGGTGCGATAAAATAAATTAGTTAACTACATGTTCCAATGCATAGAAGTAATTATAGGCCCGGCAGACATGTCGACGTGCTAATTATATCCAGCTACAGTATGGTGGGTGAACGGTAGCCCAAATTAAACTGTAAGACGTAACTATAACGTAACGACACGGTCATCTAATTACTGAGGCCACAAAGTGAGCGGTTGTTGTTGCACTTATTGTTTATATGTACATATGTAATTTAACTGCCTCGTTGGTCTAGTTATCGCATAGCTGCTGTGCACGGGGTCTCGGGTTTCATTCCCGGGTTGGGCCGAAATCGCTTTGTGGGTTTTGAGAAACTTACATAAAGCAGCCTGGAGTCTAGAAGTTGGTGATTGATTCACCTGTGCATCGGAGAGCACGTAAATGTCGGTCCCGCGCCTGATCTCTCTCCTGTCGTGTCGGATTGCCGTCCCATCGGACTATGAGAGTGAGGGAATAGAGAGTGCACCTGTGTCTGCGCGAATGCTTGTGCACTATTATATCTCCTCCATAAAAGAGAACGGCCGCCGTAGCCGACAATCGGCCTGGATGGCATCATCAGATAATAATTGCGCATGTACCTCTGTCTGTATATCACGCTTTCACTGCGAGAATACTGTTTAAAACTGAAGTGGTATCCTGTAGGTTATTCCCCCGCCACTTCGATGCTCACTTCGCATTCAAAGTATATTACTTGTAAAAGTGTAATTATGTGAAGTGAGAGCGAATAGCGGAGTGAATGCTAGTTTTTGTTTGAATTTTACAGAATCGACATGCAGATTTAAATGTAATTTGGCACATATTTAGTCTAGCTACTATTTATCCGGGTGGAACCGCGGGAACCAGCCAGTATTAAGTAACAGTTATAATTTATATTTCATGAATAATTTATACCCTAATTTGTGGTTTATTATAGTTCTGTATATAAACCGCAGGAAAATACAAATTAATAAATAAAAACAGTACGTAAACGCGTGTTGTAAGGCCACACCGCGCTCATATCATTGCCAAGGTTCGGCCGCTGATTGACGCGGGAACGTCCACAATATATTACTGTATTAATATTATTTATATTCTTCCTGTTGTATTATTTTTAAATACAACATTATGTTGGGCCGTGTAGATTTTAATTTATAAACAAACGAACGAGTACCTACGTAATTCATCATATAAAATTTAGCGCCATATTTAAATCTAAACATCATAAATACTACGAGTAAGTAATATTACAAAGCTGATGAGTTTGTTTAAATACGACAATCTCAGGAACTACTGGTCTGGTTTTAAAAAAATATTCCAGTGTTAAATAGTCCATTTATCGATTTAGGCTCTAGGGTGTGTCTGCCTGGGCTGCGGGTTGTTCGCATAGGGTACGGTGGCCCTGGCACACAGGGACCTGCAGAAGGAACATAGTGGGTTTTAGTCAGTAAGAGTCTGACACTCCCTCCAGCTGCACCCTCAGCGGGAGGGGACATTTGATGATTTCCCACGAAAATAAAAGGCTCTAGGGTATGTTTTAGCCGTGTGTGCGAAGTAGTTACTACCAAAGTCAATGAAACATCTGGCTTGTTTAGTATGCAACAAAAACTTTGATAATATTAATATATTTAAACATAAATTGACCAAATTTTTGATAGATAACTGTTTTTATTGTGTCAATGATTTTCTATCAAAATAATTTGATCTTACTATACAGATATTAAATTAAGATAATTGTTAGTTAATAAGTACTATATTTGTATGCCCCATGTGGCAGATCACGGCATGAACATGTTCTATTTTTAAGATCTTTCTACCACCTGTGTATCACAAATAAACTATTTGAATTTGAAACGATTTGCAAGGAGACTTGTGTGGAACAAACTATAACGACACAGATGCACTGATCTCATTCAGCAACATATTACACTCGCTGTCATATAAAATATCAAATATCTGGCCAGTTGGTGCATAAAGCTGTTATAGCCAAGGCCTCTAAATGGATTGGCAACATGACATTGTTATGTACGTAGTAAATAAACACTGGTGTAAATTATATTTAGCTGTAGACATGTCATTTATTGTAAATTAAATGTCGCCGTCCGATCTGAGAGCGAAAACTCTATACAGGGTGTAACGGAAAGGGTATAGGTATAGTTTTACCCGAAAATAATCGGCTAGAACCAGGTGTAACCAATATATATAAAACTAGGTGTAGCCGCACTTCGGGTTTTAGCCGTAACATATACATCCGAAGGGAGGTCAATGTACTCGTAAATCTGAACAACTTTCAACAGAAAAAAAACGAAATTCGTTAAAAAAATTGCTACTCTGCGTACAATATTTAGGCAGCAAGTTCAAACTTTCTATGAAACGACGAAATTATTTTTTTTCGAATTTCGTATTTTTTTCTCTTGAAAGTTATTCAGATTTACGAGTACATTGACCTTCCTTCGGAAGTATACCCCTTTTCCATTACACCCTGTATATGAAAGAAAGAATTTTTTTTTTGCCTTTATTGTTATTTCTTCTCGTCCCGATTTATCCAAAGGTTGTCTGTAAGAGATCCCTTTTAGCGATAAGACCATCCATTGTATCAAACTCAAAATCATTTATTCAAACTTGGCTGTAAAACAGCACTTTTTGAACGTCAAATATTACAAAAGACAGCCCCCAAAACGCCCACCCTTCACCACTTCCTATGTGTTTTTGCTGGGAAGAAGAAGTGGCGCAACAAACTCCCCAGCAATCGGTATTACCGTTATCTTGTCTTTTAATAAAAAAAAAAAATCACTTAGTGAGCTATGAGATAGTTTCATAAAGCAGCCCGAAGTCTAGAAGTTGGTGTTTGATGCACCCTTGCATCAGAGAGCACGTAAATATCCGTCGTGCGAATGAAACCGATAGTACCAATTAAATATATTATAATTAATAGCACTTACGGTGTATAATAACAAAGAATGTGGTGCATTTTTATGAATAAACTGCAGTTGATTGAAGAATGCAGTTATGAGCCCGCGGCGTGACTTTGTGTGTTTGTTTTATGGCTTTTAATTAGGCTTGGAAACCTGTCGGTATCTTAGATAATATCTATACACATAATAAATCAGAATAATGTTTGTTTATCTGTTTGTTAGGGACTCGATTCATCATCATCATCATCATCATCATCAGGCAGGGCTGTTGTTATCCAATGATGAATTTAGGACTCTTCCAGTGAGTGCCAGCCATTCCGTGATCATACTTGTACAGATGCCATCACATCAAGCTACCCCAATCTGTCAAACTTTACCAATCAAGATTGAACCTATAACTAGGTTTCAGTGTTAAAGTTTGACAGATTGTAGTAGCTTGATGTGCTTGCGTTTGCACTAAATTATTTTGTGATTTGCAAAGTGCAACCATTAGGTAAAAAGACATTTATTCAAAGTAGGCTGAAAATCTGCACCTTTTGATGGTCAATTTTATAAAAGACAGCCCCCAAAAACGACCGCCCTGTACCACTTCTTATGTGTTATTGTTGGGAAGAAGTGGTGGAACAGCCTATCCTTCTCTGTGTGAGAGGAGGCCTGTGCCCAGCAGTGGGACTATAAAAAGGCTGTGATGATGGTGGAACAGACCAACCACCAACACCAAGAGAGAGAGAGGGAGGGAGACAGAGAGAGATCATTATAAAGTTCTATATATTTCATCTAAAAATGTCTTATGTGTTGTTTTCCTTTGATCTAGTATATTTATAACACAAATAAATAATTAAATAACACATTAGTTTACTTCTTCTTCAAACTTCAAATGCAATAAAGTAGACTTAAGGACTCATGACTTACGGAGCCGAAACGTGGACACTGACGGTACGGCTGGTCCACAAGTTTAAAGTCGCTCAGCGGGCTATGGAAAGAGCTATGCTTGGTATTTCTCTGAGGGATCGCATTAGAAATGAGGTAATCCGTCAGAGAACCAAGGTCATTGACATAGCCCACCGAATCAGCACGCTGAAGTGGCAGTGGGCTGGCCATATCAGCCGAAGAACCGATAACCGTTGGGGTAAACGAGTTCTAGAGTGGAGACCGCGTCTTGGCAAACGTAGTGTAGGACGTCCTCAGGCACGGTGGAGTGATGACTTGCGCAAGACGGCTGGCAGGAGCTGGATGCGAGAAGCCGAAAATCGATCTCAGTGGCGTGCACTTGGAGAGGCCTATGTCCAGCAGTGGACTGCGATAGGCTGATGATGATGATGATGAGACTTAAAGGTGAAACATTTATAACGTACAGGCGCCAGCACATCAAGCTACTCCAATCTCTCAAATTTTCTTAACAGATTTTCAACTTTATGGCTGAGGCATATAATTAATAGTTGATTGGTAAAATTTGTCAGTTTCTTTCTTCTAATAAAAAAAATAAAGCAGGAAAATTTGTTTGTTTGGTTGAATGCGCTAATCTCATGAACTACTGGAAACATTATTTCAATGTTAGATAGCCCATTTATCGAGAAAGGCTATAGGCTTTTCAACCGGGTGCGCGAAGTTGTTCCTACGGGACGCGGAAGATTATACATAACCTATGTCTCGCCTATTTCAGCATTAATCAGAATCCAAAAATAATTATTATTTCCTAAAACTAATTCTCAGTACTCAGCTATTGGCAGCAGGTGTGTTGCAGTATTATGCAATATTGCACCAATTACTCATGCACCCTTGAACGGAGTGCAGAGTCAAGGAGTTGCACTCAAGCTGCATTATCTCATATCCGAGTACGGTCACCATGATTTGTATTTTCTTAAGGACTTTTTATAGTGTCTAAATTCACGAGCAAAGTTGTTAAAATTGTTCAAAATAATGAATAAATAAATAAAATCTAGTAAAAAAATAAATAAACCGCCGGATTAGCAAGCTGAAGTGGAAATGAGCAGGCCATATTGCTCGCAGAGCGGATCGCCGATGGGGTCGAAAAGTGCTAGAGTGGAGACCACGGACCAGCAAACGCAGCGTAGAACGTCCACCAACAACATGGACAGACTACCTTATAAAGGTCGCCAGAAAACGCTGGATGCAGGTCGCTTCCAACCGGTATATGTGGAGATCTGAAGGGGAGGCTTATGTTCAGCAGTGGACGTCCTATGGCTGAGATGATGGTGATGAAATAAAATCTCTACTAATAAAAAACAAATCTTTGAAACTCCTATTAATTAAAAACAAAATCATAACTCCACCAAGGGCCTGTTTCACCACCTAGTTCCAGTTAGTTTATTTGGTAGGTAATTTCATACAAATTCTATTACATTTTTGAATTTATTCGGTAGATAGTGGCTATTCGGACATTGTGAAACTGGCCCTAAGTCCCACACTCATCATGACTATAGTTAAGTACCTACTTAAAAAGTAAAGTGCACTGTAATAATTATTAATCAATTTAGCGATGATGCAACTGATAACCCAGACAACAGGAAGAAACATTCTCATATCGATAACTTATCAATTAAGTGGGCAATTAACATCAATGGGAATTAAAATACATGTAAACAGCGGTATCTTTGAACAAATCAAATCATCTTCTTGCTGAGGAATAAATTTTATTAAAAAAAACCACGGAATAGAGGCTATTGCATCATCATCTCCCGAACCTTTTCCCAACTTTGTTGGGGTCGGCTTCCAATCTAACCGGATTTAGCCGAGTACCAGGGTTTTACAAGGAGCGACTGCCTATCTGACCTCCTCAACCCAGTTACCCGGGCAACCTAATACCCAGAACGGATTGTCCAAAAAGTTATCATTCATGTTAATTCTATAGATATGTCTAATATGTAACGATCTGATACATGTAGCTATATCTAATACAGTCCACTAAGATTATTCTGAAGTAGCAAAAAAAGTCACCGTATACAAAATTGAACCTTACCTAGTAACCAGCATAAGACAAAAAAAAAAAAAACAAAACTAAAATAAGTAAGTAAATATCACACATTTTTCAGTAAATTAATTTATCGTCCTATAAATCGCATAAATATGGTTACCACAAGGTTATAAAGTTCATACGACAATATATTTGTCATTTATGTAAAACTAAGAAACTGGCTTCTCTCAATTATTGCTAGACCGGTCTTGTATAGAAAATAGATCCTGGCAACCTCAGGATAGCAGGCTAGGGAATGTGAGACGAACTGGATGAACAGGAATGCAAGAATTGCAAATTCGGATGCAAATTGACACTGGCTTAATTACAAGAAAGCCGATTTGTGAGATTAAAATGCACTATCTCGGATTTAAATAAGAGTATTCGTTAGGAATACGGGAGTAGGGAGGATAGGTATACTATAATATCTTTTGAACGCGGTTCTAAGGTAACTACTTAGCGCAGTTGGATAAAATGTAGCCTATGTCCTTTCTAAGGGACTAGACAATGTATCAAAATTCATTAAAATAATAACAAATGTGTATATAAATCCTTCAATCCTTCTCTGAGTGAGAGGAGGCCTGTGCCCAGTAGTGGGACGATAAAAAAAGGCTGATGATGATAATATATAACATATCCGGATACGTTTTTCACACACGGTCGGTTGACCCCACGGTAAGCTATTGAGTAGCTTGTGTTAAGGGTGCCAACTCAACTAATAAACTACATATGGTTTACACATATATATTTATAAATACATAATTATAACACCCAGACCACAGCCAACAAGCGTGCTCGTCACATAAATGTCGACCGAACCGGGAATCGAACCCGGGACCCTCAGCTCGGCAGTCTCCTCAAATCTCTTCAGTAGCTTTGACGTAAAAGTGTGACAGACAGACAGAGTCACTTTCGCATTTACAACGTGTAACGTTAAATGCGCAAAACCTCAGACACCCCAACAGATTTTTTATTCCAGAGAAAAAAAATGTGCACTTCAAGTAATTCATGGTATTTACTGCATGGAAGATTCGTATTGGCATTGAAATAAAAGCTTTTATTATCCCGCGATGAGAAAAAAAAATGGGTTTGAGCAAGTAATGGCTTGACCTACAATTTAACAGACAGGACAACGTTATAGATGATT
Source organism: Heliothis peltigera (assembly GCA_958496145.1). Lineage (NCBI taxonomy): Eukaryota > Metazoa > Arthropoda > Insecta > Lepidoptera > Noctuidae > Heliothis > Heliothis peltigera. The sequence continues at coordinate 991,434 of OY292332.1, forward strand.
TTTCAAAAAATGTGGTCTATGTATATTAAAAAGTGGTTTAATTGATACTGCTCGTTATTCTGATCAAACTATTTTCAAGTTTTGCGCTTTTAACCTCACACGTTGTATATTGTTAGTAAGAGTTTAAACAATAACGAGACTGCTCATCAAAAGTGCATTCTACGATGGTATATTTGCATCATGTCTATTTTTACTGTCATAGAATAAAGTGCAACATGACGAAGTTGCATTATCACGTACACGAAGGGTTTATTGATATGTTGGCGTCAACAGCACCTACTCCAACACGGTACCTTCTTCCAACAATAGATAACCAGGTGGAGAGATGTTCACATTTCCTGCATACCGCGTACTTTAAGCCGAACTTCAAAGTAAGCCCTACTTGAGATAAATGCAGCATTTATTTGTTTTAATGTGTTCCTTACTATCTATCTATGCACCTTTTATACATATAATAAAATCGTAGAAAATACAAAACTGTATGAATATTTTTTTAAAAGAATAATTGGGGCGTGATCTACAATTGATATCGAAATCAAAAATATAGTTTTTAGAGTTTTTGTCTGTTTGTCTGCATGTGTGTCCGGGATAATCTCAAAAAGTACTGCATGGATTTGCTTCAAATTTGACATGAATATAGCTAAGAGGTCAACATATAGGCTACATATTATCAAGCTATCACGTACGGAGGGGGGTTAATGTTAGTCACCTAATGCCTACGCGGACGACGTCGCGGGCAACAGCTACTTATAAATACGAAAGGAACTCTCTTTGTCTGACTGTCGCAGCGCTTTCACAAACTACGAAACCGATTTTGGAAACCTAGAAGTAGATACTTAGTTTTTTTTTTCTTAATTTATGCCCAGTACTTAAGAGCTGCCTCGCTGCCTCTAGAAGTCGTATTCGTATAACACGACTGCCGTGCACAGGGTATAGGGTTGGATTCCCGGGTCGAGCTGAATCCGCTTTGTGAATTTAAGAGACTTTCATAAAGCAGCCTGGAGTCCCGAAGTTGGCAATTAATACACAAGTGCATCGGAGAGTATGTAAATATTGGTCCTGCGCCCGATCTCTCTCCGGTCGTGTCAGATTGCCGTCCCATCGGACTATGAATGTGAGGGAATAGAGAGTGCACCTGTATCTGCGCAAATGCTTGTGCACTATAATATGTACCTACTGCGGGCTGGCTGATCTCCTTAGAGAGAACGCCGTGGCTGGCTATCGGTCTGGACGCGATTACTTTAGAACAATCAGTTTGGTCACCCTAATATCACGTAGTACTGTTTGGCAGTCAGTCAAATGGCATAACTTCTACCTCTGACGCGATTCACGTGAAGATTAAATAATAATACAAATACATAAATACAAAGATATCATGATTTTTTATATGTATTATATACCTATGGATTTATTAGCACGAATTATCGTGCAATGATCTGTGTTAATTGATGCGTGTGAGTCTATTCTGTTACCATGGTGATGCTCGCCTTTTATGACTACGAAGGTAAACATTGGATAAAAGAACAGCCGAATTGAGAACCTCCTCCTTTTTTAAAGTCGGTTAAAAATAAGAAATTGGATTTGGATTTCTTCCGTGTTTCGGAAGGCGCGCTAGATTGGTGGGTCCCGTCTGTCAATTGTACATCTTTGGCAGTCGTTACGGGTAGTCTGACGCCAGAAAGTCTGACAACCAGTAACCAGTAACTGGGTTGTCGCTCCACATAAAACAATGGTACTCAGCTGCATCTGGTTAAGACTGGAAACCCAACATAGCTTAGGGAAGGTTATCCAGATGTATCTACATATTATACTTTATATAAACGTACATACAGATTCCTATATATATACATATATAAGAGTAGTAGGTGTGAAATTCCAAACACTCGTGCGATATTATTAGCGCCATAGTTTGACGATGTGTTAATACAATGATTATGCTGAAATCAACGTTTTGTCATGCAGAAGTCTTAATTTTAAAAGCAAACTTGGGCTTTTGTAGTGATCAGATTTTGCACTTAAATAGATAATTAAATCTAATAAGTAGTATAATGAATACGGTTAATAATAGTATGTAATAGGTAATTAAAAAAACACACAAGGTTCAGTACTTAAAAAGAGCAAATCTCACACTGAGATGAAAATGAGCATTTTAAGTCTAAGGGCCTGTTTCACCACCTACGAATAAGTTCCAGTTAGTTTATTTGGTAGATAATTTCTTACAAATTTTGTTTTTTTCGGTAGATAGTGGCTATTCGGACATTGTGAAACTGGCCCTAAGTTTAATAATGTATTTGTCAAGACTATAATGACATGGCCACCCCGACGACGCAAAGGTACGTAGTAACTATTCAGTAATCTGTGGCAAAGGTAACCACGATGGACATAAACTGAGGATCCCGGGTTCGATTCCGACGTTTTGTGTAATGAGCATGCTTGTTGATTGATAGTATATATGTGTAAGGTATAATAATATGCAGTTTATCAGTTGTGTTGGCACCCATAACACAAGCTAATCAATGTTGCCGACCTAGGGACTAACTGACCGTGTGTGAAAAGGTGTCACGATACTATATAATATTATTAACATTACTTCGCAAAAGTACTTTCACTGAACATCCTTGGCAGTCGTTACGGGTAGTCGGAAGCCAGTAAGTCTGACGCCAGTCTAACCAAGGGGTACTGGGTTGCCCGGGTAACTGGGTTGAGGAGGTCAGATAGGCAGTCGCTCCTTGTAAAACACTGGTACTCAGCCGAATCTGTTTAGACTGGAAGCCGACCCCAACATAGTTGGGAAAAGGCTCGGGAGATGATGTCGCAAAAGTATATCAAGTAATTACTCCCCAGATATTTCTTCGGAGGTCTCAACATGAAGGAACACACATGCTGTGAAATATTTAAAACATCCTATATGTCTTTGGAAAACAAACGTCTGATTCTCATATCCTACCTTGGCCGTGCTCAGAAAGTCCACGTGTAACTCGTTAAAACATACCTACATACATATACATATTATAAACCCATAACTCTATTAAAAATACAGTAAAAAAATAAATACCTAAGTACGTAAGTATTTGAAAATATATAAGAAGTAAAAAATTACGTTACAAGAAAAATGTTTATTAATATTTACTTACCTACATTAATAAACAATACTTATCTATTATAATATTATAACGCTTATGAGTTTGTTCGCTTGAACGCGCTAATCTCAGGAACTACACAACCGATTTGTAAAATTCTTTCAGTGTTACATAGCCCATTTATCGAGGAAGGCTGCAGACTAAAATGCGTTGGAGCGGTAACTACACTGTTGCCGACTAAAATAAAATAGACTAACTATTTATATAATCATGGCTCTCATTTCCTTAAAAAAGATGAAATAGAGTTAAATATCTTAAAATCAAAAATCATAATTATATTCAAATTAGGCTGATCAATGATCAAATGATCAGCGCTTTTCGAACCTCAGAAACAAAAGACAGCCAAACTATAAGCAGCTAGCCAAAACCCATCACTCAAGTACGTGATTTAATCTTCCCAGAAACCTATTTCGACGACAGCTTACCTTGACCATATTATAATATGCCGGAAGTCCATAAAATATATATTTAACAAATCTACGTGTGTACTGAGTTTACCTGTGTCTTAAAGCAAAAACAAATGAAGTGGTGAAGGGTGGGCGTTTTGGGGGCTGTCTTTTGTAATTTATGACGTTCAAAGTGCTGTTTTACAGCCAAGTTTGATTAAATGATTTTGAGTATTGAGTTTTTGGAGTTTTATAATTTACTGCACAGTTTAGCGTAAGCCTATATTAGCTTGAACACGTAATTCTATCACTAGTTATATTTCCAATTTACAAGTTTGAAAGAGACAGCATGATGAATTTAAATGAGTTTTATGAACGGAGAAGTACCTTTAAAAACTTATATCTTTAAAAATCTTTTACTTTGTTAAACAGAGGATTAATCGAAATACATCCATTATTGTAATACGTCGGCTATTGCCAAATCCTGCCGCGTGTACATCTAGGCTACATTCCGACGTGCAGGCATGCGCTTTGCATTACTTGCATCAATTGCGCTTCCATCTGTGTGACCTAGGGCTGATCAGTGATCGAGAGCCGAATTTAAAAAATATACATTTGAGACCATTTAAATTAAACTTTATACGAATGTAAGTTTCAGAGGCACTTTTTTTGTATGGGTCCCGGCTGTCATTTGTTATATCTTTGGTCGTTACGGGTAGTCGGTCAGAAGCCAGAAATTCTGACAACCAGTTTTACCAAGGGGTCTCGGGTAAGACAGGCTGTCGCTCCACGTTAAGCATTAGTTATCAGCTGCATCCGATTAAGACTGGAAGCCGAACCCAACATATGTAGCTAAGGAAAAGGCTAGGCAGATGAAAACGAATCAAAGTTTCACGATGTAAGGTTAAAAGGGACGCAAATAATGTGTTTTAAAAATCTCCAACAATTAAAAAAACAGCATATTTAATAAAATCTGGTAATATAAATGGCACTTTTAATTTTAACTTCTGCTGAGCTTCTATTCCGAATAAAATATACATCACAATAAATCAGGCTTATTCAAGGCAGACTTAAACTCGCTTCACATATAGTGCTAACTCACTAAAGTAGAACATTAAAAAAAAAACATTTTTAAAATTAAATTTCTCCCTCCAGTCGACGCTTTTTCAAACTTAGTCGAAAAACGTACTTAATTTTTTTTTACAAAAGTGTCAAAGTTTTTGATATAATAATCGATTTAAACTTACTACTTTTCAAACTTTTTTTTACAAAAGTGTCAATCATGATCAAAGTTTTTTTGATACAATAATCGATCGATTCAAGCCAGCCCTACTGCAGTCAGCATTGCAACTATGTACTTCAAATATTTTCCCCATAATGTTATGATGCACATGCATTTCTCCTTGCGTGCGCATGATCACGTCAAGTTATATTTCGGTAGTCTTCAGACATTTCTAGCTTTTATTATTGTAAACAATTATTACAGGTTTGGTTTGAGAACATTGTTAATCATCACTGTTTTTGGGGTATGATATCAATTGGCAAGGTATTGGCGGTATGTGGGTAGTACCAACGCCCAGTGCCCAATATAATTTTGTATTATTTTGGATTACAGTGCACTAAGAATAGTTCCAGTTTTTGAGAACAATTGTTGCTTACTGTGAACTTTGTTTTCAAGGTTAGATAATTAGAAAATATTGTATCTACGAACTATTTGGTTATTCGATTAAGCACAGACGCCAGCACATCAAGCTACTCGAAAAAGTAGAAAATCTATTAAGGCAATTTAACAGATTGTAGTAGCTTGTTGTGCAATTACAGATTAATTATTAGAAAAAAATGTTTAATTACATGTAACTAAGTTTTTGTATATGATAAGATACGCCACCAATAAGCCCAAATATATAGTCTTACAACTAATTACACGTTTCCATACAGCACGATGCTTCTAAGAGTGGGTACCATTTTACATGCAATCTCGCCATACTCCTTCAAGTAAAGATATGTTTCTAATGAAACATATCATAATTGCTGGGGAGTTTGTTGCGCCACTTCTACTTCCCAGCAAAAACACATAGGAAGTGGTGAAGGCGTTTTTGGGGGCTGTCTTATGTAATATTTGACGTCAAAAAGTGCTGTTTTACAGCCAAGTTTGAATAAATGATTTTGAGTTTGAGTTTGAATTTTGAGTTTGAGTTTGAAACGTTTACACCAAACAAACAAAGAAATAGAGTAAGAAAGAGAGAATTCTTTCAGCTACCAAATCATATCTTTCTACTCTTTAGTTGTTCTTTCTCGAAGAAATTGACAGGAGATACAAACATGTTACATAAACATGTTTATAAGCTTTTTCATTCAACACCAATTACCCAGATTAATGATTAGGTATTGTTTGTGAAAGTTCTTCAAAACCCACAGAGAGAATCGAACCAGCACGTCGATTCTGTAAAATTTAAACAAGAACTCGCATTCACTTCCCTATTCGCTCTCACTTCACATAAGGTTTATTTGACAACTAGCGACCCGTCCCGGCTTCGCACGGGTGCAATGCTGATACTAAAATTATACATATAAACCTTCCTCTTGAATCGCTCTATATATTAAAAAAAAAACAGCATCAAAATCCGTTGCGTAGTTTCAAAGATTTAAGCATACAAAGGGACATAGAGACAGAGAAAGCGACTTTGTTTTATACTATGTAGTGATTTTAATATAGTTTGAGTGCGAAGTGAGCGTCGAAGTGATGGGGAATACCTTACAGAATACCTCTTTTTACGTTATCTCATACTTTATCAAAGCCAATTTAGTTCAACTCGCAAACACGCTCGCAAGAGTAGCGCCAGACTTTGACAGACTTTTAGCATGCCAATCAAGAAACTCACAGCGGATTCAGATTCGAATTTTACAATGAAGTCTTACAGAATCCTGCGCCAACCCCAAATAAAACTTGGGATAAGGGCAGGAGACCACAGAACAAGGAGTCAAAAACCGGATTAGTAACTTATACATACTTACGCTGTTATTATGCTGATTACAATTTCTTCTGGTGCTTTCGACGCAGTTTGTAATATTCTCGACGACTGCATTCATGTTGTTGGTCAGTCTGGATGAGAAGTCGGTGTACAGGTGCTCAGCATGGCTCCTCACGGATGTCAGCTGCGTCACAATGTCGATATACTCGTTCAGAAGACTCTGTTGAGATCTTGTCGTTGGAGGGTACACCCGCACTTCTATGTCCTGTAATTTTAAAATGATAGTTCATGGATCTGGTGATTTCAATTTTGGTCGGGATTTTAAATAGATAAGATTGATAGGTACTATTTTTTGTGGTTTTCATGACGAATAAATCAAGCGATTTAGATGTCATTAGGTGTGAAGTATATTGATTATATTAGACCGATAAACCTGACGCTTTTTTTTTTAAAAAAAGTTCAAACTGAATAAATGTTGTAGAATATCTTTGGGTAGTAGAATTTAAAAATAAACAATATTCCGTTCGTAATTTGTTAATATTTTGTAATTTTGGTATAACAGCTCGAGCGTTCCCAAAGCGTACAATGACTGCTCGAGCCGTTTACGGCGCAAGAGCTGTGGACTGCTCTCGGACCTCCTTCGTCCGTAAAAAAATGTTGCAGTCAACTGTGGTAGAAAGTCAACTGCTCGAGCGGTTGGTACTGACAGCTCGAGCCGTCAACAACCGACCGCTCGAGTAGCCGCTAACTAGTAGGCTATAAATTATCTTGGAGTTTTCAACACCTGGTGAAGAACCTCAACAGACCAGCTAAATAAAACTGTAAGAGATACAAAAATGCTGCCATAGCAAAAACTGTTCCACATGATGAGCATTTTCTGCTGCGGGAATAAGACGATTCAAATCTTCGATTTTGACGACCCCGTAGTCGCTGGCATATGCGATAGGATCCACATACGAAGTTGCGGGCAGAAGCTAGTCTATAAATAAAACATCAAAACAAAGTATTGCAAAAACTTTATAGCCAGCCTCGAAAAATGTAGTGTTATTTTTAATTTAACTACTTCTTTGTCTAAATATCTCAGTCAGAGTAATTAAATGATTAGAAGCAAACTTTTAGTTCAGTTCCAAGGTCTGAAATAAAGTCCAGGTACGTGAAATTGTTGGAATTCTTCGGTCTGATTCTCAAAAACATGAGAAATTATCTGCAGCTTTTCTGTATTAAATTATGATTTTATGATTTTGACCCCGCATTCTCTTTTATTTGATTGCTCTGTGAACCATTGTTTTAAAAAAGAACAGAAAGTACGTATTTATAGAAACACATAATCCATCTTTTTATAAAATATAGTCTTAAAAACCACCATCTTGAACAAATTTAGCTAGTCCAAACCTATCACTAAACCGCAGGCTCAGCATGGCAACCGTAGAAATAAGTTTTTTTTTTAAACCGGAGAGTGGACATAGTGACAGAAAAGTGACAGATTGACACAAGATTTCCTTCGACATTTTTTGAAGATTTTTTTTTCTTCGGTCGACATAAGTTTACAAGTGATTATATATTATGCGAGTTGACAGGTAGAATACATGTTGACATTGTCGGAAAGCGCTTTGTCTTTTCTTGACAGAATAGCTATAGAATCGCCATGCTAAGCCTGTGGTAATTTTCAAAACTATGTTTTAAGGGGGAAGAAGTTTATAACTTACAGATGCAGAAGTGTGAATAGATAAAAAATATAAAATGTATACAAAAACATTTTCATCTCGTTGCATGAAGTACAGATGCCAGCACATCGAGCTACCCAAAACTGTTAAATTTTCTCAGTCAACTTTAAACCATAAGTATGCCTTAGCGATAATGTTGAAAATATTAAAGTAGCTTGATGTGCTGGCGTCTGTACTCTCATAGGAAATATCTATGGCGTCATGGTATATTCACTTCCTAAGCAACAATGTGTTGAACAATAAATCAAATAACGAAATAAGGATCATATTATAATAAACAGTACTTATTGTTTCTTTACTGCTAACTTTTACAACAATATAAACTTGACAGCTCCTCAGTGTCACACGATAAGGCTGTTCACACACTGACACTATCGAGGAGCTCGTGGCTAAATAACAGCCACACAGGTCTGTCGATTATTAGGTTAAGTAAAGCTTCGCATATTCGGCCATCAATGGCATAATGAGTTCATAGTCGTGGTGGCCTAGTGGTTAAAGAGCCAACTATGAGTGCTTGGGTTGCAATTACCAATGCAACAATTAAAAAGTTTGTATGTACTTTCTAAGTATATCTTGGACATCAATGACTGTGTTTCGGATGGCACGTTAAACTGTAGGTCCCGGCTGTCATTGAATATTAATCAAAAGCAAGTAAGTCTGACACCAGACTAACTAAGGGTTTGTAACTATTGGGTTGCCCGGGTAACTGAGTTGAGGATGTCAGATAGGCAGTCGCTCTTTGTAAAACACTAGTACTCAGCTGAATCCGGTTAGACTGGAAGCCGACCCCAACATAGTTGGGAAAAGGCTCGGGAGATGATGATGAATGTCATAATGAGTTCCTCCGTGTCCGTAAATATGGTACATTCTTGGATTTCAGCTGTCATTTGTGCACCTCTGGCAGTCGGGAACGGTACGGGAAAACCAGTACCCAAAACCCAGGGTATCGGGATGGAAGCAACTGCGTTGAACCCACGAAAGAGGTTGAAAGCCGACCACAACATAGTTGAGAAACGGCTATGTTGTGGTCAGGTATTACGTTGCTAAACCCATGTCTTTTAGTTTTATTTTATTCAAAAATACTATGTCGGCTTCCAGTCTTAACCATTATGCAACTGAGTATCAGTGGTATACGTGTAGCGACTGCGTGTCTGACCTCAACCCAGTTACCTAGGCAACCCGATACCCCTTGGTGTGACTGATTGTCAAACTTTCTGGCTTCCGACTACCCGTAATGACTGCCAAAGATGTACAAATGACAGTCGGGACCCACCAATTTAGCGTGCCTTCAGAAACACGGAAGAACTCGTCATGATAAGATGGTCACCCATCCAAGGACCGGCCGCACCAAGCGTTGCTTTATCTTATGATCGATCGACTCGTGCATGTCTTGTCATTAAAATAAAATAGTTTTTTTTATACTCATTTTTTTTAAGTTTTAGTTTCAGATGTCAGTGTGTGATTCGCCTAAATGACGTCATCGTCATTAGTCATGCCTCTGCACTAGAGTTCACTGGTTTAGGGTTACGCTGATACGGTTATCAGCGTGTTTAAGTTTTGTTCATTATTGTTACATAATTTGTTTGGTAAGCAATTATATCTTTGTTTTGATGGGAACGCCATCAACATTTGTTTTTATAAGCTGTAATTTATCACCGTTACAGGCTAACTTACACTTTATGGTATTGAAATCTATAGATACTAATAACACAGTGATTTGGAATTTGGAAAATTCCCTCCTAGAATCCTTGTGGACTAAACTATTTTCTTTTTTTTGGTTGGAAAACAGCAATTTTTGGATGGCAAAATTATAAAAAAAACAGCCCCCAAAACCTTCATTTCTAGCACATGGAGCTACCCAAAAATTGTTTTTCGTAATCAAGTTTGGACCACATGCTTCAGCGATAAAGTTGAAAATCTATTAAGGAAATGGACTGAAAACAATATACTGTCGAGAACAGACCACGTTTCCCAGAGAAGACAATGAGAGTCATCTAATTTGATTAAAGCGGATTGCTGATATTCTCTGTTGGTATGAATTTAAAATGAAATCGAGAACAAACTCATAAAACAACAGAGCACTCAGTTGAAACATCAAACGCAAACAAACAAACATATAAACTTATATATGAACTGGAGTAAGGTTGCCATTTAGTTATGCATATACTTAGTACCTATACACACTACTCATTTACATATATTTATAGTTATCCACACTTATCCTTATTCCCCATCAGTCTAGAATTTTTCTCAACCGAATTGACGACCCCGTTAGAGCTATGGTAACCACACCGAACTGCCGAGCTGAGCGTCATGGGTTCGATTCCCGACACGGTAATAAATATATATACCTATATGCGTGTAAAGTATATGTTGGTATAACTATTTACTTGACTAAGTAATATATTTGACTGCCTCTGTGGTCTTGTAGTCGCAAGGCGCGACTGCTGTGCACGGGGTCTCGGGTTCGATTCCCGGGTCGGACCGAAATCGCTTTGTGGGTTTTGAGAAACTTTCATAAAGCCTGGAGTCTAGAAGTTGGTGATTGATTCACCTGTGCATCGGAGAGCATGTAAATGTCGTTCCTACGCCTGATCTCTCTCCGGTCGTGTCGGATTGCCGTCCCATCGGACTATGAGAGTGAGGGAATAGAGAGTGCACCTGTGTCTGCGCGAATGCATGGCACTATAACATGTCCTGCGCGCGCAGCTGGCTGATCTCCATAAGAGAGAACGGCCGCCGTAGCCGACAATCGGCCTGGATGCCATCATGTAGGTATATGTATCAGTAGTGTTGGTATCCATAACACAAGCTAATCAATAGCTTTACCAAGGGGCTAACCGACCGTGTGTGAAAAAAATATTGTCCCGGTGTCCTGACTTCGTCTATCAAAATGCATCATGATGTTTGTCCTGCAGGCTTAGCATGGCGATTTTATATCTATTCTGTCAAGAAAAGACAAAGATCTTTCTGTCAATGTCGACATGTCTTCTGTCCGAGCATGGCGCGACCTGTCAACTCGCATATAATCACTTGTAGCCTTATGTCGATCTAAGAAAAGAAAAATTACTTCAAGAAATGTCAAAAGAAATTTTACGTCAATCTGTCACTTTTCTGTCATTATGTCCAATATATATAATCTCCGGTAGACAAAACTTGTTTCTACGGTTGCCATGCTAAGCCTGCTGTATTCTCATTTCACGGTAGGTAACAAAGAAATGTCTTTGACATAATATTCCGTAAACTATATTAAATTCCATGTAATATTCAAATAATCTCGCATATTTCCGTGCCGACCTTCACCTGACCTCGCTTCGCAAAACGAAGGTCGCCATAAAAATCTTATGGCGAAATTATTATCATGATGTCACAAAGGAAACCATAAAACACGGCTGTTAGTATTTACAGTTCAATTGAATGGACGTCACTGTTTCAGTGTAAATGGCTGATTTTCATCGGCCAAGTTGGTTTTGCGGAGAATTTGACTTTACTCTTAAGCAATAGTTAAAAATTGCCTTGGTTTTAGATGATTGTAATGGTCGCGAATCATAAATGCTTTTATGCTCCCGCTGAGGGTGCAGCTGGAGGGAGTGTCAGACTCTAACTGACTAAAACCCACTATGTTCCTTTTGGAGGTCCCTGTGTGCCAGAGCCACGGGAACTTCTATGCTTCTCTGTTCTTCTTTCTCGATTTCTTACTTGATGAATGTCCTCAAAACAAATGAGATCCGAAGAATCCGATGTTCCGAATAAGAATTCGATGTTCCGAATTAGAATTCTATGTTCCGAATTCATGTTTGTTAGGTATATAAAATATATAATTCGAGTATACACCAATATAAAGCGCAGATGAGTTATTTTGTGTTTTATGTTGAACGAGCTAGTAATAGAAACTATTGGACTGAGTTGAAAAATTAATATTCTGTTAGATAGCCCATTATATTGAGGAAGGTTATAGGCAACTTTTTATCCGGCTGCGCAGAGTTCTCATGGGACGCGAGTGAAACCACTGGTGGAAGATAGTTACGCAATATAGACTATAGAATACTAAATTATTCAACAAAACCTTATTTCAATTACCATTTATACATGCGAGTAGATTCATAGATTTTTGACCTAGCACTACGGACTGGAAACGCGCCAATAACATAATTTTAAAACACTATCGTATTCAGCAATAATTCTTGCAAGTGTATTTATCCAATAAATTTTTATTCTGTCATGGAATATCATTAAATTTTTGACCGCCAAGTCAAAAAAAGACGTGCCTTCAGCGCCAAGTTAAGAATTTATCATAATATAGTAGTTAGTGAGTTCGGAATTATTTCGATTAAAACTGATTATTACCAAAATTTGCGGCCCAGAGCTACAGGAATCACCAAAGATATCACCAAATATTGTGGATTAGCTTCCGCCTGCGTTTTCACTCGCATTCCGTAGGAACAACTCCGCACACCTAGATAAAAATTACCCTACAGCCTTCCTCGATAAATGGGCTATCTAATCTATCTATCTATCTTACTGAGATAAGGGCGTTCAATCAAATAACTTCTGCTTTATAATATTAGCATATATGTAGTATAGATTATTTCACGGAGATGTGATGCATGGTGACTCATCCAGGCATCGACCATGTCAAGCGAATGTAACCTTAATCCCTGCAAGCTTAGCATGGCATCCGTAGAAAAAAGTTTTGTCTACCGGAGAATGGACATAATGACAGAAAAGTGACAGATTGGCGTAAGATTTCTTCTGAAATTTTAAGAAATTTTTATTTTCTTCAATCGACATAATTCTACTAGACATTGACAGAAGAGCTTCGTCTTTTCTTGACAGAATAGCTATAGAATCCCGCGAAGACGACCGCGGACCCGCGGCTTTTACCTCGCGGAAATATACTTATGCATTATGTAAAGCAAAGTCCGTCAATAGTTTCAAGTGCCAGTTATTTGAGTACAGACAGCAAAACAAATACAATATCAGTGTCTGTCAAACATTTGTGCAGTGAATGAAAATTGGCATGAAGCAGCAGCATATGACGCTGTGCGATGACGTCACTATACTGTTGCACCTTGAACGGTGTGATAACTGTTATGTCTGTCTGTTATTTATAATGTTTGATAGCGTGAAACATTATATCATCTGCCTAGCCTCTTCCCAAGATATGTTGGGAAAATGCTTATACGCCTACCACCGTGATTGGTGGGCATGCAAGATCGGGAGGTGTGGAAACAAAGTGGGTAGGCCTTTGCCCAGCAGTGGGACAACGCAGGCTAAAGAAAAAAAAATTGGGTTCGGCTTCCAGTCTTAATCGAATGAAGTTGAGTACAAGTATTTTACGTGGAACGACTGCGTATCTGACCTTCTCAACCCAGTTACCTGGACAACCCGATACCTCTTGATAAGACTGGTTGTCAGAATTTCTAGGTTCTGATTACCCGTAACGACTGCCAAATTTGTACATACAAATGACAGCCGGGACCCACTAATTTAGCGTGCCTTCTGAAACACGGAGGAACTCGTCATGACATTATTCATATGTTTCCCGGCGTACATTGTATGCATATAATATTCTTTTTCTTATCTTTACAACTGCGGTTCTGAAATATGAGTCGACTAAATATGCAATATGCAAGCTGATTAGTAATGCGAATCATTGTTTTGACTAGAACTTTGTTATATTAAATATTAAAATTTTCTTTTCTATGTCGTCCATGTATGTCTTTTATGGAGATCAGCCAGCTGCGCAGGACATATTATAGTGCACAAGCATTCGCGCAGATACAGGTGCACTCTCTATTCCCTCACTCTCATAGTCCGATGGGACGGCAATCCGACACGACCGGAGAAAGATCAGGCGTAGGACCGACATTTACATGCTCTCCGAGGCATGGGTGAATCAATCACCAACTTTTAGACTCCAGGCTGCTTTATGAAAGTTTCTCAAAACCCACAAAGCGATTTCGGTCCGACCCGGGAATCGAACCCGAGACCCCGTGCACAGCAGTCGCGCCTTGCGACTACTAGACCAAAGAGGGTGTCAAGTACCTAGGTACTATACATATGTAAACATACGAATATTATGTTAGTATGTATGTTACACTATCTACATGAGTTTATTGTGTATTTTGTTTGTTTGTGATCTCCAAGGATTTGTTAAGTAATATCGCTTGACTAATATGCTTTATCTTTTGTGTAAACTATATTATTTTGGTCGTGTTACGCTAGTTTGCTCTCAGCTACTGAAGGATAAGATACACGAGACTAGCTGTTGCCTGTGGCATCTTCTCCAGAGCCTTTTTCCCAACTATGTTGGGGCCGGCTACCAGTCTAACCGGATTTAGTAAAGTACCAGTGTTTTACAAGGAGCGACTGCCTATCAGACCTCCTCAACCCAGTTACCCGGGCAACCCAATACCTCTTGGTTAGATTGGCGTTAGACTTACTGACTTCTGACTACCCGTAACGACTGCCAATGATGTTCAATGACAGCCGCGCCCTACAGTTTAACGTGCCATCCGAAACACAGTCATTGGTGTTTAAGATGGAAAGTACATACAGACTTAGAAAAGTTGCATTGGTATTTGCCTGACTTGGAATCGAACCCACGCCCTCATACTTGAAAGGTTGACTCTTTAACCACTAGGCCACCACAACGCTACAGCGATACAATAGTAGTTAATTTCTTTGAAATTAAGCGGTCGGGGATTCCCTTAGAACATATACCTATGTATTTTCAAGTAGGTGGCCAAACTATTAAATTACTGTCGTTATCATATTTCTGACAACGTTGCATACTTAAACAAGAATGCTGAAATTAAATAACTACAAAATCAGCTAAATAATTTCCCACACTAATACCAGGCCTCTCAAATTCAAACTAAAACTTAAAATCATTGATTCTTTCAAACATCAAAATAAAACACAGTCCCCAAAACGCCCACCTTTCACCAATTCCTATGTGTTTTTGCTGGGAACTCGCTTGCTCAAAGCAGACTATTGTAGTCTCCAAGTTTCTTTGAGGTGTTTTCCTTCACCTTTAATCACTCATTGGCGACCAATGTATACTTCGGAAATACATTTATCTTTAAAAAGTTACATTAGTACTCGCGTAAAAGCTAGAATCGAACCCGCACACTCCTACTTGAGAGAGTGATGATCTAACCACTAGGCCACCACGACTTTTACAAAAGTACAGATACCAGCACAATATCAAGCTACCGAAACTTTAAATTGTCCCGATCAACTTTAAACCATATTCTTCAGGCATTAAGCTGAAAATTTATTAAGGAAATTTGACAGGTTTAGTGTAGCTTGATGTGCAGCTGGCGTCTGTCTATCTGCATTATCATTACATATCACCAAAATAGGTGCTTCCGTTTATCCATAAAAAATTAAATAACATTTTTTTGTCATTGGCAATTAATCTATGCACAATGATATGGGTTGCATAATTGTTAACATATAGATATGTATAAGGTTTTTAGTGATAAGTCTAATTATGTAACTGTTTTTTGTCCCTAACCAATAAATAAAATAAAATAAAAATAATAATAAGCGAACAAAGATTAGCAGTCACTGGGGTACCCCTAACTCTACCTATCCTCCCAAAATAAGCCAGTACTATAATACCTTTATAGTTAAAGCATATTTCCTAGACATGAATAGTAGAATCCTCAAGGTCTCATTATCTTGAGTGTGCATTAGATAAGAGACCCCACTGAAAATATTTCAGGAATGTCAACTATTTAGGTCATGACTATACTATGCCAATACCTACTGAGATCACAAAATAAATACTAAGATCTTGAATCATAATAAGATAGTGATAAGTAATTATTTTTTTCGCACACTCACACAACTTCATTTTGTGCCAATTTAAGCAGAGCTTGTACTATGGGTACTAGTCAACTGATAATCGTACTTATATACCTTTTTATTTTTAAACACATACATAGTATCTATATACCTAGGAATACTCAGATTAAGTCAAACACCCATGTTCATGTAGACAAATGTTTGACTTTTATGGGAATCGAATCCGCGACCCAAAAGATGCCAACATCATAAATAGCTGTCAAATATTTACATGTCTTAATTAATTTTGGAAATTTTATTGAATGAAAATAAGAAATAATGCTCTGTAGTACAGTACAAATTGTGTTGGATTTCTATTTAGTAATTTAACGTAGAAAAACTATCCGTCTAAATAAGAAAGACTAATCCGTCCGTCCGTCTGTCACCAGGCTGTATCTCAAGAACCGTAATAGTTAGAGAGTTGAAATTTTCACACATGATGTATTTCTGTTGCCTATAACAACAAATACTGAAAACTAGAATAAAACAAATATTTTGGGGGGCTCCCATACAATAAACGTGATTTATTTGTTCATTTTTGCTCGATATCGATAACGGCAACAGGTAGATGCTTAAAATATTCACAGAATATGGAATGTATTACTTACTTTAAAAATAAGTAATTTTATTAAAATTAAATTAATATTTGAGCGGGGCTCCTATACAACAGACATGATTTTTTGTCCGTTTTATAAATAATGGTACGGAACCCTTTGTGCGCGAGTCCGACTCACACTTGGCCGGTTTTTTTTCATTGGTTCACAAATTGTTAACTGTACCTTGCGTCTGAACTCATAGGAACTATGTAGTGTATGAAACAGAGAGTTATCTAACTAAACATGTAGTCCAGTGCAGTTTATTGCAATTGTGTGAAAGAGATACAAGGTTTATGCACAATGAGATCGTCACGGTGCATCAGTGTGATGACAGTGTCGTTTCTGACAGTGGTACTGGTATACTCATATTACCACCACTAGACTCGGTTATAATAATACAAAAAATTTGCAAAAACATAATATTGCGACTATAAATTAAAATGTAAGCTTTTACACATTACATTTACATTTTAAATGTAAGCTAGTCGGGGTGGCCTAGTGGTTAAAGAGCCAACCTCTCAAGTGTGAGGGCGTGGGTTCGATTCCAGGTCGGGCAAGTACCAATGAAACTTTTCTAAGTTTGTATGTACTTTCTAAGTATATCTTGGACACCAATGACTGTGTTTCGAATGGCACGTTAAACTGTAGGTCCCGGCTGCCATTGAACATCCTTGGCAGTCGTTACGGGTAGTAGAAGCCAGTAAGTCTGACGCCAGTCTAACCAAGGGGTATTGGGTTGCCCAGGTAACAAGTAGTGAGGAGGTCAGATAGGCAGTCGCTCCTTGTAAAACACTGGTACTCAGCCGAAACCGGTTAGACTGGAAGCCGACTCCAACATAGTTGGGAAAAGGCTCGGGAGATGACGAAATTAAAATATAAGCTATCCTATCTTTCAAGTTGGGTAAAACTGCATACGTGTGCAAATTTGATTAAAAACGGTTAAGTAGTTTAGAAGCCCATTGCACATAAACATAGTGACACGAAGAAATTTCCTTCATGCGAAAGGTTTTCATGCGAAATTTTACCTTGAAGAGTTCAGCAGCATTTTATCCGTTAAAGCTTCATAAAGATATTGACTTCAAGGGGTCTTTCAATAGCTAGCCTATAGAAAAGTTCCATGGAAAATACACAAAAGAAAATAATATTATAGCACCCAAACTAAAATTAACAAGCATGCTCGTCACACAAATGTTGACCGCGCCAGTAATTCGAACCCGGGACCCTCAGCTCGGCAGTCCGGCGTTACCATTGCGCCAACGGGATCGTTTATAATGTACTTTTACTAAACTTATATCTTAGATGAAAAAAAAAAATAACCCTTCAGGAATCACTGCATCACTGCAGTCAATCAGTGTCCAATGTGGGCATTATTACAACGAATTTAACTGAACTAGCAACAAGTACACGTGCATTAGTAAAAAACTCAATAGTTATTCTGCTAGCTATACTTTATTGGTTAGTCCAAGTGCATTGTCTGACAAGGTCGGCCCACAAAGTCGGCGATGCACCATATTATGACGGATGACGTCACCAGCGTTAGCTACAACAGATCACCGTCATTTCGTTTAGTTTAATTACTATTGTGGGATTATTTATCTTTTTAGGAATTACGTCATTTTACAGTTAAATTAGTTGTGAGCTAAAGCTGTTTTTTTGTAAATTGGATTTGTGTGGATTTTTTTTTAGTATAGGATTAGTTTGTGGATAAGCCAACGCTTGGCGCGATCGGTTCGTGGATGGGTGACCATCTTCTCATGACGACTTCTTCCGTGTTTTGGAAGGCACGTTAAATTGGTGGGTCCCGGTTGTGGTGTGTACATCTTTGGCCGTCGCTAAGGGTAGTCAGATGTCAGAAGGTCTGACAACCAACATTACCCAGGGGTCTCGGATTGCCTACGCAAAACAACGCCACGTAAAAGACTGGTACTCAGCTGTACAGGTTAAGACTGGAAGCCGACCCCAATAAAGCTTGGGAAAAGGCTACGCAGATGGATGTTTTTTTTAGTCTAGATAATAGCAGATTTTAGAGATATCGCGATAAACAAAATTTTAAATACATTTGAAATATTTTTGACATAATTTAGAATTTTAAAAGAACATCGCATTCATCACGTATAATCTTTCACCTTATAATTTTTAAAAATTAAAAGTAATAATTTCTGTATTGACTCAGACTCAGTACTCGACCCACAGCAATCCAATAAATGATTAAAGCAAGTACTTTTTTTTAAATTTGAAGATACCTGAATAAAATAGAACCCATACAATAAAATAAAATTATCTTTTCAACTGGAACTTTACAGCTTAACATTGAAAACTTCAAACGTAATACATAAACAGCTGATATCTGCTACTAATGTATTCTTCTCTAAATCGACCGCCGAGGTAACATTATGTTTGTTTGTACAAGTGTTTATTGTATTACTCAATAGTTATTAAAAGGACATACATTACATATGTCGTGGGCACAAGCCGGGGGATCCCAAATATCTATCGTGATTTTGTTTTACCGTCTTGCAATTTTAGGGTGTATTAGAACGTGTTTTTTATGTTGCAATATACAATAGGGTATTTGACTGTGTTTGATTTTGTACAAATTTTTTTACAAAACAAATAAACACACGCACAAGGAACATTTTTCTGAAAACAGCGTCAAAATTGGATGATAAATGGAGCAGCAATCAACATTTTTTATATTCGTATGATGAAGAGTGGGATCATAGTGGGGACATCTTGCTACTTCTTTTGCACATGCGTGATCAAATAGCGTTGACGTCACAAGCTTGTATGTGCATCCTTTTTCTGTTATTTAACTGATTGACTTTTGAAAGGTTTATAAATTACTTATTTCTCAACGGATTCCAAAAATTATTTCTGTTTTTGGTTTTGTAAAATGTTACTTTTGATATGATTAATTAAAAAAAAAAGAGTCAAATACCCTATTAAGTAGGTATCAATTTTACTTCTCAAATTTCATAATTTTAAAGAAAAATTATTTAAATGATGTAGGCAAAACCAAAAGTCATACATTTGTGTCGTCATCAGACTTTTTAATCGTCCCACTGCTGGGCACAGGCCTCCTCTCACGCGGAGGATTGAGCGTTAATTACCACGCTTGCTCAATGCGGGTTGGTGTGTATGAACATAATTATGTGTGTATGAACTTAAGTTTGGTGTAGTCTGACTGTTCCGATATATAATAATGTATCCTCAAAATTAATATTTATAAAAGTACTTAATGTTTAGTTGTATAGTATCAATATTCAAATTCAATATCAATATCAAAATTCCTTAATAGATTCTGAACTTTATCCCTGAAACATACGGTTCAAAGTTGCTTTAGGAAAGTTTTCAGTTTCCTGTAGTTAAATGTACTGGTGTCTATACAAGCTCTGCTTAGTTTGGAACTAGATGAAAAAAACACAAAACTTCTAGAGACAGCGCGAAGTATTGTAGATTATGTTTCACCCGGCAAATCAAAACATTTTTAGCCTACTTAATCCACCGTGGATTAGAAAGACACCATGGACACCATAAGAGCTATTTCCAGGCATATTTTCCCACACATTCTTTGCGAATGTTTACGTACATGAGAGCTCAAACCATGAGGTGTAGAGTTATTATAAGTGACTACTTGATATAAGAACCGTTACTTTTGAGAGCATACGAGAGTTGCATACTTTGACGATTTTGTAGTATCGCTGGATAAGCAGAAGTCTTGGGTAGACAGATTATTATTGTTGGAAATGAAAATTTGTCTTATGATTTGAATAAGAATGATACTTATAAATGTAGTATTTAGGGGAGTTTAATTTGTTTTTTTATTATGATATACATGTATGTATGTTATCTCAATTTTTTGGGTATTTTATATTTTTTGTGTATATATATATGTTTTGTTATTAATCGAAAACGTTGAGCCAGCGAATTATATTGTAAGCTAATAAATAATGTTTGATAACATGTTTTGCATTGAACAATATAATAATTTTGTATTGGCATCAAGCGAAAAGAAAAAAACATTTTTTTTTGGTATTAACTTTTTAGCAAATTCACACAAAGTTTTTGTAAATAACACGAACAATGAAAATATGTTAATTTTTAATGAATAAATAATTTAATGAATAAATAAATTTTATGTTAAACTACAAGTAAATACCAATCTATTTTAAACTAGATTTAATTGCATTTAATAATATCAATCAAAATAATTATTAATACAAGGAATTGCCTTTATTATTGACATTAATTATAAAATACCGGAGCTAATTGAAACACCTGTAGTAGTTAAAAGCTATGATGTAGTTTATTAAATTAATTATTTTATCGGAACTTTATCTTAGATAAAGATCGAAACGTGTGCCTAGACCAAAACTTGTCTTTTGATATATATTTACGACAAACTCATTCTGTATTACAAAAATGTATTCCTAACCGATTTTTAGGTTGTTTTTTATAGTTAGGTAATATTTACATTACTTACTTCTACAGTTCAGTTAGGGTGTAAAATATTTTTATTGTTATGGTATTATTATTAAAGTAAGTTACAGTTTTCTAATAAAATATTGTACGAATTTTACAAAATCACTGAGAACCACACTTTTTTGCTATCGTATTTATAACCGAAAATATACAGTTTTTTATCATTACATATGTATGAAAAAAAAATGATCTAACAAAAAAAAGTAAAATCCTCTTACCGACCATTAATTGAATCACAAACAAAACAAAAAATTAAACACCAAAAATAACATAAAAAAACCATAAAGAAAATTAACAAAAATAATTAAACAAAAATACACCTACTCGTCTCGCATACGCAGCGTACGCGAGCGCGAGCACCGCGCAAGACGCGAGTAGGGCGCGCGCGGCCATAGTGCACTATGCGAGAATTGCACTGCGATTAGCGATAGCAAGACCTGCGCCCGCGCACCTGCTTGTACAGTCGGTGCATGCATTTGCATATCACTTTATAAACCAATATATAGATAGGTTAAACACGGATATCAGTAATTCTGAAGATGCTTTATCTTTTGCAGTGCTTGATTAGTTTGAAGAGGTTACTTAAAATAAATAAAGCCTTTTAAGTTAATTATCAAGGTGTAAAATGCACAAAATATATATTTTGTATTGTAAGAGTATAAAACATATTTGTTCAGTTCACTTGATTTGATCACAAAGTCGCCGTTCGTCCGAACATTTTACAAACTTATAACTTAAGAAATACATATGTATATACTTATAAAACATATGGCGAACTTTTAAAAGTTAGCCCAAACAAAGTCACTGTCACCGAGAGGTCGACTCAGATCATTTTTTGTTTTTAGAAAAGTTTCGGCATAAGTTACTACCTATAGCCAAGATGAGGGTATGTACTGTGACATATACAAAAGCAAACAATTGAAACAAAAGAAACAGAGTACCTTAAAAAAGAAAAGTCTATATTTTTCCCTTTCTAGTTTAGCTACCAATTTTAATTTTTTGCCTTGACCTTAAGCTATAACCTAGAAATAAAATATATTATATTTTGATGCTGACTGTACCTTTGTCGGCATCCACTACTCTGAATGAGAGTTATTATAAAGCATTACATACTGCACTTCTTTCGGGAAACTACAGTTAATTTGAACTTGGAATAAAATATATCTATTTATTAGTAGGTAAACCGTTCCCATGTTTCGGAAAGCACGTTAAGTTTGTGAGTCTCGAGTGTCATTTGTTGGCATTCGTTACATGTTCGTTAGTGAGAAGGCAAAAATTCTGATGACCAGCCTTACCAAGTGATATCGGGTTGTCCGGGTAACCAGGACAAGGAGGTCGCTTAGGCAGTCGCTCCGTGTAAAACACTGTTACTTACTCAGTCCCAGCATAACTAGGAAAAGACTAGGCAGCAGGAACTGTTTCTCACCACTCTCGAGATCTAAACAATAAGTCGAAGTTTGACTTTTATCGGTAAATATCTCTTTGATTTGTAGTTTATCTTATACTTAGACGATGAAAGTCTAAACAACATTTCTTATTTTTCCCTTTTAGGCTTATATTTTAGTGTATTAAAATCTGAAATTATTCTGGGCTCCTGAGAGGCTGTCCACTGCTCAAGGGATCAAGGGTGGGTTGATGTTATTCGTTCGATGGCGAAGGGCCTCGTCGGCGAGGGCGGAATAAACGTAAGCTGTATTGTTTTAAAGTACTAGTTTCCTTACGACTTTCCTGGAGGATGGTGATACGGTCATCCGGGATGGTGGATGATAGGATTTTACTCATCCGCGATGGTTCGTATTGGGCGGCCGATACGATCAGGGGATTTTTGTGCTTGATTGATTCGAAGAGGCGCTTTGAAGGGCGCTTGTTGAACTAGGCAATTATAAGCACTCTCAAGTCCACGTGTAACATTTTGTTACGTATTCTGGGCTCTAAACACACACGCCTGAAATATTTTGTTCCTAAGTCCACACTGTACGTTTTACGCGAATCCATATTTATCAGTGAGCAAGTTAACATTACATAATACATATACAACATGGAATAATATATTCAATGCATAACAATATTTACATTTACACTCATTTTAGAAGCAAACACGTCATTTACGTTTGACGAAAAACTGAATTTCTTTACGAAACAAACAGTATCAAAAAGCAACTTTGTGATATTAGAAATTATACCCTGTGCACTAATCCCGTAGGTTGAAAATCGAAGTAATGTGACGTCAACTTGTGGCGTTTTGTTATTGAACGTTTGGCATGTATTGGTGTCTCACGAGTGCATGGTCCATATTTTTAAAGGAAGTCTAACTGAATGCATTTCAGTGTTAATCAGTAGAATATGTCTCTTACGTGTTGGTTATCGGGATACTAGCTTATTTTGTAATGAGTTGGGTGTCTACAATCTTGAAAAATGCATAGTAAATGAAAAAATGGCTTGCGATGCATTATATATGTATATTTGCAGCATAAATAATAACTCACAACAACAACTAATAACTCTTGAAGTCTGATAATAAAAAAAATGGTTTTTACTAAAACCCTTAGTAAAATCGTTCTTTTTTTTTTTGAAATTATTTTGTATGGCCTTTATTTAATTGCTTATCTATCCTACTTTCGTTATTGCGATCCCAGTAAATAAGATTTTCTATGTAAGTTTGATACATTTAATGAACTTCCAAATAAAATAGTTTCTTAATGAAACTATTGTAAATAAATTAACCGACTATTTTATTTCCTACTTTACCGTAAATACGCACAAGCCTTTATTGTACCTACAGACAGCGCATTAAGCTATCCGAAACTGTAAACTATTCCCAATCAACTTTGAACAATAATATGCTTCAGAGATAAAGTTGAAAATCTATCAAGGAAATTCGACATATTATATAGTAGCTTGATGTGCTGGCGTTTGTACATTAACTAAATATTCAAATGTTGGGTTGCACCACGTAACTTTAACGATAACCAGCCGTCAAATTGCCGCCAATTGGTACTACTAAAAGTTTAAATCTTGTTTCCAAAGATAATAATAAATATTTACTTTGACCTACATAATTCAGTTATTTTGGTTCACAATCGTAAACCAATCAACATCCATTTTGTACGTGGATTACCTGATAAATAACATATTCTACTGTACTGCTATTAGTCATCATCATCATCATCATCACAGCCTTTTTTATTGCCCCACTGGGCACAGGCCGCCACTCCCACGCAGAAGGATTGAGCGTTAATCACCACGCTTGCTCAATGCGGGTTGGAGATTTCAGATTTTGTAGTCCAGGTTTCCTCGAGATGTTTTCCTTCACCTTTAATGAGTCATTGGTGTCCAAGATAAACTTAGAAAGTACGTATAACTCAGAAAAGTTACATTAGTACTTGCCTGACCTGGAATCGAAACCGCAGCCTCATACTCGAAAGGCTGGTGCTTTAACCACTAGGCCACCATGACTTCCTATTACTCCCAACGAACAAATCCTAATCTGACTAGCCTTTTCTCAACCCCATTGAAGTCGACGCAGAACCACAGCTACTACACTCTGTCAAACTTCCTTAACAGATTTTAAACTTTATCGCTGAAGCATATGGTTCAAAGTTGACTGGGAAAATTTTACAGTTGCGCATGCATAGCTTGATGTCTGTACTTGAAAAAGAAGGCTGTATGTTTAGGAGACATAATTTTTTTAAACTTTTGTATAAATCTGGTTCTTCAAACCGTATAGACAGAATTGTGTTGCTGGGGAGTTTGTTCCACCATTTCTTCTTCCCAGCGATAACATATAAGAAGTGGTAAAGGGCGGGCGTTTTTGGGGCTGTCTTCTGCCACATAAGTGCTGATTTTCAGCCTACTTTGAATAAATGACATTTGTAATTTTCGACTAACTACTTATACATATGTATACCGTAATGAATTCTAAAATTCATTATCCATTTCATTTAATAATATAGCTTTAATCATCAATAGTTATATCTATAAAATATAAGAGTATGTTTGTTTGTTGTTTAATCTTAGGAATTTACAGCTCAGAGTCGAGTTTATTCTTTCAAATGAAGACAATACTATAGCCTGCTTTTTACCCGGATACGTAAAGCGAGGAAGTTACCACGCAGGTGAAACCGATGGCAGAAGTAAGTCATGAATATTATTTAATACTACGATAATTAATTTATCATTACGTAAAG
Organism: Heliothis peltigera; assembly: GCA_958496145.1. NCBI lineage: Eukaryota > Metazoa > Arthropoda > Insecta > Lepidoptera > Noctuidae > Heliothis > Heliothis peltigera. The sequence continues at coordinate 1,016,778 of OY292332.1, forward strand.
GTTTATATTTTTTTGTCCACGGAGAGAACCTTGCTGCATCTTTATGAAGCTTATTAATAGAGATTATACATAATATAAAGGCAGATTAATATATTTGATGTCAGTATCACACCTACAATGTCTATTTCAATTTCATTAGTTTACCAGGTTGTTCATGAAAAAAATGGAAAGTCTGTAGAAGCTTTCCCCATCGCTGAAGGAGAAACATTGTCTATCAAACTCCAATAGGTACCCATGACGTTCGAGATTCGATTCCCGGTACTGTCAACATGTGTGTGATGAGCAAGCATTTTGGCTGTAATCTGGGTGCTATAATATGTATTTATATGTAAATGATTACTTTGTTAATTTGCACATCATCACCGCCTACCGAGCCTTTTCCCAACTATGTTGGTGCTTCCAGTCTAACCGGATTTAGCTGAGTACCAGTGTTTTACAACGAGCGACTGCCTATTTGACCTCCTCAACCCAGTTACCCGGGCAACCCAAAACCCTTTGGCTAGACTGGCGTCAGACTTACTGACTACCGGTAACGACTACCAAGGAAATTAAACTGTATAAATTGTGCAATTTAAATATTTTAAATTAACCGAGATAAAAAATAAGTATTGAGTAGTTAAATACATTGAAAATATACAATTTAGTTGTAAAATGAAACCTCATCAGTGTGGTATTAACAATTGTTCAAACATTATCGACTCAGTGCAGGGTTGTCACGTTTACATATGCAACATAATTACGTGTTACCACAGATTTTAAAATACTTACGGTGTTACTTAAAACACCTATGCATGAATTTTGAAGCATTCTCATTTGCAATGTAAGATGACCGTAGACTTTTGAGGGAAAAAATATTATTGTAAGAAATATTATAATACTTTTTAAATGTAAATTTCCTTACAAAAATTATTCTTTATTTAATTTATCTCAGCTTTCAGTCACAATAATAACGAATTTCACTAAAATATTACAAGCTCTCCTTTGACATTTGGGCAAACAAATAAACAATAAAGAAATAACCAAAATAACGTTAAGACACTCAAAACTGAAGTTTAAGTGTTATTATTAAAAACGGCAAAAAATATCGCAGCCGCAACTTTGTTTTCTTAAATTATTTTTTGCCTATTTTAGATCGAAAATATGTCTAAATTAAACAGAAATCGTAGCAACCCTAACTAAAACCTTCAAGCAACGTGATTGTCGCATGTGTACCAACTACATGACGCGTCAGCTGAATAATGCTGAAAACATTTAGCATGCATAACTTCAGGAATTCAGCTCCCCACTCATTGAGACGTGACCCAATTACCTACTACCTGCTGTCCACAATGATGAATTGATGCACCCACGTCATCTGTGAAATATGCGGAACTAATGTTGAAAGGTGATTCAACTGTGTATCTTTCCTTCAGGAACTAGGTACTTGACTTATCCTTACCTAATAGGGAATATACATGTAATTTTTTAATTCACTAAATTAAATACACTTTTAGCTGTAATCAATAAATATGAAAGAATTTTTAAAATATTATTTATCGACAAGAAGTTATAAAGCTTCAAAACTGCTTATAAGAAAGAGAAGTCCGAGTGTAAAATTTACGTCACAACTACACACGCCCGTAAGGCTGTCATTGAATATAGCGTTTTGGTGAGAGGGACAAGTATACTTGTTTAAAATTGTTTTATCTCTTTTGTTTTTCTACTGATTTCGATATTTTTTTCACTGATATTCCTGTGTTATGGGGGGCAATTCACTGGCAGGCGTTGTTATATCAGTAAGGGTATGAGCTTACACGTTGTCCCTTTTATTATAGCCAAGGGGTATATTCGCATGCTGTCTTGTATAATGTATTGCAGCATATGACATCAGTGAATAGGAACCATCAAGAATTTAGCCACATCTATAAAACATAGCCTGAAAGTCCCCCCCTATTTATAATATAACCTTAATTTCACCAAAAATCACAATTTTATACTAAAAATACACCACTTTAGTCATCACAAAAACAGAAAAGCCCGCGAATAATCTGCATAGCCCATCCATAAGCAATAAAATGTAAATCCAACCTTTAAATATATATATCTTATAAATAAAAGAGTAATCAGCAAGCTAATTGCCTATCATTACAATGTATGATATCACCTTTATCAGCGGAGTATGAAATAATGAGTAGTTTTAACATAATAGTTAATTTAATGATTCACTGTAAAATTTTCCTTCGCTCACGAAGTATGCGGAATTCACAGTTCTGATGTTTCAAGTGCTAGGAGTTTCAAGATATTGAAACTAATCTGTTGAAGGTAAGCCTTGTTAATTATTGTTGAAAGTCTTTGTAAACTTCCTAAGTATACCTAATATATAAGAAAAGTGGATTGGGTTAGATAGCTTGTGTGATTATATCACGTATGTACTTAGTTCAAGATATTAATTTAATGCTACTGAAAATACTGAAAAGTAAAACTTTTAAGTACATACATAATATCTATCTATCTTTTTGTGGTACTGCAAATTAGTATAGAATGTACATCACTAGATAAGACATGAATATGATGATGACATAATATCATATGCACTTTCTAAGTATATCTTGGACACCAATGACTGTGTTTCGGATGACACGTTAAACTGTAGGTCCCGGCTGTCATTGAATATCCTTGGCAGTCGTTACGGGTAGTCAGAAGCCAGTCAGTGTGACGCCAGTCTAACCAAGGGGTATTGGGTTGCCCGGGTAACTGGGTTGAGGAGGTCAGATAGGCAGACGCTCCTTGTAAGACACTGGTACTTAGCTGAATCCGGTTAGATTGGAAGCCGACCCCAACATAGTTGGGAAAAGGCTGGGAAGATGATGACTAGATAAGACATGATACCAAAAAAAAAAAATCTTGAAAACACTGAAAATCAAAACTTTTAAGTACCTACAAACATAGCTCTAGAAGTCTGTGTCTAGAGTTTACAGTAGTGCTTTTTGTAATAGAATATAAAAAAAAAAACTGCCAAGTGAATTCGTGTTGTCCAGGTAACTGAGTTGAGGAGGTCGGATAGGCAGTCACTCCATGTAAGTAAAACACAGATTACTCTGTTGCATCCTGTTAGCTAGGCCGTGAACGGTATCCCGTTTCGTATCCACTGACCCGGATTGCTTCAAGCAGTTGACACCGACTGCTTAAAGCCGCGACCGAGCGGTGAACTAGTCATTTATTCGCTACCGTACCTACACACGAAAGTCGAGCAGTAGCGACAGCTTCAAGCCGGCAACTGCTCGAGCGGTCACGAGGTATACGAGGCTCTCCGACCTCCTTTGTCCGGAAAAAATGTTGCACTCAACTGTGGTAGAAAATCAACTGCTTGAGCGTTTGGTAGCGACGGCTCGAGCAGTTAATAACCGACCGCTAGAGCAGTCGACGCTGACCGGTCGTGAAGTCTGTGTACGTCACTGAGCCGCTTACTGCTCGAGCCGACCGTCTACGGCCGTCTTTAGACTGGAAGCCGATCAAAACATAGCTCTGGAAAGAGGCTAGGTTAGGTAGATGATGACTATCTTCTTTGTCATGTCTTTTCTTGGTATATGGTATATAATATGTATAAGGATCAAAAATACCAAACATTTGCACCCAAGGTTTATTAACGGGAGACTAGCTAGTACAACACAGTGACCTATCATTTATCAACTTCACTATTATCGAGGAGACCTTCACCCAATGATGGACGCTTGGTACAAGGATAGGACGAGGAAGCCAATAGCGTACACTACCAGGACGATGTCCATGGCTGTGGCGAATAGGTCTCTAGCCACGTGGTCCTGGGCTAGCCGTCTTGCTTGAGCGCGAGCCAACCCGCAGAATTGTGATAGGTGAGTGAGGAACACCTCCGCGGCATTCAACACGGTACTGAAAGAAAGATACAAAAAATCGAATTGAGAACTTCATCATTTTTAAATATTAAAGAAATTAAAATTAATAATGAAGGCCTTTAATTATTTTTTGTCATAGTTTCATTAATCATAGTTTGCGAAAGAAAACACGAAAGAAAGAAAAACACTTAACAGCAGGTATTGTGTTTAGCGCCATCTATCTGTACTTACACGAACTATTAGCGACGTAACACAACTACACATGCTGCGCGGTGATCTGGCTCTAATCTTTTGTGTTGAGTTGTACAGCGACAAAAAGTTTTCATAGAACCTCAATAGATGGCAGTGTTAGCCGCAGTAATTTGAAACATTTTCATAAGGCCAAGAGTACTAGTCCGTATTAATAGGTGCTATTTTCTTTAGCATTTATAAATTAAGTGTCGTTGTATTGATAAACTTTGCTAATTTTGGCTTGTAGTGTGTTCATAAACTGTAACTCAAGTAAATCACTTTATGATAAAGTCTGTCTTACCTTGGCGTACACCTCCACTGCATGCTGTTGACGCTGAACAGTGGCAGCACCATAGCTATGAGGTACCACATGCCGTTCGCGGCCAGAGACGACGACGGCGCCAGTGTCGAGCGCTGGACTACTGCCACCCTAGAATGTGATCAATCAAGATTAAAAATGTATGAGATATGGCTGTTTTACTTGGAGTGGAGCGTCTGCCTGTCTGACCTTCCCAACCTGGGCAATCGATACAAGACGGGTTGTCAGAATTTCTGAATTCTAACTACATGTAACAACTGCCAAAGATGATAAAATGACAGCTGAGGACTACCAATTTAACGTGCTTTCCGAAGCACGGAGGTACTCGTCATGACAAGAAGTTCACCCATCCACAGACAAGCGTTGCTTTTCCTTTACGATTGGCCGACCCATGAGGCTAGTGACTATTTGAAGATCGCTTACTTGAGTTCGTAAAGCCTAAAGCGGGGAAGATTACCTATAGGGATATTATTTATATCGATTATCGATGATTAGCTGGTGATGATACCTGCTGTTCTGGACACCAGTGCTCTCAGTCGGGGAACCGCCTCTCAGCCACAGGTCTATTTCGTTGCTATACTGGCTGGTCTCGCTTGCTAGAGTGTAGGACGAATCGGAGACCGGCTCTTCTCGCTGGAAAATTATCATTTTTGAAAAACAACGACTATAATTATAGTTTCCCTATACTTACCAAAATAATTTGGTATTGGTAAAATCCAGAGGAATCAAGAGATTCTTCAGTGTGCCCGGTATGACGTGGTTCTTATACCAAAACAAGTAACGATTGGTTATTCTTGCGGACACTGACTAGTTTGTTAACGTTTATTCTATGAGTCTGTGCTAAAAATCTTATATAAGTAGGCCATTTTCGTTGTAGGAACTAGGCAATAAAGACATGATGATAAAGCTGCTCCAATTATCACAATCTCCCTGACCAAACAACTTTAGCCACTCGGATAAAAAGTAGACTGTTTGTAGATTGCAATTTTTTGCATCCACACTGCTACCGCACGGCACGTAGTGGTTAATCCAAAGACGCCCGTAGAAGAAATAAAATTGTATCCATAGTAAGCAAATCAACAGATAGATATGTTGTTGGAATCTGTAGTTGATTATGATGATAGCCTGTTATCCTTCATCCAGGAGATAGGGCTAGCCGTAGGCTTTTCCACTTTCTTCAATCTTGAATAGTAAGTTCGATGTCCTATCATTCGAGATCACTTGATGTACTTTTAGAAGGTACGGGAATAATCTACAATTAAAATGATTCTTACGTTAGAATGACCAGATCTGGACTTGCTGAACGTCTCGGAAGAAGGGGTCCTGGGGCTGACAGGATTCTCGCTGAAAACGAACTGACTGAATTCAGCCTTCATCAAATCCTTTGCTACTTCCGATTTCATCTTCTGTAAGGGGAAAAGAATATTATGTAAAGCCATTATGAAATAATATGTAAAGTTGATTTGTGGTAAAAGATTGTCAGCCTAGCCATATCTTAAAGTTAGAACTCGGAACGTCTGACAACCAGTCTTACCAAGGGTTATCGGATTGCTTGGGAAATTGGGTTGTGGAGGTTTCATAGGCAGTTGCTCCATGTAAAACACTGGTAAACTTCTGGGAGACGAACCCAACGTAGCTTGGGAAAAAGACTAGGCAGAAATGCGAAATGACAGTCGCAATCATCAATTAACATAGAGAAACTCTTTTTGACATAGATGGTCACCCATCCAAGGTTCGTCTCGTCTGGCCTCGTCTGGCGTAAATTTGATAGGTCAACCGATGAAGATGTGCGACGAGCTACTCCAATTTAAAATAGATCATCATCAAAGTGACGGTGGTCCGTTTAACGGCATCCTCATCCCCTTATCACAAGTCTTGAAAAATCTACTTAATTTTCAAGTATTACTTACTACGACAATTCTTCGGTTTCCCTCTAACTGGTGCCCAGATTGGCACTGTTAGGCTTGCTTAGAGATTCTTTATTACATTATATTCGTGATTTGTTTAAAAGATTTTGGGTGCTCTTGATATTTTCTTCAGTTAAGTTGTCAATCATTCTACAACGTTGTCTATGATGTGTTTTTCCTCAATTCTCTGTATGGAGGTTTTTTTTCGACACCATGTTATAGGATCGGTAGGTATTATGGATAATATATTTTCTTACAATTCTTAAGCCTCCTTATTCATTATCATTTTCCTTCGTAAAGTAATCTCCTGATTGGATCTGAGGGCACGGGAGTGCCCCAGCCAAGTCTCAAGCAGAGCGGGCACGGCCGTACCATCTTTTCTCGAAGCGATTCGCGGCTATTTCTCCCCCCTATATCTTCGATGCGGACAAAGCTAGAGCGTTGGGTTTTCGGTGACCGAGAGAAAGCGTTACAACAAGCTTATCCTCAAAATTTCATGATAATTGAATAAATAGTTTCCGAGTTACGGTCGATCAAAGTTACACTATTCTGTCACTCACTGACTCACTGACCGATCATCAAAATTCTAAGGTACTTCTAGTGGACTTAGAACCTTGAAATTTAGCACCAGTGCAGGTTGTCCGCCACATATAAAAGGAAAATTATAAAAACGTCATAAAATAAAAAACTATGGAAAACAATTTTATATTTGCGGTTTTGCTAGAGTATTTTGTATCAATTTCGACTGCATTGTTAACTTTGTTCTTTGTTTACGTATCTACAAAAAATATTGAATTGGTTTATTTCATTATTAGAGAGATTTTTTATGTATTAAATACAATACATAGAGCTCGATACATAAACTAAAAATTCAAGTTCAATGCAATGCGACAAATAATGCATGCTCGATAGATGGCGTTGTACCTTTCTAAATCGCGCTATGGTTTCGTTACATAGCTTACTATTAGTAGTACTTAAAATGTTTCTTATGATTAAATTTTTTATCTTATTGTGCTCATTGCCAAGTCCCTATTATTATAATGTAAGTAAAACTATTGATACAGTCTCTAAATATTGATTTATCATTACAAAATAAGGTGAAGAGGACTTGGCTACGATGCGATCTCAAAACTTTTTACGGTGAAAAGATTGCATAGAGACTTGGCTTTTTTACATTGATAAATATTAAAGGATTAGTTCAAAAACAAAAATGCATATAACTTATTCCTAAGCAATTATGAAATGTAAAAGGACAAGTTTCAATGTTGTCTAAAACAGTAATTAATTTACTAAATCATAATTTCTTAACATGGATGAACTTGAACATTAATTAAATTAAAATTCCATCGATAATTAATCTGTAAATTCGGTAGCCTGTATCAGAACTGGCATACGTACAAAAGTATTTTTTTACACAAAATTATCTATTTTTCTCTATATGTCATTCTTTGGGCGCGAACTGTTGGACGCCATTGTTCGAAATTCAAAAAGAACGCGGGCGACCCGCGGCGTCATTATTCGCGGTTGCCAAAGTAAAAAAAGGTTTTTTATTCAATTGATTGGGAACTTTTTTGTTAATTGACTTATTTTTATGTAAGTTTTGCCTCAATTTAGAGTGATCAAAGCCACCTACAGCGCTATCGTTTCGTTGTAGGTGGTACGAGGCGCTACATTTATTATGTCTTTATTACTTTTGTTATTATAGTATTTACTTCATATTCTGTGCAAATAAATTATTCTTATTCTTATTCTTATTCTTTAACTTACAAAGTTGTAAAAATAATTGTCTAGCTGTATGATTTTTGATTTAACTAAATTCACAGCAGAGTATAAACAGTAGACGCTGGCATTGTTTTTCTAAATACTAATAGCCATAGGCATAGCAATAGGTACCGATTTTTAAAAGACATATAGAATCAAAAATTAAGCGCGTTTTCTTTCTTCTTTATCCACGTTATTTCTTCTTTATTTATATAAGCCACGGATCACAGCTATAATAAAGTAAGAAATGACCATTACCAAAACACAAAAATACCATTTAATGACGTTCCCAAACAAGATGAAGACATAAAAAGCCTTGTAAAATTCAGCGTTGATTGTCACACATCAGTAACAAAGCTATAACAACTTAATCAGTGTTTCCTGTGATTTTAAGATGCAAATTATCCTTATTGCTTGTCATTTGTGAATATTGTCACTGTGGCGATAATGACTTTATTTCTTCGGATGTCTCCGCAATTGCTGCTTGTTATGGAATCAGATGATGACATAAAATAAACAGTGTTTTTAAAACAATATTGCTTTTTTTCAATTTATATTTGAGCCTAGTTTGGTTATGACAGAAGGCTCTTATCCAATACAAGGATTTTTTTAAATTAATATGTTAGATACAGACGCCAGAGCATCAAGCTACTATAATGTCCCTATCGCTGAAGTATTACTGGTGCAAAGTCGATTGGGAAAATTTTACAATTTCTGGAAGCTTGATTTGCTGGTGTCTGTACCTACGATTTATCTTGATTTTCAGTGAATAAACTGTTAACTATTGATTTGATGTAGGTACGACTGTACGTATGTAGTTGGATTTTTATTTAAACTGTACATATAAATCTCTGCTGACGCTTAGGTTTGTTTGGATCTTAATGAAAAAGTGGGACAACACAGTGTTTTTTTACAAAACAGGTTAAGATTCTCTTCACTACAGCATACTTTCAGAGCTTTGCATTTAAAAACATTGCAAAAATTTCATCTCATTTCAAAAATATGTTCAGAAAACAATATTTCTTATTTTTCGTATTATTAAAAAAAAAAACTGCTAGCATGTCAACGTCACGATACGTTACTGAGTGGGCGTGCAAAATCGAAAGCTCAGAAAGTGAAAAGGTCCGCCATTTTTTTTTTGCAAATCAATCGATTTTTTTTGCGTACCCCGCGGTAGCCGACACTAGCCACACCGCGGGATGTCGCGCTACCGTGCTCAGAAAATTGATGGTTTTCAATATTTTTGACTTATGGCAGTTTTGATGGCCATGCTGACATTTCCGAGTAAGATTTTTAGCGAAGATATTAATACCTAAATATTATTTGGAATCTGTATTACTTTTTTTTCTATATATTTCTTCTTTTGATAAAGCGTCACTTACGACTTTCGCTTCAATAATTGTTTTCCAACTATTTCATAAACATCATCTCCGGAGCCTTTTTCTACTGGACGCTGACCGCAACATATTTGGGAATCCGGCTAGTGCCGAGTGCCGGATTTAGCTGAGTACCAGTGTTTTACAAGGAGCGACTGCCTATCTGACCTCCTACTATTTCATAAACATAAGTTCATTAAAGGCTCTATCTAAAAAGCGCGTAATTAATTCTACTTTGTCTGGCAATCTGAAACAGCATTAATTTTTGAAAATTTATTGCCCATTCTACTTGGTCAATTATAAAAAAAGTACTTAAAATCTGATTTAGCTACAAAATAACAGTAAAACAACTTTAAAAAAAAATTAAACATAATCTCTTAATTCACTACATTTATTTACACATCAAAAATGTAATAGCCAAATATTAGACACAAAAAAAGCACCCAAATGTTGACTTAATAAAATCGTAGTCAACCCTTTATTTACCATAGGTGGGTCGTTTAGGCCCCCATTATAATATTTAATGCTAAACAAACACGGGATTTTTGCTTCTAAATGACTTCATCGAGTTGTGATTTAATGGGTTAAAAACGTGATAGCTTGCGTTTACGTTATGACTTGGAGACGACGAAAAATCACTATTCAAGAAAAACTAACTGAATATTCTTAAGGCTTTATGATTTCAAATAAATTAAAATGATACAATTGGATTCGGTGGATAATAGAAATATCTATGGCAGCATTAAATTAATGTAAATACTTTCTTTACTGTGTTTCGGATGGCACGTTAAACTGTAGGTCCCGGCTGTCATTGAACATCCTTGGCAGTCGTTACGGGTAGTCAGAAGCCAGTAAGTCTGACGCCAGTCTAACCAAGGGGTATTGGGTTGCCCGGGTAACTGGGTTGAGGAGGTCAGATAGGCAGTCGCTCCTTAATCCGGCATGTACCTAGTTGGTAAAACGCTCGGAAGATGATGCTTTCTTTACTGTGGAAAGCCCCTTCCATTTTGTGTGACATGGCAGAATAGACGTGATTACTTTTATCTGTCGTTTTTCAGCATACCAGCACCTACCACTTACACACCGCTGCACAGGAGTGTAAAAATATTTTTATTTGTGAATTTAATAAAATGGTGTCTAAGGAACAAAATACATCGCCATTTCTAACCAGTAAAAGTTAAAACGCAAACCCGTCCCAAATCGTCGTTCCTGACTTAAGGACAGCCGAAGGGTTAAACGGTCATTTAGTCCACTATAGTTAGTTCGCGCTTCGATTTATAACGATCTACTATTTAGCCACATCGGTACCTTTGATCCATCTGATCACCTTTTTTTTAAATCTGATGATACTTTTTTTTATCAAAATTAAACAAGGTAGTTACATTTTTCAAAGTTTACGAAATTATAGTCTTTTTTTTAACTTTCTTCGAAAGTTTATGTACTTTAAAAGACGTTAAGTTACCCTTTTTATGATGAGGTTAAACAAACATTTAAATAAATGAAGGGTTAACTTTCAAGGGAGGATTAAGTATAATGGAATATAGTAATAAAACGGGCAAAGACCAATTTGTGAACACACATAAGAGATTTCTTAGAAAATAAGCAGTGCATTTGTACTTGATCGTTCAATTTAAATGCTTATCCCACAAACTATGGAAATAAACCGTTAAATAAATAAATGTAATTTAGAAAGTTTCTGGAATAATTATGTACCTACTCTAGTATATTTAATACTTAAGTATATTAATTAGCATCTTAAAGAAAAAGAACTTAAATACCTTGATTTAGCTCACGAGGTTGTCGACATTTGGCATGTGGATTCTGCAATCATTGTGCCGATAGTAGTTTCCGCAAATGGTTTAATAGCCAAGAGCCTCGAATCACACCTCAAGACTAGGTTGGATCAAGCGTCTGATGCAGAAAGCTGTACTTCTGGACACGGCACGATATACAGAATATTTAAAAATGTAAAAATATGTTAAATAAATAAAAACAGAGCATCTTATAGTTCATTCCACGTAAATATGTCTCATAATAACTTGTCACTTTCAACCTTAGACTACTACTTTCTATTTCGATCTATACTAGCTGACCGGCCAATTTCGTACCACCTAACAGTATTTTTTTTTAATATTACACTTATTCTGCTATACAAATCGTTTGTATGTGAGTATAGAAAAGTGTTGATTTTAGACTTCTTCAGGTATTTTTTTTTCTCTCCGTAAGAACCATCCTCGTACTTTAAGGAATATTCTAAAAAAAAAGAAATAGCGAAATTTGTTCTGCTCTCGAGTACTTACCAGCATATTTAGCGATTCATTTTTATATTATAAAAAATATAATCGGAATCAATAATTCCACTACAGCACAGTAATTAATGTTTACTTCTATTTTCTAAACCAATTCTAGCCACTAAACCTCTAAACGCAGCAATCTAACGGTATAAACAAAAACATAGATAATACCAAACCTAATCAAGTCAACAAAAACAAACAAAAATCATCAATTATAATCGTTCTGCGTTTTAACAAAAAATAGAAAATATATTTTTACTCTTTCGACCAAATAACTGTGAATTGACACGAGCGAGTAATTTTCAATTCGATCAAAACCATTCAAGGGTTAAAAATAATTGTCCGTTAGGTAGCGTTATTACTTTTGATTGGTTATGGATCAAATAATAGAAATAATTATCAATAGGGGTTGTATATTTGTGGTGATCATAATAAGATTTTGAAATTCATTTCAACTTCTCAAGGATCTTTGAGAGTTTTAATTCGATAATTGGAATGCCGAAAAGTCTGTCCAATGGACAAGTGTTTTTCTAGAATCTTGTGCGACTACCCCTAAATTATTATTCTTAAGATTTGTTTTTTAAGTAGGTAACAGTCGATCGACTGTAAGCAACTCTTGGCGCGTTTGCTCCGTGGATGGGTGATATGTCATGAAGAGTTCCTCCGTGTTTCGCAAAGCACGTTGAATTTGTAGGCCCCGGCTGTCATTTATTTGCACATCTTTGGCATTTGTTACAAGTAGTCGAAAGGCAGAAAATCTGACAACCATTCATACCACGGCCTATTGTATTCCCCGGGTAACTGGATTGAGAAGGTCAGATAGACAGTCGCTCCATTTAAAACACTGGTACTCAGCTGCATCTAGTCAGATTCGAAGTTGACACCAACACATGAGAAAAGGTAAGGATGATGATGTTTTAAATTAATATCTCTCAATTCTAGATTCTTCAAGTACCTTCTTTAAGTTCCAAGACTAACTTTACTGACTGAAAGTTTCATCGTTAATCAACAACCATTGTTCAATCAGTGCTGATAAGCACTCAAAACACAGAACTCATTGAACCTGTCATCCACCACTTACTTTCAATTGAGAACTCTAATTATTTTGCACCTCGAAGTCCACAATAGCCAACTACTTCTGAAGACCCTTCCAATTTTACAAGGTCCGTCATTCCGATTACGGTTCGCGTGTCATACAAAACGTAATGAATAGACAAAACTGACGGATGTAAATATCGCCATTTTGAAAATGAACTGGGGGTAATTTTCGAAACCTCAAGCAGCATATGGCGACGGCAGACGCCATACGAAGCCAACTGTCATATCTACCCTCCCTGTCCCACTTAAGAAATATGTAATACAAAAGAAAGGGACAGAAATAGGATTCATTAGTCGGTAGTACTATCATTTGAATGTCGTATCGCAAAAAAGTGTATTGTTTGGTGCGGGACACGTGCGCGCGCGCAGGAAGTAGGGTAGGCTTTGGCGCGAATTTGAACATAATTCGAAAATTTCGAATGACTGTATAAACAGGATATTGAAACGATAATCGGTTTCCGAAACAACATATGGATTATGGGTAAACCTTTACAACATTTTGGGGTTAAAATAAGATTGTAGCCACGATTATTTTAGAGAAGTACTGAAAAAAGGTACAACAGAATAAATAGCTTCCTTTTGACGTTATAGAACCTGTGATTTAAGGTTTCAAGTTTTAACAAGCGTTGCAGGATGTTCGTACATCGTGAACACATTATCAGATACTAGCTACTTCTGTTTATAATTTGTTTTACAGTTATGAACTAAAACGCTTTTAGCGATAAGACCGCCTATTGTGTCCCCGTTACCATTTCTTTTAATACCTAGTTTTCATTTGTTTTTTTTTTTTTTTAATTTGTGTACATAATAAAGAATACACACGTTCTTTGTAGTTTTTTTTTCCTTGGCCTACTTTTCATAAAAATCATGCATAGCTTTCAGTTTGGGTTGCCTGGTGTTGATTTCAGGAAATAACTTGATGATAGGTAAATTAAAAATATTATTTTGGGCTAAGCTGTTTATTATATTAGAGAAGCCGAAAATCGATCTCAGTGGCGTGCACTTGGAGAGGCCTATGTCCAGCAGTGGACTGCGATAGGCTGATGATGATGATGATGATGGAGCTGTTTATGCCTTCAAGTTGCCAAAAACATGATGGGTGGATGCTTATTACTCCTTCTCGCAAAATCTTCGGAATGGATTTTTACGTATGTAAGCAAAAATTTCGCTAATATATTGAAATAATTTACAGCCTAATTGTTTTATCCTTGTGTCCAGTTCAACGAAGTCCAAAATAAATTATCTCTACTTTCATAGTTTTGGTGCTATTAAGAAAAATAGTAAAAGAAATGGATAGATTTTCAACAGCCGCCCTTAACGAGGGCACGCGACATATGGACTCGTGCGCATCCCTTTGTCACGCCGCCACCCTCCAGACGGGGGTGGTTTTTGTTTATTTTTACTTGTTTTTAAAACCTGTAAGGTTATATGCTTCGAATGTTATTCTAGAATTAATGATCAAGCTTTTTATAGGGTTTGTCGAGTAGAAGTTAAGAAAATGAAATTTCTATTTCGTAGTTTTTTTTTTAATTGACATTGGACTTTGATTTTCGTACAATTACTGATTTTGGCAAGTATCCTCTTGAAGATTTTCTACACCATTTTTGAGGAAGCCTACGCTCAACAAAGGGAGTGTTAGAAAGTTAAATATGATTAGGAAATAGATGATTTATAAGTAAAATATAATAACTTATTTTGGAACTAGAAAAAAAAAACAATATTACCAACTAATGCCTTGTAAGTCCATTAATTAAAACAATCTCTATATAAATAATCATTGACCTTACAATGCGAGTATTTATCTAGTTTATCCTCTTCTCATCCCCGTATTTTCAACCTCAGTAATAAATCGGTGATTATTATTTAAAAAAGGTCATAAAGCATCAACAGAAGTGGATGCCGCACGTGCATATCGTTCAGTTGGCGCGTGGGGCAGAGCCCGGGCGCTCCGCCCCTGCCTCAAGTGTTTTATGACTTCACTTGTGTGGCCGCAAACAATATTTAATGCGACCACCTTTGTAATATTTCAATCATTTTAGGCATATCACATGATATTTGTAAAATAATCTAATTAAAGAATGCAATTCTTTTCACTATGTATTCATGTTTATTTTAATAAAAGACGTGGTGGCTTAATGGATTAAGCCTTTAATGTATGAATGTGAAGGTTTGATTCCAGGTCGTACAAGCACTAATGAAGCTTTCCTGAGTTATATATATGTACTTTCTAATCTAGTACATACATAATCTTGCTCATAATAATTGAGTAAAGGTGAAGGAAAACATCTTGAAGAAAAAGTGTGAATTCGCCTTCAGCAACCGCGGAGAATATCGCTCAATCTTTCTACTCGTGTGAGTGTGAGAGGAGGTCTCATCATCTCCCGAGCCTTTTCCCAACTATGTTGGGGTCGGCTTCCAGTCTAACCGGTTTCGGCTGAGTACCAGTGTTTTACAAGGAGCGACTGCCTATCTGACCTCCTCAACCCAGTTACCTGGGCAACCCAATACCCCTTGGTTAGACTGGCGTCAGACTTACTGGCTTCTGACTACCCGTAACGACTGCAAAGGATGTTCAATGACAGCTGGGACCTACAGTTTAACGTGCCATCCGAAACACAGTCATTGGTGTCCAAGATATACTTAGAAAGTACATACAAACTTAGAAAAGTTGCATTGGTACTTGCCCGACCTGGAATCGAACCCACGCCCTCACACTTGAGAGGTTGGCTCTTTAACCACTAGGCCACCACGACTTCAGACTCACGACCAGAGGAGGTCTGTGTCCTGCAATCGGACGAAAAAAAGACAGAAAATTTTAATTTAACATTTTAATTATGAAATAATTTTTAGTTTTATGTGAAAACCATGAATTTTAACCTGAAGTAAACATCTATAGATAATATTGTTACTATAGGGGCGCGGGCCGCCTCCATACAATAGATCTTCTACTTTTTTTAACAAAAGAAAGTAGGAGACACTCATAATTGCAGTTTTTTTTTTCCGACGTCTACGAAATATCTTAACGACTCATCTGTACGGTAGTAGGCAGTATTTCAGTAACACCATTAAGATTTAGCGATGATAACTAATTTTATTGCTTAGGAAACTAATAAATATTTCTCTGTTTTTTTTTAAACTAAACTACGACGTTAATTTGTTTTAATAACCCATAAAAATTTGGCGAAAAAACTATTTGGTTCCGCTTTTTTTTTCAATTTCGCTAAAAAGGTTTATTACTTTTTAGCTTCAGGGAAAGGCTCACCGTCTAATCTAATCGTTTTGTTTTTAATTACTTGTGAATAGAATAAGTACTTTAAGGTCTTCGTTAAGTACATATAATCTTAAAAATTAAATTAGTTTTCTAGTGATTAAAAGAAGTAAAGCAGTTTGTAAATATATTTTGAGTTTTAGGGCGAGATAAATAAGTTCAAAACTAGTCCATTTTTTTGGTTTTGATATTTCTGATACGTCTTTTGTTTTTTTTTAGTTTGCAAGCACTTTCAGTTTTTTTCTTTAGCCTGCACCGTCCCACTGCTGGGCCGAGGCCTTCCCAATTTTCACTTTAACTACACAATAATAAGTTAGTACTACCTTAATATTATCTAGTTATAAAGCTTAGGTAAAATTGTGCTCACATCTCAACTTTTCCGTTATCTTCGGCGGTCACGCGCCTCGGCAAAAAAGACGTAAATTTTTACGCCTTTTAGACACAAGCCGGTCACTTGACACTAAAATCGGTGACAAACTGACTGATGACAATAAAGATGTCTGCTATCACTTAACAGAGTTAACGAAAACTTAGAATCATTTAAAATCAGTCAGGAGATAAAGAGGCAATTTTGTCAACCCTATTTTGTGTCAATAATACACAATGGAAAGTCAACCTTAACTTTAGGAGATACAGTTCAATTTTCAGTGACGGTAATATGGTGCTATTGTCGTAGAGAGGTATCGTCAAGCCACTTAATTTGTATGGACACAATAAATTTCGTTTTATTGGTACTTTTTGACATAAAAAGTGTGAATGGTCAGTCTTTAGATAGGCGACAGTTTTTTTTGGTAGCTAGAGCGTTTAATTCTGATATACTTTCGTTTTTGTTGAAATTCTTTTATTATTACAACTAGTTTTAGGTTAAGGGCCAGTTTAACAATGTACGAATAGCCACTATCTGAAAGATAAATTAAAAATGGAACAAAATTTGTATGAAATCATCTGCCAAATAAACTATCTGGAACTTATTTGTAGGTCGTGAAACAGGCCCTAGGGTACAATATTTTGTTTGATTAAATTCAGATTTTTTCTAAAGCATGCTACGAAAACATAACATTGGTTATAAGCAAGGAGGGGCATATACGTACTTATTTTGAAAAAAAAAACGCTTAGGGCCTGCTTCACCACCTACGAGTAAGTTCCAGTTAGTTTATTTGGTAGATAATTTCATAAAAATTCTGTTCCATTTTCGAATTTCTTTGGTAGATTGCTGGCTGTTTGGCCATTATGAAACTGGCTCTTAAAAATATATTTTAAAAACTTTATAAAAGACTAATATGACAGCTAAAATAACATTCAATTTTTAAAAAACATTGATTGACAGCTGAACATCAAAACATGGCTAATTTTGACAGTATCGTGATAAAATGCGCGCCAAAACACAATGCGCGAAAAAACTGCAATAGATAATTAGAAAGATCGATTTATCGCTCTATTGAGTTTTTGCACTAAATATACTTTTAATTATACGTTAAAAATGCAACTTATAATTACGCGGTTGCTAAACATCAAAATATTTTTTTTAAATTCCTACTCTTTTGATGTGTAGGCGGGAAAGTCCTGCCCCTGGGTCTATGGATTTATTTCAATTGCTAATGGTAGCGTTTTCTTTAATTATAGGTTTTAATCTTTTGTAAAGCATTGTTGAGCGAAATCCTGACGTTTGCACTATCTGTATGGTATTGATAAATACTGTTTTGTAATTAATTGAAGTTTAAACGATGCGCTTTGGTGGTCTTTGACAGTAAATAATAGCTTTCCTTTCTGTAGGTGCTTGGGAGTTATGTAGTTACTAGATATTTTGGACTTAACTATGCGACCATCTGTATCTTCTACTTCTTAAGCTTCCTTCCTAATATATCTTAATTATGTGTAACGTTGTTTGCGTGCGATGGACTTCTAAACTACTTAGCGGATTTTATTCAAAGCACATCGTGTGCAGTTTGAAACAACTTGAAAGATAGAATAGCTTACATCTTAATTTAAAGTCGCAATATTATTTTATTAAAATTTTAGCCACAGCAACGCGTGGACGGGTCTTCTAGTACTTTATAATTATTAATAGGTAGTAGGTACCTGGGCAATACGCTATGAATGTAAAATTGGATACGTACCTATTATTAAATAAACAATGTTGAGCCTACCGCATGAAAAGTAGACATCAAAGTTATTTTCGATATTTTTCCCACAAAGACATTCCTAAAATCACCGCATGTTAAAAAAAACCGTCAACCCTTAGCCAAGTCAAGGGGTCTACTTGACCCATCGATTAAGTTTTTGCTCGCGCTTCCAAATAAAATCATAAATTGTAAGATGGCGGGCGATGGCAAAAACTCACACTATATCATATTCGGCTGCAGGCGTGGCATGGTCAATTTATGACTAAATTTTAAGGCCATTTTTGACCCCGATGCGTTACATTGTTATTTTTATGTGGTAGTTTCCTACAACATAAGTTATGGTAGCAAATACCGTTTTAAGAAATCGATACGAATAAAGCACTTATTTAAACCAAGAAAATAGACCTAAAAATAAATACATCATACACCTTGCATCTTTATCTTTAATTTTTTTTTAATTATTATTTTTTTCTACTCATTTACTAAGTAGGTATATTACTATTACAACAATTTCAAACTACTATTTATAACAAAAACTACTTAAAACTAACAAAAAACGAATCTCAATTAAATTATTTCGAACTTACTTTATAAGATACATATACCTACATATGTATATGTAATAAGTAAAGTATAAGAATAATGAAGTATAAGATATATGTAGTAATAGACCTTTGCTTCAAAAAATACGCTGAGTAAAATTAATAAATCTAACCACAATACCTTTTCTTCTGTATCAAATACAGGAAGTTCTAATGAATAAACCGAATGTCACAAATCGCGTATAATCGCGCGCGAAATTGCATTGAATTAAATTCTATTGAATTAGAGATGTTCGCAAAAAATGTCCGAAACTTGTCATCAAATTGCGATCAACCTGTCGACAGTACCCTACAGGGTGCTCTCGATCGCCAACGTGATTAAAAAAAAAACTTTGTAGAATTTGACGGGTCTCTGACAAGCGTTTGACTTCCATGCTTTTTGGCTTTGGGTAACTGGGTTGAGGAGGTCTTGTCATCACGCTACTTGCGGTTACACTGGAAGCCGACCCCGATATAGATATAGTTGGGAAAAAGCTAGCTATGCAGATAAAATTGTGACGTCAGTAAAAAGTAACTGAAATGATTTCTTGGTGGCTATTAATGCAGTTAAGAATTTACATTGACATCAGTATCCGTTACTTTAGAATTCCAAAAATACCACAGAGTAACTTTAACCTAACTTTTAAAACCAAAACACCCTGTATATCCTAATTGAATTAGAGTTTCGCAAGCATTAGGCCAAAACCGTAAAGTCGAAAATTATACCTTTATGGCTACTAAGTATAGCCGGGCCGGCTAAGTATAGCCAATGTGGCTAATTTGACGAAAACGTTAGATGTCGCGGCTTACTTTAAGGCTTGTTAGGACGGACCGGAGTGACGACGGCATGGGACAAACTGGCAATTTTGTGAGTGAAAAAAACTGGTCACGCTTTTTAGGGTTAAAAAAATGATTTTTTTATTTTGATGTTCGACGCAGAACTAAGATTTATAGCTTTTATTTTATATGGATATATTATCTTTTATGATACATGGAGTGTTAGATTCTTACTGACTAAAATTTGTCTGTGTCTCATGACCATAGTAATAAGACTTCTGTATTCTGTAGTCCCGATAAACCACCACTCATCAATATTTTTAACAGAAACCTTTTACGATATAATAAATGATATGACAAGGTAGGTTAAAAAAACAATATTTTTATGATTTGAAAAAACACTAGCATAACCCAAATATCATCACCTAGCCTTTCCCCCTTATGTTGGGATCGGCTTCTAGTCTAATCGAATACTGCTGAGCACCAGTGTTTTACATGGAACGACTGATTATCTAACCTCTTCATTCCCGAATCAGGTACCTCTTGGTAGGACTGTTTGTAAAACATTCTGGTTTGCTTACACCAGTAACGGCTACCAATAATAACAAACCCTAATATGTATGATCAATCGACTCGTAAGTCTGCTACCTACCCACGAATATTTATCCTAAACGTGACATACCTACATAAAATAATAATCGTGTCTACAGGATAATTGTTTCACAAGTACCTGCGTACGGTGTTTTTGCCAACTTTTTGCCGCGTACCCGACCGTGTCCGGCTCAGTGGTGCATGCAAACTGCTCATAGCTGGACGTCCGGTCCTGAGATGTCGGACAGACGCGCCGCTTCCGATGGAACATGCTTGATACTTGAGGACTGTGTATTACTGTAGGTATTATTCGGGATTATCCGATAAAGGTACAGACGCCAGCACATTTCGAAAAGGTCGAAAAGCGACAAATTTTCCAAATCAACTTTCAACCTTCACCGAAAAAGTTGAGAATCTGTTAAAGAAATTTGACAGATTATTGATGCGATACTTGATGTGCTAGCGTCGATAAACAAGGCCCCCTTATTTATCGACGCTAGCACATCAAGCTACTTAATTGGGGAACATAGCTGGATTTTATTCAATAAAAGTTTGAGACTCTCTTACGCTGCACCCAAAATGTGAGGGGTCATAAGATTGATGACCTACAAAACGTTAATTATAATATTAGCACAATAGGCATGTTTAGTTTAGCTACAATAGAGTTCTGTCCCCTATGTCAGGAGAAAAAAATAAATAATAAATATTTGTCCATGCTCGAGCCGGCAACGGATCTTTCCTGAACCATCACAGCACTGATGTGTGGGGATAATCCTTTTAAAGTCCCATGGGAGTTCATTTCAAACTCATCATCATCTCCCGAGCCTTTTCCCAACTATGTTGGGGTCGGCTTCCAGTCTAACCGGATTTGGCTGAGTACCAGTATTCAGTTCAGTGTTCAGTAGTTATATTTTTTCGTAAATCATTTTGGTTCAAAGTATTATTTTGCTGCAAAAATTGTGTTTTGATTGTTCAATTTATATACTTAACTAGCGACCCGCGCCGGCTTCGCACGGGTGCAATGCTGATACTAAAATTATACATATAAACCTTCCTCTTGAATCACTCTATCTATTAAAAAAAACCGCATCAAAATCCGTTGCGTAGTTCCAAAGATTTAAGCATACAAAGGGACATAGGGACAGAGAAAGCGACTTTGTTTTATACTATGTAGTGATTATAGATTTTGTTAATTCAAATTCTTGAAAATACCATTGTTGTGTTTAATTGATATCATAATATCAAGACTAGATGAGCGAGTTATATAACGCGACAATATCATGAACTAGCCGGAAGCGCGATATCTTACAAATTCTGCTAACTTCCGGCCGTGAAACCCTGTTTAGGAAATTATGGGAAGTCTCCATTTGATACGCTTTTGTAACTTATACCTTTGTTAACGCTGTGTTTATTTTCAATTAAAATTTTGTATGAAATATTACGTCGTCAATTTTTTCATGGTACTGAGAACTCGTTTATTAAAAAAGGGCAGTTTTGTAGTGTTTTCTTGTTTTTGGAATATGTAAAGATGAAGGAACAAACTATTTCTCCATCAGACAGTTAGAAAACGCCTCAGGCATTAACTCCGCTATTGTATACATGGTGCAAAAATAATTCAAAAATAAATAAATAAAAGAAATCACACTTTAAGATAATGTGTAAATAATACGCAAGTCTCACAGGTTCTAAAGTAGAGACCACGGACTGCCTAATGGAGCTATGGAAAGGTGGACTCTAGAAAAAGATGGCGGCAGATTAGAAAGCTTATATATTGACAAGTTTCAATTCTAAATGTCCTGGATGTTTTTGGAAAAGGTTTTAATATTTACAGGTAATTTGGATATAACCTAAATGCGTCAATACAGTGCCCATTCTCATCTTATTCTAATCATTATTTCGCTTCGTCCTCTCCCTTAAGTAATGTCTCATATTATTCCATAATATTTTATCTCAGTTTACAATAATTATTATTTTGAACCTTTCAACCTTTATTTTCTTCTAGTCAACGCTTTGGATGGTAGCTCCGAACCTAAGTATCTATATCACCTACATTTTATACCTACGAACATCAGAATAATTTATTCGCGAATCCATCTTTAACTTTGGACCAATTGCAGGCCACCTGTCCGCGCATGCGCGAGAAACCTCACAACTGCCGCCATTGCGGTCGACTCGCAACTGTCATTTTTCCCGCCCTTTTATTATTTTACATTGAAGGTTTGTACCAGATGCGTGATTTTTTGCAGAATCTTAGCTGACCAGTTAATTAGTTGTGTAATTGGTGTCAAGTTAGTTATTTAGAGAATTTTGTCGTGTGAATTGTGCGGCAGATGTAGGTCACAACATTTTTTTTAGTCTGCATTGCAATATTGTCACTGATTTGACCTTTCTTAACTTTTTGGTGCTGCAGGCTTAGCCTGAAAATCGTAGAAACAAGTTTTTTCTACCGAAGATCGGACATAATGACAGAAAAGTGACAAATTAACGTAAGATTTCTTTTCACATTTTTTTAAGTAATTTTTATTTTCTTCGATTGACATAAGTCTACATGATACAAGACATAGATTATATGCGAGTTGACAGGTCGCGCCATGCTCGGGTAGAAGCTCGGTAGAAGACATGTAGACATTGACAGAAACAGCTTTGTCTTTTCTTGATAGAAGAGATATAAAATCGCCATGCTAAGCCTGCTGTCTGCTTTTCTTTTATAAAATTAACGAAACATGAAATTTTCGCTTTTGCACTTTTAAGCTATGAATACTTACGTAATAATACCTTTACTACAGTTTCATCATGTTTTTTACTACATCGACTAGATCTATTTACAAACTTATTTCATCAATATTAACGATTACCATTTTGGTCACTCTCCTAAGGTAGACTTTCTCACAAGGTAACCAGCTGATGGGTGCACTTTTTTGCAAAATCACAGCAAGTTAACGGGTTAAATTAAGAGTGTAATATGTGTAATCAGGAATTTATCGTGTGAACTTAACGACAGATGTAGGTCATAGAGTTTAAGTGAACAACTGCCTTTTCAAACGACCAGTCTAACTTGGACTGGCTTAGTACAGTCACCCGCACATCAGTGGAAACATTTGAACTGCAAAAACAGCTCTTATGTCGTAGAAAATAGAGGCGGTCTCAAGGTCAAAGTGTGTCTACTGATGTGCGGGTGACTGTACATTTTGATCAAATAAATAAATTTGAATTTAATCTTTCGCGATAAGGTTTACTTAGGTATTGGCTACTGGTGGTATTTGAACTGTTTTTCACGTGTCGTATTGTAAACTATTTTATAACATAGAATTAATATTAAAAACTAAACTCTGGATATAGGTACCTATGTAATTGCTTTTCAATAGTCAGTTTCGCAAGGGGTGACATGCGTGCCAATTGACTGACCAACAAGGATGCCGAAGATCGTGCGAAGAGGAGAAGGAGCAGGAAAGCGGACCCTGGGCCCGAAAGGTTGCAACCGGGATGACGCTCGGATGATGATGAGTCAATTTCGCATCACTGCTTAAAATTATGTATGCAGTAATATAATAATAATATCCCTCACACATTCACACAACGTCATCTAGTTCCAAACTAAGCAGAGCTTGTACTATGGGTACTAGACAATTGATAAACATACTTATACCGTGCACTCCGCGCTATTGGGGACATACTTGCTCAGCACAATGAATTAGACCTATTTGCCGACGGATTGGTACATTTATATAAGAAATTTAAATTAATACTAGATAAGGCCTTTCATAGTTTTTGATGTTTATAAGATGTTTGTAAAATTATGAATTGTTTTGGAACATAACTAGGTACCTATTGCATTAGGCGAAGCCTGTTATAATAGTGTAAGTTTTTATTGAATAAATGAATTTTTTTATATACTTTTCTTTTTTGTAAATACATACATATTATACATAGAAACACCCAGACTAAGTCAAACACCCATGTTCATGCACACAAATGTTTGACTTATGCGGGAATCGAACCCGCGACCTAGACCTATCATGGCAGGCAGGTTCACTGACCACCACGCCATCTCGTCGTCAAAGTAAGACACCAATATTTTATGTTTTACAACTCTCTTTAGATAAAAATCCTACATAATTAAAAAAAATCTACCATAAGGTCACTAAAACCACACAGGTTAAACGCTGGTGTTAAAATAAAAAGGTGAGGGTAACGAGCCGTGATGCGCCCGCGCCGATGTGTGGTCGAAGCCGTACTCACCCACTGGCCTACTGTTTGAAGACTAATGGGTTGTTTAGTGCCTTTTTTATTATGTTTTTTATTTTTCTAGAAAAACAAAAATATAACTGGAATAATAAGCAAGTTGAACATTGTCTTACATCAGAATAAGCTTGAGCTTTCTACTTTCTACTTGAATGTTACATTTAAATCTGACCCACGAAAAACATTCAATGTAAAAAAGCCAAGGATAAATCCATCCAATCATTTCACCGTAAAAAGTATTGAGATCGCATCGTAGCCAAGTCCTGTTCAACTTATTTTGTAATCATAAATCAATATTTACAGACTGTGTCAATAGATTTATATTATATTGATATAGAGGATATAGGGGGTAGAAACGGCCGCGAATCGCTTCGAGAAAAGATGGTACGGCCGTGCCCGGACTACTTGAGACTAGGCTGGGGCCATGGAGAACCAAATAACGAGCGGAGATGCCACAACGTAAAATCTCCTAAGAAAGTAGCGTCGCCTAAATGCGGGTGTGCGGGGGACGAGGAATGGGCGATGACTCCGCCTATGCTCTGCCTACTTTGGAAACCACCCATTTTTTGTAAATCCACCTAGTGTCGAATAGAATAACTAAAAATTTAACACTAAACTGACATCAAAACTTTTTGCAACATTACTTACACTATAGGGTACAAATGTCCCAAAACTAAAAATTATATCGTCTTGATAGAGAAATGTCATATGGGATAACTTAAAATAAGCCCAGCAAAATATGTAAGATGAGAAACGTCATTCCAAAAATTCTGTTTCTGACTTCCATTGAAGCTGAAATAGTATTTTCTAGACAGTATCTACATACCCGGCGTTCCATGGGAACTTCTTCGCCTCCCTCTATTACATAAGCTATCTAACACAGATTTTTTACAATCAAACTAGTAGTTCCCCAAGATTAGCAAACTTCATAGATTAAACACGAATACAAACTGCAGTTTTATGACATTAAAATAGATGGCGCTTTATTTCTAGCAAAACTAAATACGAAATATAGTTAGAAAAGACTTACAACCCTCATTACTATCCAGGCTCAACGGCAGATTTTTTTATTTCATTGGGAGTAATTTAAAATGTAAAGTGAATATCCACATTCAATAAGCATTGTGGATTTTTCTACACCTGGGTCTAAAATTACACCTTGGTGTTATTTATGGGTTGACTTACGAACTCTTCTTAATTTTAGTTCGTCTACTCAACACTTTGGCGTGACCAGCACGAAAATTTATTCTAGAACATTCGCCAAAATTCAAAATTAGTAGGGTGGCTGCACCAGTTCTCAGCATACTGCGAGTGAAAAAGACTGATTAGGTACCGATTACGGGTACTGATTTCAATGTTTGATATTGAAAGTTTTAAATTGTCGGTAAGAAATAGATAGAGGTCATGAGAGCAAAAATGTGGTTACTGTTTTATGTTTGATTTTGGAAGTTTTTTAGTGTCAGATTTTTAAATAGTCCTGAGGATACTTAGGTCATAAGCAGTGATCGGTTAATCAGATGCGTATTTGTCTAAAGTTTATGTTTGTTAAAAATATTATGGAAGCGGCTTCCTAAAATATGTATATATATTCAGCTCCGTTTAACTAATCAGCGCGCGAGGCCTTTTCCGTTTCACAATTTGACGGTATCACTTCGATAGACAAGAAAAAAATAGACAATCTAAGGAATAATAGTAGGATAAATTGTAGGCAGTACGTTGCAACCTAAGTTTCAGTGTACATATGTAGTTGTAACATTTTGTAGGTTTCCAGTAAGGTTGATTAATAATACATCTCCATGTATTTCTTATATTTATATTAATAGGAAATCTAAAACGATAAGAAAAATAAAAAAGGAATTAATTGCAATAGTTATTTTGAATAAGTTACATGGCTTGTGACTGGCACTTTCACCCTAAAACGTCAAAATACCTATTTGTCATCAAAATACAAAATACTATTTTGTTTAAAATTGAGGTCCACTATTCCCCAACAGATGGCGGGGTTTTTGTATTCAAAAAATCCTTGTTTCATATCTAAAATTAACAAATTTATTGATGAAATAATTTGTAGTTACCATAAGTGGCGTAGCTAACATACCAAGCATATTAGACTAACATTTGTCGCAATAATAAACATAGTTAAATAATAGTATCAAATCAGGGAGAAATGATAAAAATTCAGCTATTCGACGGCAGATGTCTCTAGCTATCAGCAATGAAAATAAATAAAAAAATTAAAAATACATCTTATTATTACTTATAAGTGAAATTTTGTGCTGTCAACATGCCTCAGATTTTATTCTGAATAATTTTAGCCCCCAAAAACATCGTATTTAACTGTTAAAACTATTATTTCACTAAAAACAATAAAAATACAAGACATCCGAACTGGACGACAGCTCACTTGAGACTGAGATTTTTGGCCACGCCCACTGTGACGTGTAAGCCCTGCCCATGCCCTGGTTGATACGACAAGGCCTGGTTGCCTTGTGGCATCTCCGCTCGTTATTTTGTTCTCCATGGCTGGGGCACTGCCTAATTCAAATACTGTTATAATTTTCCCGCGCAATGGTATACATCAGAAACAAGTGTAAGTTAAAATCGTTGAGAGCAGATCTATATCTTTTTTCATGCTAACTTTAATTTTATTTCAGTGAAAATAAATCCCAATCATTTAAGGAGATGCCTTAATGAAGAGACATCCAGAAGGAACATAGTGGGTTTTAGTCTGTGAGAGTGACACTCTCTTAAGAAAAAAGGCATCTCCTTAAATAATTTGGGTATATAACGAACCAAAATACAACAAATCACTTTCACTAACATAAAATAAATACTAGCATGAAAAAAGCCACAGATCATGAACGTATAAATGAGAAAGTGTTCTATTCTGGGAGCCACAAAATGGCTCTCTCCCACAGCACTGTGGGAATATTTTCTTTTCGTATTTTTTTAGTCTGATTCAAAAAATCTTGTAATCATTATCATATAAAGGCAAGGAAGAGTTCCGAACGCATCCGGTTGTTAAGGTCCGTGGTACACTGAGCGGATGGTGATGCTGTGGATAGGTACTCTAAAAACGTGACGTTATTGTTTTGAAGATTGGTCTGTTTGATTGGTTAATTAATAACTTTGACTTAGTTTTCACAAATGTATATTTAATTTGATTGTGGTTTCAAGCATTCCTATTATTATTCTATATTTATTTTATGACATTTTATATTTCTTTTTTTTATACAGTTGTAATTTTTTTTTTGTCCTTTACCTATTAATAATTTATGTAGCGAAATCAACATGAAATTCTAATTTCGTAATTAAAATATATTCTAAAAACTATTTCAATTGAATGACTTTTTTATTACTAAATTATTTTCGCCATATAACTAAATTATTTTCGCCATCTTCACCAAATTAAATTTAGCTCTGTGTGTCCCAACCGCAGCATCTCGACATACCTGCACATAATGACATCCGGGGTCCACTGGATCTTCAGAAACTATTACTTATTGTCCTCATTCATTAACCGCAACACTTAATATATTACTCATCGTTTAATTTTATAACATTTTAATAGAACATACTTTTTTAAAATAAAATTTTCCGATGTAAGGCTTTTCACTGACAGAGTTTCTATTAAAAATATCGATGTGTCTACTCAATTTTATCACTGTAGCGAAATGAAAAAAGCTTAAAAACCATTGCAAACGACCACCAGTAATTAACCCACAAAAAATGGCCACCCCGAAATACGCCAAAACAGCTAAAAATCATATTAACCTAAATCAAAATAAAGGGCTCTAACTTGCCAAAAAGCGGTTACCAAAAAACGCTAATGTCCAATTCTTAGGCGCCAAATTGACCACCCTTTTCGTCACACTCGATAAAATAAAAAAAAAAACTTAAGAACACTTCTGGTAGAAGTAATTAAAGTAAATTAAGTTATAACTTGAGGCAAAATATTGGTCACAGATGATGTTAAGTATTTTTTTGTTGAATGAGGTGCTATTTTTTAAGAAAAACCTCTTCACACGGTCAATTTCACGTTCAAGATCACTAAGAACTTAAGTACCTTATTGTACGAATATTCATTGAACGGAATACCGTTTAGTTTTAATTTAATTCAGAAGTCTTTATAGTGTCAACTTCTAACAGTAAGTAGTTGGAAGTTAAAACTCTAAAGAAGTGAAAATCTGATGTAGAAATTAGTAAGAAATCATTATCATCATCATCAGCAATTTTTATAACCTACCGCAGGGCACAGGCCTCTTCTCATACAGAGAAGGTGCTCAATGAAGGAAAATGAGTAGAAGTAGTAGAAGTAAGTTAGTTAATTAAATGAAGATGGCTAGAAAGAATGTTGCTAGTAAGATAACGGCAGATAGAGTGTGGAAGGATCATAGTGGGTTTTAGTCAGTAAGAGTCTGACACTCCCTCCAGCTGCACCCTCAGCGGGGGGGGGATTCATTTCAGGATTTCCCACGAAAAAAAAGGGAATGATCTAGAGGATGATGATAAAGTATGCAAGTCGGTAAGTTAACAGTAAGATATACATATATCGCCAAATGTCGTACCTACTATATCCAAAATAAATAAAGTTTCGTTAACAAACCTATTTTATTCGATTACTCTATCTAAACACGCTAAACTCGACACTTGATCGATACAATTTTATTATAGAATTCTAAAAAAAATGCCATAGGAAGGAAGCGTCTTTACCTTGCCGACGCTGACTTGCATATAGTGAAGTGGGATACGAATCTCCATGGTGTGTTGTAGTAAAAAACCCACCCAGGGACCATGACTTGGCTATGTGAAATGTGCTAAAAAGTGTAAGCTTAACGAGTGATGGCTGATGAATTAATTTGTAGCTGACAGCTTTTTTATCAGCGGGTAGAGAAGTGTATTGGTGGTATTGGTTTATGCTGCAGAAAGAATCGTTTGTTTTGAATTTGTGGTTGGCGAGGTGTGATTGGTCTGAAAGTATGGCTGAAAATTTTAAGTAAAAAAAACATACCGACCGAATTGTGAACCTTTACCTTTCGGAAATCGGTTAAAAATATTATACTTAGATTGATTTAAAGCAACAATTTAGATAACTTAAAAATATTTCATAAGATGTAGATAGTATTTTTGTAGAAGACCGAAAAAAATATTATTTCAAGAATAACGTGTGAACAATGTCTTGAAGATAAAATTAACACATTTCTTCTTTATAATTAAAAATAAGTACTTTAAAAAATACACTCTCATTTATTAAAAACTGAAAGTATCTCAGAAAATAAAAAAAATACCTCCTAGGTGTCTTAAAAAAACCTTCAAGGGTGCTATGAACGCAAAAAAACTTCGGTAGGACGGTAGCCAAACTAAACAGTTCCACTTGATACTGTGAAGTGTTGTGTTAACAAAACTACAAATATTTGAAGATCTGCTAAGCCTTCTGACATGGGAACAGCTGACGGGAGAATGGGGATTGACAAAATAGAAACATCCGAATTGAGAACCTCCTCCTTTTTTCGAAGTCGGTTAAAAATAATTAAAAACTTTAATTAAATATATTTTGTAAGTCCGCTTGACTTCACGTTATCAATTTAATTACATTCAGGAGTCATAGAATAAGTACGTGAAATAATTTCACATTTTCTTCTTCTTCGTTTATGGCTCCTTCGTTGGTATTCGAAGATTTTGCCAACTTCAAGGTAGGAAATGACACTGTGATCGATGTCTAAAAAAAGAAAAGAAGAATAAAACTAGTGACCGGTAGTCAGCGAAGTTCGTAGTGATGAAAAAGGACAAAGAAATTGTTAGCATTAATATCACAGGGGTTAGAACATAAAACGAAGGGCATATACTAATAAGGCAGTTTTTAGTGTTTACATGTAGATAAGTGGGAATATATCTACCTACTTTTCAGCAGCTACTTTTTTAAAACCCCCTTTTATAATAATGGAAAACAGTCCCTTATAACTCTATTATTAAATGCGTTTTAGTTTTAGTTAACAGAGTACCGAAATTAAACTATAGAATAGTAAAGGATACGAAATAGCCTTTATCAAAATCCCACAGAATTTATCAAATACACATTGCTAATTATAAACTTTTGTTACAATAAAAGCGTTCAAAATCATCCTTTTTCACAGACATATCCTTTACAAAGGAATTAATTCGCTCAAACCACAATAGGGGAATAATATTCACTATTGTAGTTATACAAAAGACAGTTTTGCCGCCAAAAGCTCTTATTGACAGGACACATAGACAACACAAAACTATTTTCAGTCACGAAGTTTTATACTCACCCTTAATGCTTGGGAATAAAGTTTATGTTGGAGTTTGCGGGCCGCATAATAAAGTTGTCAGCGAAATGTCCCGCAGAGCAAAAGAGTACAAGTGAAAAAGTTTAGTTATTGTTTTCGCTCAATCGTAGATAGGTCGTAGCTTTGTTTAAAAAAAAATGATTTATTATTGCCAATTGATAAAAAGGATGGACTTTTTATTATCTTCCGGTGTGAATATTTTGATACTTAATCAATTTTCGGCGTGTAAAAAGTTGCATCAAAAGTTATTTTTTAATTAAAGTGTTGAAAACAAGTTAAACTATTGACATACCGGGTGGATAACCTTAAAGAAACAATGGGATTTTCCAATAGAACCTAATTAAGTTAGGTTGGAATGTTTTCAATCTTTAACAGTAAAAAAATAACGTTACTACGTTTTAAACCCGACATAAAACACCAAATAAAATTAATTTTATAATAACTAAAAGAAACAAAAAACGTTTATTGATTGGCCAATATCAACTTAAAACAATAGCTTAGAATGTGTCAAAAATGACAAACTGTTAACGATTTAAAATGCAATCTTATCCATATTCATCAAAAATCATGAGTTGCCTAATATATGTATGTATGACATATTTATAAGTATCATAATTATTTAATGAAGAAATATAACCAGACCTACCTACATCTATCGTTCATTACACAATTCTTTAATAAAACTATAAATTGAGTACCCTGAGACACCCTGCTGCGCTCGCCATAGCCTCAAAATTTCACCAGATTTAAGGCCCAAACCATTTCATAGGGTTTGCATAAATTTCTATGATTTGATATACGAAATTATTATGTCATGGGAAACGTTATGGGCGGTCGGGTTTATTGTTTTTTTTTTTTATATAATATTTATGACTTTTATGACGTCATTATTGTGATGGCTTACAAATTGAGTTTGAAGTATAAAAGTGAAATATGTGAGGTAACATTCTAGCGCCATGGTGGAGGGTTTTTTTTTACTATTTATCGTCATTTGTGGGGTTGTAGTTGTCTCGTTGGTCTATACCTAGTCGTATAGCGCGACTGCTGTGCACGGGGTTTCGGATTCGATTCTCGGTTCGGGCCGAAATTGGTATGTGGGTTTTAAGAGATTTTCATAAAACAGACAGCTGAAAGTTGGTGATTAATACATCATTGTTATGGAGAGCACGTAAAAGTCAGCCCTACGCCTGACCTCTCTCCGGTCGTTTCGGATTGCCGTCCCATCAGACTATAAGAGTGTAGGAATAGAGCGCACTTGTGTCTGCGTGTGTCTCAAATTCTTGTCTGCAATACTTCCTGCGTAGCTGGCTAGTATCCTTAGAGAGTACGGCCGCCAAGGCCGGTATTCGGTCTGGACACAAGAATTAAATTCTAGAACTGTTATTTTAAAACAAAACAAAATTCGTTACACGATTTTGAATCAATGTTCTTCCATACGAGATAATGTCTTAAGAGACTTGGTATGAACATTTAATTTTTTTATTCACTCACCAGACTCCAAAAACAGTCTATGAAAATCTTTTGCTACAAAAAAGCGACATAGTTAACCATTGTATCTCATAAGAAGCATATAAAACGGAAGTCCAAACAACCGGATACACTACCATAAACAAAAACAACCAATCAAAACAAATTCGAAATTAAACTGGAGTTTATCGAAAGGGTTAAGAATTACATAAATTAATACATCCTTTTATATATAAAAAAAAACTATATGTTTTTATACTATTGTACGCTTAAAATCACTTCCTCTATCATTCGAGTGTTTTTTCCCGCCATCTGACGCCATTTTTTCTTTCAAGATGGCCGACACATATGTCGTTGGCAGCACGTGTTATGTTTTGAAGACAGCGGCTTATTAGACTTTGTTTTTAAAGTATTTTTACATAATTACGGAGAATTGTGTTTTGACAAGCCTCAAATCGATTTCATGTTTACATTTTATTGTATGTAGGTTACATAACTATTAACCTGAGAGCCCGTAAGCAGTTTTTTTATTATATTATTACTTACTAAGTATTTTAACATATAAAACTATATTAAAATACTTGTCTTTTACAATCCTTTGAAATAAATAAGGTATCGTCCCTCTTAAAAAATAGGTTGTAGATGAGTACATGCATAATAAACATACAAACACTGTTGTAAAATACCAATAAATGTGTAAAGTAAAGCAAAAATAAAAATTAAACTTAAAATACCGTACTTAGTCATATTTCAAACCTATAAATCCAGAGATTCGCACCTACAACGTAAGAGGCCTCAATTTGCGAGCCCTCACGAAACCCTCAGGCATCGGCACCTTTGTCTTAAGTCCCTAAATGAAATGATTTGTAAGACACAGAAGCTTTTAAAAGGGTTTCAGACTAGTGTGTAAAAGCTCCTCTACACGGTCCAAACCAACATCCGACAGAGGTCAGTTAGTGTGAAAATCTGCCGTGCAGACGCTAGTCAGCCGACCAGATGTGGGCAGAGTCGAAACGACTTTGGAAGACCTTGGTCGACCTTGGTCCATCGCGACAGGCTGCGTCCGTGATCGGCCCTAAACGTGTCGGCCGACGGGAGACGCGACAAAGGTCAACTCTGTCGGTGATCGGTTTGGATTGTGTAGAACGCGTATAATATGCCTATTTTTATTACTGCAACTTTTGCTAGAACTAGTAACTTTTAGAAGCGTTGACACGCGAGCCTCTACAACACGGCACCAGCAAACGAGCCTATACTGCAAACGGCACAAACGAATTCACCCTAACAAGTCCGTGTTCGAATGCCAGGCTTATACGCGCTTAAAAAATGAAGGCAACACGCGCGGTTAAATACGATAGTCTGAAATCGCCCTTAGAGATTTAAGTGCATATAGCCCTAAGTTAGTCGTCAAATATTTAACGACATTCCTGACACTAAAAGTCGTGACTCTTTAAAATATTTCTTTAATTTTAAGGGTGATAATGACGATTATTTGTCACGAGTACGTTAATTTTTTTCCGAAAAATGATAACTCGTAAAGTTTGTGACTGAGGAATTATTTTGTAACTGGTTCGGAAGAGGGTAATGACGCTATTGCATCTCAAGAACCTACAAGGTGTAAGGGACAGCCATCTGCAAACTGATGGGGTGAGTTCAGTTTACCATACTAAGAAGACTGGTTCTTGAAATAGTTTCAGGAACGCTATGGAAATCCAATAAAACTGATTTCTTTTAAAAACTCACATAAATTGAACAGATGATTTCCCGCGGCGATCTTTATGATTATTTCAATATCCCTCGCTGGTTTTTTGATTTTAGCGGTAGGTTTTATTTAAAAAAATGAAGTGATGCGTGCAAAGAATGTAATTTTGCATATATTCTCGTCAAGTGAGTTTGCCGCTCTGAAATCTGACATTTGACTATATATAAGTGCAAAAAAATCTGGCACCCGTCTTTCCGCAAACATCCCGGATGCACTGCAAAAGCGCGGCAGCCCCAGCATCACCCTAAACGCGTTGTTATACTGGAAATGACTTTTATCTTATCGTTATCTTTTATCATAATAACAAGAAGATCACCCATCGACAGACCGACCTCCCCAAGCGTTGCTTAACCCGCGAACCATCAATCCATGTAGCTGTTACTTAGACATGAGCTCCACCAGTACAATTAAGTTAAACCGTAAAAATAACCCATCATAAAAGAAAAACATGTTTCACACTTTTGGACTTCAAATTAGTCATAAGCAAGCTGTCGGGAGGTCGTCAGATGGCATGATTTTCAACACTTTTTGCAAATTTCTTGACGCGGGAACCGAACCTGGTACCTTGTATTTATGAAG
Source organism: Heliothis peltigera (assembly GCA_958496145.1). Lineage (NCBI taxonomy): Eukaryota > Metazoa > Arthropoda > Insecta > Lepidoptera > Noctuidae > Heliothis > Heliothis peltigera. Next base: position 1,051,316 of record OY292332.1, read on the forward strand.
CACGCGACTTCCGTACTGGTAAACAATTATTGACATTAAGATACTCTTATTATAATTTTGACGCGTGAAAATAATTTTTATTTTGTCTCTCGGAGAGATGACTTGCTAACCTTGATATAGGGTGCTGTTTTTGATTGAGCCAAAGTAAATGAAAATGATATCTCCATTTTTTATGAAAATAGTGCAGTCCGACAAATAGGCATAAATATTTTTTGTTGTATAAAAAGGTTTGTGGCTACGTTCAATTATTTTTTTAAATACTGGTTTATTTCTGCGGATTTGCGCAATTTGGCTTAGTCTCATAAAAAAACTTTTTAATTTACCTAATATACGCGGATTCAATTATCTTTGCTATTTTTTTTAGTTAAGGTTGCCTGGGCCCTTGGTCAGACAAGTAGTCCATGTAACACTCGTTCTCAACTGTATCTACTAAGACTGGAAGTCAACCCCTACATATTTGGGAAAAAGATATCTCAAGTGACGATGACGGAAAAATATGATTTGAAAACAAAATAAGCCTATCGATTAAGTCAACACCCTGTAACCTTTTGTGTCTCGTTAGCGTGTTGATTTAATATTGAGTGCGTTATTATTGCATTATTGCCGGCGGGGCCTAAATTACACCGTGCAGGTCCAGGTTCGAGAGAGACTGAGCCACTTTGAACCGAGGTATTTTAATGTTTTTAAACGCTAATAATATAATCGAAGAGCGTGGCAGTGGCCTAGTGGTCAAAGCACCCACCTCTCAAGTACAAATGCGGATTCGAGTCCAGAAGTAGTATTCTGTAAGGTATTTCCCCGTCACTTCGATGCTCACTTCACACTCAAACTATATTAAAAGTGTCAAACACGCCTTATGTGAAGTGAGAGCGAATAGCGAAGTGAATGCGAGGTTTTGTTTGAATTTTACAGAATCAATACGCAGGTCAGCGGGGTTCTGCCTGGGCAGAGGGTTGTTCGTAAGAGATACCGTGGCCCTGGCACACAGGAACCTCCAGAAGGAACATAGTGGGTTGAAAGATGTCTTTCTACAATCGTAAACGCAAATTGATAAATCACGTGGATTCATAGCCGAAGACATTGCGTGATTCGAAATGTCATTTCCATACATGTTCTTCGTTTCTACTAGCGTTTACGATTGTATAAAAGCATCTTAGCTAACCCCCCAGGTTTTTCATTTGACGAAAATTCGAAAAGACTCAACAGTTCAAGCATCATCATAACAGCCTTTTTATCGTCCGACTGCTGGGCACAGGCCTCCTCTCCCACGGAAAAGGATTGAACGTTAATCACCATGCTTGCTCAATGCGGGTTGGTGATTTCAGACTTTATAGTCCAGGCTTCCTCGAGATGTTTTCCTTCAGCTTTAATCAGTCATTGGTGTCCAAGATAAACTTAGAAAGTACGTATAACTTAGAAAAGTTACACTGGTACTTGCCTGACTTGGAATCGAACCCGCAACCTCATACTCGCAAGGCTGGCTCCTCATACTCTTTAACCACTAGGCCACCACAACTACAATTCAAGCCCTGAAACTAAATTTAGCAGAGCATAAAAGTAGGAACATTTTATATCTACGAGATTACCCCGCTTGGCAGGTCGCCAAGTTTCGCCAAAAAAGCCTATAAAAAAACGTTATAAAACAATAGAAACAGAGGCTACCGCACAGGGGCGTTTGTTCAATACGTTTTGGTGATGTTGGTATAGCTGATGACGTCATATCCCATGACAATGGCGTCCACGCTGTTTGTACAATCTCGCTTTGTTGATTAAAGGGTAGTTAGGAGTGTATTGCGAAATTTTTCCTCGGATAATTATTTGCAGTGGTTCTTTTCTATGGTATATGATATTTATTATTTAACTAGCGACCCACCCCGGCTTCCCACGGGTGCAATGCTGATACTAAATACACTACAGAAGAACTGTGAACGTCTTATATAAAAACATACCGGCCGGCCGGTACCGCCGCAAACGCTACGTCCCGCAATTTTAAAATCTGTAATATCTTAGAAATATTCACTTAAATCATACGGTGTATAGGGCCATATAGATCTATATTAAATGAACAATGTATTCACGGTATTCAATTGGTTAAGGATTAATGCTGTATTGGTTAAAATCGCTTCGAAAATTAGCCATTATTTGTCGTAAAAAATAAATGACAAAAAAAAGTTATTGTGGGTTATCCATAAGTTTTATACTATGTGGTGATGATAGGGATAAGTTGGTACTCATATGAATTTCATGATTCTCTAGGGGTATTTTTATGGTAGGAGGTTACATAAATATAATTTTATTTGTGTTCGTCACAGGGCTAAAGATTTGAATTTTTCCGATTTCTAAATATATTTGGCCATTATGTGTAAAGATAATGTAAAAAAACGATTGCTAGTAGAATTCTATTCAGTATTGTGACTTATCTTCTGTATCGCCAGGTACGTATTTTCAAGGGCCTTAAAATATAATATTTTAATAAAATACCCGTTGTAAGCTCACCCTTAACAGTCTGTTTATATTTTCAGTGCGCGGCGGACACTGTTTGATGAGAGCTGCTTATCGCGACCCAGTGCTCACTGGGGTGCACAACATTTTTATCATCAGTTTTGTTAGCAATTTTTTTAATCAGTATTTTTTTCGATTGTATAGAAATACAGTTAATAATAAAGATATAATTAAACAGTTTAAAACCTTAAATTTTCATGTATTCATTGACTCTACTTAGGTAACTCATTTTCAAATTTTATGTGTGGAGTATCATTATCAGCCTTTTTATCGTCCCACTGCTGGACACAGGTCTCCTCTTACAAAGAGAAAGTTTGATTTATGCTTGCTCAAAGCGGGTTAGTAATTTCAGATTTTATACTCCAGGTTTCCTCGAAATGTTTTCAATCAACTTCAATCATTACTTTCAAACATTTACTTAGAAAGTACATACATACATGTAACCAAAAGTAGCACTGGTACTTGCCTTACCTGTAATCGAACCCGCACTGTCACACTAGGCCAACACAACATTTTAGTAGGATCAAAATGTGTTGCACCCCTGCGATATGGCCGCAATATTTGCGGGTACATTGTTCAGCTAATTGGTAGGAACATGTTACATTGTTGTCACAACGGATTTATTTTGTTTGTTTGTCTGTACAGAACAAACTGATATGTCCTAAAATAAAGCATTATTGATATGGTAATGTATTATTATTGATTTTAATTTTATGGTAGAGGTTAGCTAGGCTCTTGTCTGGGATTAGAGCCAAGAAAAAACTACAATATATTTAAGTTATTAGTTTTTTACTGTACTCTTTAATTTTGAGGAGTCACAAATCGTCATCTCTTCTATAGTTCAGTATCTACTTCAGTAAAAAATGCTTAAATACTTCAATTAATGTGATTTTTAACTTATTTATTGATCATTATGTGATCATTTCATTTTGATATGTTTTTTGAATTTTCTTTTTATTGTAGATATAAATTGACTTTGATTAATTGTACTTCAAACCTCTCAGATAGAGGCATGACGAACACACAAAGTGCACCTTTTTTTGAAGTCGGTTACAAAAAATATAGTAGGCCTGGCAGTCCTTCGCTCCCGCTGTAGAACAATTGCAATCTAAAACAGACGTCTAATTTGTAATACCCCAAACCATACATTAACTGCACCAAATAGGTTTTAATAAGCCATCCCCCATGAGCTAATAAAACTCAATATTGACAGCAGAACAATGACGTATGACATCATCTCATCAGTTCCTCCCTTCCTCCCTTCTGACAGTCATGGAGCTCTCGCGTGACGCACGTGGCTAATATTGTGATTACAATAATGTTTTGGTTAGCAAGGGGGTTTGGTAATTGATGTTAATTTTGGTTTTGAAGTGGGCTTAGATGTTGCACATTTGAAAATACATTCAGATGCTAACGTAAGCTATGCTAATATTAGTAGTAGAAGAGTTTGTTTGATTGAACGCGCTTATCTCAGGAACAACTGGTACAAAACTTCACTGCTACGGATACATTTTATACGAGTGCGCGGAGAATTTTATGCAAGACGCAGGTGAAACCGCAGGCAGAAGTTAGTGAGACTAATATTAATCATGCAGTTTTACTTACACTTTTAGAGAACGCTTAAGCATACGCTTTAAAAGACTTCTTATCTCATCATCACCAGCCTATTAATTGAGCGTTAATCACCACGCTTGGTCAATGCGGGTTGGTGATTTCAGACTTTATAGTCCTGGGTTCCTCAAGATGTTTTCCTTCACCGTCATTGGTGTCCAAAATAAACTTAGAAAGTACATATAACTTAGAAAAGTTACATTGGTACTTAATTGACCTGGAATCGAACCCGCGCCCTCATACTCGAAAGGCTGGTGCTTTAACCACTAGGCCACCACGACTTATGTTATTACCTAAATTCAATGCAAATAAAAGTATTCTATTCTATTCGCTATTGAAATCTATATTCCCAATACACCCTACATATACCGAGGTAGGTCGGTACATAAATTCCCATATTTCACCATGTCAGGCTATTAGCCACATAAGGGTGTGTCCTCATATTATTCCGGCTCATTGGATGCACTAGATGGGGTGTCATCCCCATGGCTATAAATTATCGACGCTGTTTGATACTCGTCAAGTAATCGATGTTGTTGGAATCAATTTTGTATGAGTACTTAAAACTAAGAGGAATGACAAACAAAGTGGTAGAATGTGGCTAGTATTTCCTAATTATATGGTTATTATATTATATTTATTATGTTTTTTTTTGTATTGTTTTTATGTTTATATTGTTTTATATACAGAGTTGATATGATATGCGTGAACTATGCGTTTAGACATAATCAGCTTTGAGAAAAGATACATCGTGTTCAAACAGGGCAAAAACTTATAAAATTATTTGCGACTAAGCTACTTCTCCTATTTAATTGATTTTTGGTACAGAGTTTGAAATTGGTACCTAGAATAGGCAGTTAAAAGGAAATCCCCTTTGTCGTATCAACTTTGTATATAGTAATATTTCAAAATGAAAAGCATGTTTAGAAAATAAATATATGTATTAATAGTAATTTGGTTAAAAAAGTATTTTTGTTCTATGACCACTATATATAAGTAATCACGTTCAACAGTTGTTTTGTTAGAAATTTTAATAAAAGTAGCCATTTTTAGTTCGGCATTGTTTGTGACGTCAGTTTTTAGCTATTTATAGTTCAAAGTAATCTTCCTACTTTACATAATCCTTTACTTAGTCTTAGCCTAAGGAAGATCAATAAAAGTAATAAATAAGATCGGTTACCGAATAAGAAATTCAAATAAAATTACCACAAAAAAGCGTAAAAATATTCCAAAAACTCTTTTGAAAATTATTCTAACGTTCTAATATCCATATTCAAAAAAACAACGGCATTCCTTCGGTGCCCTGAATTAGTTCTAAATAATTAACTTCTTATCGGCGCGTGCGCCTCACCCCTCTTCAAAATAAAAAACCCTTCGTATTCAAATTAACAAAACATTACTGTGTATTCGTTCTACAATTATTTTATTCGCGTATGGTAAAAAAAGCACCCTACTTTTTATTTACAATGGAAATCATGACTTAGTTATACCTGCATAAGACTTATATTCCTTTAGCAATTTCCCAACTACTACATTCAAGGTGAAATGAACTTTATGTTTATGAGATAGGGATGATATTCCTTTGTTTTTTGTCTTGTGGTGTCGGTTGTAAAGTGATGCAAGTCAATACGAAGCAAAAAGGTGGCACGCGCCCTGCGTACGAGCAAGTACGGGGTATCTTCCCTAACCATCGGAGGGTGGGATAGGGATGTAGCTAAAAGCGATCACTATCGATATTTTAAATCGACAATTATTATGATGCTGATTCAGCAATAGAAGCATCTGCTTTGATATCATTCAATACATCTCTTAAATAAAGATGGAGAATTTGTGTTTTTTGAACGCACTAATCTCAGGAACTACTGGTCCTATTTAAGAAAATTCAGTGTAGATAACCCATTCATTAAGGAAGGCTTTATGTTACTTTTAATCGTCTTAAATTTTATCCTTTTTCTAGATCCACCAGGTAATAATTCAAAACTAGTCTAATTGTAACGAAATCCAAACCAGTCTTAATTTTAGGGTTGAATTTAATAAAACTCTCAAAACTATTTTATCGACTATCGAAAAAAGCGATGCCACAATACGGACCATCTCTACCGTGGCTCGTGTCACAGGGCGAGGCGCACGCGCAGGTGCTGTTCCGCTCGCTCGTCCATGCCCACTGTTGCCCACACCTGGGCAGATCCACCGATTAGGATTTGTACTTATCTACTGCACCTACAATCTTTTAACGTACTTTTTTTTTAAGTTTTTGCTTTGGAAAGTGAAAGTTTTGATGTAATTTGAATAAATGTTTTTTTTTGAAAATTCTTGTGGACCTTAATTTTAACAATCTAATCTTAACTTGTTGTTCCCCGCGGTTCTACCCGCTTCCTGAGGAAAGTACTTCCTGGTATACTTCTAAAAGTGGCTTGTATCGTTTCTCAGGCTGTGGACTATCTGTGTACCAAATTTCATTTAAATCCGTTCAGTAGTTTGCGTTTGTTCAGTGCGTTTAAAATATTAATAACGATTAATCAATACATATAATATATCAGCCATAAAATTAACTACCGGGGCTTCGGGTTGTTCGCTAGAGCTACCGTGGCCCTGGCATACAGGGACCTCCAGAAGGCATATTGTGGGTTTTAGTCAGTAAAAGTCTTGACATTCCCTTCAGCTGCACCCACAGCGTGGGGGTCATTTTATGCTTTCCCACGAAAAAACTCATAAAATTTAAGTTTGAATGTACTATTTCGTGTAAATAACAGACAAAATAGTAAATAATTCAGTTGTTTTTGGACATAAAGACATAACAACGAGCCATATTACTTATAGGGTCATCAGATTTATGATTTTTTGAGCGTACCTATGAGAACTCAGACATTTGGTTCTAACGTTATATTCATCATCATAACCAGCATCCTAAAACCACCATTAAAATAACCCCAGTATTACGCACACTACGAAAATTATCCCTTATTTATACACAATTTAACCTTCATAATTAACGTTTCAGTTACTTCACAGTAATCAATGGTTAACCTCACTTTAAGAGCCGGCGTTTAGCCAAACAAAGGTTAATAACAACCGGTGACTGACCACGGTTTCTTTGGTTATATAATCAAATTTCGGGGTAACTGAATGAAAGGTAGAGACGGCTACACATTAAGCTTTACAGAACTAGTATAAGCTGACCCTTCAATTTGTAGAAAGATCATATAAAGCGAATCCAAGACAAACTGGTTTTGTATAGCTTATGATGTGTAGCCGTGTGTACCATTCATTTGAACGCGGATTTCTTGAAGCTCATTCATATCTCCTAATTTGGTATCATTACGATTATTTTAAAGTGTTTTTGTACAGACGCCAGCACATCAAGCTACCCGAAACTGTCGAATTTCTCCAATCAACATTGGACTATAGTGCTTAAGCGATAAAGTTGAAAATCTATTAAGGAAATTTTACAGATTGTTGTTGCTTCATGTGCTAGCGTCTGCACTTTGGAGGTCATTGTTCAGTTAAAAGTGTATATTTTTACTGAGTATTGCCATTGAATATGTTGTGTTCCTTATTTAGGGGTCTTTGAATATGATTTTAATACCAGGGTGTGATTCTGTAAGACTTCATTCGAAAATTCGAATTTGAATTTTTTGTGAGTTTCTTGATTAGCATTCTATAACTCAGTTCATAATTCGAATCTACACTAACGCTACTATTGCGAGCGTGTTTGCGAGTTGAACTAAAGTGACTTACAGATTTTGACCCGTAAAGTATGAGAAGACGATAAATAATAGCTGCACGGATCAATCGATCATAACGTTAAGCAATGTTAGACGCCATCGATCCGTAGAATCACAATTTATAGGTACCGGCTGTCATTTGAACGTCTTTGACAGTGGATACGGGTATAAAAAAGACAGAAAATGTCACAAACAATCTTACCAAGGAGTAATGTGTGGATTGACCAAATAACTCGTTTGTAGAAGTCAGATGTAAAACATGTAAAACACTGATTCTCAGCTGCATGAAGTTAAATAGGGAGCTGACTCCAACTGTTTAGGGAAAAGCTAGCTTGATTAAAGGAATTTGTTTGACATATTTGACATTCATTCAATTGATGGACTTTTGTGAGAAGGCAATAAAAATGGCTGTTGCGAATATCAAATCAAAATTATCAGTACACCACGCTACATTCCAATGTTTAGTTCGGCTTTATCAATGATCATGATTTCATCATGAATAATCATGATACACATACCAATATAGTTTCTTTGCTGCAACCACCCAACCAAAAGAATAAAAGTTAAACTAATTTCCCTACAGAAAGAAAGTAAAAACAAATTTTATTGTCAGGCGAAAGCAAGAATTGAAAATCGAAAATATCATCCCAAAATTAATAATTACGATGTTAACAATACTTTATACCATTGTATTCGTATTCCGGAAGAAAAAGAACTTTTCACTGGGGAACATTGAACGCGATGTTATTGAAAATTATATTGTACGACCCAATATAACGTATATTTTAGGTCGAGAAAGTTCTTGCGGTTAGAAAAACGATTCGCCAATATGTTCTTAAGGCATGAAACGGGCGATTTTTGGCAAAGCGGTAGCGATAAGGTTGTATTACTTTTAGGCTTTTTTATTGTAAAGGCTGAAAATTGATTAATTGCATTGTTGTACCAAATATCTGCATATTAAAACAAGATGGCGACGATGCTGTAGGGCTGGCCAACACTTTTCGTGGGAAATCGTCAAATGATCCCGCTGTGGGTGCAGCTGGAGGACTAAAACCCACTATGTTCCTTCTAGAGGTTTTATTTTACCAGGGGGACCGGCCACTTTTCTGCTGAAAATTCATGGCAGGACTGGGGTGGCAGCGACCGAAGTAAAATTTAAGTATAAGGTTCATCTTAATATCACGACATTGTAACATAAAAAATAATTATCACGTCATAGTAACTAGAGAAATTCACCTCTTGAAGCTTCTTTTGTACAGATGGCAGCACATCAAGCTACCCAAAACTGTCAATTTTTCTCAATCAGCTTTGAACCATATGCGTCAGCGATAAATTTAAAAAAAATCCATTAAGGAAATTTGACAGATTGTATTACCTTGATGCGCTGTTTGTACGTCGAAGAACAGCACTTCAAAACTTCACTTCTTTGTTCACGGAAAGAAAGGTCGATTGTTTTAAGGACACCACATGGCAAATGGTTCAGTAATTCAAATGATATGAATGGAGCTGGTAGGTCGATGTGGGCGGTTACAGGCGGCGCCGCCGGCGACAGCTATAGCATGCCGTTCGAAGCGTGCCCACTTCCTATTTAGTAGCCACAGAGCAGTTACTAAAGAGGTTTTACTTATGTGTAAAAAGTCGAGTTAAAATCAAAAATGCTTGCGACAATTTTGGAAGCTTGTATAATATTGTCTAGTCTAGACAAAAAGAGATATTTAACCACACTCTGTAATAAAGAATATACAAATATTTTTTATTTTCGATTGCATGTAATCTAAAAAAATAGGTACGGTGAAATATTACTTAACTTATATATTCCTAAAATGTATTTGTGACGTTACAGTACTCGGCCGTAGGCACCATATTAAAAAACGTGTTCTTAAAAAAGTACCGTCTTTAGTGCTTGCTTTAAGTGATCTAGAACAAAGTTAATAGTCTTAATGTAGTACTCAAGCCGATACTTTATAAGACCATGTTTTATGATAAGGAGGCAAGTGTGTAGGTTTCATAATTCAGCTTTTAAGCGACTAGAGGCCAGTTTCACCGATTGCTGATAACTTTCAGATAGTTTATCTGCCAGATAATTTCATACAAATTCTGTTCCATTTTTTAATTTATCTGGTGGATACTGGCTATCCGTAACCTGTGAAACTGGCCCTAAGTATAAAGTTAGTAGTTTTACAAATCCAAGTTAGTCCTTGATAATTCTATCTAAATCAAATTAATGAGAAACCTCTAGGATATTATAAAGGCTTTATATAATGGCGGTAATCTACATTTCATTGTCAGGACACGCGCGGACCACCCGACCTCACATCAGATCGGAATCGTGCAAACTTTATTCAGAACAATCTGGACAGTTGGGTACTAGGCTTCTGACGCGGGTTTACTTGGGCCAAGAGACTTTTTAGTCCCAATAACTTTTATGTAGACATATCATGTATTTGTTTTGCTCGAATAAAATTAATAAACATTGTAAAATGTTTTGTGTTAGATTAAGTAATCTTATTTTTGGGTTAAATTATAAATTAGTCTAGATTAATTTAGTTTCTATGTTTGTTATTATTTATTGTTTTTTTTTATTACGATATGGAGCCATTTTATATTCATTGTTGTCTATTTTTTTTTACAATTTGTTTTTAGCTCGGTCTGTTTTACTTTTAAATACCCACCTTTATAATTTATAATATTTTCTTTTTAATGAACCTATAACCAGCATCATTTTCATTTTATTGGAAACTTTGTGATTTATTGGCTTGAGCCGCTGTATTTTTTTTTCAACAAAGTATTATATTACCTTAGTATATTATCACTATTTTTCACATCAATTCATATAGCAGTAAATACGCAGACAGACAATCATTTTCACTATAGATCACATTGGTAGCGGCGCGTGAGTGCTCCCACTTTATCCAAATTAATATCAAATTACTTAATGGCCGCCCAATAAGACTTATTAGGTTTGCTAACAAGTCAAATTTCCTACAAATTACATTCAGATAAACTTATATAAAATTATTTTATTTTTTGAAAAGAGAATGTATCAGCTGCTCGTTAGCCAGCGCGGGCGCAGGTCTCAAGTGGGAGACAGTTGAGGAGGGGATGTATTGTAATCGTTAGGGGTTAGGTCGTTGGTATGTTCACCTGTAGATTTAGTAAGAATGTGTTACTTTGATAATTACATTGAAATCGAAACAGGATTTGCCTTTTTCCATACAATTTAAATAAAAAAATTAAAAAACTTTTAACATAACTAGCATTAAAGTCAAAACCCTGTAAAAAAATCAAGAGGATGTGTATTATAACACACTTAATACAGTACATACATCAACATATATTATAATTTATTTTTATGTCTGGACCTTATGACCCCTGAGTTTATTTCGGCGTTTCTTCTCAAGGTAGTCAGTTAGGAAATGCCGACCTCATCTCATATTGAAAAAAATGTATGGACGTGTAAAAGTGTTGATTTCAACCTGTTTGCAAAATAAATATCATTTAATTAATATCAATAAAAGTTTTAATTCGATCATTAATAACAGAAAGTTTTATGACTAATTAAAGTTATTTAACCTGTTCATGGCATGTACAGACGCCAGAACATCAGGCTACCCAAAACTGACAAATTTTCCCAATCAACTTTGAACCATATGTTTCAGTGAAAAAGTTGAAATTGTGTGGAATGTGAATTGTGACAAATTGTAGTAGCATGATGTGCTGGCGTCTGTATTAATTCCTAGCAACTTCTCTTCATAATGACTTCTACCACACAGGAACCACATGTCTCTTGGCATAGTAATCGTCATCCAACCTATGTATACTTGAGGTAAGGTAAATTATAAAGCTTAAGAGTTTGTTTCTTTGTTTGGACGCGATAATCACAGAACTATGGAATTAATTTGAAAAATTCTTTCAGTGTTTGAAAGCCCATTTATCAAGGTAGGCTTCTAGAAGAGTAACTAGTTCCCACAGCACGCAGGTAAAACCAGCGGCCGAAGTTAGTCAACTTATAAAACCAACCTAGTACTTTGAAATAAAAAAATAACTTTGTTACCAAAATCACGAAAATACTAAATCTTTATCATACGACCGGATACTTCACGCTGCCGACGAAACACAGCGCAGTTTTATTTTCTTTCAGCGCAGGCGCAGCGCCGGAAGTCTCGATGCGTAAGCTTGGACAAATTACGCCACTTCCGGATAAAGATGGACGCTCTTGCCAATGTAATTTATGTCGTGAGAAGTTTTTAAGCATCTGATTCAAGTCTTGTTTTGAATTTTGCATACATTTTTTTGTATTTTATTTTATGAGAATGGTTTAAAGGGGAGGTTTTGTTTTTCGTTGTATGTAGTGTATGTTCAAACTGGTTGGTAGTTTAGTTAAGTTTTTAGGATTCCGTAGCGAAAGGATAAATCGAGATTCTATTACTAAGATTCCGCTGTCAGTATGTCACAAGGCTTGTATAGATATCTCATGAACCGTGATAGTTAGACAAATTAATTTCACAGATGCTGTATTTCTGGTAGGTACTGCTATATAAAATGAAGGCGAGAATAAAATAAAAATCTGCCTGGGCTGTGGGTTTTGCGCTACAGTTACGGTGGCCCTGGCACACAAGGACCTCCAGAAGAAACAAGGTAGGTTTTAGTCAGTAAAAGTCCGACACTCCCTCCAGCTGCACACATAGCGAGAAGAGACATTTGATGATTTCACACTCAAAAAATGAATAAGGGAAACGTCTTCTTATACAACAAACGTGATTTTTTAACCGCTTTATTGATATTGGTACGGAACCCTTCGTGTCTTCGTTAGGAGTTCGAATCCTACTTAGCCGGTTTTTGTTGTCTTGGTAGCTGATAGCTTGACCAAGTTAAATCTTGTAATGGATCACAATATAGATCTTAAGACCTTTTAAGATTGCCTGCCGGGGGTGTGGGATTGTTCTCAAGAGTAACGGCGGCCCTGGTACTCGATGCTCTAGAAAGAACAAAAATATGGGTGGGTTTTAACCAGTAAAAGATGAATAGTTATGATGATTTCTTGACTTGACAAAAAGTTCCTATAATTTATTTAAATGTAGGGTGTAAATCAATCCTATTTAAATAAAAAAAAACTATTTCGTCTTCCGTCGGCTAAATTGTCGTATCAAGACATTTTTTATAACATCAATCTAATAAACAAAAACAATTTGATTTGTCAAAACGGCACATCAAGCTGCTGCAATCATTCACATTTCCTTAATACATTTTAAACTTTATCGCTGAAGTTTCAGGTTGACAGTTTCAGGTAGCTTGATGGGTTGGCTTATCTACATAAATAAGATGATACTTTTTAATAATAATAAAAAGAGATAAGAGTTAAAAGTAATTTTTTTTTAATACCATCATTAACTACAAAGTTGCAGCAGCTGAGATACAGTTTTATTATCAAATTCCCAGACTACCAAAAAATATGTACCTTTAGAAAAAAATTTCAAACCAATAACATACCAATCATCAAAAATTCAAATCAGCTACTTTAAACATTTTTTAACAAAAACTTGGGGACATTTTGTACCAAAAAACGCGACTCCCAACAAAAAGGGTTAGATTTTATATCATTTTAAGTGGTTTTAATTTGTCACCCGTAACGAAATTAATATAAACGATACTAATATGTTAATTTAGTACTAAATAATATGTTTTTAATGTATTTTCTATCATCGTAGTATGAAATATGATTGTGTTCATTTTTTTTAAGAAGTTCGTCTCAGTGGGATATTTTTGACTACCTACGATTAAAATGTCGTTTGTGAAATATCTATAGAAATTATAGAAGTAAGCTTTAGCTATAAATTTTATTGGAATTTAAATTAATACAGTGAAAGTTCCTACATGTGACAAGAAAGGAGGTCCTCAAATGATTTCTGCTCATGAAATGTAAAAATGCAGATAGCCTTTATTTTGAGTACCCATCTCGCTGTAGTTGCGTTTGGAGGGAGTGTTATACTCTTACTACTGACTAAAACCTACTTTTGGACCTTCTGGAGGTCTTTGTGTGCCAAGGCCGCAGTAACTCTTGTGAACAACCACAGTAAAAGTAGTTAGGTGAGTAGATAGTAAAATATTTGAAATCTAAAGAAAGTTATCTCGAATATCTAAATTAGTTCAATTATGCTGTAATTTTCATTTAACATTTTCATTTATTAACACTACAAACAACACATCTTTTTTTCTGTTTCAAACTCTTTAGGTACCTACTGTGTAAAAGCCTAGTCAAAAACGCGTTTTACACCTATTTTACAAAAATACTTTTATTTTTTATAAATTTTCTCCGAATCTGTCTTCTACTCAAAATAAATCTTTACCTATCAAAACACAAGAACTGTCGAAACCACAAAACAATAGCGCAACATTTTTTTTCCACAAAAAGAATGTGATAATCTCGTCATCTCACCAAAACTTAGATTTACGAGTTTTACGAAACTGTGTTGCCATTGCCATCGTCCCACGATATCTCAGTAATGATTTATTTGTAGGGGTAAAGTATAAATTTTTAGTTATTGATATTATAATCAAGACATTCGAATTTTGGGTGTTAGCAAGAAGTTACGGGCCGGTTTCACAGGTTACGGATAGCCATTATCTACCAGATAAATTCAAAAATGGGACAGAATTTAGATACTATCTGGAACTTATCAGCAACCTGTGAAACTGGCCTAAGTGAAATAAAATTCAATGTTAAAAAGCGTATTTTATTCGTAAATGAAATGAAAAAAAAAATGTTTACAAAAAAAGAACATTCCATTTCTAAATTTAAAAAATTACTCCTCAGAAAATTATAAAGACTGGTCAATAAGGCATTACTTGTCTGCCTAAGCGAATTCTAAGACATCTCCCTCACAGAGGCTGTCCATTATATTTCCATAAATCAAATACCTTTTTATTAACTCGACGACAAATATAAAAATGTCAAGTGTTGCCGCCGCATAAAGGATGTCCATATTTAAAAAGCCGTTTGTATCCCCATATAATATATATTTCGGTTTTCAAATTCGGAATAAATTTTGTGTCACCTGCGCCGACGCAACCGGAAGAAGATGTACTTCTCTCTCTCTCGCGTGTATGGCGCTGTCTCGTTTCCACCTATTCTTTTATTATTTGTTTTACTATTGAGATTCGTATCGAGATAATCTTTATACTAGTTTTATATGCGATAAATTTTAGGAGGCAAAACTTTGGTGATCATTTTGTAGATAAATGTTGTTGTAATTTGTACTGTCTATGATGACAGGTGATGAAAGTCTTAGTAAAAAATATCCGCATTTTTAATGGCTATGCAGAATTTCGTTCTGGTGGTAATAATTTAAACGTTTTAAGTTTAATTGGTGCAAAGACAGAATGCCATTTGAGTATTTTTAAGGTAAAATATTTGAGCCTGACAGAAATATTTAAAAGATAGGTCTCAAATGACTTTTAATTATAATATAGAAAGTACTAATATTTATTTACATAACATAAAGCTAATAAAAGTCGTCACTGCCACCCAAAGTCTAACAAAATTGAATAAGAAATAAAAAAATATCAAACACAACGGGGTAGTGCGTCACAACCACGCAACGTCTAGGTATCAAAACGTACAAATTCAAGAGAATTCTCCCAATAAAGAACTAGAATCTATTCTTCAATGTTTTTATTAAACCTGGAAGTGAAACTTCCGCCATTCTTAACAAGAAACAAAAGAATCCATCATAAAACAATAATCAAATGAAATAATTCATTCTTAATTAAGAGGTTTAACCTTTTCAATCTTTTTAATGTAGTTTCCAAAATTTTTTGCTAATTGAGTTTACAAAATATTACAAAATCCACAAAAAGTTTTCGTGTTTTTTAAATTTTGACTGTATTGATGTTCCTGGACCCGCCTCTCTTCCGCTTTGGGAATTAATTCTAACAGCTTCATCATATTTCATTTACGCTACCGAATGGGTGTTGCTTATAAGCCATTATTTCTTGTTTAATCATTTGTGAAGATGGAAAAAGAGTACATCTTCATTTTACTGTCTCTACTCGTGTCACTTCTTAAGTCTGTTCTTTAGTTTAAGGTGACGTTATTTCAGTTACTTAGGCAACCCTGTAACCATATGATGACTGGCTGTCAGAATTTCTGGTCTATCCGTATTGACTGCCAAAGATTGTTCAAATGACAGCCGGGACATATGAATTTAATGTGTCTTGCAAAATACGGAGAATGGATCATGTGGATAGGTTCCACAGACCGACCCCGTGCCAAGCGTTGCTTAATCTAATCATCGGCCGCCACTTACTCGTAGATAATTATAAATAATAAATTAAGCTATGTTGCTAAATAGAAATACTAAAGGGAAAATCACACTAGTAGTGCAATCCGCCTCTATCTTACAAAAGTAACTTCTAATATTTTTAATATTTTCATCTACAAATACAATAACAGTCCTCCTTATTCCAGCAAGAACCTTTTACAAAGACTCATACGCAACCTAAGCGACCATTCCCAACAATTTTATATCGAACATTAGCGAGGCGTCTAATTGTGAATTTTCACTTGCATTTAAAAGAATACGGACAGCGTAATTGGACGATATCCTGCCCGTCCGTCTGTCTGTACCTGGGATTGAGTTCAATTTTCTTATCGTTCCTCGTAATTGCAAGTCGATTTGTTCCCTTCAATTTATTTCGGAGTCGCTAATTCTTTAAACACATAGATGTATTGTAGTGTTTAAGTTTACACTTGTTTCTCATCTGTGGTAGATCGGATTAAAAGTATTTGTATGTGCCCCTCTATCCTAAACTTTTAACCGACTTCCACAAAAGAAGCAGGTTCTCAATTCGACCGTTTAATATTTTTTTAATCACGGTGCTTACCAGACCCAAGAATTATTTATTGCATTGTGTATTTTGCTGTGTTTTCACTGATTCAGCAATAATTATCACAGACAAAGCTTAAGTATACTTCGATGACGTCTTTGTATTTTTCTGGTCTTTTTTTGGGAGTATTCCTTTAACTACAGTCCTAGAGATCTTTTCCAAGTTCAAATGAAAGTGTCTTGAAAGATATTTACACTTTTTTATCATTAAACATCAGCTAGAGGATCAAACGCTATGTAATTATAGGAGAATTCAAAATGTTAGCAATTATAAAATAAAAGTTATAATTTAGCAATAATTAACACATTGCCGTGTCAAATGAAGACGAAAGGGATGCATTTCAATACGGTAAGGGATGAAATAATTAAGGGTTATTGAGAACGAGTATTTAAAAAAGTTATTGCATCAGCTCTTAGTAAAAAGGTTTGTATTTAAAATTGTGTTGTTTCTTACAAATAGTTAGGTATCTAAAACATTGAGGAGAAGTAGGTATTGCTACCAAGTTTGATTAGTTTTCAGTCACCAAAATGAAGCAGAAAGTACTTACTATAATTCATCATTCACACATTTTTTGAACCACTTACTTAAACCAGAAACAAGTACTCTTAAAGATTGTCTGAGAATTTCAAAACATTCCCATATCAAATACATAAAAAAAAAAACATTAAAAAAACTTTCCCAATGTTTACACCTATTAATAAAACAACTATACCAACTACATAACTTAGTCTATGTACATTCGACAATTGAATTTAAATCGTGCTCTATGCGCCGCCCGCTCATTGGCCGACGGTTAACCAATCACATCGTTTGCATTCATAGAGTTGACGCGCATGCGCTGTAAATGTCAAATAGGGGAGTGTGCTTTATTTTTTTTTGTAAGCAAAGATCATTGAAGTTTTTCTTCTTTTATGCGAGAGGTTTTGTAAGTCGAGTGAGCGGGTTTCAAGAAGATTTGTAAGAATTAGGGATATTCTTACCGTCCTATATGTATGAATATAAAGCAGGTACAGACGCCAGCCAGCGCTTCAGGCTACAACAATCTGCCAAATTTCCTTAATGAATTCTCAACCTTATCGCTGCAGCATAAAGTTCAAAGTTGATTGGGAAAAGTTGACAGTTTCGGTTAGCCTGATGTGCTAGCGTCTGTACATAGTTATAAAGTCTCCAAGTTGGTATCAAACAGCTAACTCTCATTTTATTAGTAGTAACTTTGCCGTTTTTAGGCTGACAATGTTTTCTTTTTTAATGACACCAGTTGATAAAACTCCTATACCAAAGAAAGGCATTTTATTTATCACCCCTTTTGACCCCTCCCACTGTGGGGACAGCTGTAGGGAGTGTCAGATTTTTACTAAATAAAACCTACTTTCGGAGTTATTTCTATGACAGGATCGCGGTAACTCTAGCGGACAATCCCGACAGGTATTTCTCACCCCTAAATTAAATATATATCAAAATTCATCTCTAAAAATCGCGTATCACGTAACAGATATCTTCGTCATCAAATTAACAATATAAATGACACATATAATGATAGCTTATCGTTATACCAACGATGTGCGCAAAGAAATCGCGCATGACATAGCACTCTTGTGCAGATCCCACTTGTCAAATCTGACATTTGACATGTGAAATTAAGACGTTTCTTTAACAGTTAAAAAACGGTCGGACCCAGTTATTATGTTAACACGTTACGTTTTTTTTAATTATATGCCGGTGTTTTTAATGAAAATAGTTATAATTGTTAACTTCTTTTAGGGCCAGTTTCACAGGTAGCTGATAAGTTCCAGATACTTTATCTGGCAGATAATTTCATATTCGTAGATAGTGGCTAACCGTAACCTGTGAAACTGGTTTTGGTGTTTTTTAAATGTTTTAATTTGTGTATTATCAGAAAATCTAGGTAAGTCCATAAAATATCTTTTGCTGAGAAAAAAACTACTTATATGGAAAACAGTGTTTAGTAACTTAAACTGGAATAAAATCAATCCTTTTGATGAACTGATAAAAGTTTATTTATTCATTTAAATACTCACAGGCAGATGCAATACAATAGTAGTAAAAACATAGACAAGATGAATTAAAATAAAACTTACGGCTAATACTTAAAACAGTAAACTTTAAAAATAACATAATCAAATATATAACACTAAAAAAAAATATTGAATATAAGAAAAACAACTCTTGCGAACTCACTCAAATTACACAAAAATATTATGTTAGACAACTTTACTTACGATAGCTTGATAAGAGAAAAAATACAATACGAAAAGAAATATTGAATTTAATCCACGCCCTCGGTGTTAATTTTCTAAGCTTCTAGGTTCTTATAACATAAGAATAACTATGACATTGATACACCACACAATATGTGTACTTATACCGAAAAAAACTGCCCTATTTTAGTTAAAAAAAAAAGCAATGTCACTACCGGACATTATTTTAACCTACCCCTGATAGACTATCACCATCCACATGACACTCCTTATTCCAAGCGAATAAGGTTTAAATTCGCGTGTGTTTCGTTTCCAAGAGGTCTTATTAAACTGGTTTTCGAAACATCTGCCTGATTTGCATACCCTGGATCCTGACTGATTGTCCTGTCACTCTTGGCTTCTGATAGACTGCTCATGTGTTTGGGGAGGAAAAAGTACTAAATATTATGCTTAGGAATTCATTGGGCAAAGAGAAAAAAGGGCAGTTGTATTAGCTGTTCATCATCTCCCGAGCCTTTTCCCAACTATGTTGGGGTCGGCTTCCAGTCTAATCGGTTTCGGCTGAGTACCAGTGTTTTACAAGGAGCGACTGCCTATCTGACCTCCTCAACCCAGTTACCTGGGCAACCCAATACCCCTTGGTTAGACTGGCGTCAGACTTACTGGCTTCTGACTACCCGTAACGACTGCCAAGGATGTTCAATGACAGCCGGGACCTACAGTTTAACGTGCCATCCGAAACACAGTCATTAGCTGTTATTGCATAAAATTTGTGCTGCGACTTCTAATACTTAGGTCCCGTAGCGACCACCTAATCAGCGTACCCCTGTAAAAGTTTGCTTAAAACCTTCTTCAATAAATGGGCTACGAAACATTGAAATATTTTTACAGGACCAGTAGGACAACTTCGTGGTGGCTAGTAGTCTTAAGGTGCTCGACATTTAAAATTTATAAATAGCAACTTCGCCTTTATCCAGCTTGCTTACCTACATCTTTTCTGTATAGAAGGAAAATCCTTTATTTAACTGTTGAACTGAAAACAAGTACTAAGAGGCAGAGTTTGAGTTTATAACGGTGTTACCAGGGAGGATGCTCATGGCTAACAGCCGCAGAGGTAGACCGATCATAAATTTTGCACGATTGATCCATGGATGAGTGACTATCTTGACATAACGAGTTCCTCCGTGTTTTGGAAGACTCGTCAAGTTGGTGGGTCGTATGTTTGACAGTCGTTACGGTTCGTTAGAAGCCAGAAGCTGGTTAAGGAGGTCAGATAGGCAGTCGCTTCATATCATACACTGGTATTTAGAGGCGTCAGGTTAGACTGGAAGGTGAAAAGGTGGAAAAGGCTAGACTGATCTAAAGCAGGCACTACCAAACTTATGAAATATTTACTTTTTATATTAATGACTTTGGGATTTCATGATTTCTGGGAAATAGTTCAGCTATTAATCCGTTGAAAACTTTATAGGCTGTTGAGTTATGATTAGGTAAGTATTCTAATTATTGATATTATATGTATAAGTATTTAAGACCAAAATTAAGTCCAAAATCAAAAAAGCTTTTTTTTCTACACCTTTAGTCTTGTTGGCGAGTTTTTTACCTTAACGCCTTGACGATAAGTGAGTGAATTCTTTTCCAATTGGTAAAGGAAAACAACACAGTTTTTTTTTAAACATAATTTGTATATTTACACATGAAAAAAACATTTTCAAAACTACTTAGAATTACGTAAACATTTTACGATCTAATTTATTAACAATTTTTAATACTGTTCCAAGCTTATTTTTAGACAAGTGACATTTTATACAAAACGCAGAGAAAATTGATACAGATGATAAAGAAATACAACTATTGGTAACTTAAAGTTGTAAACTGATAGGTAATTACAAAACCTTCAAAATTTCTAATTCAAAATAGGAGCAAATGCAACTTACATACAACATTTCAAACAACATGTTCATTGAAAATTATATAAGTACAATAAATATGTAGGTCGCTCAAAATTTTATAATTATCTTTAACATGTTTGTAATTTTTCACTGTTTATCAAGAACTTAAATCTAAAAATCAATAGCTATATACAAAAAATCTGCGTTCTGTCACTTCTAAAACTAATAGAACGTTCACTCAAAGTGCTTCTATTGCGTTATTTAATTAATACTTTCGCAGGCAAAGATGAAAAGATGTCTCTCACTAACCTAATTATCTAATACTAAATCGGTAGGACGGATTACACTGCTGAGATGTGCTTAAGTCTAAAATTCTAGACTCGTTTACATTGCTATAGTTTTATCTAGTATACAGTTTTTAAATGTCTATAGTTTCGACAATAGTTTACAATGAGGCTACAGAGAAATTCTATAAGTGTTTGCTGGTTTTAAGATTAGGTTCTACTACTTATAGACACTATAATTAAGTACATCTTCCACTTTCAAGTTCTTACAACACAGTATTTAAAGAAAAAAGTGAAAATAACTTACACAAGAATACAATATAAAAAAATAATAAGCGTAAGATTTTAAAAGTAACACGATACAGTAACCCGACACTTTAAAAGTTAATTTTGAACGGAAAAACTTGAAGCTGATTAACCTAAGTGGTAACGAGTATTACTGTACTTAAAACTTAAAATAAATATCCCTGTAGTTAAATCTAATTTGGCAGATAGCGGCTGTTTTGTGTGCAACTTACTGTAGCAGCTCGTAGAGGGCAGATATGTACGTCTGGGCCATTTGCAGGGTTTCATACTTCGAGAGCTGGCGGTCAGCGCCCAAGGAAGGCAGGTGACCTCGCAGCCTGTCGAACGCCTTGTTGAGGTTCTGCATCCTCCGCCTTTCTCTCGCGTTCGCAGCAAGGCGCCGCCTCCTCAGCACTGCAGCACTGGTCGCTCGCCCGCGCCTCTTCCCAGACTCCAGAACGTCATTATCTTCAGCACTGTCTTCCAAAACATCTCGCGACAATCCTCTATACGCGATATGCGAAGAATCTTGATTGATACTCCCGTCAATTGAAGGTGTAGGCTCCAAACTTGACCTCCCAGAGTCAGGAGACCTCGGCCAGGATAAATAGCACTCCTCAGTCGAATACTCAAGCATCACGTCAGATGCGAACATGTCCTTCTCGTAAATAAGTCGGTGTCCGTAAGTTTCGGCGGTCATTTTTGCTCGCGGCTACTACAGGTGCGAACGATTCGGCGTCCCGCAAGGGTCTACCTTAGGCGCTTACCTGTATGCCTTATATAGGGTCCCGGTTTGTGCGAAAAGGTTCGTCGGGATAGCCTGTGTAAGTGCGACAGGGATGGAGGAGGTCCCGAGAGGGTAATTTAAGGCCAATCATCATTAATTATTTCCTCCCTCGGGCGCCGCGGTATTGTAGGTAGCGTTTGACTCCGCAGCTCTATTTTTGTGCCACAATGCTTGTTGTTAACCTTGTAACTATTAATTTTTTTTGTTAATGCACTTGTGAGGTTCGAGTCAATTGTGTTTTCTGTATTGTAAGTCAGTATTTATTTTGGAAGAAAATCGAGTGAGTTTGCGAAATAAGTTCAGATGAGCACTCATTCACTTGTTCTTCGTGTGAGATTTTATAGACCCCTTAAATATTTAAAACCTACACAAATAGGTTCAAAATAGATGCATAGAATCTTAATTATCCGAAGATCGGTTAAACGAATGACTGGTTGTCCCCGAACCCTGCATTGTTTGCACATTTTTCTTGACTGGAAAACGGTTAGAAGCATTTAGGTGTGCTATGATACATGATACATGTATATGATATATGTTTCTCACTATATTTTACATACAATTTATGGTTTAATCAAGACTGTTTGATTATAAAAAAAACTCTCTGTATTTATTTTCATTGACAAGTGCAACCTGAAAATGGCAAAAGTATATTATCTTTTGCCATTTTCGTGCCTTTTTTGTATGTGAAATATAATTGTGTATTTAGTAAATAAATACCGTACGTAAATAATAATTTCTTTCACTTTAGAATCTTTATAATAGTGTTGAGTCTGTTAAATTAGAGTTTCGTGTCATTAAAATAAGCCAGAATTAAGTATGTAGTTTTGCCATTTATCTACTTAATACCTCCCCGAATATTACAAACTAATTCAAGCAAAGTATGAGAACACAAATAAGTAATAGTTTATCGCTTTCTTGAAAAAAAACTTAATAGTGTCACAAGAATCATTCATCAATTCACCAAGCTTTAAAACCGGGCATTTAAGCAAACAAGATTAACAAACAACAATTTAATTACTAAAACCCTGACGTTCAATTCCCATACATAATTACCCCATACCCAACCTCATGGAATACCATAGCGAAGTGAACCAGTCACCACTCGACACCACACCGACCCGGGAACCGAAGCCGCGATACTTTTCGCGAGATGCACCCACTGGCTGAAATTCTAAACTGTCGTGCTGGTGGGCTGTTTGTACATTGAGCTGGAAATTGGGGATGTGGTATTTTTTTATTTTTGCTAGTAAGGTTGTTTTAGTTAAAAAAATTGTAAAACTGTTTTTTTTTTATAAATGTATTGCAAGAGAATGTTATTTTTAATGCAAGTATAACACATCATTCAGATTCATGGTCATGATACCATGATTACCTTGCACTCTGCCATACATACTTACATGTGTCCCTACAACAGTATTATTTTGGTGTAGCCTTTCAGTTGAAGTCTATAATGTTGTGTGTGGGCGGATATGCATTATTGCTGTGAAATATTCTAATGCTTGCTTTTTATTTGAAGATTAGTATGTTAAGATTAAACTCAAAAACAACTGGAACAATATCAAATTCTGACACTTGGACAATGTTACATCAACATTATTAATTAGGCTTTTCATTGTGTCACTGGGCAGGGCACAGCCCTCTTCTCATACAGAAAAGAATTATGAAATTGACATAAATTTATATTTTTAAAGGTTTTATAAACTACCGCATTCAACCGCTGCGCTCTCACATCCATGTTCCTCCACCGTCGTGCCCTCGGTGTGGTCCTTAAGTTTTCACAAGTCGGTCCACTGGACGAAATCTGTGCTCGTTGAGAAAGTCGCTCACTGACTTACTAGTTAGCTATTAAGTAGCTTTTAATCATAAATAATAGGTAAAATAAATGCGAATGTGATTTATGTAAAATTGGAAATACGACGGAAAATCCAATAACCATAAAAGCTGTCATCACCATTTTTTTGTCGTCCCACTACTGGGTACAGGTCTCTTCTCACACAGAGAAGGATTGAGCGTTAGTCCACCGCGCTTGCTGAATGCTTGTTGATTTCAGATTTTCTAGTCCAAGTTTCCTCTAGATGATTTCCTTCACCTTAAATCTGTCATCAGTGTCCAAGATATACTGAAAAAGTATTTATGAATTAGAAAAGTTACATCTCGTAAATTAATCCCATTAAAACTGGTTGCCGACCTCAACATAGTACGTAAGGGAAAAGACTAGGCCGATGATGACACATCAAGTTAGAGGTCAACTGATTTTTGGGTTACTGCTGAAGAAATGATCTTGACACAGAGCCCGGAAATATTTTTATATTTTCTTCTTTTCATAAATAAAAAACTTTAATCAAAATACTAGAGAGAGGATATCGATTTCGTCAATAAAAAAAGCTTCACAACCTTATCCCGCCTCTAATATTGTCATGATCAATTTAAATAAACACGCCTAGAATTCTACCTACCCTGAGGTCTGATTCTGAGGTCAAGAACATTGTTTTTTCAACGATCATTTTACAAGCCATTAACCCACGGCCGCGGATCGTATTTCGCGATCCGAAAAAAAAATGTTTGGGGTCTATCGTACCCTTGCCTTTTTGTCTTACTTAAGTTAAATTACTTAATCTAGATAGTTTGATTATGTCAGTTTATTTAAATTAAGATAAAACAGGATAATGTTATACTTATGCTCAGCAAAACATAGTGCAATCTCTTTTACGTTTTCTTGTTATTAATTATCGCTTGCTGAATAGCTCTCCTATATTTCAGAATTTTAGTTAGGAGAGCAGTTTTGAAAATTTAATATAATATAACATAAAGTTCGCTTAGCATTTTTATACCTTCATCATCAGCCTTTTTATCGTCCTATTGATGGGCAAAGGCATCTAATGATGCAGCGTTAATCACCATACTTGCTCAGAGCGGGTTGGTGATTTCAGACTTTATAGTCCAAGATTCTTCGAGATCTTTTCCTTCACCTTTATTCAGTCATTGGTGTCAAAGATACACATAACTGACAGAAAAGTTGCATTTGCCTGCACTCTCGTACTTGAGGGGCTAGAGTTTTACCCGACTTTATTAAAAAACTTCTCATCACGGATTTACAATGATATAGTACCGTAATCTCATTTCCCATATCCCCCATTCTTATCCCATAACACTGTTTACGAGTATACAATAACAAAACGGACTGACAAACGAAACGAAACACCGTGTCAAGTTGACTGTGAAAAATTGTATCAACAAAAAAGTTTTTTAAAAAAATAACAGAAAATACCCGAAGGTAACGGGATCCCGGGTGCAAGGGTTGGTCCCGTTATCGGAGATGTGCCGTTCCGGGATCACTTCCGATTTGATCGTAATAATTACTGATTGACTGACAAACGGGTTTTTCTTCCCATCCCTAATAAGTCGGTTCTGCAACTAAGTTATGTAAAGTTTAACTTAATTTTAAAATTGAAATCTACCAGCCTCTTGATCATACACCCAGTAGACAGATTTGATATATAAAATTTAAGGGTTTTAAAAAAGGGAAAGAAAAAAAATATTACGAGCTTGTTACACGTAGAGATACATATAGGACATATTGTGCAGACGCCAACACATAAACTTACCTCAATCTATCAAACTTCTTTTATAGATTTTCAACCTTATCAGAATGCTGGGAAGTTGATATTCGAGTGGTAGAATTTGACAAATTCGGGTAGCTTGACCTGTTGGCGTCTGTACCAAATTTAGACATTAAAGAAAACAATAAGGCCGTCGCTCAGCTTAATTTCTAGAACTCATAGATTTATATAAATAAGTCAGATCAAACCATTGTATGTATTTAACTTTTAAAGATAGCTTTTAAAGTTAATTTTACAAATATAAAATTGATATTATAGGTAGTTTGCCTTCGGAACGGAAGCTTAAACTTGACTTTCTAGAACAACTTAATTTTACAAAATGATCCATCGACTCAGTGTGTGGCCAAAATCAACAATCAATGATGGATAAGCATTTGCATAATTTTATAACAAGGTTACAATAATATTTACAACGTAACTTAAATAAATAAATGGGCCAAATATACCCCCTGCCCGTTTAAGGGTTATTATGAATATTTATACTAAGTTAAAATTTATTGGAGCCAATCAATTTTGGATGGATTAAGACATTATGATGTTAGATATTTATATTGGACATGACTTTGTTTTAGATTTTATGAAATATTGAATAAAACAAAAGATACTCGAGTTCTTTTTTTGTTTTATTGTTTTTTTAGAACTCATTTGTTTAGAAAAGCTACTGTCTTAAGTATGTAGGTAACAAAGTGTATTTAAGAACTCACGGGCCATTGGCATCTATCTTACACTTTTCCAACAGAAAAAAATACTTGCTCCGCGCCTCTTGAAGAAAACGATAGTTGCTGTGGAGCGTGTCCGTCTGTACTTTTTTTCCGTGGGAAAAAAGCTGGAGCTGGAGGGAGTGTCAGACTTTTACTGACTAAAACCCAATTGTTGTGTTCAAAAAAAAAAATGTTCCTTCTGGAGGTCCTTGTGTGCCAGGGCCACGGTAACACTTGCGAACAACCCGCAGCCAGCCCGTCTGTAGTTGCGTGTTATACTCCTAGTCGCAGTCATGTTTTATTTGTAAATGATATACTCAACTGGAGCTAAGGCTGGGTTTTTTGGGGACCCTTGTCAAAGCTATAGCTGAGCTGCGTCCGTGTAAGAACCATGAATAGGACTGCAATCAAGAGAAGAATACCGTAGATGGTCACCCATCCTGGGACCGACAGCGCTAAGAGTTACTTAACCTTTTGATATGGCTGTTTATTGTATTAGCCACGAGTTCCAAAATCCATTTACCAAAAAAAATGACCAGATACCTCACACAGCGATACCCAAAGACAATGTTTTGTAAATCATTAATCAATTTAATCGTTGACCATAAACCACACAGGGTGACATAGACACAGGAAATCAAACACCATAGACAAACGGAAGCACCGCCATCTTACGCCGCAAATTACCGTTAAACACAAAATGATATAGTTTAGCGAAATTATAGAGCGGCTCGATAGAAAACTGTTAGATTTGACGGTTTTGATGTTGTTGTTTTTTAAATAGAATCGTTTAGAAATACCGTAATCGCTTTGGGAGGTATATTTTGTTGATTTTTTGGGAATGGTAGCAAATGATCGGTCTTAAGTTTTTGCAAGGAAAGTGGTACCTATGATAGGGCAAAAAAAAAAACAAAATTTTAATACATGTAGTTAATACGGTATTCTTTGCAGAAGCAGTTAAAATTGGATTTTAAAAATGTTTTCCGTATACTGGCAGCATATACTCGTAGGTATACATTTCTTTTGATTTATGTATTTTGTTATTTGCTAGAGTAAAACTTGCGCTATCTGGAACCTTTTAAACTATATTATGTAATTGAAGTCACTTAATCTATAGACATTTAACTTTAAAAAATACCAAGACTGACCTTTGTTTTATTGGGGCCTTTCTGGATTAAAGACAGTAATGTTTATAAAACAAAACACTAACTGATTTTCAACCGACTTCAAGAAGGAGGAGGTTCTCAACTCAGCTGTAGGTATGTAAGAGGAAAAGAAAGTCACGACCATACCAAAAATTTTTTTTTGGAAAATATTTTCCTTGGGTTTACCTATTTTCAGTGACATACAACATAAATAAAAAATATCCTTTACGATTTAAGCTGTCTCTAAAGAGAATTTGAGTTACAATTTTATTGTAACTGCAGCTAGGTCCAGACATTATCCATATCATCAGAAGTACCGATAGCACATTAGCGAAACATCACGGTGGCCGGCCAGTGATTGTGCACAACAACCGGCCATTTCTCAGGAATGCCATTGTGGACTAGATGCGACAAATTGTTGGTAACGGTAGCAAATTACTACGGATTTTATATTTAGTTCTGTCGTTTATATGACGGTCATACTCGTTGGCCAGCCTCGTTGGTCTAGCAGTAGCATAGCGCGACTCATCTGCACGGAGTCTCCGGTCCGATTCCCGGGTCGAGCCAAAATTGCTTTGTTGGTTTTAAGAGACTTTCATAAAGCAGCCCGAAGTTTGGAACTTGTAGATGAATGCATAAATGTTGGTTCTGCGCGTTCGCTCTCCTGTCGTGTCGGATCGCCATCCCATCGGACTACGAAAGTGAGGGAATAGAGAGTGCACCTGCGCAAATGCTTGTGCACTATAATATGCCCACCGTTGTAACGGCCACCGCGGCTAGCAATCGGTTTGGACGCCATTATGAAAGCATAAATGTAGTATAATATTATCCATTGAGCTTTTAACATTCAGTCCCTCTTTGCTTTTGACTTCAAATAAACGTTGCCACTACATGCCAGCAGGGAACACCTCCTCAAGCACTTCAAGACTCTTTCAAACAACACAGACCAATACAATACTTAATACAAACAATTGATTGTATTATGTATTGACGAACATACTGACACGCGCCTCCCGAACGCTGCAAGTACCATATGTTATGGAGGCCTTCCTCAATTACCTTACAATGTTGAACGTTCTATAGAAGAAAAATGAGAAAAATATTTTTCTATCAATAACGGTAATTGAGCTCCACATTGCTATACGAAAATAGCTTCTATGCTTCCGGAGTAAGACTGAAATTTGGCTGTTTTGAGTGGAGGTCAGGGTAAGGATAAAGAGACAGAGAATATGAATTAATTTTGCTTTCCATCGGGTAATATTAGTGATAATAAATATAAAAAAACTAGTTTCTGACAGCGGTTTCACCCGCATCGAACGGGAGCTATTCCGCGCACCTGGATAAAAAGTAGCCCCTATAGCCTTCCTCGGTAAATTAGCAATCTAAAAGTGAAATAATTTTTCAAATCGGTCAGGTAGTTCCTGAGATTAGCGCCTTCAAACAAACTCTTCAGTTTTATAATATATCGATTTTGAAGAGGCAAAGTGCGTTATTCCTTTTCGTTCTATGAACAAAAAAGACATATTCGCTTCCACCATCACCAAGTCCCATCCCGAAGTCATTACAAGCCTTACAAGCCTCAACCTTTTACCATCCTCCTTTGTATAGGATCACATGAACGAAATGAGAGCACGCTTTGTGTGATGTGGCCAAATATTGCCGAGTTTAAGGTTAAATCCTACACGACTCTGGTCTTTTGGTGCTCGTTTTTATGCAACCAATATTTAATTGCTTCAAGATATTTTCTCTTGAAGGGGTTCGGTATGATATTTTTTAAGGTATGAACTTAATTTCTATTGCTCTCTCAATTCCTATCAAGGATACCAGCGAATGTTTCTGAATATATTTATTTTGCTTGGAATCTATTGCTCTCTCAATTTCTATCAAGGGTACGAGCGAATGCTTCTAAATATATTTTGTTGGTTAGTTCGTTCTTCTATTTCTTCTTCCTAGCGATAAAACATAGGAAGTGGTGAACAGCGGGCGTTTTTGGGGGCTGTTTTTTCTAACATTGCTTTGCCCTTCAAAATTCTTTGCTGGTGTTCAGTATAAATGACTTGTTGGCTTCACAAGGGACAGATTATTATTTTGGTTGTCGTCCGATGGGACGAGGAGCTGACCTACACGGACTCTGTGATGCTGCAAGAAAATACGGTCCAGCATCTTCCTATGTTAAACCTTATAATCTTACTTCGGAGGATATTAAATTCCTAGTTATCCCATTAGATTTAATAATATCCTTATCAAAAAAACTACTTCTGATTAAATAAAAACAAATTAGCCTGTAGCATTTCCCTCAAAACAAAACTACCAAAAGATTAGATAAACATTTGGTTATCGATTATTTTAATAATACAAAATCACTTTGATTCGTCACAATTATGTTTTTATAACAAACGAAAGTGTTGATTTTACCCTCCGGGGACAATTCACACCTCGATCTAACGAAACGAGAAAATATACGTTACGTTTGCGTTACTAACTCGTACAATTTTCTATGGAAATCGTTAGAAAACTTATTGAAAGACCTTTTGGATTTAGCGAGTAAGTAGTTTCGGCAGTTGCTGAAAGATAAATAGACTAATTTAAAGTGATTTTAGATATATTGTATAATTTTCAACACGGGAGCTAGATTAAAATAATTTTAAATTCATACAAACTTTTACAAAGTAGCTGTATTTATTTAGTAGTCACGCAAATAATTTTCTTTTAGATGCAATTTATTTCCAAAGACATGATTAGGCAGAAGCGCTGCACTAGTTAAGCATGATGTCCTTTCTTCGTGGGAAGTCATTAAATGAGGGTTCAGCTAGAGGGAGGGTCAGACGCTTACTGACTAAAACACACTATGTTCCTTCTGGAGGTCCCTGTGTGCCAGGGCCGTGGTAACAGCCCCAGCAGAAGCATGATGCCCTGCAAACCCAGCTCAAGCACATTGTATGCAGCCCAGAGCTTGCTAAAGAACAGTACAGTTGCCAACAGAAATAGCTAACAAATATGCTTGACTAAGAAAACGCCAGCTTTTTCCATTGACTGTATCTCATAAAGCCAAATTACCTTCTCTTCACACCAGCGCTGACCTCACCTTCAAGTGCACAAAGGGGTATATTACACAGTTGCCCTTGCCACAGGTACACCATACAAGAATGAATAGTGCCACTTATTTCCCAAGGATACACGCGATCTCGTCTTTTGAATTGAAAAAAACTTGAGGCTTTTTGTATAACCTACCTTCTTTGAACGGGAACTTGTATACAGACCCCACTTTGTATGATAAAATTGGAGCATGGGACATGGAGGATACAAAAGAGTAATGATGTGCAGACGCCAGCACATCAAGCTACCCAAAACTGTCAAATTTTCCCAATCAACTTTGAACTATATACTTCAGCGATAAAGTTTAAAATCTATTAAGGAAAGACAGATTGTAGTAGCTTGATGTGCTGGCGTTTATACTGTATTCAAGGTGGAAAGGTTTAGCCGAAGTCCAGTGATATTTTCAAGTAAATTTTTGGGGTCATTTTGTGAAGGGATTATGTATTTTTTTACTTACGTAAACGCATCATGTTCTCTGCGTTATAGTGTTCAGAAACTGGTGCAATCCTTAGCTCCTCGGTCTTGAACCCTGATAGAATGATTATCAGACACAATCGGGGTATAATCTGGAGCATTAATAATGGACTTATCGTGGCTAGTGCTACCTGAAATTTTAATTTAGCTTAAAAGCGCTGAACTTTGTAAAAATTGTGGTCTTCAAAGCGAGTTAAGATTTTTTTTTATATCCTAAAATTGCTTGTCATTGGCTAACGAAACCCACACAGAATCATAACGATTTCCTAATTCGGAAACTGTGTCTTTGCAAAAATCATAACCGCAATAATTATGAGAGAAAAGAAGACAAAGGCTTCCGACAAGCTAATTTGACAAATAGATCAAACAATAGGACCGCACGTCTCCTTACTACAGCCTACCGCAGGTTACGAGAAAAAAAAACTCAAAAGTCTTTGTCGCTAACCGCAGAAAGGTAATGCAAACACGATTTTTTTGTGTATTGTTTTAAGTATCACAATCAAAACTATACCTTAAAGTCTCCACGCAAAGCTCAATTTTGTATAACTGTAAAATTTTGCAAATCTTTGTGCGAAATCAGCTTACAATTTTAAGACTTATTTAGTGCAATCGATAATGAGCTTTATGACTTTAGTTTTAAGAGTTGTCTTTGTGCAAATGTAACTTAGCAAATCACAGATAATTATAACGCTTCATAAAGCAAATAGCAATTTGTCAAAGAGTAGAAAAAAAAAACAAATTAGTATAGTTTTTACAGTTATTAGAAAAATATTGGTTTTAATAACTAATATTAGTGTAATATTTGTTTTGCGAAAGTTTTGGTTGTAGTTTAGTTAATTGTGTACGGGGTATGAGTTTAGAAGATTAGCCAGATTTTTTTCTATAGAGATAATTTTGAGTAATGGAAAAAATTTGTTTCTTTTAAAAATATTTGCTAACATTTGCTAGCCACTCGAGTTGGTTTGGCCAGCACATCAAGCTACCCGAAACTGTAAATTTTTCCTAATCAACTTTGAAGCTTTTAGCGGTTAAGTTGAAAATGTATTAGGGAAATTTGACAGATTGTAGTAGCTTCATGTGCTGGCGGCTGTACTCCAGATTAATATACAGACACAAAATCTGTTTAAAATACCTATTTATGAGTAGCTAACTTTACCATGATTTCTGAAATAGTATGTATTTTACTTTCAATTCTCTACGTTATAATAGTAATAATAGCCTACTTTTTTAGGTTGTGCCAGGCAGATAGGCAGTTGCGCTATGCAAATATTGGTACTCAGCTGCATCCGGTCAAACTGCAAGCCAACCCCAACATACTTAGGAAAAGGCTAGGCAGAAGCTCAATTAATGTAATACACAAACAATATAAAAACTACACCTTAATATTTTTTGTGCTTAACACAATTTGAGCAAACAAGCTCGTGATTAAGCCTGATTATTGGGTGCGGGTTCGATTCCCGATTATAGATATTTTTCGGTAAGAATTTAGCGGTTAGCAATATAGTTTTGGCGTGTAATAATGAATTATAGTTTGTCGTTTTGTTTGTTTTTCACCAAATTGGTTTTTTGTTATTGATAAAAAATTCAAGCCTGCACTTATGACCAAAATCGGTAGGAGATGGGTGCCTATAATGAAATGAAAAAAAGTATATAAAACAAGGCCTGCAAACTTTATTCGGTAAAAAATTAAAGTGAAACAGAATCTTGAAATTTAAGATAAACTATGATGGCGTCCAGGCCGAGTGTCGGCTACAGCGGCTGTTTTCTTTTAAGAAAATCAGCCAACTCCGCAAGAAATATATTGCACAAGTAGTGCACAAGCATTCGCGCAGATGCAGGTGCACTCTCTATTCCCTCATTCTCATAGCCCGATGGGACGGCAATCCGATACGACCGGAGAGAGATCAGGCGCAGGACCGACATTTACATGCTCTCCGATGCACGGGTGAATCAATCACCAACTTCCAGACGCCGCTTTATGATAGTTCCTCAAAACCAACAAAGCGATTTCGGAAAAACCTGGAAATCGAATACGAGACCCCGTGTACAGCAGTCGCTCCTCGCGACTACTAGACGACAACGAGGCAGATAAACTATGTATACTATACCAATACACGCGGACGGTATGCCGGGGTTGCGAAATTCTTCGTTCATTTGATGATTCCCAACTCAACAAAAGCCCGGACGTATCACGATATCTATGATACTAACTAAAATGTGAGTAGTATATGAGCAAGAAATGTACTCGTAGTATAAAAAAAAACAATGCAAGTCCTTATTACGTGGTAATAGATCCCAATATGTATAACTTTTAAAACTCGGTTTATTGCATTACTCAATCAAGCTGTGGGCATGATAAGCCATGACATTAAGCAACTGGATAGGGATGACGCTGTGATCAAGACCGTTCCATCTTTTTTCTGTTCATTATTGAAACACAAATTTTCTCAAAATTTCATCATAACTGACCTGACCTAACAGCCCATAATGACTTAATGCTAACCTTAGGAGGCGCCAAACACATTTTTTTATCAAAAAACAAAGGATTCTTACGCCCACTGTTGGTTTTACAATATTACTCAATCTCCTCGTTATAAAATATTTAAAATAAAAAAAAAACGGCGCCAAATAGCGCTTTGCCGCGCTTTTGTAGCCGCCATCTTGAAAAAAATATTTTATTGGTTATTTTTATTGCTTGTTTTCGGTCAATTTTGACTGCTGTTTTCTATAATCATAGGTTTTTCTGGGAAATTACTAGGTTGTAAATAATTTCGGTGAAATACGGAATGTTATGATTGTGTCACTAAATAGGTGCCTAGATGGTGTTGTATTTAACGACTTCCTTTCTCTATATTTGGAAATATCGGCAAAACAAACACCAACTAACTTTTATTTATTGGTTGGGGACAAAAATCAGTTACATAATTAGACTTACCACTGAAAACCTTAAATCTATTTTAAAAATTATGAACCCCATGACATTGTACACAAATTAACAACTTAGTGTTATCTTGTTACAACTTAGTGTGTTACCTAGGTAAAAATTACCTAATTTTTGATATTTATACAATTTTAATTTGGTTAAAAAAATTACTTTATTTTAGTTTGTTTTTCTATTGCCCACCAGGTCTACTAGTCCCTTTGAACCCTTTGAACACTATATTTTTTCACGTATTCAGCAACAAGGTGAAGTTCTTAAACCCCAAATAAGAGATTCACACCACCTCTGCATTCAACCAAAATGTTGCCAGTCAATAATTTAGATCATTAAAACTAAACCAGGCACATTATTAAGTTAAATGAAGAGCTATAAAGCTGGCAACACTGGGCTGATACGATATAGCACCGATCGTGGGGACCGTTTAATTGGGTTGGCGAAACTGAGAGCGGCGCGCGCGCAGCTCGTCATAGATAACAAATTTGGAGACAGGACAAGCTTCTGATTTGTGATATTGTTCCAGTAATAAACGCAAAAAGCGACTGAAGTTGCACAGACTCAATTTATAAGTTTGTTACTTCAGTATACTGTTTAAATGTTATTAGTTTTCCAGCTATCACAGATAATACATTTATTCACCAATATATTAATATTACAAGCCTATAGAATCAGTCATTATACATTTTTTTTAATTCTTAACACAGCCTTTGACACGGTATGTGAATATCAACCTTCGACCTCACAGAGGCAACACACATTTAGGCACAAAACTTCACACTCCCTCATCCATCTACTCTATGTCCTGCACATCCAATCAATGAATGATTTATGGCGCAAAGCAGAGCGGATGTTTGTTTAATCGATTACCTTTATGATTATGACGGTAGCGCCTCCAGGGAGTTTGATTGCGCCTTTCTGCAGGAAAGGAGGTTTTTTCCTTGAGCTTTTTTGTAATCGATAAATGGGTCAATTGGTATTGGTGTTGATTTTGTACCTTACTTGTTTTTGGAGGCTGTAATCTGCAGAAGATTTAAAGTGAATCACTGCCTTCTGAATGCACTATTTTTTCAATAGTACTTTTAAAGGTACTTTCTGTACTTTCAGATGGCAGTGATTCTGTCAAAGTAAGGTGGTGAAAACTGGGTATGATCAAAAGTCGTTTGTAACTCTAGATTTTAGAGCATTTTTTACATTGAAAAAATTGCTATTTCATTTAGTTCCACTTCTTTTTCCTTCTTCTTCTCGAAGAGATGTTAGCAACACCGGAGAGGCCCCATAAGGTCAAAGTCTGCCGCAACTGCGGGTTGTTCGCAAGATTTACCGAGGCCCTGGCAAACTGAAAAGTTCAGAAGCAACATAGTGGATTGTCTTACACACCCTCCAGCTGCACTCTTAGCGGCATATCATGGTCATTTGATGATTTGCAACGAATAAATAGAAAAATAAGAAAAACTTTTTGTCCCGCTGCAGAATGCAGTTCTATTACGAAGCGAGTGAAACCACGGGGCATATAGCTAGTATGGACTAAGGGTAAGTTCACGGTGGCTGACCGTGCCTTATGGGAAAGTGTCTGAAGATGGCTAACAGGTGGGCTCGTTCCCACGGGTGGGAATTGCGTGTCTGTACTTGACTTTATAATTAGGAGGGTATGTGGAAGTTAAGGTATTTAATTCAGAGTGACACAGTATAGTTGCACTGGTAAAATGGGAACTTTTTCGCTATATTTGTATGACGGAGACTTGTCTTAAAACATGTAAATAACTAAATTGAAATCAGATTCATTACTTCCTCTTTCGTTAGCGGTTTCACTTTGGTCCCGTAGGACCTAATCCGCGCAACCGGATAAAAAGCCTATAATAATATACCTTTCTTCGATAAATGGGCTATTTGACACCGTAAGAATTATTCAAATAGACCCCGTAGTACCTCGGATTAGCTTTTTCTAAATACTAGAGTGCAGACGATCTGTCAAATTTCTTTAATAGATTTTAGAACCTTATCGCTGAAGCTTAGGGTTCAAAGTTGATTGGGAAAATTCGACAGTTTCGGGTAGCTTGATGTGCTGGCGTCTATACATAAGTAAGTTCTCACACTTAACACTAAAATAGCCATATACCCCTCAACATGACCCAATGCCGTTGATATGGTAATGTTTCACGGTCCGGTGAAGCTATACGATGGACATTACCGGGTTATAGCCTGATAGCATCAGTGACAGATGTGTAATGATGATTTTAATATCTAGTCTAGCGGTAAGTAGCTATGAATCCTCTATTTTTATAAGGAACTAGCTTTTGCCCGCGCGGCTTCGCTTGCGTTCTTCCCTACTCTACCCTACTCTGCCCTACTCTACCCTACTCTTCTCACCTTTTAAACCTTCCCTAGACCTCCACGAACATTTCAAGACCAAGATAAGATAAATCCGTTCAGTCGTTCTCGAGTTTTAGCGAGACTAACGAACAGCAATTCATTTTTATATATATAGATTTTGTGAACGCATTGAAGGCTTGTCTGAAATGACCTTATTCATAGATTATTTAATACTATTTGAATCTTATAGACTCGCTATGGGTAGGTACTGGTAGAGATGTAACCTCTTTTACATTTTGTGACAGGCCGAACATCAATTAAATATATGTAGAATCTAATAAAAGGAAAGTAGTTAGTCTTTAGATTGACAAAAGTCGCCCGTCAGCTCCCAAACAACGAATACAACTTGAAGTTAAATATTAATGTTTTAATTTAGTTCGATCTCAACAGCGGTACCTGGAGGCCTATATTTTCACGAATAGAAGATAGGTTTCCAGAGTACTACCTACATTCAAGTTTTTTGAAAGATACTTTGTTTTGTGATAACTATTGTAATCAACCATCATCATCTCCCGAGCCTTTTCCCAACTACGTTGGGGTCGGCTTCCAGTCTAACCGGATTCAGCTGAGTACCAGTGTTTTACAAGGAGCGACTGCCTATCTGACCTCCTCAACCCAGTTACCCGGGCAAACCAATACCCCTTGGTTAGACTGGCGTCAGACTTACTGGCTTCTGACTACCCGTAATGACTGCCAAGGATGTTCAATGACAGCCGGGACCTAGTTTAACGTGCCATCCGAAACACAGTCATTGAAGTCCAAGATATACTTAGAAAGTACATACAAACTTAGAAAAGTTGCATTGGTACTTGTCTGACCTGGAATCGAACCCACGCCCTTACACTTGAGAGGTATCTCTTTTACCGCTAGGCCACCATGACTATTATTTTTGTAATCAACCAAATTTTAATTAAAATCCACTATCTTTCATTATGGCTAGACTAAAACAATTCCATCCTCAAAAATTGTAGGTATGATATTCAAGGACTAAAACTACCTTGAAATAAAATAAAAAACATCGAAAATATACTTTCTCCACCAAAAACTTAAATGCAACCAATCAACAGACACAATATTCCAGAAACCCGTGAACTGTCCGGCTGGGAGTCGAACCTGTGACATATGGCGCGGCAGTTACCACGTGGCGCCCACCTGAGCCTGCACGTGCTACTCACGGGCTGTAACCAATATCAACCTTCAAATTATTGGAAGCTGGGGTTGTGTTGTTTAAAACCTTTTTAGGGTACCAGCGATAGTATGTGGGGGAAATATTGGGAAATTAGTGTGATTTTGTTGCGAAAGTTTTCCTCTGTTAAATAGGTCATCATCAGCATTAATTATTGTCCTACTGCATGGCACAGGCCAAAAATCTAATCTTCTTATAAAGAGAAGGAATGAGTTCTGATCTTTCTATGACTGATTTGCGAATACAGACTTTTAAAGTCCAGGTTTCCTCGAGATGTTTTCCTTCACCTTAACGGTGTCTAAGATATACTCGGAAAGCCATTGTTTTCAGTGGGAAAGCGTCAAATGACACCTCCCTATGATTGTGCAGCTGGAGGGGTTGTCAGACTTATCCTGGCTAAAACCCACTTAGTTCTTTGTAGGTTTTGTGTGCCAACTCTTGCGAACAACACACAGTCCCGGCATACATTGGTATTTGCCAAACTTTAATCGAATCCGCAGATTTGTACTAATGAAGGACTGGCTCTTTATTCACACATATTTTTTTTTAAATAAACTACTTTCAGCATAACTCACGCGCATTTTTTTTAAAATATGTTATTGTGCATTGAATAAACTTATTTGCTACCATAATTACGTTCATGCATCAATACTATTCCTACCTGAAAAGGATTAAAAGTAAATAGAAATATATTCGTCTTGATCAGCCACGGTCTTTAAACATCGAACCTACTCATTCATTTAACATTTTAGATTCATCAGGGGGTCAAAGTCACGAATAAAACACAGTATAATTGATCAAAGAGGGGTAAACTGTATAAGTTCAGGGTCAATTGACACAGGGGTCGTAAGTCACCCCATGTACAGCAATTTTAATTAGCCAACCGAAGAACAACCGTTAGGAACATATGCGTGGCTTATGGGACGTTTCATGGGGTGCAAATAGCTGTGGAGAGTTTGATGGAAATTATTGTTTTTGGTTTGTAATTGATATTTGTATGTTTGCCATTGTGCGAAATTATTAAGTTTTTGGACTGTTTTTAGATATGGAAATGATTTTTTTCAAATTTTGAGCCGATTTAGATGTAATTTGCAAGAAGAATATCAATAAACAAAGACTGACTGACTTTCCATACGTGTGGGGAATCGTGGATAATCCTAGGCGCGGGCGCAATTTGGTAAAGATTTTTTTTCTTATTAGTATCTTACCCAATAAAATGTTCCTCCCTTCAGCCATACAAAACTCATCAATTCTAGTCTTATCGCACAATTCTAGATCCATAAAATAGCTTGTTCCTCTTCCTAGATCTTAGGCACAGATTACTGAATAGTTCCTACGTATCTTAGGTAAGCATATATTTCTAGATAAGCACCTACTAGCAAGTTCTAAAAGTCCCAAATCTCATCAGACCGCAGCGAAATTCCGTCGCCGTAGCCACATTACGAAGATCCCATCACTACCTGAGCTCCGAAATTTTTTCACAATAATTCGTCCATTTTTTTCCCAAAAGCAGTGATACTTCGGCTATTATTTTGTCATAAAATACTGTATCAAAACATTTCTGGGTATACGAGACGGTTCCGGTTGATTGGACTAAAGTTTTTATGGGAATAGCAAGCCGACATGGGTTGATTGGAGTACCTATGGGTATTTGCATTGGGCTGTTTTTGATAAAAGAGATTGGTTTTGAAGAATTTGAAGCTACATATAATGTAATTTATAAAGTAGCTACATAACCTAGCTACTTAATTAGGCTGCAGTCAGCTCATTAGTAGGTCATTAATAGCGCGACTACTGTGCAAGGGAGACCCCTTGCCCCCTACCCCCTTGGGTTCGATTCCCGGGTCGGGCTGAAATCGTTTTGTGCGTTTTACGAGACTTTCATAAAGCAGACAGGAGTAAGATGATGATTGATACACCCATGCATCGGAGAGCACGTAAATGTAGGTCTTGAATGATCTTGATCATCCTTCTTGTTGAAAATGGCACCTGTGTCTGCGCCAATGCTTTTGCACTATAATATGTCCTGCGCAGCTGGCTGGTCTCCTTCAGCAGTCGGTCTGGACGCCTCACGCTATTAATAGGTGAATATGTAGGAGGGAGTTGCCTTCATTTTCCCATTCCTAACAGCCCTTAAGGCAATTAGAAATGTTTGCACACAATAGCACTATGCATATGACGAGATGCATAAATGTGGATAAAGCAAAAGAAGTATGGCCTTCTTAATGTAGGATTTTAGCTGGTGAAGTTTTGAGCATTTTCTCGGCCAGTATCTTTCTCGCGCGAAGAGTAGTGATACAAACTTACATACCTACTACATGGTGTTTTGTATCTATTTTGCAACGGGATGTCAGCGTAAAATACTCCGAAAGAGAACATTGGTCATCATTCCTCATATCATAAATGCGAAACTAACTCTTTCTGTCTGTCTGTCCGGCTTTCACTGAAATACAACTAAACTGAATTAAATGGTACCAACCTACATAAATAGTCTAGAACCTGAGAAAGGACATAAGCTAAGGTATAAGGGAATATCTGTGGAAGAATTTGGATTCTCGCGGCCCCGCGCGCACGTGCGAGAGTCCGGCACGCTCCTCCGCCTGGGGAAGGGTTCATGAGGATTCCCCCTATTTAAAAAAAGGTATAAGGTAAGATGGACACAATTACCTATATAAAGCTTAGCTTAGTTCTAATCCCTCTGTTTCTTATCTACCTTTTTCGAAAATCCCATAACAAGCTAATTCGCACACCATGGCGTCGAAGAATGTTCGGGTCATTTCACGATCCCCTTTATTTTTTTACACACCCTTAACTAGATGTGACAAAAACGTGTCAACGGGTTGCGCAGGCGCCGATTATGATGACAGCCTAACGGATAAACATTATCTAAATCGAAATATAATGATGTGACATTTGTCACTTCACCCTTTATCACCCTTTGAGCCTTAACTGTAATCTTTGATTTTAGATAATTATGCGAAGAGAAAAAATTGGGTCAGTTAGGAATGTCTCGCAAAGTTGAAATGGTTGAAATCCAGCCTTAATGGTTTTTGTCTTTTGTAGCGTCTATCTACTAATATTATAGATCTGAAGAGTTTGTTTGGGTGTCTGCTTGTAGGTACGTATAAAAAAATTAATTATAAAAAATCTGTTTTTATTGTACAGCCCATTTATAGACGTAAGCTAGTACCTAAGCTTATAATTTCCTACACCTTGGGTGGAAGCTAGTTTTAATGTAAAGCAAAATACCCATCTTTTTTTATTCGATAAGTACCCAAATTAAGAACTTCTCGTCTCCTCTACTATCTAGGTACGTATTCGGTTTTGTGGAGGCATTATGCCTCCACAAAACCGAATACGTACCTAGGTACCTATCTGAGCCATTAGGAAATAGACGTTTCTAGTAACGACATCTATTGTATTTTAGAGAAAACTCTGGCTACGATAGTTGCTTCACTCTTTCCTTGACGTAAATAGTTCAATAAATTTACGATAGGTAGCGCTGTGAGATAGCATTTAGTTGTGCCCTTTGTGCCCTACACTTTCAAAAATATATCAATAGATGGCACTGTCACTAATATTAAAAAGGCTCAATGAAACAATATGGTATTATTAAACAATTTTATTTTATTAAATAAAATAATAATCTAAATGCCTCATAAAATATTACAAATGCATAAACTGTCTTCTATCAGTCTCTTTTTGGAACTTGTGGGAGTATCACTATGACGACATAGAATTAATAGGTAAAGCCTTTTGCTTCCATTTCATCCCGAACGCTTTGTGGATTTGGCCAGAACACCATTAAGATGGTCGAACCTGGAAAAAAAAACATAATACAGTATGTTGGATTCCCCGATTTGATAAAATAAATTCTTTAAAATGTTTTCATAAGTAGGCAGGTAGGGCATGTAATGCGGAGGACTGAGGATCATGTTGTGAGGAAGGTTTTGAGCATGAACGTGGATGGATATAGTATAGCAGAAGGGGACGACCAAAGAAACGATGGGTGGATTGTGTGAAAGTTGATATGGCTAGAAAGAATGTTACTTGTGAGATGACGACAGGTAGAACGACGAGACGACGATGACGACGACGACGACGACGACGACGACGACGACGAAACGACGACGATAGACGAGGGGACGAGTGTGGAAGAAGAAAAAAATGGGATAAGGGAAGGAGGATTACCTCTAGGATGTAAGTAGGAGGTTGTGTTGTTATGGATAATGATGATGAATAAACTGGGTTGTTCATTTCTGGGGTTCTATATAAGAAAGCCCTTAATTTTTTTCTGATACAAGTACCTAACTAATTATCAATGTATTGAAAATTAATAGTCTTACCAGCAGTAAAAACCCCGAAGACTGTGAAAGCTTCATGACAGTGCAGATCGAGGGTAGCTCCCAGGAAGTTGGAGCCCACTGCAGCACCAGTACGACCCACCATGTACATCACACACATTGCCATAGCCCTGGACATGAAAGAAAAGTGATTATTAAACTCCTACTATGTTTTAACAAAGGGGTACCTAGTAGGTTAGTTTTTGGATTTTATTAAAAGTAAGCTTGGTAAGAAAACTTCAACCTCTAACGTCACCGGGAACACAATTTGTTTGCGGACGTTGCGACCGGCGTTGTCGCTCTCGTATAGGCCTTGTTAGCCATCAGCGCAAGTGCCATAATCAAATAACCTGACACGACTGCTGTTTTAATCATCTTTCTTAGATGTATAAGGCCACTGATTGATTGGTAAGAAAGAATCTGTAGCGGTGACAACTCTCTTTTCTCTCTCTTTCATTCTAACGACTTCGCTCATTCACTCTCAAAAATTCTATCTTGCAATTATTTATTGTAAAAGACAAATTTGTAAAAGACCTAGTAAACTTGTTTTCTGCAAATATTTGCTTGATTCATTTTTAAACAAAAAGAAACGTAAAATTAAATGCTTCCAAAGCATAAATTATGTGTTTCTAGAATCTAAATCAAATGTCAATATAATAATTATGTTCATATTTTACAATTTACTTATTAAGCTACGATAATTTCACTCTAAAGATCTTGTAACTTTATCAATACACTAAATATCGCACTCAGAGCCACAAGATACAAGCTGTGCTTAGTTTGTGGCTCAATGTCAACATGCGCACATTGTAAACTAACTTTTAGTTTAATAAACATTATTTTTTTTATATTAAAAGAGAACTGACCTAGCCCACAACATATCTAAGTCAAGCAAAGTTTTTTTTTTATTGGTTAGGTTACCTAAGCTGTGTAGGGAACACATCAACAGAAATGGCCGCTAGAATGGATGCGGCACATCCCGAGCAGAGGGAAACGATGAGCAGCACAGTAGCTGCTATACCCTCGGGCACGAAGGCTGCCCCCACTGTCGCCACTCCACAGATAAACATTATACCACCTAGAAAAATAAAAATACAATAGGTAGTAAATTCTTGCAAAAAAAATCTCCTGAAATATGAACTTATTGCGTTACTTTTTTGTCAAACTGTATTTTGAATATGTAAGGTCATAATGTGTGGATATTGATTCATAATTTCAATATGTCATTCGCCAACGTCCATACCACGTTGAATACACCGGTTCTCGTCCGATCACCGAAGTTAAGCAACATCGGGGGCGGTCAGTACTTGGAT
Organism: Heliothis peltigera; assembly: GCA_958496145.1. NCBI lineage: Eukaryota > Metazoa > Arthropoda > Insecta > Lepidoptera > Noctuidae > Heliothis > Heliothis peltigera. Next base: position 1,094,693 of record OY292332.1, read on the forward strand.
GGGTGACCGCCTGGGAACACCGCGTGACGTTGGTTTTTTGTTATTTTGGAAATTCTAAAGTATTATGAATGCATTTTATTAAAAAAATATAATTTTAATAACATAAATATTAAACATTATTTTAGATAACGTTCATAAAAGTAATTCCTAAGATTTTTTCATAAAAGTGATTCCGAAAAAGTTCTACCGCAGTGAAACCGTTTAATGAAAACCGTTTTAAATTATTAACCGTTAAAAATAAAAACAAAAAGCCAACGTCACGTGGTGTTCCCAGGCGGTCACCCATCCAAGTACTGACCACGCCCGATGTTGCTTAACTTCGGTGATCGGACGAGAACCGGTGTATTCAACGTGGTATGGACGTTGGCGAATGTTAAACTGAAATTATTCAACGTTATCCACGACAGCGATAAAAATCCAATGACGTCATTTTTATATCTTTATTTTTAACCACATGATATTATTATTCTTCAACATAACTGCTCTATCTGAGCTTTGTAACCTAAATAATAAGATTCATATTTGCATGTTATGTTACAATCCTTCACAATCATGTCGCAACGCTGCCGGTTTATCCATACGAATCAATTTCAACTCTATTCTTTAGAGAATAAAGTTTAAAATACTATGTAAGAATGCGTTATTTAGATAAGCTTTACACTATTTGTTTGAACAAAATTGACAGTTTCAGAATGCATATAATTTAGTTTAGAGTAATGTTACCCTGAAAATCCATTTGACTATAAATATTTTCCAAAGATTCTTTTAAATTGCTACCTCGTAGCTGACACGAATAATTTACCAGCAAGTGTAGGTACCTACCTATATCATTTAAAAATCATTAAAACAAATATTGACAAGTAAAAACTTACAGTATAACGTTTTCCTTCCCACTTTGTTGATGAGGAAGCCTATAGCTAAGTATGTGAGTGCGAACACCGCCCCCATTGACATGGAGATGGGGAACACCGCAACTGACACCTCGGACTGACATGAAGCCAGCTCTGAAGACAGCTGAAAGGATAGGAAGAGACAAGTTCAAAGACAAGGTCACCAATAAAAGATTTGGCGAGATTTTTTTGTAAGCTGCAATTTTGTGAATCACAGTCACGTGTAGAGGACAAGCCAAAAATTGCCCAGCACGCCACGGTCACGACTACATGACAGACTTTTAAAGTTCAAAATAAATAGTCAGTTTTTTAACTCACATATTGTAGGTATTTCTGGATGAATTATTAGCTTGGCCACAGAATACTTGGCTTGGCGCTGAGGTGGCGATCAAAAGGTTGTACTTAGACATAGGACAATCGGCGTTTGTTGAAACTAACTACTAATTTTCAACTTTAAAAATCTGTCATGTAGTCGTGAGCGTGGTGTGCTGGGCACTTTTTGGCTTGGGGTTAAATACGTCACAGGACAAAAAATCTGATAAAAGATAATAATATAATTTGTTCGTTACTTACACTAGCATTAAGAAATTTATCACGAATAATTTGACATATTGTAATGCTCCTATTTGCATTACTTCCTAAAATACTGTTCAGTATATCTGGTACCCAAACGTACAGACCGCTCGACCTGGAACAAGCAATAAGAATATTACCTACAAAAGTCAATTAAAGAAAAAATGGTGGAACAAACTCCCCAGCAATGTTTTTACTACTCAACACTTATAAAAGTCGCCGGAAGACGCTGGATGCAGGTCGCTTCCAACCGGTATATGTGGAGATCTAAGGGGGAGGCCTATGTTCAGCAGAAGACGTCTTATGGCTGAGATGATGATGACGATGAATCGACACTTTTACTACTATTATCTAGTTGTGGAATTTGCAGAAGAAGGGCCAGTTTCACAATGTCCGAATAGCGTCTACCAAATAAATTAAAAAATGGAGCAGTATTTGAATGAAATTATCTACCAAATAAACTAACTGGAACTTATTCGTAGGTGATGAAACCGGCCCTTACACAACTAATTTTGTATTAATGTTACCGTTATCACTAGTATTAACTTACACCATGAACACAGCGAACATGGAGATGTGGGATATGAACACACAGCGCAGGAGTGGCACTTTGAACATGAGCCCCACATTCTTGACTGCGCCCGCAAAGCCACCAGTCTTTATCTCTTCGCTGCCTGTTATTAGTTTTTTCACCTGAAACATAAAAGTATACATTAAGATATCAGACTATTCCAACTCGTTATTCATATCAAACTGTTTTTATTTACTCTTTTATTCTTGAACGGCTTATTTTCATGTTAAATGTAGGTATTAATAATAAAATGACTGCTGTGTTTCGGATGGCACGTTAAACTGTAGGTCCCGGCTGTCATTGAATATCCATGGCAGTCGTTACGGGTAGTCAGAAGCCAGTAAGTGGGACGCCAGTCTAACCAAGGGTATTGGGTTGCCCGAGTAACTGGGTTGAGGAGGTCAGATAAACAGTCGCTCCTTGTAAACACTGGTACTCAGCTGAATCCGGTTAGACTGGAAGCCGAACCCAACATAGTTGGGAAATAGCTCGGGAGATGATGAATAATAAAATGACTGCCTCGTTGGTTTGGCAGTCGCATAGCGCGACTACTGCGCGGGGTCACTCTTCTCGGTCGGGTTCGAGTTTGTGGGTTTTGAGAAACGTTCATAAAAACAGCCTGGAAGTTGGTGATTGATACACCCGTGCATCGGAGAGCACGTAAATGTCGGTCCTGCGCCTGATCTCTCTCCGGTCCTGTCGGATTGCCGTCCCATGGGACTACGAGAGTGCGCAAATGCTTGTGCACTATAATATGTCCTGCGCAGCTGGCTTATCTCCATAGAGAGAACGGCCGCCGTAGCGGACAGAACTGTCATTGTGAATATACAAATACAATCATAACAAGTTATTTCTAAAGATTCACATCATCATAATATTATCGTACACTCGTAGTAGTATTTAATCAGTAATTAAGTACTTCTAATTAACATAAGAACTTTGACCTTTCGAGTTATGGTGCAATAAATAGTTAATGATGTTTATTATCCATTAAAAATCCATTTAATATCTGTATTAGCTATCATCATGGACCTATCTCATACATGCGTGACCTCTCTGATACAAAATAGATCATCGTCATATTCGTCATCATTTGAGAGAAACTCTGTTACAAACAGACACACGATAGATCCTCAATGGAGGTGATATTGCCCACTAGTGGGTACTGAACCCTTTCGTTTGAGTAGAATTGGGTGCAAAGCAATATTTTGAAATACATAATGCATTTAATTTGCTGGGGGGTTTGTTGCGCCACTTATTCTTCCCAGCTCAAACAAACAAGAAGTGGTTGAAGGATTTTGGGTCTGTCTTATATAATTTTCGACCTTCCAAAGTGCTGTTTTGCAGCCAAGTTCGAATAAATGATTTTGAGTTTGATTTTTTTTTCTTCCTCTACTTATTTAAAAATGATAATTAATATAAATGTAAAAAGGGGTGTTGGTTTTTTTTTGGAAACCACCCTGTTCAGTGTTAGTTGAAAAGCTAAACGCCAAACTAATAACACCCCCTTCTGGGCGTAGAAACGCACGAAGGATACTTACAGGAAAATCATCAGCACTGGCACCATTATTCCAAGCGTACATCATTGCCAAAACTGGCAACGCTGCATCAGGTCCTTTGGCAGCCAGCAAATACCGAGGGCTTTCTGGTAAGAACAGCAATATGGCTGCAGCGACCAGCCCTGGAGCACACCAGAGCCAGACGAATGCCCGCCAAGGTACTATCGTCATATAGGCGAACGTGAAGGACCATTTACCCGGGATTATAAGCCAGGCAAGACCTGAAAATGAAAAATGAATCATAATTTAATGGACAAAAATAGCTATCACTTTAAAACCATTGAGTCAGTTTTGATGACACATATTTGATATATTATATCTACGAAACACCGCTAGAACACCGGCTTCCATCTACAAAAACCGCATCCTACTCTGTTAGTCCCTTTAAGAGCTGCAGTACCGCAGACAGAAACAGACACACTCATAAACACCGTACACTCCGCACTATTGGGGACATACTTGCTCAGCACAATGAATTAGACCTATTTGCCGAAGGATCGGTACACTTCACTACATTTGACTTATTTGACGTCCTCAAACCAGTTACCCATAGGCAACTCGATACCTCATGGTAAGACACGTTTGCCAGATTTCCTGGCTTTTGACTACCCGTATCGCCTGCCAAAGATTTTCAGATGACACCTAGGACCCACCAATTGAACGTGCCTTCCGAAACACGGGGGAACTCGTCCACGCGACCGTGAAAAGCGCTACTTAACCTCGTGATCGATCGATCCGTGCGGCCTTTCCTTAGCCCCGAGCTCATACCCTACATAAGGTCATAATTGTTATTAGGTCGTCCATTCATAATATGAGTTCAAGTTAACGCTAGTTATTAACTTAGATAACTTTATGCTAATTGCTTCATTAGAATTTATGTGCGTGTTTACCTTGGAGTAAAACGGACCCAGTTCGATAAGGTTTCACTAAGTCAATGCTTAACTGACTTGATGCGTTTTTGTAGTGTAACTGAAAGATTTCAATTGGGTTGTTCTGTTGGGTTGATAAGCGAGTAAAATATCATTCGCTTAGATTAGTTCAAACAAAAAGTTTAAACTTAAAAATTCTAGTTAGGCTGATAAATCGGCACTTTTCGAACGTTTAAACAAAAGACAACTGCCAAAACGTGCACCCTTCGCCACTTCCTATTTGTTTTCGTTGGGGAGAAGCAGTGGTGGCAACACACATATCCTTCTGATAGGTTTGATGAACCAGATTTACATAAAACAAGTCTAGTCTCTAATTATTTGAGACAAAAAAATAACTGTAAAGAGAAAGTAATAGAAGACTGAGATTCAGCTGAACTTTCGAAATCATTGATTACCATCATGGCTGTCATGAAAATAATGTGGACTTTTAGAAGATACAGAGTCATTTAAGTCATTTTTGAAGAAGAAAGATAAATGAAAAACATAATGCCAAAAGAAAGACAACAAACCTATTTGCTAAGCGTTAATATCACCCAAATCAGTAGGTACGGCTCTTTAGATCGAAAGAATAACCAACACAAGCATGTGTATAATCTTTTCAAGCAGTATGCTACAAGATAATTAAGTATTTTTTTTAGTACAAACCTGGCAATATAATGAAAGAGAAGGATATGAAGGCAGAGCTCCACGCGATGGCGGCCGCACGCTTCGAGTTCGCGTGCATCTCACCTAAGTACGCATAAACTGTCGCACTGGACGCTGATATTCTGAAAAGAACAAATAATTACGTATTAAAAATTAATCATAATTTAATAATAAAAAATAACGTCCTTTCTTCAACTGTTATTCTTTGTGTTCTTAAAGTAGGAGAAAATCAATGTAGTAAAATAACGTTTGTAATATCGTTCTGCTAACCCTGCAGTTTTACAAATTGTTAGACTCTGTTCCAAATCGGTTAAACAGGTTTTCTGTTTAATAATAAAGGCGTTCAGAACAATTGCCGGCTACGGCAGACGTTCTATGTAAGGAAATCAGCCAATTGCGCAGGATATATTATAGTGCACGAGCATTTGCGCTGGCACAGGTGCACTCTCTATTCCCTCACTTTTAAAGTCCGATGGGACGGCAATCCAACACGACCGGAGAGAGATCAGACAGGGAGATGAGACATTTATGTGCTTTCCGATGACGGGGGTATCAATTACCAACTTCTAAACTCTGGGCTGCTATATGAAAGTCTCTTAAAACCCACAAAGCGATTCGGCACGATCCGAGAATCGAACCCGAAACCCCGTGCATAGTAGTCGCGCTATGCGACTACTAGACCAACGAGGCAGTTAAAGCATAACAGTTACAGGAGAAGGCAGACAGACTACAATCATTACCTACAAGGCTACAGTTTTCGGTACATATAAAGAGATATATGTAAATACCCCTTCAAAAGTTTTAAGTAAAACCACTTTATAAATAAGAAAGGGAACCCCGTACACATATATTTGCTTACTTATAAAACAATAAAACCTACAATCTTAGAAACAATATAACCACCAATTAAAAAAAATACTTATCATAATAATTACAATAAATAAACAATAATGGATTATACGCCTAGGACGTTAAACTTAGGTCGCTGAACTATTTGCATTATAATTTATATTTATTAATGCATGTTATACGTCATATTAAGCTGGGAGTCGATCGATGATAAGGTTAAGCAACGCTTGACGCGGTCGGTCCGTAGATGGGTCAACCATCTTGTCACTACGGGTGCCTCCGTATTTTGGAAGGCACGCTAAATTGGTAGGTCCCGGCTGTCATTTGTTCATCTTTGGCAGTCGCTACGGGTAGTCAGAAACCAGAAAATCTGTCAACCAGTTTTACCAAGGGGTATCGGGTTGCCCAGGTCCAACTGGGTTGAGGAGGTCAGATAAGCAGTCGTTTCACGTAAAACACTGGTATTTAGCTGCATCTGGTTAAGAGTGGATTCCAGAATATAAATATATATTTTCACAGGTACTATTTGTGATCCACGGATGTCCCTCAAATTGAAGGGTAAAATTTACAAATCCATTGTACGACCTGTCGTCATGTATGAGTGTTGGGCGTGTCTTAAGGTGTGTCTTAAGTATGAATGTGAATGGATGGAAAGATAAAGGTAGACCAAGGAAGAGATGAATTGATTGCTTGAAAGAGGATATGATTAAGAAGGGAGTGGATAGTAGTATGACGTCTGACCGAAATGAGTGGAAGCGGAAAACACATTGCGCCGACCCCAAATAGAATTGGGAACAGGGCAGGAAGAAGAAGGTTAAGAGTGGATTCCGACCACAACATAGCTCGGGAAAAGGCTAGGCAGATATTTAGTCAAAATAATTAGTTTATCACGTTACATTGAGTGCATTTAGAACAGTTCATCAGATTACGGGTTGCCTTGAGAGATAACAATGATTACAGAAGATGTTTTAATAATGCATGCGTACATAGTTGCACATTTCGAAAGACAATTATGTTATCTAACATGTAGTCTGCTATGAAGATTTTTTAAATATTTTACAGTTCTTACATAATTTTAATAGTTATAATAGTGAAAGTGATCAACTTACTGTGGTACCTACTACTCGTATACTTATAATGTTCAGACACCAGCACGTCAAGCTACTACAATCTGTCAAATTTCCGTAATAGATTTTCAATTTTATCGATGTAACATTATGGTTCAAATTTGATTGGGAAAATTTGACAGTTTCGGGTGGTCGAAAAAATACCTTCTCGGAAAACACCATCAAAATCGGGTCAGCCGAACGCGGGAAAATCGTGGACAAACAAACATACACACTTGCAGTTCTGAACTGAACACCTCGTTTTATGAAGTCGGTTTTTGTCGTATAGATACATTGCAACCGGTGGTGATCATTTGTCGTTCACTCGCCTTTTTTTCTGTTACCTGCACTTGCCTTTTTTAATGCCTCTCGAGCGGCCATTAGTCCTTTTCAATAGAAAACAAGATTTTGACAAAACTATACACAGAAATCAATGTCCCTTTTATGCCAAAATGGTAACATACATTGTATCGAAAATATCCAGTGCGAAAAGAGACTTCGTGAGCCGTCCTGTGAATGTAATCTCCTTCTTAAACCTCTTTCACTTTACCTTGTTAACGAATTAGAGGAGCTCGTGGCTAAGTAACAGTACTTAGCCATGAGCTCTTTGACCTCCAGAAGGAACATATTGGGTTTTAGTCTGTAAGCGACAAACACTTCCTCCAGCCGCACCCTCAGCAGGAGGCGATGATAACATTTGATGGTACTCAACTGCAACCGGTGAAGCTGGACGACGACCCCAAAATAGTTGGGAAAAAGCTAGGAAGATGAAGCATCGCTTAAATGTAAACAGAACTCACAAGCATCCAGTAATGAATCTGAAGACTAGCAGCATCCACACGTTGGTGGAGAATGAGGAAATGATGGAGAAGACTGCGGACAGGAGGATAGCTGGCAGCATGACCGCTCGGCGGCCGATCCTGTCTCCCAAGTAGCCCCATAGGAATGAGGTGCTGATTATACCTGGTGAAAACAAAAATTTATAAGGCTGTGTTCACATACACGGCAAGGAAAACACGCGATGCTAGTGCAATTTTTTTTATTCAGCAAAATGTCTGCATTTATTTTTGTTAGAAGTTTAATCAGGCTTTAAGAATATAGATCACATCTCGTTTCAAATAATTCTGTGGATAGTAAGCTACCTACTTTTTATTGTTGTTACGTTACATACGCCAGCACATAAAGCTACTGCTACTGTCAAATTTTCCCAACCAACTTTGAGCCCTATATACCAGCGATAAAGTTAAAGAACTATTTTGGAAATTGGACCGATTGTAGAAGCTTGATATGCTGGCGACTGTACAATAAAAAGAGGATTGTAGGTATATATGTGTATGTTTTTTAGATTTGTTATTATTAAAAAAAAAACTATTACTCTTGGAAAGTCCATCGCTTGAAAATGTAAAATACTGTTCTTTAGTTTATGCTATGCTTATTGGCTCTGTGGTTGGTAGAATTAATCATATTTCAATAACTATAAAAATATCATTAAAAATACCGGTTTCTTTAACGTTTTCTTTTTTAATCTTTTGTATTTAAATTGCTTCTAATCTAACCTAAAGTTATTTTCATAACACACTTAATCCTATATAAGTTACTGATATATTGGCTTCAATATACGAACCGGTATTTTATAACTGGTACTGATAAATAAAATTGTAATCATTTCGTACCCGACAATGAAGCTGAAACTAATTTATCGCAGACATGTACTTATCTGTATCATAAATGTTCGCGAAACCATTTACATTAATACAATGAGCTGTTAGATGTATCTATGCAAAAAATATTATGTCATACCTGATTCGTTATCAGTTTGGTCTGCGATACTAAAGATAAGACTAGTTATTTCAGTTTTATTTTGGCTTCAACCCTTTGTTTTGAGTGCAAAATCATTGAATGACCTCTCAAGCCGTGTGCGCGACGCACCTTTTTGTACTTATTCTTTTATATTTGAATTTTGATATATTTCTTTTGTTTTACTTTTGTTTCAAAATGCAAAATCAGTTTATCACCGATGAAGCCGGTGGTTTCATTGCACCAGAGACCAGCACCTAAGGCTATTTAGGTTTAGTCCGTTCCATGCTGTGTCACACTTTTACAACTAGACCCCATTTTTGTTCATTCTGGAAGTCCTTGTGTGCGAGGTCCGTGGTAACCTTTCGGTTCCGGTTTCCTTTTTAACAGTTTCGGCAGGGTATTACAGATACCTAAAGCTTTCTTTAAATTGCACTTTGTGTTATTGTATTCGAACTGACAGGTTTTGGGATGATTGCCATTCGATACACATACAGAGAGACACACGCTGCGAGGAGTATATTCTTTTTTGTTGTAGCCCAGCCAAGCGCGGATCCAACCGTCAAAAAAGGTTGTGGTCACAGCTACTAGAAAATCGGCTAAGTAAGAGTCGGAGCATGAACATGCTCATTAACAATTATGCAAGTCGTTGATGAAACTTTGAATTAGATTATTTCCTTTTTTCTGAGCATCAGGACTTTTGGCCTTTTTTTTTTGTTGGAAATCATCAAATGACCATTCACGCTGAGGGTGCAGCTGGAGGAAATGTCAGACTCTTACTGACTAAAACCCACTATGTTCCTTCTGGAGGTCCCTGTGTGCCAGGGCCACGGTAACTCTCGAACAACCCGCAGCTCAGCAGACCCTGGCCCTAAGGGGTCTCCCATGTTGCTGACATCTCTTCGAGGAGAACGTTGAACAGAACGCGCCGCCGACACGGGCCTGTCGTCCTTAGACGCTCGGACGGTGAGCTACCCACACTCACCGCCCACAGACCCGCGCCTACGGTGGTCGGGAGTCATCCCTCGACACCCCTCGACCAGTACCAGCCCTTTTGCCCCCAGCATGGCGGCATCACGCTGTGAAGGGAGAGGTCAGCCCCGAATACTGCCACCAGGGCGCGGCGGGTATCAGCCCACGCTGGGCACATCTCCAACATGTGCTCCGCCGTATCCACCTCGCCTTCGCAGTGCACTTCGGCGTCTCCTCCCTTCCAATCCGGTGCAGATACGAACCGAAGCAGCCGTGCCCGGACAGCACATGCACCAGACTTAGGGAGAGGTAGCCATGCTGCCGATCGAGCCAATCTCTCAACACTGGCCCGATGGCATCCAGCGTCCGACGGCCAAATGTTGCGGAGGCAAGGTCCTCGGTCCAGTGCCAAGTTATCGCCTCCCTCGCCTCCTCCCGCTTTAATTTCTCCCGGTCCAATGGGTCCGGGCGCCCGATCAGCGCCCTCTGCCGTCCAATCGTACACTCTCGCGAGCACCCAAGCCTCGATTTCCCAAGGAAGGGTTCCCGCCAGAGCGCACACCACCGCAAAACTCACTGTGGGGTACGCCCTCACCACCCGCTGTGCAATGACCCTTTGTGGCCTGCGGATGGCAGCAGCGTTTCTCTGTCCGCACAGTGAGCTCGCCCAGATTGGGGCCCCGTATAGGGCCATATTCTTCAGTATGCTTATAGACGCCGGCATTGGTCGCCGGGCCTCCCGATGTTACGGAGGAGCCATGAGAGAGCGCCCGCAGTCTTCAGCAAGCGCGTCGACAGCTCACTGAAGTGTGCACTGAAACGCAACTTGCTGTCGAGCACTAGACCCAGATATTTCATCTGGGCCTGAACCGCAATCCGGACACTCCCTACATGGATATGGGCGTCGACCGGTTGGTGCTGCCGAGGCCCATGGAAAAACACGGCCTCGGTCTTGTGCAGAGCCACTGTCAGCCCTAGGCGGGAGATTCGGTCCACCACTCGCGAACCACCCGCCGAGGCCAAGCTGGCCGCCTTCTAAATTTCTCCCCCGGGCAGTCACGCTCCGCCCCCTTCTTCGCTAGCATAACTGCTTCACAGAAGGAGGCGACGGCATCCCATTCTCTCTCGCTCCGGACCATGGCCCGGATCAGGGCCGGACGCGAGGGGCCGCCGCCAGGACTTTGGCCTTAGGAATGGAAATAAACTTAGGAGGAAGTCGGACCCGATTTCTTCAAATTAAATAGTTTCGATCCGAACCTATTTCAATCAATAACTTATATTTTTTTTATTTTTTCTAGTAGCCATTAAGTCAATATAGGGACACTAGACTGGGTAAATAGGTATCTTGACGTTGTTTCATGAGTAACGTTAGTGAAATCAGCAAGTGAGATCCAATTCCACCAGGCTAGATTTTGATTATTTTTTATATTTTCTAAGAATATCAAATTAAATTAAATGCTAGGTACATTTTACTTTACACCGTAAAAGTGTGACGTCACAAGTCTATTAAGGTTGTGGGCATGCCCATCGTGCCCACAACGGTGGATCCGCACTTGAGCCCAGCCAAGGGTTTACAAAGATTCTGCCAAAATGGTAGCTCATAGCCGTCTTCGCGATTCTACCTAAAGATTATATCAAAAATCTAAAGCAGTCTAGCAATTTTTAGGCAAAAGAGATTTCAAGGAAGAACTCGTTTTCCAATTTTCAGTATTCTTAAGCAAAAAATAGTTTAAATGCCTAATTTCCTGTAAATAAGAAACAATTCGTTTTATTTACGGATAGTTATTACTTATTTGCGATAACCCTCTCTCAACGTCAAGTAACAACTACCCGTAAGTAAGATAAACCAATCATTTCTTGCTTACAGCGATAACGACCAGGCAAAATAATCTCACCAATAAAAGCAGCGGCGTTTACAAGTCCCTTATCCTTGCTGGTGAGCTTCAGTTCACATTCAGCAGCTGTGATGGCGTAGCTCATGCCGACCGACTCCATCGACACGTTCAGCATGATCAGCCCGCTGGTGAACAGCACTAAGTGGTTCAGCTTGCCATGGCCTGGAGAAGAAGTTGCAAGGTAGCTACATCGTTTCTTCAAACGAATTTTTCGATAGTGGAATTTTCACAATCGATCTTAGTATCTATAATTGTTATACGAATATACGAAAAACGTGAATTGAATCGTTATATTATAGACTTCGACATCGCTTATAAATGTATTGTCATTTTGAAACCAATTGCTACCACAGATTTTATAGTTGCTACTAAAACTGAATCAAAAATGTGCGATTGAAAATCGCAGGCAGCTGTCGCGATTTTTCGTTCCAGTGTGAGTGCGCCCTAACACTTCCATGTAAAATATCGGAAAATGACAAGATATCAATACATATTTAATAATTACATTTTATTTTGCTGTAATATTTACCTGTTTGCTCAAATGCATCTTCAAAACTGCGTTCAGTAACTGGATTCAGTTTTTCAGCGCTCTCAGCATCCCCATCTCTCATGTATTTGTTCTTATCTGTCATTGTGCTTGACGTTTTATTTGTTTTCCCTTCTCTTTCTAACTTGACATCACTCTTTTCACCTCTTGTATACCACGATACGTGTTCTGTTCTATATTTTCTTTGTTGTAAAGAATTTGATAAAGCGGTGTGAAGAATTTTTTATGTCTGGAAAAAATATATCTACATTTATACCTAAGTTAACATCTAAATAGGTCGATCGATTATAAGGCAACGCTTGGCGGGGTATGTTCGTGGATGGATGACCATCATGCCATAAAGAGTACTGTTTCGAAAGGCACATTAAATTAGTGGGTCCCGGCTGTCATTTGCAAAGCTTTGGCGGTAGTCAGAAGCCAGAAAATCTGACTACCAGTTTTACAATGGGTTATTGAGTTGCCCAGGTAACTGGGATGAGGAGGTCGGATAAGCAGTCGCACTGGTACTAGAAGCCGACCCCAAAATAGTTTGAGAAAAGTCTTTCTTATTTTTTTAAGATACTATATCTCAACTCCAAAGTGAGATTAGTCCAACCTTGATCTTTTAGTCTAAGGATACCTTAATGTGACTTTGTGGGCCAAATACCAGTCATGAATAAAAAGAAAATAATTTTGGAGAACGTATTCGCAAATCGAATAACATTGAGCAAAATTTGAAAAGCAGACTTGCAACTAGGTACAGATAATCTACCCAAATCTGTCAAATTTTACCATTCGAATATTGTGATAAGATTGAAAATCCATTAAAGAAATTTTTCAGATTGATGTGCTGGCGTCTGTGCATACATAGACATAGTTGCACTACTCTTTCACTCTCAAAAACCAATCATTACTTTTTGTAAATGCGAAGGTGTCTCTGTCTCTCTGTCTGTCACGCTTTTCTATCAAAACTACTGAACCAATTTAAATGGTAGGACATAGGCTATTTTTTATTCGGGAGCTTAAAGCAGTTCCCTTAAGAAGCGAGTGGAATCAGAGAACAGCTAATGGGGCATACATAAGTAACAGGATAGGGAAGATCAGCCTCGAAACAAATGAAGGTTTAATACGCTCTCCAAGGCACGGAGACGCACACAAAAAAATTCCCTGAATCACAGAACATTCAGGAAAAACTACGCAAATACATCTACATTTTAAATAACAAATACAGCTCTTTATCAATATTTACGCAGAACCATGGAGACGAAGATATGACGTCACACAATAAAAGAACTGGTCTTATGACGTTGTTCTTCAAAATAAGAAGTGTTGGTGAACAAAAACGAGTTAAAACCAGTTTTAGAAAACTTAGGCGTTTCCAATTACAACTTGGCTTTTTTGTAACCCTACAGGGTTAAGCCGAGTGGCGCATACATTCTAGTTTGCTTCAATTCCAGATGCTTTCGATTTAAAAACCAGTCCCTTTTTCAGCGACTTAAAAGGAGGACAAAAAAGGAGCTTCTTAGTTTTTGTATGTGCGTTAGATGCCGCCTTTTTGAACATGATATGTATGACACTTTTTTCGTTTCTTATCGTCAAATGACCCCTCCAGTTGTGTGTGCAGCTGGATGGAGTGTCAGAATCTTCCCTTATTATAACACGTGGTCTTAAAAAACCGGCCAAGTGCGAGTCGGACTCGCGCACGAAGGGTTCCGTACCATTATTTATAAAACGGACAAAAACTCATGTCTGTTTAATGGGAGCCCCCCTCAAATATTAATTTGATTTTAATACAATTACTTATTTTTGAATTAAGTAATACATTCCATATTCTGTGAATATTTCAAGCATCTACTTGCTGCCGTTATCGATATCGAGCAAAAATTAACAAAAAAATCACGTTTGTTGTATGGGAGCCCCCCAAAATATTTATTTTATTCTAGTATTTGTTGTTATAGCGGCAACAGAAATACATCATCTGTGAAAATTTCAACTCTCTAACTATCACGGTTTATGAGATACAGCCTGGTGACAGACGGACGGACGGACGGACGGACAGAGGAACGAAAACAGTAGGGTTCCGTTTTACCCTTTGGGTACGGAACCCTAAAAATTACCATGTTATTATAAGGGGGTTACTGACTAAAACCCACATTCACTCCTTCGGAAGGACGGAACTTGAATTAAGTATATGCATTTGTCTACGAGTAGGTAATAGAAGGTTAATTTTTACAGGTGTAGTATATGCTCGTAAGTTTTTTTACTAAACTGAAGTTCTTGCATTTAATGTTTTTGTATCATCTGGATTATACCCGGATCCATACTTTGAGGGATTGAACTAAAAAGGGGTCGTACCATGACATTCCGATATGATATGGTGTAGTGTGTATTTTTTTTTTCTTTTATTATCGGGGGAGGTGTAGTGTTTAAGACGATCCTCCATACAACATGTACTTAGTATTAAGCTTAGGTTAATCAAGCAGTATAATATACGCCATAGTACACAACACGTCTCATCATTTCGGACCTATTTGCATTGCAATGGCACCCGCTTCTAAATTACTTAAAACCAGATTTTGTATGTCCTAAATTCTTGCATCTATAGCCGACATCAGATAATCTCTATCAGCGCTATATCTGTTAATTTTAACATAAAACTTAATAGATAATAATCTGCCGGCAAAAGGTGCTCAGAAACCGGTCATTGATTACATACACTAACCTCGGTTAACACAAAATCTGACTTCGAATTATGCCGTTCACCGTTTAGTTCAACCTATGTTAATATGCTTAACATAGTTGTAGGTACAGTCGGCATCAAAAGTCCATGAACAGAATATTATATTGACTTTCCTTATTCCATGTCTGAAGTTATTTGGTTCTGTTGCCGTGGTAGTTACCTACTTAAGGGAGATTATTATTATATTTTGTATTTTTGATTACCTAGATACCTACATATGTCGATCTTCAATTTTTTTTCTATTGTTAGCAAAGTGCAAGTAGTAGCGTATTGTACTTTAGATTAGGTACTGGAAATAAAATGTATTTTTTTATTTTATTTTATAAGATTTGTTGTTGACTGTACCCGCTAAAAAGGTGATCGACCTTTTTGTATGAGCGTAGTAACCTACATCTTTCAGTCATTTTATTATCGTATATGAGTCAAGATATTGCCGTATTGACATCTAGACAAGAACATCAAGAGATAAGGTTCAATATCGCTTGGCATAAACATGTCAACATTGTATTGTTACGATTAGGTACTTTATGATACCTTTATACTTGATAATGAAATTAAACAATTGACTATAAATTAAATATTTTAGGGCGTAATTTATTGATTTATTTTAAGCAGGTGTATTGTTAAAAGTCGTGGTGGCTTGATGGTTAAGGCACCACCTTTTGAGTACTTGTGTGGGTTTGATTCCAGGTAAGGCAACAACGGATATTAAGGTTAAGTTAAATGTACTTTCTGAGTATAACTTAGACACCAATGGTCGAGGAAACTTGGACTTTTTAAGTCTGAAATCGCCAATCAGCACTGAGCAAGCATGGTGATTAATGCTCATTCCTTCTCTGTATGAGAAGAGGCTTGTATCTTGCAGTAAGACAATGAAAAGGCTGGTTCTTCCATGAAGATCGAGTTATGATTTTAAGTCCTTACAAGTAATTCTTCTAAAGAATTTAACTGTTGACACTATCCATGGTATTTGTAATTTTCTGACTGCCTCGTTGGTCTAGTGGTCGCAAGGCGCGCCTGCTGTGCACGGGGTCTCGGGTTCGAATCCCGGGTCGGGCCGAAATCGCTTTGTGGGTTTTGAGAAACTTTCATAAAGCAGCCTGGAGTCTGGAAGTTGGTGATTGATTCACCCGTGCATCGGAGAGCACGTAAATGTCGGTCCTGCGCCTGATCTCTCTCCGGTCGTGTCGGATTGCCGTCCCATCGGACTATGAGAGTAAGGGAATAGAGAGTGCACCTGTATCTGCGCGAATGCTTGTGCACTATAATATGTCCTGCGCAGCTGGCTGATCTCCATAAAAGAGAACGGCCGCCGTAGCCGACAATCGGCCTGGATGCCATCATCATCATCATTTGTAATTTTAGTGTGATAATTTAAATTCTACCATGGCTTTAAACGATTTGAGGTTTCTGCTCTTTGGGCTGCGGGTTGTTTGTAAGAGTTACCACAGCAATATTTATATCGTCACATTCATCAATCGATAGATACCGAGTTCTTGGAAGGTACAATATTACTACTTACGATCAGACTAAACATGATCAGTCATTTGGTTAAGCAGAACTAAGAAGATAGCTAAGTAAGGACGCATAGGAAGTGGTGAAGGGTGGGCGTTTATGGGGCTGTCTTTTGTAATTTTTGACGTTCAAAAAGTGCTGTTTTGCAGCCAAGCTTAAATAAACGATTTTGAGTTTAGGTAGCTACACAAAACGTGTTTATTGCCTCATGAAACGTGTTCTAGCTAAATGGTGATAGCCTAGAAAGTAGGCTGTATTTATAAGGTAAGGTAACATTGGTAACTTAACTAAAGATAAACTAACTTTTACTTTGTTAATAAGAACTTAATTCATAAGAAAACAAGACAAATATGCGGGTAGTGTAATACAAATAGTAAATGACGTCATACTGTGTAAGATTTGATAAGAAAATTGTTTAACGAGTTCAATCTTCAAACATACATTTGTAAATAATAATTAGATACCTAGATTAGCAAATAATAATGCAGTTATGAACCCTGAAAATATATGTAAAGTAAGAAAATCACTCTAGTCAAGTATCAAGTATCTCCTATATTGGTCATTAATTAGTACCACTTATGCCTTTTGCGAAATAACTTTTCCGATCTAAATTCAGCCGTCAAATATTTCTGCCGGGGTTGCGGGTTGTTCGCAAGAGTTACCGTGGCCCTAGCACACAAAGACCTCCAGAAGGAACATAATTATGCAGTGGTTTTTAGTCACTTGCCCCTATATTATGTATAAAAAGTCTTAAAAAGTACGCCCTTTGATGCAAGCTTTAAACCATCTTCTTGAACAAAGTTAATGGTCTAAATCTAGTACAAAAGCAGGTACTTTTAAAGACCACGTTGTAAAAAGGGGGTAAGAGTCTGACACTCCCTTCAACTGTATCAACCACGAAGGGGTCATTTGATGATTTCCCTCGAAAAAAAAGTTCTTCGATGCCTCGCACACACTACGGCATAAGTGTCTAGTGTCAATCTTTAGAATCGCAAAGTCATATTGTGTTAACTGTATGCGTCTATGACCTCCATCCTAAAATCCTTCTACCGTATAGTTATGAAGTTATGTACAGTCGCCAGCACATCAAGCTCCTGCGAAACTGTAAAATTTTCTAAATCAACTTTTAACCATAAGTTTGGGCAATAAAGTTGAAAATCTTTTAAGGAAATTTGACAGATTGTAGTAGCTTAATGTGGTTGCGTCTGTACCTATATACGTTTCCCCTAATGATTTTCGAACTGGTTGGCTAACTCCGACCACTCAAAACAACTTTAAAAATATTTTAAATCATTATTACCTTCATGTGTAACAATTTGCCATGGTTTAATAAAAACTATTACACCTAGTCCTCTATGAAATAATTTATTCACGTACCTGCATGTGAATAATAATAATGTCTTACTATGAAAACGTAGGCTAGACTTACATCATCCATTCAACTGAGTAGAACCAAGCCTAAGTTTCACTTAGACCTTGGTTCATACCACTCCATAATGTTAATAAATGCATGTCTACATACAAGAATAATTAGATTCATTGTCAAGTTAAAATGCTGCATCATCAATTAATCACAATAACATAACCAACAAACATCAGGTAACAAAATATAACGTTTAAAACACCGTTATTGGTTAACCATAGTTAAGTAACGGATAAATGAAAGTTTACTCACACAACACGCGGCCCAAACTAAACAACTTAACCGCACTTATCAACGAACATATGACTTCAAAGTTAAACTAACTAACACAGCTCATCACCACAAACTTTAAATAAAAACAATTTAAAAATTATCTATAAACTTATAGATAACACATTCTAATTCAGTAAACCACGTTTTATGGTTAAAAATGTTATAATAATTGTATCGAGAGCACAAAACACGACCTTCCCCGGCCGCGGTTAGTGATGTACTGTATGAACTACTGACTAAAATTAGGCACGGGATCTGCGCAAACGCATCGCGGTATTTATATAGAGCTGCCAAGTCGTTCTGAAGTGTTTGTTGCTTAATTATGCTTATTTTAACACTGGATTTAGGTTATCGAAAAATATATAAAAAATCTGTAACAATTAAAACAAAGGAATGACTACGTATGTTGTTTTTCCATGCAAGCATGACACGGCTTGGTGCTGTTAATATTGATGTTGTATGTGTAGTGATTGTTTTAGATAAAAATGATAAAATATAGCTCATGCTTTTAGACAGTATCATTCATTCGTTGATATTGGAAAAGGTTTAGATTGTACATAGCTATTTACACACCAATGACGTTCAGGACGTGAACGCAGACTGTTTACAACAGAGTTCAAAAATTTCCTTATTCTGTCCTTCAGCAGACACATGTGTAATGTTTATTTTAAGAAAAATATACAAAATTTATTGCAATTTTGTTTGTTTATTTGCCGGATTGCCAAGAAGGGTTAGGTTAGATTTTTTCGCTCGTATATCGTATAGTCCATTAGACAGGTAGTTCCCACGTGACGCGG
This sequence comes from Heliothis peltigera, assembly GCA_958496145.1. NCBI lineage: Eukaryota > Metazoa > Arthropoda > Insecta > Lepidoptera > Noctuidae > Heliothis > Heliothis peltigera. The sequence goes on from OY292332.1 coordinate 1,113,753, forward strand.
GTGAAAAAATCGAGGTATCGTTGAATTTTTCGACATTAACCAAGTCTTCTTAGATATCATAAATAATGCAATAATTAATGTTCTTATGATTCCAACCAAACATTCGTACACGAAGCGGATAACTGTGTAGGTTTTTGAACTCTAAATTGATAAATGTAGTTCCCTAAAAAGGAGTAAATGTATGGTTGCCTAATATACATAGATTGCAAAAAATATCCATCCATACAGTTTCATTAAATATGGACCGAAAAAAAACTAAAAAGATTAAAGATTGAAATACAAAAAAAACATATTTAAAAATAAAAAACTCGCCTGCTAATTCGTTAGCTGAGCTTTTTTATGCATGCAGATTTTTTTAAGTCTTTGTACGGACCTAACCTATAATTTACAAACAAAAACTGTTAAGACTAGTTCTACCGCTATTATGTTAACCAAAATACCTGTCTAAACTGAATATGTAATATCAATTCCTTATAGAAACATAGCTCTCTAGTTATTTGACATAGAAAACTCGTTTTGGATTGGGATAGGCATCCCAAGACCGAAGCCCAAAACGAGTTTTCACCATACAGGACATCCCTGGTCTTCCCCCACCAGAAACGCATCCAGAGAACTGTTCAAATTAAAAATGGTAGCTGCCTCAAGAACAATTACTTCATGTGTAGGGTGTAGGGTTCTGCAAGGGTGCTACTAATCGACTGTCGATCGATGCTAGAATGGAACGTTTGATGTCGATCGATAGTTTCCACCTTACTAATAGCATCCATCCAATCCATTCTACCATCGATCGAAGGCGTCGATTGACGGCCGACCGACAGGTCTGGTAGCATCCTAAGCCTTTAAATATATTGGGCTCGTCGTATATGGCAAGTCGTGTTGGAATAGTGGGTTGAGAGCCGACCTCTCAAGTAAGAGTGCGTGGGTTTGATTCCAGGTCACGCAAGTACCAACAATGCAACTTTTCTAAGTTTGTATGTACTTTTTAAGTATATGTTGGACACCAATGACTGTGTTTCCGATGGCACGTTAAACTGTAGGTCCCGGCTGTCTTTGAACATCCTTGGCAGTCGTTACGGGTAGTCAGAAGTCAGTAAGTATGACGCCAGACTAACCAAGGGGTATTGGGTTGCCAGGTTAACTGGGTTGAGGAGGTCAATTAGGCAGTCGCTCATTGTAAAACACTGGTACTCAGCTGAACCCGGTTAGACTGGAAGCCGACCCCAACATAGTTCGGAAAAGGCTCTAATATTTGGGCTCATATACATACGATAATATTTTTTTCGCAAACCATTAAAACTAATCAAATCATTCAAATGTTCTTGATTTCCGAGCATAAAAACTGAACGAGGTTATCATTTCAGGTCAAAACGAGCTGATAAAAGAGTATTATCATCATCGTGCAATATACCAGTTCATAACAGTCATATGACGTCATGATAATCAATTTCATTATCGATATTACATAATTTTCTGATACTAGAGTACTATGATAGACGGCCTTGCTTGAGGACCTTCGAAAATATAGATGTGACATGCAGCTGAATGTCTTTGTCTTAAGTAGCATTTGAAAGAGTAGTCAGTCTGACTGCATGTCGGTCCTGCGCCTGATCTCTCTCCGGTCGTGTCGGATTGCCGTCCCATCGGATTATCAGAGTGAGGGAATAGAGAGTGCACCTGTGTCTGCGCGAATGCTTGTGCACTATAATATGTCCTGCGCAGCTGGCTGATCTCCATAAATGAGAACGGCCGCCGTAGCCGACAATCGGCCTGGATGCCATCAGCTTGAAAGAGTAAATGCTCATTCAAGCTTCACTTATCAAATTCTTTTAAAGATAACAACTCAAGAATTTTCAGCGTCTGTTTACATTCAAATAATTTGATAGGGAATGCTAAGATGCTGTGTAATAATGATCTTGTTCCAGCTTCTTAGGCAATCCATAATACAAGGTGTAACGGAAAGGGGGTAAGTACACATCCGACGGGGGTTAATGTATTAGTAAGACGGAACACTCAACAGAAAGAGAATACGAAGAGAGGTCAATGTAATCGTAAAACTGAACTTTCAACAGAAAAAAGTACGAAATTCGTGAAAAAATATTGGCTGTTTCATAGAAAATTTGACATTGCCGCCTAAATATTTGGAGAGTTTTTCTTTATTGAATTTCGGTTTTTTTTTCTGTTGAAAAATATTCAGTTACGAGTATGTTGACCTTCCTTCGGATGTATATCCCCTTTCACCCTGTATAGGTAGATTCTTAGCTATAAAAAAATGATGAACCCGGTATCGGTAGATCTTTATCCATAAAAAGGATGGTGATACATAAGCTTTGTTTAGTTTTTCAGTCTTTCGAAATAGTCTTATTTTCAATCACTAACATCGCAAGTCAAAGTTGCTTTCTCCTTAGCGATGGCAGAAGAGAAAGTTACTGCAAACTGTCCTGTTTGTTATTGTAATCGTTTTTTGATGTTAGAGGCAAGGTCATGCTTTATTAAGGCTTTGAGATTGACATTTTCGCCACACATGCAACGTTTTTTGTATGGAAAAAAATAAAATAATAATAATGATTAACAATCTTTATGATGATGAGTTATAAGGATGATTAACACCTGCTTATGATAATGAATGATGTAACAAAAAGCCAACGTCACGCGGTGTTCCCAGGCGGTCACCCATCCAAGTACTGACCGCGCCCGATGTTGCTTAACTTCGGTGATCGGACGAGAACCGGTGTATTCAACGTGGTATGGACGTTGGCGGTAGAACATCTGAAATGAATAAACAATATGTGAAGAAACAATATGAACATCTCAAAACAAATCAGTCCATTAATTTGCCCGGATCGGCAGCTTTTCGTTTTGTCTTGCTTTAAAAAACTTTAATAATATAAATTACAGCAAACGTCTTTTTGACAATAAATACTTTTATTGCAAAAAAATTGTTTGTACAACCAAAAAGCCAACGTCACGCGGTGTTCCCAGGCGGTCACCCATCCAAGTACTGACCGCGCCCGATGTTGCTTAACTTCGGTGATCGGACGAGAACCGGTGTATTCAACGTGGTATGGACGTTGGCATGTACAGAGTTGAAATTTTTTATTACTTTCACCAGTTTTTATTAATGTTTTTTACGTTTTGAAATTATTCATGATATTTAATAACAAAGATAGCAGACCGGGATTTATACAACACTACAGCTAATGAGGCATATAATAATGTCCATTTATTATTATGTGAGCCTGAAAAAGTTCCCAATTGAGGGAACGCATAACTATTGTTTTTCGCTTCTATTTATATATTTCTTTCACCTTTTTAATGGTAACATCATCTCTTGCGAAATGTTTTTACAATAAAGCTGCACTGAGTTCCTATACATCGGCGCCCCCTGGCATCTCATTAAAGTGACAAGTGCCTGATATGCATGAGAGGCCATCTATTCGCCGACAAAGACTGGGAGGATGCAATTTACTTATTTGTAGTAAGTATTTGTAAATTGTTTTTTTTTTAATACGTATTTTCATAATATTATAATTGCTGGCGGCATTGCCATCCAACGTGGCATTCAATGCCGCCGCCAGCCTATTGGGTACACTCCCAGTGAGCAGCGATGAGGAGGAATTTTTCGACGCCATTTTTTTATTATATTTTTTTATGTAAATATTATTTTAATTAACTTTTGTAAATAAATTGTAAATAATATTTATAAAAAAAATGAACATTTCATTAGGCACTTTAATTGAAACTAGATAGGAATTAATAATTTCTGTCTATCCATCGCCAACGTCCATACCACGTTGAATACACCGGTTCTCGTCCGATCACCGAAGTTAAGCAACATCGGGCGCGGTCAGTACTTGGATGGGTGACCGCCTGGGAACACCGCGTGACGTTGGCTTTTTGCTGCTTAAACATTTTTTTAGATTATAATCTAGTTACGGATGCTGCTTATTTTGTGCTGAAATCTGGGATATGAAGTTAGTTTACATATTCTACGTTCTATTTAATTTATTGCCGCAAGTATCTAAATTCTTCCGCAGCCCCGCACTGGTGCTGGCCCGGTCTGTCCTACCTTGTCTCCGGCAGGAGGTAGTGAGGTGTTCATTAAATTATCCCTCACCACCGGTAGCTTGGACCCTGTTCCCGATGTCAGAATACACATAGTTACTATAGTAATACATATTGAAAAAAACATTAATTAATCCATAACTACTTAGGTATTAATATTATCTTTAAAAAAATCATAAATTTTCATTCACTACTATAAATTATTTCAGTACCATATTATTCGCCATGCGGCTTACACTACATATGTAGTTAGCTATTATAAAGTAATCCGTGAGACATGAGCATCCCTGGTAAGCAGAGTATGGGGCAGCACTAACAGTACCTATCCTAAAACTGGTCTCCGGTCGATTGGACTGCCTGGTCATAAATCGTTGCTGCCAAGTTTCTGCAGTTCATCATCATCATCATCTTAGCAATAGGACGTCCACTGCCAAACATAGGCCTCCCCTTTAGAATTCCACACTGCAGGTCTCGCAGCACAATAATAAAAAAATTATATTTATATTGTTTATACACACCGACTTTTATTACCTGACTAAATTAATTATATTATTATTACTACATAACGTGAGAGAGAGCGAGAGTTCCGATATTCTGCGCTCTCCACGTTTGCATTACGGAGTAATTTCTTGTTTACATTTTAACAACGTGATTTTTATACTTACTTTTAGACGGTATTATTATGATGCTTTACTTCTAAAGTTCATGGCCGGCTCATTTTATTAATGGAGCTTTAGACTTAGTAGAAACCAATATTATTGAATATTTAATAGGATGGTTATTCTTCTTCTTCCTGCCCAGTTCCCAATTCAAATTAAAACATATAGAGACGAATGGAAGCGGAAAATTCCGGACGGAATGTTAGCCGTTATACTACTATCCACTCCCTTATCGTCTTTCAGGCAATCAATCCATCTCTTCCTTGATCGACCTCTACCTCTCCATCTATACGCATTCATACTTGATACAATTAATAGAATGGTTATTACTATTTATAAGTTGATTTGTTACAAAATTCAAACAAAATCAAAACGTCATGGTCTCTAAAATAATGGTTTAATTATTTCATCTTTGTTATCGCCAACGTCCATACCACGTTGAATACACCGGTTCTCGTCCGATCACCGAAGTTAAGCAACATCGGGCGCGGTCAGTACTTGGATGGGTGACCGCCTGGGAACACCGCGTGACGTTGGCTTTTTGTTGCCCAAACAATTTTTTTACAATAAAAGTATTTGTATGTTATTAAAGTTTTTATAAAACAAGACAAAAGGAAAAGTTGCTGGTCCGGGCAATATAAGGGCCGGCGCCCACTGCCGGCACGGCACGGTGTGTCATGGCAAAGGATTTTAATACTAATTAAGTTATTTTTAATCTTATTTCAATGAGTTTAAAGCTTATGTTATTTTATTTTGATACCACGATGCCGCGACGTGCTGCAGGATGCTGCGGCATGATGCGACACGCCGCAGGATGCGGCGGCATGACATGTCTTGCTTATTCATTCCACGGGATGCCGCGGCGCGCTATTGCATCCCGCGAGACGTATGGGTCACTTTGGGGTCGAGGAATTATGATTGCTAGCTAGTTGAAATAAAGTTGAAACTTGTGCAGCATATCGGCGGCATGACATGTCTTGCTTTTTCATTCCACGGGATGCCGCAGCACGCCGTGGGATGCCGCAGCACGCCGTGGGATGCCGCAGCACGCCGGGGGATGCCACAGCACGCCGCAGGTTGCCACTGCACAACCTGCCGTGCCATGCCGTGCCACGCCGTCAGTGATCGCCGGCCCTAATCGAGTATTTGTTTTGAGATGTTTTTGTTGTCTCTTCACGTCCAGTTTGTTCATTTCGCTTAATTAATCGCCAACGTCCATACCACGTTGAATACACCGGTTCTCGTCCGATCACCGAAGTTAAACAACATCGGGCGCGGTCAGTACTTGGATGGGTGACCGCCTGGGAACACCGCGTGACGTTGGCTTTTTGTTGCGCAAAATAATTTTACAACTATATTATTTGAAAGCTCATTTTTATTATTTGTCGGTGCATCTTATCTATTTTTTCCTTAGCATGTGCAATGTATTTTGAAGACAGGTTTAAAGCAGTTTATTTTGTAATTCCTGCTGTAATCTGTAAATACACATAAAAATTATGATTGCAAACTTATCTTTGCAACTAAAAGACACTTTTCCTCAGGAAAATTTATACTGCCAAGTGTTCACATAACCCGGTTAAGCGCATTTTTTTTCGAAACATTTGTTTGTTTCAAAAAACCGAAATAAAAGTCAATCTCAGCAAACATTGGTCTTTTACTATAAAAAAATAAATAGCAATAACTTTCAAATAATATAGTTGTAAAATTATTTTGCGCAACAAAAAGCCAACGTCACGCGGTGTTCCCAGGCGGTCACCCATCCAAGTACTGACCGCGCCCGATGTTGCTTAACTTCGGTGATCGGACGAGAACCGGTGTATTCAACGTGGTATGGACGTTGGCGATAGCAGTTTCGAACTTATCAAGTACAACCCACAGATATTTTTGTTCTTTGTACTCAAATGATTTTAATGTTCTTGAGTTAGCTGTAAGTTTAATGACCCCATAGGCGTAGTTAGTATTAGGGTTTTCTCAAATCCGTCTGACAGCCTGACGTGCTTCAAAGCTTGCTAATGAGTCGCATTCGGGGACTCCACCTTAATGTGCCCATATCCAGGCACGGGGGCGTAATTTTGTAAAACCCACAAAGCGATTTGTCGTTTTACGCGTCGAAACGACGATTACTGTGACTACTAGGACCAACGGGACAATATAGATTGTAATGTTTGTATTTATTATTGCATGACTTATTGTAGTTTTGCTTAAGAAGGAACCATTATTTGATATCTAATCAATACTATTTGCATAACTTATTAATAGCGTTAGTACAAACACAATTACTTAATGAAACAAATATTTATTCATAAATATAATCTATTTCGCCATATTTCACCATTGCATCAATATTTAGTAGGTAATTACCGCTCTCCTAAACATTTATATTGAGGAGCTCGTGGCTAAGTAACAGCAGCACGGGTCGATCGAACGCTTGGCGCGGTCGGTCCGTGGATAGATAACACTTCTTGTCATGACGAGATCCTCCGTGTTTCGGAAGGCACGTTAAATTGATGGGTCCCGGCTGAAATTTGTACATCTTTGGCAATCGTAACGGGTTGTCAGAAACCAGAATGTCTGACAACCAGACTTACAAAGGGCTATCGGATTGTCAATGTAACCGGGTTGAGTAGGTCAGACAGGCAGTCGCTCCACATAAAAGCACTGTCACTTAGAAGACTGGAAGCCGACCTGAACATAGGTGGGGAAAAGGCTAGGCAGATAATTATTGGCATTACTTGACAAGTAATTATAATAATATTATGTCAAATAATGTTGGACATAAAAAAAAGTTTAGATTAATAAATAATATTTGATTAAGCAAAACAACAAAAAGCCAACGTCACGCGGTGTTCCCAGGCGGTCACCCATCCAAGTACTGACCGCGCCCGATGTTGCTTAACTTCGGTGATCGGACGAGAACCGGTGTATTCAACGTGGTATGGACGTTGGCGATGTAAGAAACGAAATAAATAAACTGGATGTGAAGAAACAATATCTCAAAACAAGATTAGTACTTTGCCCGGTACGGCAGCTTTTTTTGTATAGCTTTAAAAATCTGACAAAATAAATCACGGCGAACGTTTTTCTTGACCATAAATACTTTTATTGTAAAAAAAATTGTTTAATACAAAAAGCCAACGTCACGCGGTGTTCCCAGGCGGTCACCCATCCAAGTACTGACCGCGCCCGATGTTGCTTAACTTCGGTGATCGGACGAGAACCGGTGTATTCAACGTGGTATGGACGTTGGCGATTATATAAGCGAAATGAATAAACTGGACGTGAAAAGACAACAAGAACTTCTCAAAACAAATACATAGATTTACATAGCCCGGATCGGCGGCTTTTTGTTTTGTCTCATTTGTTTTGTCATGTCATATTTTTATACAAAAAGTACTCGTTTGCTTTGTTCAATAGGAGCAAAAAAAAGTAATAATTTCGAACTAAATAGATAGGTAGGTAGGCCCACCCAAAAAGTGACTGAATCATCTACTCACTTCCTAATTACAAGGAAACAATCTTAGCATATAGGTCGGGGTACTTTAACAATCTTTTTGGAGGAAGCTCCTATTAAAAAATAATAGTACTTACTACAAGCGGAATTTGATTGTAAAGAAATTAGGGTCATTGACATCGCCATGCTGTGTCATGTGTAGGAAGATGACCAGACCTCCCGGCAAGTTCAGGTCGTTAGTTAACGGAGGAAGATAAGAGTATACCAATATCCGCTGACAGCGATGCGGATGATGAGTTTTATGACGCAATAAGTATTTTAATTTTGCCATTTTTATTTTATTTTTAACTTTAATTTATAATAATTAGTAATTAAATTGTATAGGTAATATAAAAATTGAATACCTAAAGAATGTAACTAATATTAGGGCTTGACAAATTACTAGTTTAGTTATTAAACTTCAGTATTAATTATTTTATCAATGTGTACCTATGGTTTGAATATGCTCCCGGCTGCACGTAGGCTTCCCTTCACCAGGTCCTGTAGAGCTAGCATCAAATCACCCATTCATTTCTTTATCTGAAGCAATCGTAATGTGCTTGTATTAATAAATTCATTTTCCTTGTCTTAATGTTAAAAATATTGTTTCTTCATATATTGTTTATTAATTTCAGATATTCAATCGCCAACGTCCATACCACGTTGAATACACCGGTTCTCGTCCGATCACCGAAGTTAAGCAACATCGGGCGCGGTCAGTACTTGGATGGGTGACCGCCTGGGAACACCGCGTGACGTTGGCTTTTTGTAACAGTTTTTTTACTATAAAAGTATTTATTGACAAGAAAAACGTTTGCAGTGATTTATATTATTTTTAAAGCAAGACAAAACAAAAAGCTGCCGATTCGGGCAATGTAATCAACCTATTTGTTTTGCGATGTTCTTATTGTTTCTTCACGTCGAGTTTATTCATTTCGCCTACTTAATCGCCAACGTCCATACCACGTTGAATACACCGGTTCTCGTCCGATCACCGAAGTTAAGCAACATCGGGCGCGGTCAGTACTTGGATGGGTGACCGCCTGGGAACACCGCGTGACGTTGGCTTTTTGTTGCTCGAACAATTTTTTTATAAAAAAGTAATTTTTTGGAAGAAAAATGTTTGTCGTTTATTTTACTAAGCAAGACAAATAAAAGGTGCCGAACCGGGCAAATGAATGGACTGATTTGTTTTGAGATGTTCATATTGTTTCTTCACATGTTGTTTATTCATTTCAGTTAGTTAATCGCCAACGTCCATACCACGTTGAATACACCGGTTCTCGTCCGATCACCGCAGTTAAGCAACATCGGGCGCGGTCAGTACTTGGATGGGTGACCGCCTGGGAACACCGCGTGACGTTGGCTTTTTGTTGCTCAACATCAATCAATCAAACAATCTACAATTTAGAAGCATGTGTGCAGGTAAGATTAGGAACTATTGACAAGCGAGCAAGGCCAAAATGAGAATAAGTCGAAACAGCTCATTCTAGAGTTGTTGAACTGTGTGAACAGGGGCTTTACGCTCGGATGTTAAATAAACGCCTGACGCAAAAGTTAAGGCAACATGTCGTTTGAACGCGGGTAATAGTCTAAGACTCGCAGGAGCCGTTTACTTACAATGTTTGTATACAATAGTTTTATCTGTTTATTGTAACAATTATTGTTTTTCAAATTGGGCGACATTTGAAGAGGGGAATTAACATAATATTTATTATTAAGTTATACTGTCACAAGTTTAGGAAAAAGAACCGGCGAGTAGAACATTAAAATTTTATCATCATCTCAGCCATAGGTATACATCCCCTGCTGAACATGGGCCTCCCCTTTAGATCTCCTCATATACCGTTTGGAATCTTTTGTTTGAATAAATAATAAGATAATAGTCAATTAGTTTGGAAAACCTGTCCTTGTCTGGGCTGGTATGAGGACTCTAACTGAAGATCTTGAGCTTGAACGTGGACATGTATCTACCTATAGAAGAAGGGGACGACCAGAGAAAGTACGGATTTATTATAAGTAAGACTTACATGGCTGGATAACTGTACGTCCCTTGTAAGATAACGTAATTCCTGGAAGTACAGACGTCAAGTCATCGAGCTATTACAATCTATCAAATTTCCTTAACAGATTTTCAACTTTATCACTGAAGCATATAATTTAAAGTTGATTGAGAAAATCTGTCAGTTTATTGTAGCCGACGGGCCCGATTCTAAATAAATTCAGGATAGAGGCAGAAGGATGATTAGCTAATGAAAGAATAGACCTTTCTGTTTGTACAAACACATGTTAACAATTAAAATTAATTCCCCTGAGGTTTAATTACTGAAGAAAAACAAGTTAATTAATCCACATGTGTTGTATCATTGTCTTGACAGTTATTAATGTACACAATTGATAGTTTATGAACTAGTAGGCAAAGTTGTTATCTTGGGAGAGGAAATCATACCTATCCTTGTAAAATAATTGCAGATCGATTCCCAGATAATACAAGCAACTTTTAAAATTGTTCGTTATTATAAATTAAACGAAATATTGTCTGAATTAATTAAAATATTTGTTTTTTATTTTTTTTTATTGAAGGTTTTACCTGTTCCAGAAAAGTATAGTTTCAACGTTACTACCTATCTACCGCACATAAGTAACGCCTAAAATATATATCAACTTGAATATATGTAATTTTAATATAGGGACACTTTTGAGCCCCAAGGTAAGCTGTTTATTAGATTATGTTTTTTGGTGTCTATACAACTGATAAACTACATATACTTCCTTTACACATATATATTTATATATATGTACATATTATAACACCCAGACCACAGCTAATTGCCATGCTCATCACACAAATGTCGATCGTACAGGGAATCAAACCCGGGACAACAGCTCAGTTGTCCGGTGTGGATACCATTCCGCCCTCAGGGTCGTCAAACATAAAAAATATAAATTCTGTTGAAGGATGCCTTTTAAAATGACGACTGCAAAACTCCCATTAGATTAGGTATATAACTTGTATGGAAGTACTCATGAATGCAAAAAAAGTGAGTACCATCTTCTATCATATTCATATTAATTACGAGTATAACACTCAAGAGTTTGTATTCGTTCGTTAGCTTGAACGCGTTGATCTCATAAACGACTATACTAATAAGAAAATTTATTTCAGCGTTAGACAGTCCATTCATTACATTATGAACGTAAACTTTAAAAGGGTCACTGACCAGACGAATAACGTGAGAACACCTAATTTATTTTGTTATTCCGCCTGTTATACAAAAGATTGATCAATAAGATAACAACAAGTTAATGCCATCACAGTATCTGTCACTCAAACATAATTATGCACTTATAATAATTATTTTTAATGACGTAAAATGCACGGAAATGTTGGCATAATAAAAATTAACGCAATAATTATTGCCTTTTTAGCAAGTTACTCTTAAAAACTATAGTTAATTAAATGAATGATACACATGCGTAAGTATGCACATATAAGTCTTAAGATACCATCTCTGTTGTCTGTTGAAATAGAAGGCACAATTACCATTTAGGTGTCTGTACAGACGCCAGCAGATCAACCTACCCGAATCTCTAATATTAACCTTCCGGTATTGCAATAACGTTGAAATTCTAATAAAGAAATTTGCCAGATTGAGGTAGGTTGATGATCTGGCGTCTGTGCCTATCTGCTTATATCGTGTCGACGGAATTCAAAGAATCCATAACCACATAACAGATTAGCATCTCTCTGATCAATAAATGCATTTCCTGACAGACTACTGCCTAAAGAATAATGTCCTCATTAGCGGGAGTCCCACCCGGCCAAGAAGGTGATGAACGGAAGAAAGACCCAGTATGAAGTATGATAGTGAGAGGGATAAGAGCGAGAACTTGAATGAATGAGATACTCAGTATAATAAGTTCCCGCTGAAAAAGTAATAATAATCTTCACGCTATTTAGAAAATCTTCCATAAATCAAAATATCATTTATTCAAATTAGGCTGATAAATCAACACTTTTCGATCGTCAAAAAAACAAAAGACAGCCCCCAAACGCCCACCCTTCACCACTTCCTATGTGTTTTCACTGGGAAGAAGAAGTGGCGCAACAAACTCCCCAATACCACATAGGTGAAATTGCACTAGAATACTCTTGCATTCACCAAAGCTGACATTGCGGCAAGCCAAGAAGAGATGGCACAACAAACTGGACTCCAATCTAATGAAACAGGCTCTAGGGGACACTAGATATAGATAAGTGGAAGGAGGAAGGCTGTTGCCTTGCACACAATCATCTGCCTAGCCTTTACCAAATGCCTGTCTTATGGCAGCTGAGTAGGTACCAGGTTCAATATGACCTTCACAACCCTGTTACCTAGGCAACCATATACCCTCTGTAAAGACAGACTGTCAGACTTTCTGGCTTCTGACTCAAAGTCAAATTGAAATTTGGCAGCAAAACTGCACTTTTTTAAAGGTTACAAAAGACTGCCCCCAAAACGCCCACAATAATATCTATCTAGTAAAAACATCGCCCAAATAGAAATAATTTCTAGTGAATAATATATTACACACGTAATAATTCGTCATTTGACCTTGTCCATTCATTTTGTTCCCCATTGGCATAGTGCCACGGTTCGATCGGCGTCACCACTTTAGCTTATTCATTGCGTAGTTTAATGTAGACTGCAGTAAATGTGCCAGCTGTAAGCGCGCAATGTATTTCGTGTAATGAAGTTCGTTCGTTGTTTACGTAGATTTCAGCGTTTGATCTGAAGTTGCGTTCAGACATTGTAAGGACTGGCGTATAATGAGACATTTGGACGCATTTACACTGATAGAGATGCATACGCGGCTGCAAGGCTTCAGACTTTATGGAATGGAGTTATATTGACATAGGTACCTTGTCACAATAATGATTTCTACCAACCGGTACAATAGCATTTTTGTTTGAATTTTTTGAATAATAAAACTGAGACTTAAACGTAAACATTTTCAAAATATATGTAGGAACTAAAGACACTGCAAACATCTTAGACTCTTATCATTATCAGCTTTTGAAATATATAATACGAAACTGCTGGGCCTGCGGGTTGTTCGTAAGAGTTACCGTAGCCCTGGTACACAAGGACCTCCAAAAGGAAAAAAGTGGGTTTTAGTCAGTAAGAGTCTGACACTACCTACTGCTGCACCTCAGCGGAAGGGGTCATGGACTCCCCAGGAAGAAATAAATACGAAATAGTGTTAAAAATTCTCCAATCCATTGATGTCTTCATATATCATTCCCAATACTTCCCATAAGAAACCCCGAAATTTCTGGGGGCTTCTCATGGTTCGCGGTTAATAATGCAAGTATGCGTCGAACCCAACGTGACTTTGAAATACGCGAGCGCGCGAAGCTTTCAGTAGTATACACCAAGGAAGTATATTGGCTGAACGTGTCGCCATGACCACCAAAAGTGACAATACTAGTGATGAGACCCCAGTGACATTCGAAGAAGCACTAGAAAAAACAGGTAGTGTTGACAAAAATACAGAATTTTTGTGACCCATTTTCGCGGATTTTAGATTTCGTGAGTTTGTTTTTTGAAGTATTAGTAACGTCTTTGTTGTGTCCGTAATTATTAATTTTGGAGTTTTTCTCTTTGTTTGTGTACTGTAAGATCTATATTTTTCTTCGTTGTCAATACCACGTTTCTGCTTCTCATATTTTTGGTGTTCGTCCAAAGAATTATTTTTCGTGTTCCCATCTTTGTTGTGTAAACTGTGTTTAATCTATACTGAAAATATAATATGTATGTATACTCATCATCATCTCCCGAGCCTTTTCCCAACTATGTTGGGGTCGGCTTCCAGTCTAACTGGATTCAGCTGAGTACCAGTGTTTTACAAGGAGCGACTGCCTATCTGACCTCCTCAACCCAGTTACCTGGGCAACCCAATACCCCTTGGTTAGACTGGCGTCAGACTTACTGGCTTCTGACTACCCGTAACCACTGCCAAGGATGTTCAATGACAGCCGGGACCTACAGTTTAACGTGCCATCCAAAACACAGTATGTATGTATACGATAGAATAGAATACTCTTTATTGTACACGATCAGGACAAAACAAAAATAGGACAATACAAACAAATATGAGTACAAAAGGCGGTCTTATCACTAAAAAGCAATCTCTTCCAGACAACCTTTGGATGGAATTGTATTGTAGAAGAATTTGGAACGGGGCAGTTCATAGCGTACATTGAGATATACATAAAATTATATTATTATATAAAATGTTATACTATGTTTGTTTATCACATATATATGGCCTATAGTTATATTAAAGGCTATAGGCTATTTTTTTCCGGGTGTACAGAGTAGTTGCCATGGGACGCGGGTGAAATCGCTGACGTAAGCTAGTATGTTGTATTTATTGATATTGACATCTCTTTCTCTTGTTGTAAGTGTTGTTTATTGAAGAAAATGTGCTGCAAAAATATTCAGATTTTGAGGTCAACGTTCTGTTTTATTTTTTTATAAATAGATCTGTTTTTATTTTATTTTACGTAGTTAACGAATTGCAATTGCGTTTGAGGTTTAATTTAATTTCATTTGGGCTTTTATTATCATTTAGTTTTTTTCTCAATTAAAGAATATTTTTCATATTTTGTTCATAATCTGCCACCGCCAGCTCCCTGGGACAAAAATCTCATGTTTTATGCTAGGTCTGAAGAAGAAGTTTCACCTACTTTCTGATTACAATGTTAATTAACCAAAATGCATTTTCACAGTAGTTATAGTGCAGGTTCGATCCCAGTTCAGGCAGGTACTAATGAAACTTTTCATAGTTGTATGTACTTTCCAAGTGTACACCATTGACTGCGTAGGTACAGGTGAAAGAAAACATCTCGATGAAACCTGGACCTTAAGCTCTGAAATGGTCAATCTGCCTTGAGCAAGCGTGGCGGTTAACGCACATAAATTAGCTATATATCTAAGGATTTTTCAAATTAGAGAGATTAGTGCGTTCAAGCATATAAACAAACGAACTCTCCAGTTTTATATTATTAGTATAGATATTGAATAATGCCCAAAAAATACTTTTTCTCACACTGTCTTGAAAGATTTCGCATTGAAGATAAAATGGGAAAATTAAAATTATATTAGCCGTGTGTACAAAGATTATTTCACTTTATGCACTAACAATAGACACCCTCAAAAAAATGAATGCTCCCAAAAATATTATTTCTCATTGATAACATTGCTTGTCATGCCAGCACATCAAGCTACCCGAAACTGTAAAATTTTCCCAATCAACTTTGAACCATATGCTTTAGTAATAAAGTTGAAAATCTATTAAGGAAATCTGACAGCTTGGAGTAGCTTGATGTGCTTGCGTTTGTATGTTAGGCATCTGTAGGAAGTCTTACCCCTACACTTAATAACAGGCAAGGTCAAGGGGGAGATGGGGGGGATACACGCGTGTGTTTTTTATGTTTTCTTTTAATGAAACAGTAATAATGAACAGTAGAAAGTTATTGCATATGCTTCTAGTTGTTAACAAAACATAAAAATAAGCCAAAGTTAAAATGTCATGTCTAAAAATGTTAAAATATTG
Source organism: Heliothis peltigera (assembly GCA_958496145.1). NCBI lineage: Eukaryota > Metazoa > Arthropoda > Insecta > Lepidoptera > Noctuidae > Heliothis > Heliothis peltigera. Next base: position 1,129,566 of record OY292332.1, read on the forward strand.
ATAGCTATGTTAAAGCAGTCAATTTTAGAAATATTTTGAATTTGATCTTCAACAATACAATAGAGGCAGAGGCAGGCAGGTCTATACAGTTTAGAGTCAATTAGAGTTATTTTACATGAATCACTTTTTGAAATATTTTTAACACAAGAATTATTTTACAGGATTATATTTCGTATCTCTTATAGCGAAACAAGCTGTTTCACATGGGTATTCCCTTCCTGAGGGACTACTTTTTGGATCTGGATAAAAACCAAAGCACTAAATGATTCCATTATACTCGTAAAATAGTTCATAATTTTTGTTGAAGAGTAGCAAATACCCAGGAAAGTTCGAATGTGTGCTGAAACTTATGTAGTTCCTATTTTTTTCTTTCTAGGTAATGGGGTCTATAACATATTGCTGGTGATGACCTGTTCCCTTATCCTGCTGGCCATCGGCATAGACCTGTTTGGGTTCAGCCTGGTGGTAGCAGCAGCCTGCGACCTGGAGCTGACGGTCTTCCAGAAGGGAATACTCACTTCCTTGCCTTTTGTTGGTAAGTATGTATTTATCGGACTATGAGAGTGAGGGAATAGAGAGTGCACCTGTATCTGCGCGAATGCTTGTGCACTATAATATGTCCTGCGCAGATGGCTGATCTCCATAAAAGAGAACGGCCGCCGTAGCCGACAATCGGCCTGGATGCCATCATCATCATGTATTTTTATTATTAAGTTGTATCCATGTTGCATTTTTCAGCTGTCACTTAGTCGCTTTGCGTGTCTGAAATTATTTGTTAAACATACGTATTAAAATGTAGATCTTATAAATAGATACTGTGCCCTGTTTTGTCTCTGGTGGGACGTACAGACACAGTAGGTACAAAGGCCAGCACATCAAGCTACCAGAAACTGTCATATTTTACCAATCAGCTTTGAACCATACGCTTCAGTGATAAAGTTGAAAATCTATTGAGTAAATTTTACATATTGTAGTAGCTTGACGTGCTGTATATAACTGTACATAAAGTTCTGTACATAAAGCTACTACAATCTGTAAAATCTCCTTAATAGATTTTCAACTTTATCGTTGAAGCATATGGTTAATAGTTGATTGGGAAATTTGAAAATTTCGAGTAGCTTGATGCGCTGGCGTCTGTACGTATACAAACATAAGAATCTGTCATTTAAGAACTCATCGACGATTTAATAAAATTTCTCAGTAAGCTACTAGTGATTGCAAAAAAGTCATCAAGAACAAAAATATGAATTTGACTTTTGTGCCAAAATACTCAAACTGGACTGGACTTACCAAGAATGTAAATAATGTACCAATACACATAGACGTTTTCAATTTCCTGCATATAATGAATATTACGAACAATAACAATACAATTTACGATGCTATGAAGTGAGAAACAAAAGATAGTTATATGTGTCAGCACAGAATATAACCGCGGTTTGTGGGAGATTTATGTGATGAATACTTATAGGGCAGTATAGAAATGGTTTATTATCTTTTAAACAGTCCAGACCCATAAGAGATTGATGAAATTTGTTCTGTTTTCCGATGTAATGAGTACTTTTTTTGTCTTAGGTACAGTTAAAGATAATGCTGTGACTATCACAACTATTTTTTGAGGTGGAAACTCATCAAATGACCCCTTTTTTCATGGGAAATTATCTAATGATCCCACTGAGGGAGCAGATGGAGGGAGTGTCAAACTCTTACTAACTAAAACCTACTATGTTCTTTTTTGAGGTTCCTGTGTGCGAGGGCCACGGTAATCAAATGACCGCTCCGGGAGATCAAATGTACCTTAACAGCAGACTTTTACTACACACAGACTAAACCTACTTTTGTTCTTTCTGGAGATATGTGTGTGCCAGTGCCACGGTAGCTGTTGCTTTAATCCCGCAGCCAATGTAACAACACCCCTCAGACCACATCTCCCGAGCCTTTTCCCAACTGTGTTGGGGTCGGCTTCCAGTCTAACCGGTTTCGGCTGAGTACCAGTGTTTTACAAGGAGCGACTGCCTATCTGACCTCCTCAACCCAGTACCACTTGGTTAGACTGGCGTCAGACTTACTGTTTTCTGACTACCCGTGTTCAATAACACCCCTCGGACCGTAGATATTATATACTTATTTTATTTTCTTTGTTTCTTCAATTGTTTTTCAATATACTTTATTTTTCCCAAACCTTAATATTAATACCTTTACTGTCCTAAAATCTCTAACCTTATTACAATCAAAAATGATTTCTTATATTTTAATAGTTTATGTATTTTCTGATTCCAGGAATCCTTCTAGTATCCTACTTTTGGGGTTACGTGTCAGACACGAGGGGCCGTCGCTTCACTCTCGTGGTTCCTCTGCTGCTGTCCTTCATACTGTCCTGCATTAGCAGCCTATCTCCTCATTGGCTGTTCTTAGGTCTCTTCAAATTTCTGTGCGTTTGTTTGTAAGTATATCTTCATATTTATATTTGTTTACTGTGCTATTCTATGTACCATTTTGTAATGGTGTGAAATAACACAGACGTTGATTATAAGCTGTGAGTGGAAAGTTTTAATAAACGGAGGGGTACCTAAACCAAATGTTCCGCGCCTGATATACTGAGTTTATGTGAGTTTAAACGAACAGGGTAACTAATTCTATCACTACCTATCAAATTCTTTAAGGGATATTAACAAAATAATGCTCTACGACAGTTTACCTAAACAAATGTACCAACAGAAACAAGTACATGCGCCGCGCCTCTTATAGAAAACGATAGTTGTTGAGCGTGTCCGTTTGGATGTGTGTTTATACTCATAATCGCAGGCATTGTTTTATTTGTTACTGATATACTCAACTGAAGTAAGGGCTCTGTTTTTGAAGACCCCCCTTTTCAAAGCTACCGTCGCTAAGCTACGTCCGTGATTTTGGCTAATCTCAACCGTATATAAACACAACTAAGATATAAGAGAAATTAAAAGCGTGTAGGAACAAAAACCAAAGGAATCAAAGTCTGGTATAGAATATCATGCAATATAACAAGCGCTAGTTATCTTAAAACCTAAATCTTAACGAAAAGAACCATCTGCATGATACAATCAATATCTGACTGTCATCATTTCCCACATCGGCATCGCGAGGAATCCATTAATTTGACCCGTTTAATTGTAGCCAGCGAGCGGGTACCATGTACTGTATTTCGCCATTGAATAAAGAATGTCGAGTGCCTATTGGAGAGAAGGTTCGAGAAAATCTTCAGTATAAACGTTGTTGGTTTATTTTAAGCGTTATTTCTATACAGTTTTTTTAAGGATAAGTTGAGATTGCTGCGTTTAAAGAATTGTTAAATAGAGTAGGAACTAAAATACAATTATTAAATTATACATATCTCTAACTTCTTTAAGCTGCGCCCAACCGGGTCCATATTGTTTCTTTATAACAAATGGAATCCTAATAAAGAATTGAGTATTGAATATATAAAGAACATGAGAGGGAAAATGTACATCACATTGTACATCATGACCAGTTCATTAAAAACATCATAGAAGGTAAGAAAGTTGAAGGAAAGAAAGGTAGGGATCGACCAAGATATAGCTACACCAGTCAAATTAAAGAGTAGGTGAAATTAGGACGTATAAGGAAGTTCAAGAGTTGGCACACGATAGGCAGAAATGGAAGGAGCTGCACCGATAAGAGCCAGGCTCTTAAGTTAGAGAAGAAGAAGTTGAGATTTTTAATTTCGTTTTAAAAATACATGCTGTTTTAAATATGTGGCTTGTGCTTCACGTGTGTGAAGAGATATATAGTCCTCATCAATTTTTTTTAGCGTCTCTGATGTCAGCTGTTTGCTTCGAACAATTTATAACAAGAACTGTTAGGAATTTTACCAACTTCAGCCCATGCTATGTTTGTGTCTGAATGTAATAAAGAACAAGCAGCGACAAAAATACGACGCTTGCGCTTACAAGGAAAAGATGTAATGATAAAATTATTTGCGTTTCTGAACTAAAAGCATTTTTATGCTGATTGACTTATTACATTTATTTTCATTGAAAAAACGAATGCCTATGTATTAAAATTGATGGAACAGCGCTAATTAAAACAGCTTAATGTCAAACTGTCCATCCAATTCTCTTTTTTTTTATTTTATATTTTTATCTCGTAGATATGCATACTTATTAATTTACATATGTTACTTCCATAATATGTTACTTGTCAGTATGTTTATCATTTCAAAACTGAATCTTAATGTTTGTTTCGTTATGAATCGTTTGATGAATTGATTGAATTCTAGGAATAGATTCAGCTATCACTAACGCTTTATGTAATCTAAGATCCCTATCAATAACAGTTCCTAGTGAAGGCGACAGCTGCATAGCAGATAATTACTTCATAATCCTCCAAGAATTAGAATGCTGAACAGTGCGATTGATGATCTATCTTCTATGAAAAGTCCTGTGAGGATAGTTTATTATTCTTTCTTGCAATAACCCCTAAACGAATTTCCTAGAACGTTAATAAATTAACTCTGTCTTTCCTCCTGGCTGTTCATCTGTCTGCATGTATGTCTGTCGTGCTTTTACGCCAAAAGTACTGCGCCGATTTAAATCAAATTTATGCGGGAATTAGTTCTCGGGCGGAGGATGGATTCTTGGCAAACAGCTAGTATAATCTTCAGGTTGTAGCAAATCTCTTCAAATGTTCATTGTATCTTTTCCAGTGCGTGCGCCGCCAACTCGGGCACCTACACCCTGGTGGGGGAGTCTTGTATCCAAAGAGTGAGGAACCGATACATGTTGATGATGACCTGTCTAATCTTGCTGTCTCCGGCCGTGGCTGGTGGTAAGTGATTTAATACAACTGCTATATTATTTACTTAATTAACTGACTAGCAGTTGCTTGCTATTTCTGCCTCGTCCTTAGAACTTCTTCCCGTACCCTGATAAAATATAACTTATGTTTATCGGGAATAGTGAAGCTTCCCAAGAGTAAAAGAATTCTTCAAACGCTCTGTACCTACAAACAAACAATCAAATCTTTCCTTACAAATTTTCGCGTTAGTACATGATTTTTGATTGAATTAACTTAGCTCCATATTAATAAGCGGAAAATTACCTTTTTACTAATCGATTAAAAAGTATTCGTATCTTCTAGCATATTTATCATCAAACAAAACTATGATTCTTTCAGTGTTAACCTACCCAACGCTGAAACTGAAATTCGCCGTGGCCATGCCTTGGTTGAACATAGTCTACAAACCCTGGAGGCTGCTCATCATAGTCCTGGCTCTACCTTCAGGGCTCGGCGCGTTGTGCATGTACTTCTTCTCGGAGTCTCCCAAATTCCTCTTCAATTCTGGGAAAAGTGATGAGGCCTTAGCAGTTCTGAGGCGGATACATGCTGCTAACCATAGGGGCTCCAAGGAGGAGTATCCGGTAAATTCCTTTACTTGATTTTCGTAGCATATGTTGAGGCATTAGTTCTCTTGAATTTACGAAACCCCATTACGCAACAATTACAATTATTGTGACTTTTCCAAACACATTATATTCTTCTCGATATGTATTCTCTATATTCAAAAATATTATAGCCTTTTTTAGCAGCTGGAGGAAGCGTCAAACTTTTATTGACTAAAACCAACTTTGTTCCTTTTGGAGGTCTTGTGTGCCAGGGACGTGGTAAATCTAGCGAACCACCTGCAGTCCCGGCAGGCCTCCAAAATTTGCTTACTGCGTGTCACAGAAAACATAATAATGGCCTTAGATTGACAGATATCTCTTTTGATGTATACGTTTCTTCCATACTGAAGATTTCTTTTTAGAAGTAAACTAGAACTCCAGATGGTCGTGTATCTTAAAAAAACGTGCTGTAAAGACTCTTAACACCAACTGAATTACAAAAACAACTGCTGTTCCATTTCAGGTGAAATCCTTGTCTCTAGAAGGTTACACGCAAAAGAAGCAGATGTCACTCATCAGAGCCATGTACGAGCAGAGCGCCCCCCTCTTCAGGAAGCCCTATATCTGGAGGAGCGCTCAGCTGTTCTACATCGTCGCAGTCGTGTACATCACGTGAGAACAGGTTTTATGTTATATCTATACGCTAACATGACATGTGTTGCTGGGGAGTTTGTTGCGCCACTTCTTCTTCCAAGCTTAAACATATAGGAAGTGATAAAGAGTTTTGGGGACTGTCTTTTGTTTTCGATTTTTGAAAAGTGCTGATTTATCATCCCAATTTGAATAAATTATTTTTGATTATAACGGTGAGTCTTTTTTAAGTCTTTTAGGCGTACTGAGTTAATGTATCATTCATCAATGGATGTTGTGTAATCTATAAGAGTGAATAATGAATTTTGGAAAATTACAAAATATAATAAACTGTTTTTCTTCGCGTCCCGTAGGAATTATCCCGTTCAACCATCTTTAAAGTATCCTGAAGCCTTTCTTGATAGTCGTTCCCGTATTACCGATTAGCAAATGAAACACACAGTTATAGAAAGGATCCTAAGCGAAATACGAGAATTAACTATTTTTCTCCAAATTAATTTTGGACTATGTCTTGCTTGGCAGTATAATGATGATGGCGTCCAGGCCGATTGTCGGCTACGGCGGCTGTTCTCATTTATGGAGATCAGCCAGCTGCGCAGGACATATTATAGTGCACAAGCATTCGCGCAGACACAGGAGCACTCTCTATTCCCTCACTCTCATAATCCGATGGGACGGCAATCCGACACGACCGGAGAGAGATCAGGCGCAGGACCGACATTTACGTGCTCTCCGATGCACGGGTGAATCAATCACCAACTTCCAGACTCCAGGCTGCTTTGTGAAAGTTTCTCAAAACCCACAAAGCGATTTCGGCCCGACCCGGGATTCGAACCCGAGACCCCGTGCACAGCAGTCGCGCCTTGCAACCACTAGACCAACGGGGCAGTAAAACTTTGGCAGTATAACTATGATAGTGACTTCGTTATGTCTCTTAGTATATTCTTCTTCTTAACTTTTTGTTATTTAATTAATTATTTGTTTTACAGAAACAACAGCTTTCTAGTTTGGCTTCCATATATTCTCAATCTGATCAGGATATCTCTGGTTGATGGTTCAGCCACGGGGAATATTTGTGAACTGATCAGCAGCAAACCAGGGGGCAACTCTACTAGAACTCTTGTAAGTATTACTTGGACACGTAATTATTCTTTTATCTCACAAATTAATAACGATAAAGATACAAAAAATTCATACACTCTTATCGACAGGATCAAACTTCTAAGCAATTAAGGCACTGAACGATTGTTTTTTCAGGAACATGCCTGCATCGGGACTGTAGAAGAAAGCGTCATCTTCACTCTCATAGCGTCCCAATCAATCTTCGCATTCTTCAACTTCTTGATCTCCTACCTTCAGAATAGGAGGAGAGTGGTACTGATCTGCATTCTCTGCCTCTCCGCACTCAGTGGAACTTGCCTCAACTTAGTCCCGGAGCCTATCTCCAGTGTGTTCTTCTTCATGGTGTTCACATGCACCTGTTTGGGAATGGGCATCTTGGCCTCATACTTCGTGGATATTTATCCGACTTCGTATAGGTAAGTTTCATTCTTGTTAGCGTAAAATTGTATAACATTATCAAGCTTTGCGTTTTTCACCGATATAGCTTCAAAGGCGCCATTTGGCTGTTCATTTGTTTTTTTATTTCTGAAGTTTTTCTTAGATGCAAGCACGGTGATATTGATAAATTATCTGAAATATATAATATATATTATTATGAGGAATATATATTATACTGAAATCTTGAGCGCCTAAAGGAAATAATAATTTAAATATTGCTTCGTCTGAATGCTTACAGGATTTTATAAGTAGGTACCTACATATATGTACAGGCGCGTGTTATTTCAATCTTTACTTCTCATCGTTAAGTTCTTTTTTCATTGCTAATTTGAACTTAGTATCACCATTAATGTTTTTGTTTTCAGGGGTATGGCGGCTTGTCTTAGTATCATGGTGGGTCGGAGCAGTACGTTCATCGGTATCAACGCCGTGGGGAATCTCATTTTCAAGCAATGTGAAATTACCTTCTACATGTGGTCTTTACTAGTTTTAAGTGAGTACTTGCTACTTCTTAGCTAATTGTGTTAAAGTGCAGGGTGAACTGAAGGAATCTATCTTTAAAATATAATTAGTTTCTCTCTAGTAACATTAATGTTAAAACTTTACAATATTACGTCCTTGGCTTGTGTTTTATTTGGAGTTAGGTAGATAGGTGATTTACTAGGTATCATCTCGAAAAATAGTATACCTGTTATAGTATATGCAAGTTTTGGTCACCACGATATAAAACTGTCAAAAACAAGACACGTTTTGTAGAAGTTTATGGTCGTAAGTTATTTATTTTACTATTATTATTTTTTAACTTTAATAATCATATAATACGGTGATATTTACATATATTTACAAACTTTAAAAAAAAACTACATACAAAAAAAATTAGAATAATGCATCAAAAAATTCATCCGCATCGCTGTCAGCAGGGATCGTGCCCAATAGGCTGGTCGCGTTGTCAGGTTTGATGGCAAAGTGTAACTATTATTATTCTTACTTTTCTTCCTATTACAGGTAGTGCGGTAGCTGCATGGTTCTTGCCTCCAGATAAACCAGCTGAAGCCAAGCAAAATGCAGTGTAACCACTGAAAGTGGTTAGATAACTTAAATATATCTGTGATTTATTTTATATCGTTAGCAAATAAGTAATGCTGAATGTTGCTATTAAGTAAAAGTAAAAAAAATAGTTTATTTTTAATTGGATGCGAAAAATGAATTTGCTCCGTCTCCGTAGCGCTTCATTCTGTAAAAAATTTTTTTGCCTTTTATTCTGACCGTGTCTGGGTTGCGTAGTATATGTATAATAATTATAAATGCGAAGAAAAGGCTGTCTTTAGGTATGTTTGTTAGGATTTCTCGATAAGACAGAGCTATTTACACGATTTACATTTAATGTACCTACCTGTGAAACGACGTAGGACAAATATGAAGCAGAAAACATGCTGTGCCGACCACAAATGTAATAATTGGAAGGCTAATAATAATTCATCTGCCTAGCCTTTTAGCGTAAAATTGTCAGACTTTCTGGCTTCTGACTACCCGTAGTCGACTGCCAAAGATGTACAAATGGCAGCCGGGACCCACCAATTTAACGTGCCTTGCGAAATACGTAGGAACTCGTCATTACAAGATGGCCACCCCACCCACGGAACGACTGCGCCAAGGCGTTGCTTAAGTTTATGATCGATCGATCTGTGCGGCTTTTACTTAGCCACGAGCTCCTGCAATAATTGAACTCCACTGATAATAATTGTGTAGGAGAATATTACATTTTTATATCAACCACCGAAGTCCAGAGAATGAAAGAAAAACCGCAAGTAACAGCTAGTTTACCTTCTTAAGGGATGTCTGTATTTCTAACTACTTGAGATTTAGGCATTAGATTCAATCTACTTAGTCACTCAATTAGACTGAAATCTTTAATCGTCGTCTTAGAGTGAAAACCTCGGAAATGTATTTTTGACCAAATTTATTTTGATGCGTTATTAAGAAGCGGTATCTTCCTTCTTAGTGAAGCACAACCTATGTAGGTAGTTATATTATTTTTATAGTAGTTAAAAATATGTTCCTCTTGAACTCATATTTTACACTTACGAGGTTTTTAATCTAAAGCGTCAATAATGCGCTATTTAGCGCTGATAGTTTGGATCGGGCTTATAATTCAGTATGGAGATGTGATAGTGTATAACAGTCGCCAGCACAACAATCGACAATCGACTTTGAACCATATGCTTCAGCGGTAAAGTTGAAAATCTATTAACGATATTTGACAGTTTGTAGCTTGATGTGCTGGCGTCTGTACCCATACTCGTTTAATAAATAAGTTGTTACTATAGTTTTAGGGTGCTCCCATACAACAGTTATATAACGTTATACAACATTGTATAACACTATAATATTAGGAATGTTATCATGTTACACGTCGTGTTATAATGTTATATAACTGCTGTGTTTGAGCACCCTTGGAATTATAAAACTTATGAATATATAAAATAAAACTAAATAAATTTAGATAAATAATGTCATTTATTTTTATTTACTTTTTTTATACGTAAAGCATTGTCTTAAATAATGGCACCTGCCATACATTTCCTAAATACATTTTTAAATAACACTTAACATCAGTTTTCGAATCACAGAACAACATTAGCGAATGTTTTCAAACAACTTGTTGTAACTTCAAACATTTTGCAACATAACATAAAGTCCTATTATTTCTCTCTTTTATGGTGTTTTACGCCATTACTCACTAAATAGAATTACTGTTAAATATAGCTGTATAACTAACCCGCATTGAGCAAGCGTGGTGATTAACGCTCAATCCCTTTCTGTGTGAGATGAGGTCTGTGCCCAGCTCTATATGTATATGTTTTATTTTACATAATATCATCATCATCAGCCTTTTTATCGTCCAACTGCATGATACAGGCCTCCTCTCACATTGAGAATGATTGAGCGTTAATAACCACGCTTGCTTAATGCTGGTTGGTGATTTCAGACTTTATAGTCCAAGTTTCCTCGTGATGTTTTCCTTCACCTTTAATTAGCCAGCGGTGTCTAAAATATACTAAGAAAGTACATTTACTTAAAAAAGTTGTATTGATACTTGTCTGACTTGAACCCGCACACTCATTATTGGGAGGCTGGTGCTTTAACCACTAGGCCATCGCGACTCTCTTTACACTTCATGGCATTGCTACTTAAAACAGCCTACTGCCTATGTAGTATCATTTAATATCTTTGTACCATATTATAACTTTTATTGTATTTAGTGAGCGATGGTGAAATCCCCATATAAACAATGACCACCTAGCTAGAGTACCTACATCAAAAAATAAATTTGATAATTACCTAAAATAAATACAAAAACCTTAAAACTACGAGATCTTATTCTACTTACAGTGAATAAAATTACATTAAAAATGATACAGCACAATTTAAAGGCACATTGTTTCCAGATTTGATTTTTACTATCGTGGTTGATATGTCTTACTTGAATATTTAAATCTGGCAATTTTATAAATTTACCAACATAATAATGGAAATAAATATATTATAAATATCTATGTAAGATGGCCCCTTTCTTTTACTTTAAGCCCGTTATTGACTTAGCTATAATATTATATTAATCTTTTTATAGATAGGCACGTTACTATATGTTTTCTATACTAATTTTCGCGAGATCGCACACTCAGCTATATATTATATTTCTGTGACGTCACCAAGCGATACCGTAATATAGATTATTGCATATTACTATATATAGGACGACCATCAATTAATGAAGGCAAAATATATATTTCTCAGTAGCTTGCTATAATATATAATTATTATAGTACGGTATGTTAATATATATTACAGCTAAGTCTGTGATGTTAATAACATACATTACGTAGCAAAAAATATGGGCCAGCTCAAAAATCGTATATAGGGTGTTACTAGACCTATAATATCAACATCGATCGTTGGTAGAATGGATTGGTCGACACTATCAGTATGGTGAAAACCATCGATTGCCGTCGACCATTCCATTTTAGCATCGATACACGGCATCTATCGATAATCGATCGCTTGATCTGGTAACACCCCCATATGAATCAAAATTAATAAATTCGGAGACTGGTAATTTTTCAGCTGACCAAGTTATATTTCTTGCAATGTAATTAAGGCTCTCGCATTTTTCCATATAACAGGGCAGTTTTGTGACTTCTATGTATGTTCAAAAAATGATTATGTACAACCCTTATAGTCTAGAATTACGTAATAATTACATAAGACACAGTACTTTGTCGTATAGTATAAGGCATCGTGTTAAATGTGATTAATAATTACAACAATTTCTATAAATCTTCTAAAAGGCAGTAAAATATTTATAAAAGTTGCTTTTTGTAAGGTTTATTTAGCACCCTTATTTCAACTCAATTATTGAAAGAATAATTCAACAGTTTACTGTTTAAAACAACGATAGAATCTATATACAGGGTGTAACAGAAAGGAGGTATGCATCCGAAGGGAGGTCAATGTACTCGCAAAATTAAAATTGCGATTCTCGAGTCTCCATACAATATTTAGGTGGCTTTCTATGAAACGTCAATTGTTTTTTTTATCGTATTTTTTTTTCTGTTGTATACCTCTTTTCCGTTACACCCTGTATATACCTTCTGCAATTTGACGAAAATATTACAAATACACTAGAGAGCACTCGCTTCGGGTCCATTGTAAAATTTTATCAATTTCGAGTTAACAGGTGACCCAATAATTTTGCACCCAAGTGTAACCCATCGGACGGACTGGCATCATACATTAATCATAACCATTTGTCATTTCTTTACACCAAACACTAATTAAATTAATGTCTAAAGTCAATTTCACTGACTTATTGGCTGGCCTTGACTACACTACCTCTATACTTACAACTACATATATGTAGATATATATCTGTCTAGTCCTGTATTCTTCTCCAATCCGTGTTCTGGTTCTTCTTCTTTCTTCTGACTGGTTTCTTCTTGGTTTTCTTCGAGTTTGATTACCATGATGGCGCCGATTGATACTGCAAATAAATATTGAGGATTCATTTAATTTAGCAACTTCACTAAAGTAAATTGTTAATTTGGAAGGAGTGAGAGACATCCTAAAAAATGGTCAATATAACATTTTTTACTAAGTTACGATACAAAAAAGAGCAATGATGGTGATAGTGGTGATAAATGAATATTTATTAATTTACTTTAGACAGTTACACTGGTAAATTTTCACTTTTATTATAAGAAAGCTGAAGAGTTTGTATGTGTGTTTGCTTAGACGTGACATTGCTAGGAACAAGAAAACATTAAAAAAAGTTCCTAAAATACTTACATGCAAGCAAAGCTCCTACAGCAATGAAAGGAGCAGGACAGGAAAAGTCAAGTAGTGCCCCTACTGCTAGGTTGGAGGCCACGCCACCGGCTCGACCCCACCATGCTCCCCAGCACACGCCTAGACCACTGGAAGAGAAAGACATGGTTGTTGTTGGTACTGATGAAAAATTGCATGGATTTGTAGGTAATTTAGAACTGCGGAGATCGGGGATGTTTATAAGATTAATTAATAAAAAATATTGCTGATACTTGGCTCTCATATATAGACATCCAATGTTTTATCAGTAAATTCGTAATTGAAATCAGTAAATTGGCAAACAAAAATGTTGACAGTTTAAATAAACTAAGTTGCGGTTGCTTGAATATGGGTTAAAGTAGTGATTGGACGGACCTTGATAACTAAATATTTGACATAATTAACCTACTTACCTCAATCTAGCCGGCAGAGCATGCAACAACAGTCTTATCAAGAGCACATTTCCATTTAGCGACGCTGCATTCAGAGCTGCAGCAGCTACCACTGCAATCTTGTTGAAGCTGGAGCAGGAACAGGCAGTGGCAGCCAGGCAGGCGCTGGCGAGGGCACAGACAGCTGTGCAAGCAATGGCAGCGCGACGAACGCCTAGGGCTCCGCCCCGAGCGCAGAGGATCGCGCAAGCAGCATTGCCGAGGACACAGCACGCACCGACGATGAGCCCTGAGGTGAATACCTGGAAGATGATAATACATCTGTGAAACTTTTGAAAGATCGTAAAGCTGAAAATATCTAACAGATTATTATGTTTTAGTAGATTCAGTGTGAACCGACCTTTAAAGAAACTGAAAAGAAACAAAGTTACTTTCTATAAATCGTTTTTTCTGAGTTGAGTCATGGTGTGAATTGTGATACTGATAATAATTAATGATGATGATGAGTAATTAGCTAACTTCTTCTAATTGTGTCCAGGTAAAACAACACAGCCTATTTTCATATGGGTTTTCATTCCTAGGGATGTAATGTAGCTTCCCAACAGTAAAATAATTATTCAAATTGGTGAAGTTTTGGAGCCAATTCAATTCCAACAAACAACAAAGATAAAGTCATTATACAATTTTAGCAAGTTGGTTCCCAAAATACTTAATTTTAAGAAAAGCTCAAAGGAAATTAATGAAAACTTAAAATTATTTGCAATGGTACGCAAAATAAACCGAGACATATAACTAGTATGCGAAATAATCTTACCTCCTGATCAATAGTAGAATCACAAGTGCTTCCTTGTCCAAAATGGTCGTCGAAGCTGCTATCATTTAACCCCGGGATGGGTATCTCCTTGCCATAGGAGTCGTACTTCAAGTCCTTCCAGTGGGTGGTAGCGTTGAAGAGTCTTGCGTTCTCTGGCTTAGCTGTTGAGGCAGTTAGCTTGCACTCCCGACCTTGGATGCGGAGGAGGAGTTCTGGGATCCACATGTTTAGGCCGAAGCCACTGGAAATGTAAAAGAAGATAAATATTTATAGATGTTCTATTTAGGGTTACAAATGCTGTAACTGTTTGCCAAAATCTTCGACATAATAATAAGCAAAAAACTCATAACTTTTTGGTTCTTAGGCTCTTGGCCATTAGACCATTGGCCGTAACGACAATCGGCACGATGATAGCCGTGTCGACATCCCACATGGCGACAACCTCGTGTGCTAAGTCGAGATACTTCATTTGTTTCTTTAAATAAAGCAAAAAACTCATAACTTTTTATTTAATTTCTTTGATAAAATTTGTTGTTTTGAGGCTTGAAAGAATTAATGTGATGATCAGATCGATATATTTCTACAAAAATGTTTCTGAATCTTCAGTATTCAAGACTGGCAAAATACCTTATACGACAGCATTATGTATTTTATGCCTTATTCTACAGATTAATGAATCAATTTGGAAGATTTATTTTTGATCTTCCTGCGATACCAAAATCGAAAAGCTTTCCGCTACAAGTCTACATAGAGCACTCACGCAGCCATATTAGCAAAGAACATAAACAGGATCAGACTAGACTTGACAGCATAACTCTTGGAGACAAAGGTCTTCAAATCCTTGATGACGCTGAGGAACAGGATCTTTGTCCTGCTCTCCTCAGTGCCCAGGGTCTTGCCCACGAAGATTTCGTCTTGTATGAGCTTCTTTATCTGGAAGTAAATGATCTCTTGTTTTTATTTGTGGCGTTACTAACTGTCTGCTTTTTTGTTCTTTGGAACTGAATTTTAAAATTTTGAGATTATGGAGCTCCTGGCTTAGTAGCAGCCGGCTTGGTCTATGTTAAGGTTAATCAACGCTTGACTTCGTCGGTCACTGTATGGGTGGCCTTCTTGAAATGACGAGTCTCTTCGTGTTTCGGAAGGCACGCTAAATTGGTGATATCGGGTGCCCGGGTAACTTAGTTAAGGAGGTCAAATAGGCAGTCGCTCCATATAAAACACTAAACGTCAGTAAATATGGTAAAAATAAATACGTAGTTATCTGTTTTGATTATGGAGATGTTGACTGTGGTTAGCAGCGACTTCATTTTACAACTAATTTTACTGCGCCAAAATATATGCAATCATCATCATCATCATCCTCCTGCCCTTATTCCAAGTTTTATTTGGGTTCAGCGCAGCATGTTTTATACGTATCTGTAAATATAGCCTAAAAATTACCTTGTACTCCGCACTGCCACCATTATTAGTCTTATGAATATACGCCAAGATCTTCAGTGCCTTCTCACTCCTGTTCGTATCTGACAGCAGCCGAGGGCTCTCAGGTAGGTATAACACCCATCCTCCAGAGATGAATCCTGGGATGCTGGAGAGCGCGAGGAACAGTCTCCAGGAGTAGATCGGTAAGAGAGTCTCATAGTCCTTCATCTTGAATGGTATCACCAGCCAGGCGACCGCTGGAATAGATGAAAGATGATTTATGAAAAGTGTATAAAATATATATTTTGGTGTCTGTAGGTCTTGATTAAACACATAGGCTACTTTTATGAGATGGGTTATCTTATTATGAGAAAAGAGAATGGTTATTTTTTTATATTTTTTCAGACTCTTGACACAATCTAAGGTCTGACAATCTGGCGCGGGTCTGTGGGGGGTGAGTATGGGTAGGTCATCGTCTGCACGTATAAGGACGACAGGCCCGTGCGGGAGGTCTAGCAATCTAAGGTCCTTGTATTTTTCGTATGTGTTCCAGGATGGATGTATTTCTATTTTATCTGATTCATTCTCGTTGGTGTACTAGTCGCCAAGCATGACTACTGTGCATGGGGATTCCAGTTCTGACCAAAATCGCTTTGTGGGTTTCAAATACATTTCATAAAGCAGCCCGGACTTTGGAAATTTTGTTGATACCTACACTCCTGCACCGCGGTGCACGTAAATGATCCGAACTCTCTTGGATCGTGTCGGATTGACGTCGTATTGTGAGAGTGGGAAAATAGAATAGAAAGAGTGAATGTGATCTGTGTCCTAGCAAATGTTTGTACAATGTTTTAAATTTATGGACGGAGTAAAGCCAACGTGGCCGATAAAATTTCTAGATGCCATTATTATTATCAAGTAAGTCTTATAAGTATGAAATGTTCAATATAATATGAGTCAAACTTATTTATATAAATCTGAATCAGTCATATTTAAAATACGATATTGAACTTATAAACATTTAATACAAGCGTGAAGATTAAAATCTATTTTATGTAAATACTATAAAAAATATTTTATGCATATTGTATATGCAAGGAAGCATAAAAAATATATTTAAAATTATTTATAAAGTTCCTTATGATGACAGATTCACCAGATATATGATTCTTTATTTTCGAGTGACGCCCTATGCCATCAGTTACATTCTATAGCTTTTGTTAATTTTAAAACTGTTACTGACATAAAGATAAATCAATTGATACCCTACAAATTGTTAATTAACATCCGTTACTGTGATAAGGTTGAAAATCTATTGAAGAAATTTGACAGAATGAAGTAGGATGATGTGCTGGCGTCTGTAGGTACTACCATACTTTGTAGGTTATTCTAAATAGTAAAATTCTAGAATAGTTTAAGAGGTGCAATTCCATAATGACAATAGCGTATGCACTTACAAACTTCCACTATATTTATGCCTTTTAGATCGGCCATTTATAAAAACTCCTCCATATATTCATTAAGTTTCCGCCTCTAATGTAAAGTATACAGCACAAGTATGCAGTGTGAATATAGAAACAACTTTCGCTATAGGAAAAATCCATAGATCCACACTTGTTAATAAATCAATGGAAATACCCAAGCATAAGGCTACAACAAAAACTCGAACAGTATCGACAAAAAATATAACTTTCTCTAATGAGATTAGTACACCTTATTTTGCTTGAGGTCAGGTGTACATTTCTTAAGGCGAAGTTTACACTGCACGGTATAATTTATGTCTTTATGTAATGTATTTTTATACTAGTCCACTAACATCCCATCATAGTGATTATTGGTATTTTATATATACAAACAATTAAAACAACTATATACAAACTTATAAAATACATAAAGCTATTATAATAATATAAATAAATAATAATATAATAAAAAAAAAAACCTATATAGCCCTAAGCGTCAAAGTACTCTTCCACATCGCTGTCATCTGGTAACGTGCCCAGAAGTATCATAGTATCCCAAGTTTTATATCGTATATATAATATATTATACCTATATAGTATAGTAATAAGGGATTATATAATATATATAAAACTTGGTATATATTATAAATAGCAATAGTTAGCCATAATTAGTAGATAATAGTTTAACGATGAAAAACATGTTTTCTAAGAAACAAATTCCAATATTTCTGTCAACAACTAACTTACTTATGCTGTGACCAAATACACTTTGAAATAGTGGAAGCCACCGCAGTGTAAACTCAACATTAGAACTCAAGACGGCATAGATTTAATAACAGTGCAAATAAATACACTTGCAAGCCGATATCCTAACGGGACCTTAGTAAAATACTTACATAGAAATTTAGGGGTCAGTGTCACGACTTTGTTAGTGTTAAATATTCTGTAGGAGAAACTGATTATGTGTCTGTTGGTCTATTTTTTTATAAGAAGCGTTTTTATTAGTGTTTTAAAGTGTTTAGATCAATTGAAAGTAAGATTGAACTTTCACTTTTAATTGTTACCTAGTAACTTTAAGACGCTCGTTCATAGTGCTAATAATTTAATATATTATGTTACCTACTTAGTCGTGTAAGTCGTGGTTGCCTAGTGGTTAAGGTAACAACCTCTCAAGTATGAGAAGGCAAGTTTGATACCAGTTCAGGCAAAGACCAATGTTACTTTAAGAAGTTAATGTAGGTACTTTCTAAGTATATCTTGGACACCAATAACTGATTGAAGGTGAAGGAAAACATTTCGAGGAAACTTAGGACTGTCAGTCCTCCTATGAGCAAACGCAAAATATATTTTAAGCCAATCGAACGAAAGTACGGCTAACAAAAGCACGTGTTATTTTTATCAAATAAAATTGACAAAGATCACGACCAACTACTCTAGTTAAGTAAGACTTGTTTGATTGTTTGATTGGTAACATTTGTCAGATTCGGGCAGGTTGACCTGCTGGCGTCTATACCTACATGTACCTAACCTACCTCTATAGGTACAACTGCCAGCATATTAAGTTAACTAAAAAAATCTGTCAAATTTCCTTGATAGATTTTAACTTTATCGCTGAAGCGTATGGATCGAAGTTGATTGGGAAAATTTTACAGTCTCGGGTAGCTTAATGTGCTGGCGTCTTTACATATCTGGTGGTATCCTTACGTACTGCTACTCACCAGGTATTATGAGCCAAGCGACGACGAAGCTCATTCCCACGATGCTAAGGTATACTTGTCTCTTCTTTGGCCCCACCAAGTCTGAGAGATAGGAGAATACCAGTGTTGCAGGTCCACCTGAAGAAAAGCATAAAAGATTAAAATACTTCCTTGGTATTTCTCTCGTGACCTTAGGGACTTGATAGCGGTAGCTGAAACCAAGAAAAGAAGAAGAATAGAAGAATATAAGAAGAAGACATATTAATTGGTATGAAGAGCTCGTGGCTAAGTAACAGCCAAACGGGTGGATCGATTGAGGTTATCATCTTGTCATGGCGACTTCCTCCGTGTTTCGGAAGGCACGTTCGTAAGTGGTTCCGACTGTCATCTGAACATCTTTGACAGTCATTATGGGTAGTCAGAATGGGGTTAAGAAGGTTAGCGAAGAGATAGGCAGTCGCTTCATGTAAAACATTGGTACTCAGCTGCATTCGGATAGACTGGAAGCTGACCCCAACATAGCTTCGGAAAATGACTAGACTGATGATAAATTGCTATATTACAGTGTTGTTGTTAATGCAGCATATCGCACCATAGCCTTTCAATTGCAGGGAAAAGTTCTGCAACTATGTACATGTATGTATGTATGTATGTATGTAGTGAGCTACTAAAAATGTATATAGAAAGTATTTGCACACAAACCAAGCCTTTATAACATAAAAGACGTTAGGTATTTCTTCTGCATTCCCATTAATTCACCCTGGTTTTTCTCCTGCAGAAATTGGTTAATTTTCTTTAACGATAAAAGCTAATATATTCCATCATACCTATAACAAATCCATTAATAGTCCTAGCAGCTAATAACAGGCGGTAGTCAGCCACGGTGCTCTGCGCCAGCGTGATGGCAGCGTCCAGCAGGAGCGTCATGCTGAGGACGTTGCGTCTCCCGAACACGTCTCCTACGATGCCCCAAAAGAAGGCACTTGCTACTCCACCTGTGGATGAAGAGAAATTAAATAATCATCATACTATTATATCATAGTAATATGATAATTACTTCATACTAATATAGAAATACGAGTTTGTGAGTGTGTGTGTATGTTTTTACCTCTTCACGCCCAAACGGTTGAAGTGATCTTGATGAAACTTGGCAGTAATATAGCTTATGCACCAGAATTACATGATACACTAGACTTTTTATCCAGATGCGGGAAGTAGCCGTCAGGAAGCGAGTGAAACATCTGGCGGAAGCTAGTATTAAATACATAAATACAATAAAATCAAATTTATATTAAATCTTAGTCACAATGTGACACAAATACACCTTTTTCAGAAACTGAAAAAAATAGGTTTCATAACAGTACTGCATGTTTGTGATTTATATTTTAGGTACCCTTAATTTCACATAACGTAGTCTGCAATTAAATGTGATCATTAATATTTGCTGGTCATTCATCATTCCTTTTTATTTCTGCCCAGGAGTTGGTAGTGTTAAACATGTACATAAATCGGAGAGTACGTTAAACGTATCGTCCCTGCGCTTGATCATACTATGGCCAGATTACCGACCTATCAGACTATGAGAGTGAGGGAATAAAGAGTGCATATCTTCCTAGTACAGTGCCGTGACCTTCAATAGGTCTGGACACCATTATTACGTAATATTATTCCGTCATAAGTATTTAAGTTGGGCAGACAGCTCTGTTTCAGCCACATTAAAAACATCTTTTAAACTAATGTACAACAATTCTAGCCTCCAATTACTTTACCTTTGTATTTCTATGTACATAAAACAATCAGCCCCGTAGGCGAGCCGATTGTTTAATTGTTCCGATCAATCGAATAATCACTGTGAATTACGAGAGCGACCTATTTGCAGCGTTTGATGGCTTCTTGAAATGTCACAAAATTGCGGATACCCCTGAATTCAACATCTACACTGTATTTAACAGAGTAAAGTGAGGTTATGACCTCAAATCAGAAACTTGTTTTAATTAGGTCCCTGTAGGCTAGTGTGACATTTTTTTAAAAACTTGCATTATTGTGAAAATGCAACTTTTTGTGAAAACTTGCATTGAGGCATTTGAACAATCCACTTAACAATGACTATTGTACTTTTGAAATTGTTTGGTAAGTTCTAATGGATAACTAAATTAAAGATACTTATTTTCCATAGCTTTGCTTACAAATTAAATAAGTATGTTATTGCTCGATTCTTCTCATGAGAGGAGCTTGTAGCTAAGTAAAATCCGCACGGGACCATCTATCATAAGCAAAGCTTGGCACGTTGATCCGTGTTTCGGAAGGCACGTTAAATTGGTGGGTCCCGCGTCAGAAGCCAGAAAGTCTGAGAACCAGTCTTAGTTGGTATAAGGTTGCGGTTATTGTGGAGGTCAGATATGCAGTCGCTCTACGTAAAACACTGATACACAGGTGCTTGGGAAAAAGCTAGGCAGATGATTGCTAGATTCTTCTCATAAAACATTTCTTATGGATTAAACCTATTTTTGCGTATCAAATACGTTTGTACCAAAAACCGTTTAGTTACTGCGTTCTTCAAAATCATGGCGCCATATCTCAATACACATCATTGGTTTTGTTTCTACTTAATACGAGTCTGTTAACAAAGCCTTATAAGCAGTAAATAGCTAAACAGACATACAAAATGCTGTCATCAGTATTATTAAAGTTACTTATGTCAGTTGTTTTGGCGTAACACTGGTTTGTTTGCTGAATTTGCAGAAAGCGCGAATATAATGTTTGTCGACGTAAACCGCGTCTTTGATCTTACGTCAAGGACTATGAGAATAAAGTCTGTATATGGTGACTCGAGTACTTGGTAAACGCTTGCATTAATGTAAATAAAAACTTGATTGGAGTCAACTGTTAGATAAAGGATTTTCCGAAATGGTGTTATACAAAAAAATCTTGTGACTCCCTGTTACAAATCATTAATGACAGGTAAAAGGATTATGGTGCCTAAACTAGGACTAAAGTCAAGACTAAGAGCAGTTCACTGGAAGAAGACAAAAGCTTTTCAAAGGGCTTTTATAATGGCATAGAGATAACTTAAAAAAATATCTATAGTATCCAATGAGTACTAATAGTTTATCAACTACCTCATCCGCCTTGCTTATTTCCAAGCTATGTTAGGGACGACTTCCAGTCTAACCAAATGCAGCTACCAGAGTACCAGTGTTTTATATGGAACGTCTATCTGACCTCCTGAAGTCAGATACTCGAGCAAACCTATACAACTTGGTATAAGTTGTCAGACTTTCTGACTTCTGACTACCAGGAGCTGAAGGAGAGAAACCAAAGACATCGTGTCTTCAGACAAACACAAATATACATCGATGTACTCAGTACGAGTATTACACTCGTGAACTCAATTAGATAATACGTATCAATATGTTTGTTTTAACAACGAGCCTATAATATGCCGCTAACAAGGTGTCCAAACTGACGACAGCTTGCGAATCTTCCGCGAAATCTGTTATACGTAAAACGGTTTTTTTGCTGTATGACCTCAGATCTTTCTCAATTTTTGCCGGAATTCGGTTTTGGGGAAATCAAAGTAACAGATTATTTGATTGGCCTATGCGATGGTGCAGATTTTTGAGAATTTCAAAATTATTATTTATCTAAGTACTATGTATATGGTTCACCATTCTTCTGAAATCAATATGCTATTCCCTAAATTTGAAGTTGCGTAGTTTGTATTATATATTTTGGAAGGATCTTCTGAAGGTCCGAGTTTTGAACAATCCTGTTTTTTCTCTCAGATTTTGTGATCGCAATGGGATACGATGTACGGATTTTCGGATTCAATTCCTGGGCCGCCGCACCGAATTCGATTACCGGGTTTTTAGATTCCTTCAAAAAGAAGGCTGGGGTCTAGAAGTTGGTGATGCCTCGGAGGCCAAGTAAAGCTCTCGCTAGGATTGCCGATGCATCAGTTTGCTACGCGTCAAACTACCCCACATACCATAAATAAACTTAACTATTTGAAAGACCTAACCTTTGACCATTTGCATAAAACTGTTACTTAGTCATAAAGCCTACAGACAGACATCAAAATGTGATTTCTAAGTGAAATAAAAACTTCATGCTTCCTTGTTTATGGCGACTGGCGCCAAACGCAACGGTATACAGAACGTGGAGGAATAGTTGGTATTTATTTCTTGTGTTTATTTAAAAGTCTTTATTGAAGCCATAACCCGGGGATACTGTCTTCGCTAATAGGAACTGAACCTGACTTGTGTTGGTCCATAGCTGTCTGTTCGTCTGGTATAGGTTATAGCTGTCTGGATCAATTTTAGTAGGTTTGAGAAGGAATGATACCTAATAGTCAACAACATTTTTTTTAACGGGGTCGTCAATTTTCTTGTGAACTAAAAAAAATCAAAGAATAAAAAATCTAGTCTTTAGGCTTGCTCCATAAATGGGATATACCTATAATACCGAAATCATTTTGATAATCGGAGATGCACAGACGCCAGCACATCAAGCTACCTTAAAATTTGGTTGCGAAAATTTGTCAAGCTACGAAACTGTCAAATTTTCGCAAATAACTTTGAACCATATGCTCCAGCAATACAGTTGGGAATCTATTAAGGATATACGGATAGTACAGGATAGTTTGCTGGCGTCTGTACTTCCTGAGATGAGCGCTTTCAAGCAAACAAACAAACTCTTCAGCTTTATAATATTAAGGGCCAGTTTCGGATAGCCAGAAGAATTTGTATGAAATTATCTGCCAGATAAACTATCAAGAACTTATCAGCAACCTGTGAAACTGGCCCCTTAGTACCTATGGATGTAATCAGTCGATGCTTACCACTCATAAAAGCCATATTGATGAGTCCAGCCTGATACGTCGTCAAGTCCAGCTCGCACCTCGCCGCGGGCAGCACGTATGACATCACACAGTTCTGCACGCCAGATGCGAAGAACGAGAACGCGCATGCGCCGAGCGTGCTGCGGCTGAAGCGCCCGTAGCCTGGTGGAGAAAGAACTTTATTGTAGTGTTGCATTTGAAAATCTTTTTAAAATAAGAAAGAAAGAGACGAAAATCTACCTAGTTATCGAGGGTTATCACGATGCCCGGATAACTGAAAAATTATCGCTTTGTACATAATATGTATATAAAAAAATAACATATCGAATTGAGAACCTCCTCTTTTTTTGGGAAGTCGGGTAAATACACTCGCCTGCATCAATTTAACAGGAAGGTGACCCTCTAATAGTTGTGAAAATCTAGGAAAATGTTGATGATAAGGACCGAATTGTACTTTTGATTTTGAAGTCTTGAAAGAAATTCAACACATGTGTTGTGTTTTTGGGATTTCTAATATCATCATCATCAGACTTTTCATCATCCCACTGCTGGGCATAGGCCTCCTCTCACACTGAGAAGGATTGAGAAATTTCTAGAATAGAGGACAAAAAAATACTGATAGAATTGAGAACCTCCCCTTTTTCTAGCTTTAGTGAAAAATACAGGTCTCGGTTTTAAATCCTAGTCATGTTTCCATAACTCTGTCTAATCATAAAGAATATTTGTTCAAACAAATCTTCTATCCTCATCTATCAGAGCGAGAGATAGTCTGTTATCATTATCGCACTCATCGGAATGCAGTCAATCGGACGTGGCTGCTGCAATAACAATGGCTAGATGCTGTTCCTAACACATTGCGTTATGGCGAATAAGCAAAACTATTTCTGCCACTACTACCAGTTTGTGAGAATGTTATCAAAGTTATAAAAATAGACGCCAGCACATCAATTTCCCAAACAACTTTGAACCATATGCTTCAGCGATAAAATTGAAAAGTTATTAAGGAAATTTAGCAGATTGTAGTTGCTTAAACAAACTCGTCAGAAGTAACAAGTATTTTTGTCAATCATAAAGTTTCAAAAGTATTGGAACCGAAGATTTGAGACTCCTCGATAATCAATATGTAAGCCCCAAATACGATCTCACAAGAGCAGCCTTAAATGACTGACTTTTGAACAGCAAATTATTTTAAAAGAAACTTTAACAACCAGTCTTTCTAGGGGGTATCGAGTAGCAGAGGTAGATAACTGGACTGACGAGTTCAAATGGGCAGTTATTCCATGTAAAACCCTGGTATTCAGTTGCATCAGGTAAGATTGGAAGTCGACCCAAAAATATTTCGGAAAAGGCTAGGCAGATGATAGCAAGTGTGTGATTTTGGCCTGCAATACTCAGTGATAGAATTCCATAGGTAGTATAGTTAACGTAGAACTTATAGTCAAAGTATACGCTAAAGAATTAAATCATGATTTCATAATTATTATCTTTACAAAACATTGCTATAACAGTGGTTAAAGAACCAGGCTCTCAAGTACCTACGAATGTGTCGGTATCATTGCAGGTCGGGCTAATACAGCTTTCCTAAGTTATTATCACAGATTTTAAAATACGGGCTATATCTAGTTTATAGACAACTTGAATACCAACGACTACGTAAAGGTGAAGAAAAAATATCTTGAGGAATCCTGGACTTTAAAGTCTGAAATAGCCAACATATGGGATTCGACATATGGGAACAGGATGACACACCCCTGCAGTGGGACAGTAAAAATACTCACAATAATGACTGATGTCCAATGTATAAATCCATAAGCCAACAAAAACGTAACGATATCGACAATCGATACAATGGTACAACTCACACATAATTATGGCAGTAACAATAATATTATTGTAAAATGTACAGAGTTAATTGTATGAAATATGCTAACAGTTTTCATTGACTTTCGTAGATAGATGACGAATTGAGGCACGTGTCCGTATCACGCGTAGATTCTCTCGTACTTTCTTTGGCGTGTGCTAGGAGCGAACGTGTTTTTTTAAATAAAACATTGTTACAACTTTACTGTTCTTCTTGCATATAAATATTAGCATAGAAAACTCGTTATTATGTCATAATTGAGTGGATAGTTCAGTGAAGTTGCACTAGCCACGATCTTTTTGAACATGGGTCATCGTTAAATTATTACCTTTGCAGATGATACGGCTTTATTGTTCAACGGAGATACATGGAACGACGTTTACTCTAACGCACAGAATGGATTTAATTTAGTTTACAGATGGCTTTATGACAATCTGCTAACTCTTAATGTAGACAAAACCAAATATATGACTTACTCATTAAGAAAAAATGAACAAGCTAACCTATATCTTTACGCACATTACTGTGACTTAAATAGCTCATTCACGTGTACTAAAATAGCAAAAACGACATGTATTAAATACCTTGGAGTTCTGATAGATGACCATCTCAACTTTCAACAGCACATAAATGCACTAGTTAAAAGAATACGCAAACTCATCTTTATTTTTAAAACTCTACGCCATATTTCGGATACTACAGTCATCAAATCAGTATATTATGCTCTTTGCCAATCGCTCCTTATCTACTGCATTACCACATGGGGTGGTGCATGTAAGTCAGTACTCATAAACTTAGAACGTGCACAAAGAGCTGTTTTAAAAGTCAGTTGCTTTTTACCTATACTTCACCCTACCTTTGAGCTGTACCAACAATGCAAAGTCCTGACCGTTAGACAACTCTTCATTCTAATGACAGTTCTTAAAAAGCACTCTTCGATAACCAACACCAGTAAGCATCCTCAAAGTAAAAGGTCTAGCTCTATACTAATGCATATAATGCATAATATAATATACATATATAATACATGAAAAACCCTATATACTAATTCTATTATAACTATATAGAAGACTTTAAAGCTAAGACTATGATAATATATGCTAATTCTATATATTAAAAACCATGTATATGCTTAAATATAAAATAAATAAACTAGACACTATATATATATTTGCAAGTGTAAGAATTAAACAAGTGTATGTACCTACACAACTTTAGTTATTAAGTATAAAAAGTTTCTTTTCTATGATATTTAAAACTACTAAGAGCATCATGAAAACAGGTCTGAAGCATTATATTAAAATATAATAAGATAGTTAAGATATTTAATTAATAAAGCAAATTATAGATATTAAGTGCATATTTCACATAAAAAAATGTTTTATATTGTAAATTCTAATAATATTTAAATAAAAACTTGTCATTGTATGAGTGTAACTAGAATAAAAAAAAAAGAATGTTCCTATGTAAACTTAAGCATTATTCACTGTTTTAGTATGCACCTATGTATAAGATTTTCTTTATTTCTCTCACCTACGCAATGTGCTGTATTAAATGGATAAGCGTTTAATGGTGATCTGTAACACAGGGTCTACCTTCTACAGACACCATTCTCTAAACTGTGTAACATGAATAACTGTGAACATATATTGTAAACTATGAGAAAAATAAAGACTTTTTATTATTATTTTTGTATGTCTCTACTAGACCACGGGACTACAGAGTCCCGGATTTTTAGAAGGCGAACGTGGGGCCGAAGCCAACACGCTGAAGCCCTTTTGAGACAACTTTAATATATGTAATGGTGACACAAAACCGACGATTATCCCTGTATACACTATAGAAATGTACCCAAGGACAACCCCCGGTTTGTGCTAAACTATTGCTAAGTATGGAAGAAAATCTACTTGGGTTATTGTGATGGGATGCTAGTGGACTAGGGAAGGGAAAACTATGGGGACTATGACCCCTGCCGATAACAATGTAATAAATACATGTAAAAATGGCAGGAGGAGACTCGCCAGCTCACTTACCGGGCCCCCGGGAACTAGTCGCTAAGTCGCAACAAGGGGGCAACGGGGTTATTATTATTTCTACTAGACCACGGGACTACAGAGTCCCGGATTTTTAGAAGGCGAACGTGGGGCCGAAGCCAACACGCTGAAGCCCTTTTGAGACAACTTTAATATATGTAATGGTGACACAAAACCGACGATTGTCCCTGTATACACTATAGAAATGTACCCAAGGACAACCCCCGGTTTGTGCTAAACTATTGCTAAGTATGGAAGAAAATCTACTTGGGTTATTGTGATGGGATGCTAGTGGACTAGGGAAGGGAAAACTATGGGGACTATGACCCCTGCCGATAACAATGTAATAAATACATGTAAAAATGGCAGGAGGAGACTCGCCAGCTCACTTACCGGGCCCCCGGGAACTAGTCGCTAAGTCGCAACAAGGGGGCAACGGGGTTATTATTATTATTATTATATGTGTGTAGGATAGAAAACTTTTTGTCAAATAACATTGCCGGTCCGAACTTGGCTAGATACAACACGATAATCATAATATATGACAACCCCGTTGGCGTAATGGTAACGCCTGACTGCTAAGCTGAGGGTCCTGGGTTTGATTCCCGGTACGGTCGACATTTGTGTGATGAGCATGCTTGTTGACTATGGTCTGGATGTTATAGTTATGTAGCTATAAATATATATGTGTAAAGTATATGTACATAGTTTATCAGTTGTATTGGCACCCATAACACAAGCTAATCAATAGCTTACCATGGGGCTAACCGATCGTTTGTGAAAAAGGTGTTCCGATATAAATATTATGTCCCTGTATATTATATGAACAAAACACTGCCCACCTTACTATTAAACGCGGTTTAACAAAGTACCAGAGTAAGTACAAACCTCTTGAATAAAGTTAAAGGACGCTAGAGGATCGCGAAAAATTAGAAAAAAACGGGAATGCCACTGGCAAAATACAGGATCGCAGTGATAAGTATCTACTTTGTAAATTATACCAGACCTGTGAACCGCCTGGACCAGAATGTCTGCTCACTCCCTTATAAGTCAAAGTGGGATGATGCGCCGTTATACGCCTAGATAGTTCTAAATATAGCTGGTAAAGTTAATTATTTTAATGATACCTACTGTAAATATAGTCTACTGATCCAATGGTTCAAACAATCATATTTTTACTATAACGTCTTCAAAATAAAATAGTGATTTATACATTATTCTCGTCCAAAACGTGACAATAAAATCGCAAAACTGCTTTTTTTATAAAACTTGCATGAAGTTTGTCATGAATAAGCATGATCAGGGTGATCATCATCACTGTCCACTGCTGAACATAGGTCTTTCTCCACAGAGCAGCTGTCCAAAGCGACCGGTCGTAAGCGGCATGGAGGTTCATTCTATCTGAGACATGCATTTGAGATTTTTAGGGCTGATCCGACCAAGGAACTCTCAACAGGTGCTGCCGTCCAACTATTTCTAAAGTAACCTGACTGTCCCTAATAAAGATCCGTGTTCTGTAACTTGTTGGACGGAACAAATGGACAACTTTATTTTCCTTTTCTCGTGCTAAATGACCCCTCCCGCTGGAGGGAGTGTCAGACTCTCACTGACTTAAACCAACTATCTTCCTACTGGAAGTCCTTGTGTACCAGGGCCACGGTAACTCTTACGAACAACCTGCAACCCCGACAGAACAATTGGACCACTGCCTAAGACTGCCAGCGCCTACCCACGAACTGTATACGACCATCCAATCACGATTCAAATTTACCTTAGTATTCCATGCATAGCAATGACCAGCCTCACCATAAAACGATAATATTATTAATAGAGAGTCCTTATTATTAATATTACTAGGTAATAACTGAAATCGATTCGTGTTTGACTGTCTGACCATTACTTAGGTGAAGTCTGTGACCTGATGGTTATTGCAAATTAATAACTTAGAAATCAAAGGTTTCGTTTGTATGTGGAATATTTATTTTGAAGCTGGTTTTAATAAGCCTGATATCTGATAGCCTGATGTCGACGAAGAATCAAACATACAACGTTTCAGAGGGAAATTCGTGTTTTATTGTGCCTTTGTGATGTTCAGATCTGTGATTTTAATGACGTGTGATCAATATTTTAGCCTTATATTATAAACAGTAACAAATATTTAAGAAAATTTTTTTTTTTTAAATATAACCCCATCGTTGTCTAGTGAGGCCGAAAAGGCTGGCAGCAAAACAAAATAATATCATACGAAAAAGTTATACGTTTTTATCATTTAAGGACTTTCATACATAAGCTTTTATATATAAAAAAAAACTGTATACAGTTTCAGTTATTTTATCTAGTAGATAGTTTCATACAAATTCTGTTCCATTTTTTAATTTATCCGGTAGACAGTGTGGCTATTCGTAACTTGTGAAATTGGCTTTAAGTCTTACTATTCTAAAACGTAAAATATTTATTAATTGAAAATACGTGAAAGAGAAAATAGAAAAATATAAAAAGCAGATACTTGGCAGAAAGATTTCTCTACATTCCATAATCATCATGATATTCTAAAATCTAAGCCACATGTCATCTTCCAGTGCAACTTCGATAGTTTGCGGTAACCAAGAGCTCGTCAAATACCCTATTACAATAAATATAGCAATAATCATAACGTTCATTATTACTACTCAATCTAACCCACGTGATAATATGAACGTGAAAATATTAACGTTTTAAATTGTGTATGTGATGCATTTTTGCTGATTATTAGCTCAGTAATCAGCAATGTTTGGATGTACTTTCCCGGCTGTCATTAAACATCCTTTACAATCGTTACGGGTAGTCAGAAGCCAGTGAGTCTGACGCCAGTAAGTCTGACGCCAGTAAGTCTGACGCCAGTCTAACCAAGGGGTATTGGGTTGCCCAGGTAAATGGGTTGAGGAGGTCAGATATGCAGTCGTTCCTTGTAAAACACTGGTTGACGGTTTGTCAGATATTCTGACAATCTTACCAAGGGGTACTAGAACATTCCTATAGTTTTTGAAAAATCCTTGTCATAAGTACCTACATATACCCATTATGTAGTGAGACAAATTCTCTTGATTTTTTTTTTCACGGCGTGGTGAGAAATGTGTCGTGTAACGGTGACGAGTTAAATATATAGTTAAAATAATATTATGAGAAAAAAAATTAAAGGCAAAATATTGTCTATGGTTTAGAATTTATCATCCCAAGCGCTTAATTCATCACTCGTAGTTCATTTCCATTTTTCTCAAAACATCCATATTTTATTATTTATTATATTAAATATATAGTAATTGAAAAAAGGGGTATTGGGTTGCCCGGATAACTGGGTTGAGGGGGTCAGATAGGCAGACGCTCCTTGTAAATCACTGGTACTCAACTGAATCCGGTTAGACTGGAAGCCGACCCCAACATAGTTGGGAATAGGCTCGGAAGATGATGAGTAATTGAAAAAAGTGCTGTTATCAGCCTGTTTCTTCATCTGCACTTTGATGGCTCAGTCAAAAAGAGAAAGAAGTAGAATTTAATAGCACATGTTAGGAAGTCTAAATGTATCTTGGACATCACTGAATAAACGCGAAGAAAAACTGGTGTGGTGTAGTTCTATATGCGAGAAGGGTGCCCTGCAGCGGGATACCTCAGGAAACCTGTGGTAGATATAATATTTTTTTCATAAGGGTCGGATAGCGTCAAGGTAAACTATTGATTTGCTTATGTAATGGGTGCAAACACAAGTAATACCTAATAAACTACATTACACATTATTATAACAGCTAACAATCATGCTCATCACAAAAATGTGGATTGTACCGGGAAACGAATCCGGAACCCTCAGCCTTTGTCTTTTTATTGGTATTCGTTTGTCGTTATCATTAATCGAAAACACAACAGCTAGCTAGTTTCACTCGGTTAGACTGGCTACAGTCCCTCAGTTTGATAGGAAACGACCAGGCTAATGATAGTATGATAATCTTCATTTCACTGTCAATTGCAATCAGCATGCCTTATAGCTGGTTTAAACGAGTTTAGTAGCTAATTGCGTAGTAATTGTCACTAATACCAAGTTCCAATGTGTAAACTTTGAGATTAATGCTTAGTTTTAGTGTTTGTGAATAGTCCAAGTGAATAGAAATCAATCCTATTTACAAAGCGACTAGGCCCGTGTAAACCAGCCATTAGTTTGTTCGATCAACTTTAAACAATTACTGTAGAATCACACTTAGTACTTGGTATTACTTAGTAATTATATCTATCATTGTTTACGCACGTTTGGAACGATAGATCAAGCTGAAGTTAGGTCTTTTGTGACCCGTAAAAAAGGTATACACGTGTATCGATATACCTGATCGATTTCGTGTCTTCTTCCTGGATGATTACCTGATAATCTTAAAAATTAATTTCCGTTAAATAATATTAACTTCAAAGATAGTTGGAAGATTTTGGGGGAAGCCTTTGCCCAGCAGTGGGACAGTACAGGCTAAGTAAAACAAAATATTAAAGTGCTAAAGGAATTTCTCGGATGATTATGACCTTACTCAAATATGTCATACTAATACTATGAGACGTGAAAGTTTGGGAGTTTGTTATTCTTTCACGCAAAATTACTGAACGGATTTAGATGAAGCTTCACTGTTATATCGGGTTCGGGTTTAAGATATAATAGAGCACATACATCGCAATAAGACATATTTTTTATAATAATTTGATAAGGACGTAAACTAACAGCTATATCCATTATTTTAGCTTGTTAATGCTAAACCGTGGTTATATTTTTGAGCTCATCAAAAAAGATAATTGAAGTTCTAACAGAAATCAGAGCCATTTTATCGTCGATCAAAGTTCGATCGATACTTACTGGAGCTATTATTTCATAGTTCCTAGTCTGCTCATCATTGCGATACTTCAGAAATTCCTTCATTGGAGTTTGTGGAGAATCCACAAATCAGCATAATAGCCAATATCCCTTTACTGACCTTCCGAACATTATTGACGTTGTGACGAAAAACCGTTGTTCCAGAAACATAATATCCCAGATTACGTAAGAACTCGTGGCTAAGTAACAGCCGCACAGGTCAATCGATCATTAGGTTAAGCAACACTAGGCACGGTCGCTACGTGGATGGGTGACCATCTTATTATGACGAGTTCCTCCGTGTATCGGTTAAATCTCAAGTTAAATTGGTCGGTATTCCTCTACTTTAACATCTAATTAATATTAATTATGGGTATGGAACTCACCAGCTAAGTCCAATGCAGTTTCATAGTCCGCCACCTCTGGCATTGCATCCTGCTGGGTTTCACTGCTTGTCGTCCGCCGCGCAGCTAGAAATATCGAAAGTTAAACTATTTAAATTCTTAATAGTCTAGATACTTATTTTATAAAGATTGTTTGAACTTGCTAATCTCATGAAATACTGGACCGATTTTCCCAATCAGCTTTGATCCATATGCTTCAGCGAAAATCTTTTTAGGAAATTTGACAGATTGCTGTAGCCTCATGTGCTAGCGTCTCTACCTTCATACAGATGTTGTTAGGAATTTTATTTATAATTTTTAATCATGCCTATAATTAGACCGGTGCAATTCAAAAGATATGCCATTAATATGCCTACCTCCAGATTTCACAATGGATATGTAACTATACTTATCCAATTATTGTTCTAGAGTTTTAGACAATACATAATACTGTTTGATTTTGTCAAAGTACTAGCGATTGTTCGTTAGTAATCTTGGATTGAGCATCGTTAAGCTGAAAAGTTTAAATAATTTCATTTTCCCGCTTACATTACCAGTGCGAAGACGGGACGGGTCGCTAGTAATATTATAAACGTGAAAACTTCAATTATCGATGAATGAGAGACTGTGTCACGCTAAAACTACAAAACGGACTTCTAAGTAATACAACTTATATCTCGCAGCCATTCGATTCCCGGGTTGGGTCGAATTTGCTTTATCGGTTTAAAAAAAAACTTGCACAAAAAGCACTCCGAAGTCTGGAAGGTGATAATACACCCGTGCATCGGAGAGCACGTTAATGTCGGTCTGCGCCTGATCTCTCTCCGGTCGTGTCATATTGCCGTCCCATCAAAGGCCGGAAAAGGTTTGGCTCAATGGTAGTAGACAAACAATATATCACATAGGTTTTGATCCGATCCTCCTACAAGCACCTTAGGGAGTATGTACATAATATGCCGGAGCTGCGGATTATTCGCAAGGGTTACCGTGGCCCTGGTACACAGGGACTTACAGAAGGAACATAGTGGGTGTTAGTCAGTAAGAGTTTGACAATCCCTCTAAATGTACCCTTAGCGGGAGGGGTCATTTGATATGATATCCCACGAAAAAAGGGGGGATGGATAAAAATAAATTTTGAGGATTTCCCACGAAAAAAAAATGAGTACCTATTATGCCGGGGCTGTGGTTTGTTCGCAAGAGTTACCGCGGCCCTCGCACACACGGACCTCCAGAAGGAACATAGTGGGTGTTAGTCAGTAAGAATCTGACAATCCCTCCAGCTGCACCCTCAGCGAGAGGGGTCATTTGATATGATATCCCACAAAATAAAGGGAAGGGAAGATACGACAGTTAGCATATCCACAATGAAGTCCGAACAATGTAGTGTCAACAGATTACTAAATTAATTAATGTTGTGTTTGCGAATCATAACTTAAATAACTTTACAAAGGTACAGTTACTCATTGAAAGAAAATTAAACATTGCACTCGAACTGGCATAGCGATTGTTTCAGGGAACTTTCACACTATTGTCGATTGTGTTTACAATTTCAAATTGGATAATAATAGAATTTATTTGTACTGTTTTTTTTTAGTGAATCCCTATTTCCCTTGGTCATACGATCACACGTGAACGGCTAAACCGATTAAGGTAAATAAAATTTAGTAAACACAGTCTAGAGTAAGAAAAAGGACATAGGCTTTATCCAGGTGCGGGAAGGCGGTCCTACAGGTGGATAGAACTGCATTGAAGCGTGGAGCTAGTTTAATAAAGTTATTGAAGAGGAGCTTGTTGTAGCTAGAACCGATTTGTCATAAGGTCAAAAAATGCTTGCCGCGGTAGGTCGGTGGATGGGTGATCAGGACCATCTATGTCATATCGAGTACCTTCTTATTTCGGTAGCCAGAAAAAAAAACAGGTCAAACTAAGGAATAGAGGGTTGTCCTGGTACCTGGGTTGAGGAGATCAGATTGGTAGTCGCTTTGACTTTATGTGATAGCCAGGTACTCAGCTGTATCCTAAGGATAATCAAATTTCTTGTTAAGGTACAGTACCCATTCAAATTATTTTATCATTTTTGAGGATAAATATATTTTTGTCTAAAATTGCTATTTCTATATTTATATAATTTTCACTACACATAATTAAACATTTTAAGATTTTTTGTATTATCTAAATAAGGTATTAATAATTCGTCATTTAAGTTAGTTTTCAATAATAATAATTAAATGATAGTGTGAAATTACAATTCTTTAGGGTTTTTACAGCTAAACTCCACTTCAATAGCTTTTTATTGCCGCTTTATCGAATATTTTCAGTTTTTCACCGATAACGCGATTACGTGTTGGCGGAAATGTATACAGATTTTCCATGATTACGGGTTCGATTCCTTAGTTGCCCGTGAGTTTAATCAAAAAGACTATTTAAGTGAGAATAATATTTTTTTCACTCCATTTTTTATATAATAAACGCAGAAATATAAAAATATATATTATATTTTTTTAGCATGCAATAAATTATTTACACTTTAAAAAATGATCAATACTCACGGCTCTGTATCTTCGGCAATATTTTGCAAACCATTTTATTTAATATCTAACACTTTTAACACTAAACCATGGGGTTCACGAGAGGCGCCCGCCACAGCCAACTGCCTGCGTCACACTGCGAGCTAGCGCCATTGTTCCACAGGCTTACACACCTATAGAGCGGGCGGGGATAACATAAAGTTACTTTTCGACTTGTTCCCTTTTTAATTAACGACTGCTCTATGTTATTGTGGACTGTTATGTTCTGCATTTCCTGAGCCTTAGCGAGTTGAGTAATGTATGACATAAGTTTTCACAGTGTTTTAAAACAAGTGCAGCAGGATATAACATCCGTTTTGTATTAAGGTTGTTGAAATTATGTTTTGTCAAACTTTGAATGGTCATTCATAAATACTATTTAGGATATCAATCAATGCACCTCTATAGTGTATGACTGAGGCTTCATCGATGGGGTTTGATTTAATTTGTAAGCCTCAAAAAATTAAATTACTTTTGAAACTTGCACATTTAATCTTGTATACAAATTGATTTTGCACCTCAGATTCGCGTTATTACTTAATCAAGGTAGAGAAATTGGTACAGAAAGCCGTATATTACATTATACGATGAGTTTCCTGACAGATAACTGATATTCGTCGAATAGGTTCGTAAAGAAAATCGAGTCAGAATTTGCTATTTTAAGTTGGCCTCTCCTTTTCACGGCAATTCCATTTCGTTTTTCTAATAATTAATTAATTCTGACAAATGTTATTATTTTACTTTAATTACATTATAAAAATGGTTCACTTAAATAAGAAAAAAAAACGTAATAATTTTATTTTGCTAGGTTACCTTTTTTTTAATCAGTCGGTCAGACGAACGGAAAGTAGTGCAGACGCCAGCACATCAGGCTACTACAATCTGTCAAATATCCTTAATAGATTTTCAACTTTATCACTAAAGCATTATGGTTCAAAGTTGAATGGGAAAATTGGACAGTTTCGGGTAGCCTGATGTGCTGGCGTCTGTATAATAGTTAAGTATCTAAATTGAAATTGATTCAACAAGAAAATAAATAGGAACTGAAACTTTTATTCAAAAATCAAAATGCTTACGTTGCCTCAAATTTCCTTGCGATATTTTTCAAATTTTCCTTTTGTTTCGTTACGATGTCAAAAAAGCTAACCTGTATTTGGATAATTAAGGACATTGCGCTCAAAAGGCAATTCCTACTAAAAGTTAATTCTTTAACAGGAAACCTGCCTTTCTATGGGCACACTTTCTTGTGATCACTGTCATTACTCACAACGAGACGTTTCTTGGAAATGGGCTAGAAAATAAGCCTAAGGATGCATAAATAGCTGCTAAGATTATTTCTATCTGCTAACGTGTTGACCAGTTTCTCAATGAGCAATCAATAATGATATGGTTTTTGTAATTGGCAGCAACAGTTGCATGGACTGATCTGGTCGCTTGATACCGCCCTACAGGTTACCTTCTCACCACCAAGGAGTATATTTCACTAGACTAAAATTCCTTACTTAAAACCAAGTGGTGTTATATGATTACGGTTTCCTCTTATCGACGCCAGCACATCAAGCTACTACAATCTGTCAAATTTCCTTAGTAGAAATTCAACTTTATCGCTGAAGCGTATGGTTCAAAGTTGATTGGGAAAATTTGACAGATTGTAGTAGCTTGATATCAAAGCCTGTACATCTAACATGAAGTCAATTTAACACACAACATAATCATAGTAAAATCTAGCAGTAAATAATCAATTATTTCGTTGTATCTTAATCAGCTTTCTCTTCCTGACAGCCAGACGCCATTTCACTTCAGCTATATATTTATAATGTACCACATAATTATAGTCAGTTTGCATAAAATTGCCCTCAGATACCAGGGTGTGATTCTGTAAGACTTCATTCGAATCTGAATCTGGTGTGAGTTTCTTGATTGGCATTCTAAACTCGGTTCTATTCGAATCTACACTAGCGCTACTCTTGCGAGCGTGTTTACGTGTTGAACTAAATTGACTTCGAAATTTTGACAGATAAAGTATGAGATGACGTAAAAAGTGGTAATCTGTAAGGTATAACCCCATCATCATGTCATCATCAGCCTATCGCAGTCCACTGCTGGACATAGCCCTCTCCAAGTGCACGCCATTGAGATCGATTTTCGGCTTCTATAACCCCGTCACCTCGAACTTCACTTCGCGCTCAAACTAGATTAAAAGTGTCAAATTTTAGGTGAAGTGAGAGCGAGTAGCGAAGTGAATGCGAGTTCTTGTTCGAATTTTACAGAATCGACGTGCTGGTAATGCATGTCGTTGGTAATTTGCTGGGAGGATTAACGTTCGCCATAAGCAGCAGTGGCGCCTGCGCGGAATTTATAAATTGTACGATGGGATTTGTGATAGAAGATAACGAGCTATCCTGTTTTTAGCTTTTCTAGTAAGCTTAGTTAAACGTATAAAGAAAGCTGTTAAGTGGTTGTAAAAGGTTGTAATTTAAAAAGGTCGTGTGAAGAAAATGAATGAGGATTAAGAAGACAGTTGCCTAGTAATAAATAATCATACAAAATTAAAGAAAATTTATTAAAAGCAGAACAATAAAGACAACAAATTAATATGGCTCCTTATGCACAATATGTAAATATTTATAATAACAATCGCAAGATTACCCTTTAATACTTGCCGTATCACCTGAAAGTTTCAAATGTCTTCTACTTTGTCATCCACCTCTCCGATTTAATTTCCCCCCTTACACACTTGGTACCGGCCCGTGGGCAAGAATTTTTTTTACTCTTGAAAGAGAAGAAAACAAAATAACATACAAAAATAACAATTGTAATATATAATTACATATCAATATATCAGTAATAATATATCAGATGCAAAAAAGTTGGGGGATAGAAGAGAAAAAAAAAGAGATTCCCCTATTAATTGTCATTAACAGGGGATGATAGAACACCTTATTTTTAACTGAGTTCGATGAGCCTAGTAGGACAACATTTCAACGGACACGCCTCTAATTTATACTAGCTCTATGACAGAATTACCGAATAATAGCAATAATAAGCACTTTAATAATATGACAACAGAATCGCAGTTTTGGCAAAACTTGACTGTTAAATTAGGGCATTATAGCAAAACCACTATTATAGAGGTACTCGTAGTACGTATTTTTTGTTATAGTGTTTTTATTAAGTAAGCAGTAGCAATAGTCGCAATCCTTAAAACTATCTTTATTATCCAAATTAAATACTCATTTTCTAGTTTACTCATTGTCTGGTTAGGTTTGTGAACGCTTGTAAGACATGTACACGTAATGTTTGTAAGACAAGTGTATGCATTGACGCCTGAAAAACAGTGAATATCACTTCATCATCATCTTCCGAGCCTTTTCCTTTTCAACTATGTTGGGGAAGGCTTCCAGTGTAACCGGATTCAGCTGAGTACCAGTGTTTTACAAGGAGCGACTACCTATCTGACCTCCTCAACACAATTACCCGGGCAACCCAATATCCCTTGGTTAGACTGGCGTCATTAAATACTAAATTTACCAAAAAATATAAAATAAAAATTAAGAACTAACGAATTGAAAAGACAGAAGCAAGTTGAACAATCACATCAGTTGGAGAACTGTGCTAGGAAAACTTACTTATCCAAAAGCTAATGAACAATTTGTGGATTTATTACATTACCTTGATTTGAGTAACTAAATAAAAGTAAATATAATTATGATACAGTTATTTTTGCTTCAATAGTCAATACCAGGTATAAAAACATATCTAAAATATTCCAGATAAAAGTACTCTCATACTATCACCCTCTCGTGAAATTGTAATTTTTATACGAGGTTATAGTAATTATCTATCCTTAAATATATAGATTTATCTCTCTCTTTCTCTTAAGTAAACTAAACGTAAGGCATTCTCCGTTATGATGACCTGTGGATATTTATGTATACCTACATAATTTAGTGCGCATACGCACATTTCATACACAACGTGTTACCAAGCGCACTTATTCCACTATCTACGAACGTACTAACTAAATCTGGTATTCTTTTTCCTTTTATTTACCACAAAATTAGACAATAGTTAAAAGTTACAGTTGTCAAAAAAAAAAACATTGATGCATACAAAATTCACTTTCAGTGCTGTTGGGCGTAAAATCGTCAATTAGCTAAGAAACCAAACTTTATCTGTCATTCAAAAACATGCCTTATTGTTTAGACTTTAAGGTTGTCGTGAAGAGTAAAATGTAATATTGTTAATTTAGCTAATTTGAGGCATTTAGCAAAAAGTTGATTGCGTCTTCCGCAGTCACGGAAGTGTAATACGGATGCATTTCACGAAAAAGATGTATTTCCTATGTCTAATCAGATTTTCGCTTCTGGAAGTCTAGTCAGGCCATATTGCTCGCAGACCAGATGGCCGATGTGGTCGAAAAGTGCTAGAGTGGAGACCACGGACTAGCAAGCGCTGCGTAGGACGTCCACCAACAAGATGGACAGATGATCTTAAAAAGGTTGCCGGAAGACGCTGAATGCAGGTCGCTTCCAACCGGTATATATGGAAAGGGGAGGCCTATGTTCAGCAGTGGACGTCCTATGGCTGAGATGATGGTGATGATGAAGTCTGGCCTTGGTATACTTACTGAAATCCTGACCAGAGATAACACTACCTATATTTCTGACCTCATACAGTTATCAGGGAACTGCATGATGAAATGTTGCACCTTTTTGCTCCGCTTAATTAAAGCCGAAGTAGGAGCGAAGAGCCTCTTTCCAGTTGCCTTCTCGCGTTCCCAGTCCCCAATTCCATGCACTCTGTCCGCGTTTGTCGAGCCTAACAGCGATTGGTTTGCGAACGATTAGAGGATGATGCCTTCGGTACGTCTGAAGTATTGTGAGCAAAGTAGGTATTAAAATGTTTCATAATAATATCGACGCTTGAAAGGTAAAAATATCTAAGCGACAGAAATTCCAAAACTGAGTTATATATAATATGCATATTTTTAAAGCAAATGTAAATAGTCGTTTTTGCTATTAAAATAATTATTAATTTATAAATTGATTTCATTATCCTGCTCACTTCCAGATGTTACTGTCATAAAATTGGGTTTTAGTTAGTAAAAGTCTGTCACTGACCACCAGCTCCGCAAGCAAGCAAGAGGGGTTATTTGCTGATATCTCACTCCAAAAATTGGATTTGTCTGTATGGGATACAGGATATTGAAAACGAGAGACAAATCTAGATGAGACTGGTTTTGACGAGCTTCATAGCCCTAATGGTTTGACCCTTTTACCAACAGACCTCCTTACGGAAGAGAATGATGCTCCTAATAATCGCATTTCCTCTGTCGAAGAAATTCTCCATCTACTTCGTACAAAAGTGTCGTTTTTAAGTGACCAGCTGATTCTCATCTCTGGTGCCAGCATCAGAGGGAAATAACCAATTTTCTCGTAACACTGACTCACAAATTGACATTATTTACACACAATTATGATAAATGACGTAGTTTGCTGTATGCTTCTTGTTTTAGGAAGTTTTTATACAGGCATGTATTGAGAGGTACAGACGCCAGCACATTAAGCTACTACAATCTGTCAAATATTCTTAATAGCATACGGTTCAAAGTTGATTAAGAATATTTTACAGTATTGGGTAGCTTGATGTGCATGTGTACATTATTTCAATATTGTTTTAATCACAGAATTGTACGGTACAATAAAATATTCTAAATATTAAATTATTTCTATTATGAAAGTCGCGGTGGCCAAGTGGTTAAAGCAGTCAAATGGTAAAGCAGTCGATTCCAGGTCAGCCAAGTACCAATGCATTTTTTCGAAGTTATATGTACTTTCTAAGTTATGATTTAAGGCGAAGAAAAACATCTCGAGTAATCCTGGTCTTTTAAGTCTAAAATCACCCGTATTGAGCAAGCGCTCAGTCCCTCTCTGAGAGGAGGCCTGTTGCTAGAAGTAGGACGATAAAAACGCTGAGGATGGCAAGGATCGATCAAAAGGTTAAGCAACGCTTGGCGCAGTCGGTTCGGGGATGGTATCCATCTTGTCATAATAAAATCCTCCGTGTTTTGGTAGGCCATTCAAAATCTTCTCTTCCCCTACAATCTACTTACCTCCTGCTAACTAAAACCCCGTGAATATACGATAAAATTCCATCCCACTTTCATACATGCAGAAGTATAATCGCGCACACCAGGTACGAACAAACTACATATAAGTATGTATGTACAGTCGCATCGTAAATCAAGAATCGAGCATGCAATAACGTGCGAGGCACGCCTTGACTTTGAACTTGGACTGTCGCGTACAGAAGTGGTTTGCGAAATTATTGAATAACAGGAAAATTGCTGGTAATATTTTTACAGCTATGTATATTTTTATTTGAAAGATTCTTTATATCTTTTTTTAAAAAAATTTTAATGAAAATAAATATCTTAAAATAAAATCAATCAATGGTTTTATACAATTTGATAAGTTGTATTTAGCACCCTTATAATATATTATGTAATTATGTTTTGAAAAATTGATTGTTATAGAGTACCTATATTCTGAAAAATAAAATAAAATAAGAAATCGTTCCTTTTCATATTTTTACTGTAAAAAATAGTTCTAGGCAACACGTGTTTGTCAAGAAAAATACTACCTACGTTTTTACAATTTTCAGTAGACTAATTAGGTATCTGTTTGAGACGTAAACAGTGATATCTAATACTCTCTAGTAATCCAGATAAGTGCTTTATTCTCGGAGCGTCTAAAATATTCCCTTACTTCGTTAGCTTTTTTATTAATTACTTAAAGCTTTAAAAAATGGACTTTATCCCTATTCATTTTTTTTCCTTTCGGTTTTTTTACTTTTATGTTTGTATTTTTGTTTTATGTACGAGAAATTGTAGCTTACTTTAATAATAATAATTAATAATTTACTACCAATTATTACGTAGGCACGATATTTTTTTTCGATTGTACATACCAGCAAATGGAGCTACCCAACACTGACACATTTTCTCAGTCAACTGTAAACCGTATGCTTCAGCAATAAAGTTGGTAATCTATTAAAGAAATTTGACAGATCGATGTGCTGGCTGTCTGTACATTACACAATATCCCAATAAAAAACTTAATTCTCACCTTCTTAAGCTCAAACAAGTAAATACATTCATAATAAATTCATCCTTTCAATACCTCGCTCATCAATAAGGATTTAAACACATGCGTCTTATAACAAAAGCCTTTAAATTTGGACGATATATCATTTCAGTTTTGTGAGTAACTGTACTCAGTTGGAGGTATTCGCAGAAGCAAAAGTAAGAGCAAACCAATTTGACGTGTATGTATGTGTTTGTGTTCCGTGCCCAAAAACTGTACTCGCGGTTAGGTACACAAGTTCTTGGCTAATCGATTTGGACTTAGGTTAAGCTCAGACGGGACTGCGATTCTGGAAACTTCGATGCTTAACTTGGTTCTATTTTTTTTTTGTTTTTAACCCTTTGTTTTGTATCTTGATTATTTCGTTTGGATAATGTGATCGGATTCGTTGAAAAATATTCGTCTTTTTAACTAAAACTTTAGAGGTAAGAGATGTTTATAAGACAAAACACATAAGTTACTAAACTAATTATTAAACTAATCTGTAAAGAAAAAAAAAACAATTAAAAAGGTAAGTCCTAAGCAATTCTAAGAAAGCCGCAACTAAAAAAAAATTAAGTTTCACAAACATAATTATGTAAATTCTCATTTTTAAACACTTTTTTCCTTGACGATACCAAGTAATAGTATTTTTAAAATAAATTCATTGATCGTCTTTAGATTTCCGGGGCGCGGTAAAATATACAGAGATAGAATATTTTCGTCTAACCTACAGGAAATAAGGTTCTTTTAACATTTTTACATTATATTCGAAAAAAATGACAAATTTTAAGGACACTTAATTTAATGGAATTTACAGAAAATATGTAGGTATTTTAAATTAAATTAGTTAACGATAATTCATAACAGAAGACCAAGTTGAGTCTATTCTAGAGTTTAGGAATTTAATTCAATTGGGATCAGCTAATATTATAGCCATAATCGCGTCCAGACCAATTGTTGGCCCCTGCGGCTGTTCTCTCTAATTTAGTATATAAGCTATTGCTCAGATACAGGTGCACTCTCTATTCCCTCACTCTTATAGTCCGATGAGACGGCATTCCGACTCGACCGGAGAGATCATTTGCAGGACCGACATTTACGTGGTATCCGATGCACCAACTTCCAGACTCTGAGCTGGTTTGTAAAAGTTTCATTAAACCAGCAAAGTACATAAATGGGGGGCCAACCCGGGAATTGAACCTGACCTCCCGTTTTCATCAGTCGCGCCATGAGACTACTAGACCAACTAGCCATACTAACCGTAGATATAAGCAAATAGTCACTTCTACTTAATATTATCGGTGACATACTTAAATTAAAAGGTACGATATTATAATTTATAGAAATACAAAAGAATATCATAAAATATATAAACAAATTAGCCATAATAGTACAAGGTATGGTCAATAAATATAACCTTACGGGAGGAGAGGGCGGTGGACTGGTTCTCTCTGCATTCCGTAGTAGAATGATGACTATCCAGGGCCGTCCGGGAGGTTTTAGGAAGTCAGCTAATGTACTCTTGATAACGATAAAAGTGATATATTTGTATAAATCCGCTCCTTCAAACTATACAGACAGAACTGTGTTGCTGGGGAGTTTGTTCCACCATTTCTTCTTCCCAGCGATAACACATAGGAAGAAGTAAAAGGTCTTTTGTAAAATTGACCATGAAAAAGATTTTCAGTCTACTTTGTATAAATGATTTTTGCCATCCACACAACGTGGAAATGACGCCTCTACCTTTTGGTCATGATTCCCCTTGTTTAATGATTTTGTTTTATTTTTTACATACTGTTAATGTTATAGTCCCGTATTTATAAAAAATAATCACTGAACGTGTTGCGTTGAACCGATTTTGGTAATTTCTAAGTACGAGGATAGTTCTTAAGGTCAGAATATATTACATATATAAAAAACGCCTGAAAAAAATAAAAGTTTAAGAATCGACTGTTAGGAGGTGCGCAGTTCGCTTGATCAGCTTATTTATTAATAACTATTAATAAATGAACATTAAAATAACGCTCGCTCAGTTCAAAAGTAGAAGTATAGCATTTTTTGGAACTGATCATGCATTATGCCATACACAAATAGGGACAAAAATAGTTGTTAAGCAAAATTAATTTAACACATAATTATTATGTAACTAGTCGTTACATAATGCATAGTAAACAGAATTACGTAATGTAATTGAAATGGCAAGATAACTGAAATTGGCGAAAAATATTGGCGATCAATCAAAATTGTTATTTTTATTGAAACTTCTAATATTTTTCTTCTGTTACTAGTGGCTAAGTAACACGGTCCGCACGGGTCGATGGATCATAAGGCTAAGCAACGCTTGGCGAGGTCGGTCCTTGAATGGGTAACCGTATTGTCATGACGAGTTCCTTTATGTTTCGGAAAACAGGTGAAATCGGTGGGCTCTG
The DNA here is from genome assembly GCA_958496145.1 of Heliothis peltigera. Taxonomy (NCBI): domain Eukaryota; kingdom Metazoa; phylum Arthropoda; class Insecta; order Lepidoptera; family Noctuidae; genus Heliothis; species Heliothis peltigera. Next base: position 1,174,408 of record OY292332.1, read on the forward strand.
GCTGTCATTTGGACCACTTTGGCAGTTAGAAGCCAGAAAGTCCGACAACCAGTCTTTCGAAATGGTATCGGGATCCCTGGGTAACTGGGTTGAGGTCAGATTGGCAGTCGCTCCATATAACACTCAGCTTCATCTGGTTAGACTGGAAGCCGACCCCAACATTGGAAAAGGCTATATAGTTAGGCATAGGCAATACATAAGTTCTTATGAAAATACCCGTAGTACAGTCGCATCAAGTCTTTTAAGTTTAAATTCTTAAATGAACGCGTTTGACTTCCTAAATCGAAGTATACTTTAACAGACTAACAAAATACTTCCTACAATCAACATTCGTCGTTTCCAATCAATCAATATGAATGAGTCTGTGATCTGTGTAGACCTAAACTTTTCCCATTTATGCATACATGTGATCGAGAAACTTGAATGGCGGACAGCCGTACTTTCCACCCTCGACGGCTCTTAATGCATTGATTTGAATTGATCAGTAGTGGAGGTCAGACAGTGAATAATGATAATAAATAGGCAATTATATACGTACAACTTTCTTCCTTGTTTGAATAGCAAGGGTTGAGTAGTGAAAGTATAGTGGAGATCTTTTAACTTCTAAGAAGGAATAAGGGAGAGACGATAGTTTAAGAATGCGTGCAGACTATAGGCTGTTTTTGGTTTTCCCAAGCTATGTTGGGTTTGGCTTCCAGTCTTAACTGGATGCGGCTGAGCACAAGTGTTTTACGTACAACTGCCTATCTGACCTCCTCAACCCAGTTACCTGGGCAACTCGATACCGATCCGTCTCGGCTGCCAAAGATGAACCCATGACAACCGGGACTCAGCAATTTAACGTACCTTCCGAAACACGGAGGAACTCGTCACGACAAGATGGTCACACCATTCACAGACTGAACGCGTGTTGCGAACGCAAGTGTTGCTTAAACTTATGATCGATCGACCCGTGTGGCTGTTACTTAGCCACGAGCTCCTCAGACGATAGTGTAAAGTAATTTAAAAGTGTCCTATATCCTTTCTCAGGCTCTAGTCCAAATATTATTTAAATCGGTTTAAAAGTTTCTTCGTGAAAGCCCGACAGACAGGTAGACAGACAGTCACTTTCGCATTCATTTTATTTGTTACATTTGTATATTTATATGTACTAATATGTAGGTATGTAAGGCTAACTCCAATGGAATTCTAGCCCTAGAAGACGGCCCTGGCACTAGGGCAATGCTCTTCAGCTTAGAATAAAAACATGTGGCTATTTATAGACACGAGCTTTCTCGGAACTAACTAATTTTATAAATAGACCTCTATGTTGCTACTGCCTTACTGTGTTATTCATTTAGGTTGTTGAGGGTGGTATTAAGTTGTATTTTTATTATCATTTTGTAATTTCAATGTTATCAATGTAGCCTATAATGGTGTAAAGAAACAGGGATATATTATTTAGAATGCATATTCTACATAAAGATTTTCTCTACCAAATTAACATTTTGTATTATTTATTAACGAAAATTTAGTCAACTAAAAATAAAGATTGTTACATAACTTCGAAATATTTAGAATACATCTTTAACATAAAAAAATAATCGCTGAGTGTGCTACTAAGCCCAAATCTAGAGAGCAGCAGCTTAACTGATAATAGCTAATCTTTTTTTATAATATTCCATGAAATACGAGGATGGTTCTTACTGGGAGAAAAATAGTAAAACATACATGAAAAAGAAATAAAAAACTAAACAAAAATGTAAGAATCGACTGTTAGGCTGTTTGAAGCTCACCAGGTCAACTAGTATTATAATAAAAACACGAGTTAACGAGTATATTTCGTCGAAGTTATTCACGATCAAATCTCTGGCTTCTCATTCTTTTTGGAACACGCCATTCTTCCAATACGAAGATCCACAGTTTAAGCATATAGGATTTGTTCCCAATGTTTTTCTAATTATTTTTTTTAACCTATTATACTAAACTTTTATTACTTTATTCGCATTAATATTTACAACGTATTTACAAATAAAATATAAATTAATATATACAATTAAAAAAAAACACCTTTTTAATAAATTGCATCAAAAAATTCCTCCTCATCGCTGCCCGCCGGGAGTGTCCCCAAAAGGCTGGCCGCATTTTTCTAAATTGATTTTTATACAACGAACAATTTAAATCCATTTTGATTTATTGCTAAAAGCTACTGAAGCATGGGTGTTTTTCAATTCAAGCTTAACCACAGTGCAATGAATGACCAGTAAGCACAATAGGTTCCATGTTATATTGTGTTTGTACAGTGTTAAAGTCACAATGGTTCATTGGCATTGACCGGTCGAGAGGTCGTGGGTTCATGTCAAGTTCAAGCAAATTTAACTTTCCTGCCACGTGGTTTGGTGATTGTTTGGATTTTTGTTGATATTTTCGAAATACCAATGTAAAGCACTACATGTTATGATCGATTATAATAGACTAGCATCTGCCAGCGGTTTCACCCAAGTCCTTCGAGAACTATTTCCGCAGCTAGATAACCAATGAGCTATCTAACACTAAAAGATATTTATAGTCTTTTCAAAACGCGTCTTTTGGCCTTTGGCATGTAATTGTAACAATGATTATCAAGATGTTGTTAGAGTACAGAAGCAAGCACATCAAGCTACTATGAAATTTCCTCAATAGATTTTCAAAATGATCGCTGAAGCATATGTTCAAAGTTGATTAGGAAAATTTTAGTTTTGGGTAACTTGATGTGCTGGCGTCTGTACATTGTGACTTTCCAAAGACAGTGTGTATTTCGAAAAGTAAATTTCAATCTGCAGAATTAAAGAATTTTTTTTTTAATCATATAAAAAACCGCTGCGTAACGCTCAGTCTTGTCTGTAAATGCCTTTACAAACAATTCTCAAAATCGCTCCTCTTATACTTTTTACATTGCGTACTTCAAACTGGTATAATTTAGAGTTCGGGATAAGATTTAATCATATTTCTCATTGCGATGCGTACAGCGATTTAAACAGCGTTTTCTTTCATGCAACTCACTAAATTTATGAGCTTTGAAATTAGTAATTAAACAGCTGTAATTGTTTTTTCTTACTTGTGTTATGTGTTCTTTCTTATCTTAAGAATATATGTGCTGATAATAGGTGTTGGTATTTTCGTATGTTCTTCCGGTGTGAGATTATCACGGGTTCTGATCTTTTATGTACTGTATAAACGAATTTGTTATGAATCACTATATTCAACTCAATTTAATTGACAAATTTTTCACAGAATGATGACATATCCTGAATATAGACTATGAAATAAAAATCCATTTGCATTGTAGACTTCAAAACTACATTTAAAAAACGTCCTTCCCGCCAAACGTAGCTATTTATTCCAAGACATCCTCCGGCACATTCCAAAACAACAAAAAAAATCATCACTAAAAGTAAAAACAAAACGCCACGACACCGCACAGATCATCTGACAGTACCCTAACAGTTCAAAAAAGGACATTCTTACACTTTTTACATTGAGAACAGCTATAATTTAGTGGTTTCTGATTTAATAATATTTCTGAAGCCTGCACGCTGTGATTGCATCAGAAAAGAGGATTGAGTACCTGTCAGGTTGTTACTAAGGCCTTGTGAATGAGATACTAAAAATAACTCCGTGAGTTTAATAAGGATTATTTTTAAACAGTTCGTATAATTCGAGGTAGCTTGGTCGTTTTGTGTATGTCGTAAAAAGTGATGATTGCACGTGTCATATTTTTCATTGAATACAGGAGCAATATAATAATATTACCCTCAAAAAAACTTTTTTTAATCTGTTTATTGAGTTTAGTAGTAATTCCAAAAACTGTATATTCCTTTAACGGTATCCAGAGTGTTTATCAACCATGACGGCTGTTCTCTCTAAGTCAGCCAGATACGCAGGACATAACCATTTTTACAGACATAGGCTTTCTCTCTATTTCTTTACTCTCATAGTCCGATGGATCCATAGCGAGAGATCAGGCGCAGGACCGCCATTTGCCTGCTCTCTGCATGCGAGAAAGTCGCTTGAAATCCACAAAGTAACCCGTGCACAGCAATCGTGCTATGTGACTACTGGCTGGACCAACCAGGCAGTTGTTTCTTTGGATACAGGAGCAGAGAAGCTGCATAGATTGATTGGATAAATTATTTGTACAAAACCTGTATTCAGCAATGATTCAATAAAGGGCTAAAGATGGTAACAAAAAATAATATAATTTTAGATAACTTCGGAGTTATCAAAGTAACTTAAAGTACCTAAAATATAATTAAGAATACGGTAGTTAATGAGGTAATTAATATTGCCTGTGATATTACCATTGATATTAGCTATCTCTTAGCGATCCTAAGCAACACTTTCTCAATCTTCAATAGACGATAAAAATTAACTGCGTCAATTAATCTCCAAGTACTTTTCTAGTAAGCTCCACGTGTCTCAATTTTCTAATTGATAGTGAAAGAGTCAACACTGGCGGTACCCTCGTACATCCTTTGTACGTGTTAATGGGTATCATGAGTTGACTATACAGAAGTTTGCAGAAGCCCCAGTATGTGTTTTTATTTTTTGAGCTGAAAATTATCAAATGACCTCTTCCGCCGAGGATGCAGCTGGAGGGAGTGTTTGACTTACTGAGTAAAACCCACTATGTTCCTTCTGGTGGTCAACTCTTGCGGACAACTCGCAGCCCCGGGCCCTTCCGATGAAAGCATATTGCTTTAACACCAGATGTAGGTTTAGAACAGCCCCATATATGACTACTGATACACTGCATAAAAACGGACTCCACATAACCATAATCCCCATAACAGTAGGTATACCTTGAATTGATTCCCACTAAATAAGCCACTGTTGTAATCGATACTTTGAACACTTCATTAATGAGAAACAGCGATCTCTTCATAGATGATTATCTAATAAACTTTAGTACGTAAATTGGTACGTCTATATTCCTTCCTTTACTTGCAAAATTTTGACTTGTAGGAAAGATTGAGGCCTGAATATGGCTATAAAATAAAGATGTCTTTTTCCTCAAAAGAAAACTTTCTACGAAGGGAAGCAATAATAATAACCAAGATTTGAATAAAAAAAAAGAAATGTTGATGAAATGTTGAAGTGGAGACGAATTGGACTGGTATTACTGCTTCTCACATGTGCTGTGACCTCAGACATAAACCACTCACATCTAAGGATGTCAACAAGGTGAAAGTCTAACAAAAACTTGCATTATATGTACACACTACATAAACATCTTGTAACAGTTTCATACTAAAATACATTATTTTATTTATCTTCCTATCCAGTTATTTGGAACTGCCTCATTGGTCTAGTGGTCGCATGACGCTGCTGAGCACGGGGTCTTCGATTCTCGGGTCAAGACTATACCTACTGCTTTTTTGGGATTTCACAAAGCAGCTCGGATAATAAATATTAGTGATTGTTACAAGTGTGCTTTGGAGAGCACGTAAATAATGTCAATCCTGCGCTTGAACTCTCTTGTCGTGTCGAATTGCCATCTTATCGGGCTGTGAGTCAGGGAACAGAGAGTGCTGCGCAAATGCTTGTGCACTGTAATAGTGACGCCCTGTGCCCTGTGTGATTTCCTTAGAGAGAATAGCTATTACTGTTTGAAGTACCTACTTCTAAAAGAGATACAAATATTCATTCAGATGGCCCGTTCATATTAATTGCAACATAACGACTGGACGTTAGGCCTGTACCAGTACTAAATTGTGAATCAGTAACTTAGTAACAAAATATTTTATTTTCTGCAATCGATTGTAATCGATACATACTGTAAGTATTTGATCACAATATTAGCTGATCAACGCTAATAAGTCGAGTCGATATGAATTACAAACAGTATCGTGAATTAAATGTAGATATCGGTAAATATTTTTAGTTTTTTTTTGTTTGATAAGGAAGTTGATATAAAATGTGTGATTACGCACAATATTATATGTTTACAACACAGAGTTATAGTTGGAGGAGCTCGTGGCTAAGTAAGAGCCACGCGGATCGAACGATCATGAGCAAAGCTTGGCGATGTCGCTCCGTGAATGAGTGACTATCTTGCCATGACGAGATTCCTTGTGTATCACAAGGCAGAAGCCAGAATGTCTGATAGCCAGTCTTACCAGGGGTATCGGGATACCCTGGTAACCGGATTGAGGTAGTCAGATAGAAAGTCGCTCCATAGAAAACACTGGCACTCAGCAGCTACGTTCAGTTAGACTGGAAGCCGACCAATATAAACGCTGATATTTAGAAATTTCAAGTTAGGCTGTGCGTGGGTAATAATAGATCACTTCTATCCTAACAAAATAACCTATTCTATCTCACATGCAGCTAATCGAGCTTAAAAAATATGTCTTCTGAATAAAGCTTATTAAAATCGACATAGGGTTCAATAACAACAAAAAACTATAAGTATTCGTTTACTTATTAAGTGACACGATTATTTTTAATAGGAGCTCCTTATACAGGCTGCCACAAAATATTATTAAAAAAATAATTTATAAAAAAAACTTTTTGAAATTATTGCTCAATAGAATTTAAAATATTTGTGACATATATTCGTGGCATCCTGTATAGTAATTTTCTTCATTAATGGAATACTAGGTACATATATAATACAAAATTAAAACATTAAATTCGATATAAGATTTACATGATTGTATGATTGATAAATCAGCCAAAATTGAATATTTACAAAAATCAATGATGCAAATTACATGCAATTTTTATAATTACTGTTCAATTTTACAAAATTATTTTCATTGACAAAATCAACTTTATTTTACTTACAGGAAAATTATAATCGTTTTACATTTTCTTATGTAAATATACAAAAAATATTTTTTACAATTTCATTATTGTTTATTTCACATTTATATTAAAAAAGAATTTAAAACATTTTTATTTGGTATTGCCACCACTTCACCAGCTTTATACCAGTTTATTTCAAGTCAGGAACATTAAAACAATTTTAAAATTTCAACTTATTCATTAATTAAAATTTTAATTTATTCAACAAAAAAATAAAACAGTATTTCAGTGGCATAACATTGCATCTGTGACTATTTTGTTATTTTATTTTTATGTCTTAAATTTGAACTCTCATCTTGTTTTCTTAAATCTATAAAAATATGTAAAAAAGAACTACATACTTTGAAAAGTAAGACAATCCCGTTAATGAGAGTCGGACACTGTCTTCCCAATTACTATTACCGGTAGGTGCATAATAAAACAAAAAAAAACTTTAACAGAAAAAACTTTTTCTATTTTCGCAATTCCAAAACACATTGGGCCCCCGATTCATAGATTTTTTACTGAAAAAATCACCCAATCAGGTACTTTCCTCTACCATACAAGTTGAAATTCCATATCATAAGAAAAGACAACAAAAAAGAACAAATGAAAATTAAAAAAAAAGCGAAACTGTGTCAAATAAAATAATAAATCAATCTACATATTTCTTTCGACAAGTTATTACATAGATGGAGTAATAAAACCTCTTTACCACAAGACATTAATGTTTTGCTCTCGACCACTTCCTCAATCGTAATCACTCAAATCACCATTAAGTATAGATACCACATTCCTGATGTCTCAACCAGCTCTAGATCCCCACTGTTCGGGCACCAATGAGAAGCTAGAACTAAATACTAGATGACATAAGAAAAAAAAACAACCATCAGAAATACAGAATCTACAAATAAAAATCAAGAAACATTTACAAAACATTTGATAATGTCACAAAAAGTAAACAAGAAAAAACTCATGCAAAATGTTGTGAAAAAAAAAACAAAACTAAAAAGATCGTTTTTGCAACAAAATCAATAGATTGTAAAAATCAATAACATGGTCTTGTAGTGCAGAAATACTAATTGATTAATCAATGGATACAATTAAGATCACTTGGTTCTTATGTATAGACTGACGATTATCTTATTAAACACTAGAATTGAAGCGACAAGAAAATAAAAGAAGAAAAAAAAATGAAAAAAAAACAGAAAATATGTAAAATAATACGTCATTTCAACTCGCCACAAAATTAAATTCAAAACTAGAACACCCTGTTGTGAAAATAAAAAAAATAACTTTCCAAGTTGACTAAGTAGTTACATAGAAAAAAGGTTGTGAACAATAGATATTGTTTTGAAACAATTTGACATATAAAATGTTCATTTCCAAACAATTCTAATTAGTTACAATTGTATAAGAAATGACCAATAATATTTACATTTTAGTATTACATGTTATACCAAAAGATTCTGTAATGATAATATTATTTTATGACGTTCGAAACCTAATATTGATGTATACTTCTAGATTATTTATAGACTTGAGTAGTGAATGAAGGACAAATTGCCCATAGACTATTTCAAACATTTAGAAGGAATTTCCTTATTATTTATAAATCTTATTTAGGTTTTATATTGATAAAAAAACACATACTTTCTAAAATTTTGACTAACCTACCGGTAAAAATGCCATTTAAAAAAACATAAGAATTATTTCAATAATTTGACAATTAGATAAGAGTTCAGCTTTCATAAAATAAAACATAGAACATTAAAATTTAAAATAGATTTTATCTCTAGTAAAATAAAGTTTAATTTTCTTTAAACTTGCTCAAATCCATAGAGGGTATCCTGAGACTATCACAGGGCACTGGTTCATTCCTGTTAACAAAAAAAAAACTAAATAAATAGTTACTTATGCCATATTCTTTGGGTTGCCCGGGTTGAGAAGGGCAGATAGGCAGTCGCTCCTTGTAAAACACTGGTGCTCAGCTGAATCCAGATAGACTGGAAGCCGACACCAACACATTTGGGAAATGGCTCGGGAGATTATGACATTTTTTAAGACACATTTTGCTGTGTTGTATATTTTTAGCACTACTCATCATCATCATCTCCCCAGCCTTCTTCTTAGCAATTCTTAGCAATACTCACCCTGGTAAATCTGCTCTGAGGAAAGCAGCAGGCGACTGCGACACCAGCTCTATTCCGTCGCGATTGTCACAGATTAGGCGGGATAGTGTCACCTTTTTTATTTCGGATAGTTGAACTGAAAATTACATTATTACGCGTCAATTGAAGTAGGAGGAGGCTTAAAATTACTACCGTTAAAAGTTACCTACTTACAAATAACGTTGTTTTGGTAATTAAAGAACTAAATTTTATATTGTTCTGCATATCTATAGTTCGTGTTACTAAAACAAGATAAGACAGAAGAAAGGGAAAAATATTTTATTACATAATTTTGGAGTTTTATTTTGTATTCTAGCATTAATCTAAGAGTCTAGTTTGGATTTGTATCTATCCTATCGTAATCGGTCTACTAATGACATTTCATTCAGGCCAGAGATTGACGGAATCAATCATGGTACTTATACAGGGTGTAACGGAAAGCGGGTAAACATCCGAAGGGAGTATGTACTCGTAGAACTGAACAAAACTTTTTTTTCAACTGAAAAAAATACGTAATTCGACCCCTTTCTGTTACACCTTGTATAATATTATTATTTACTACAGTTATTATGACACAAACATCAAAACTTTTATAATATAATAGGATTTTCCTCTCACCTGGCGTAAAAGCCCCTGGATTGACATCAGGTCCATGCTCATAAAAGAACCGATCTCCTTTCTTAAGTCTATCGAACTGGTCTGCTATAATGTTCGCGAAGGTAGGGCCCAGTACACCGTGGTCTAATGGTTCTTCTAACAGCCCTCCAACCCAGAGGTCTATGTCTTCTGGACGCTCGTAGACTGAGGATAGGCGTTGAGCTGCCTGTGATAGAAATTCATTTTGAAATAAGAATGTTGGATTGCCTTAATGGTCATGAGTCGAATTGCTACAAATGGTTCTGTGACGTAATTTTTTAACCGACTTCCTAAAAAAGGAGGGGTTCCCAATTCGACATGCTCAGTTACTGAGCAGGATTTAGGCATCTGGCAAAATAAATGCATCACCTTTATTCTTCTGCTTTGCCATTGTGATGCTGTCAAGTCAAATAAAATAATACTAGCATATTAAAAAAATCGTACCACAGAAATTTTGAAAAAGGGTAGCGAGCTCTTCTTCGAATTAAGTCATAGACCCATATAGAAGACAGTCACTATCATAAGAAAGCAAAAAGAAAACAAACAAGCATTCTTCTATACAAAACTAAAATTGTAGGTGTTCCTTAAAAAAACATACTCACACTAGGAGCAAACTGCTGGAACTCAACGTAAGGCTCCATTCCTATGAGCTGTCTGTACTGGTTGTAAGAGCTCAGTCCGTGGTCCCTCCCTCGCTGTATGTTGATAGCAGCCAGGTCTACACCATAGGGATTGCCTCCGTGGAACATGTAACGGGAGAGCTGGAAAATATTTGGTAGACGTCCAAATGTTGTTCAAAATTAGGTCTTTAGATTAGAAATGTACGTTTGTTTGACCAATGTTAACACAGACAGTTTTATGGCATGTCTAGTATACTAGCTATAGCAAATAATCATGGAGTTACAGCAATCATAAAGCCATTTGGTTATTCCAATATTTCCAATACAACTTTACCTATATCTCAGACAAGAATTCTGCGTCTATTATGAAGAACACAAAAACAAAAGGTTTAGCCTTGAATATAAAATTCTCCTGCTGGCTCAAACCTCCCTCATTTTTATCCCACTTTACTCTTCTTCAAACTCTCTTTAACAAAACCAATGAAGAAAGACAAACTCACCCCCTCAGTAACAAAAGGATCCACAGTCTGCATAGCCTGGGTGGATAGTCCAATAAGCAATCTGTCCATAAAGTGTCGGAGACGCATCCTCGCTGGCTGGAACATCACTTCTGGGATCGATATGGTCTCGTACACGCCTCCCATTTTTGGACTTTGGATTCTGGAAAAAGAACAAGTCTTTTTTTTATTTATCGCTTTAATTGTGTTCTTAATTTTTTAACGTATTAGAAAAGAAAGTGACTGGTTAGCCCATTACAGATTTTTGGTAAAAAAAATAAAAATACTATATGAAAAACTCCCTTATTTAGTTAAGAGGGGGATCTCAACCTTCAATTTTTTACAAAAAAATATCTCTTACCTCTTAACGAAGTCTCCAAAATGCGAGATTTTTTATCAATGTTGTAACTTAAATTCACTTACATCAATCTCCCATCGACTGTAGAATGTCCGAACCTCATAGCAGCTGCCGAAAACTCGGACGATAGTGAAGGGTTGACGTGAGGATCGTACGATGACGAGTAGCCTTCAGATGGTAGCAGTTGAAACGTCTTTATTATTTGAGGACCTGTAAAGATGTGTTGAAGGTAATATCAGAGCTTATTCCCAATTTTAAGCAGTTATTAGGATTCTTAGTGACCTCTTCATACTGATGGTATATAGTTGGCCCGATGGTGTCCCAATAGTTTATTTTGAAGTTAATCGTGAATCCAATCAAATTTTTTGATGATACCTGATCTCTCATCCAGCAGCGACTTACCCAGCAGCAAAGGTAGCCATTCATTATAAATGATGTGCTGGAACTCAGCTTGTACTATCCTCCTGGTCTCCCAGAAGATGGTGTCTTCGTCCCAGCTCGGGTTGAGGGCGGATAGCTCTCGGGCAACACGGTTGTGTTCCCTTGTGAATATCGTGTGAAGAACTGTTAAGGAGATGATCTGGTTTCCGTGCGCATCGCCTAGAAAAAAATGGTTGATGAAAGACTAGGTATCATGTAATGAAATAGATCGTAGATCAGATATATTTCATATTATTTGTTAACCTAACATTACAAACTCACATTCGTTTCAGTCATTCAGTTCATACTTACAGTAATTAAGGAAATTAAGTGCAAAGCTATCGCTATCATTCATAATTAATTATCACAATAGAACACCATAGGTATATATTCTTAGTTGGAAACCTATATACCTGATTCAAAGCAAGCAGCACCCTCCTTCATGGACAAGCACTCATTCCTCTCAGTAAGAGGAGGGAGCTCTCTCCCAAAGTCATTGAAGGTCCTCAGTAACCCGCCTGCTTCTCGAAGTGATGACAACTTCTCTTCTGAACTGCCGTACAGGTGGGATAGGTCCGGGTAGTGAGTAGCACCATTCATCTGCAATTTTATTTAACTGTGTCTGCGAAAATGCTTGTGCAGTATACTAAGTCCTACGCAGCTGGCTGATCTCTTTAGAGAGAATGGCCGCCGTGGCTGACAATGGGGCTGGATTTTACTAGACCGCTTTTATAGACCGGTATACACTGGTACACACTGTTATTTTTGAAGTTATCTGTCAAAAATAACAGTTTTTTTTTCGTCGGTAATTATAAAATGACCCCTCCAGGTGAGGATGCTCAATATGTTTCTTCTGGAGATCCCTGTATGCCAGGGCCGCGGTAACTCTTGCGAACATCTCGCAGCCCTGGCAGACAGAAGAAGTCAATGAGACTCCCTACTCAACTTCTCCTTTTGGAATTAGTTGAGAACTTACCATTACCACATAAATAAAGACCAATAATAATGATTTTATCCACAATCCTAGAAGATCTCTTACCTGCTTAGCATACCCCACAGAACAATCATCCGCCGGAGCTATCTGAGTCCTGACAAAGTTAATACATTTTCGCTGAAACTGTCCGTAGAACTGATCGTCTGGAGCCACTTCCATGGGGGCGCAGGCGAAATGCTGTAGCTCTGGGGGTAGGATATCTTCGCCATCGTTCATACAGCATGATATGGCGCTCCCATTATCTGTGTAGTCGGTGAGAGACTCATAAATATATAACCCAAATATTTTATGACTAAAGCATGCAAAACCGTTAACAAGATTTACATTACAGGTATTCTTTAAAATTATACAAGTTATTATGTATTAAATTATTTATACGAGTGAATTTACAAAGTTATGAAAAGTAAGAATATATTACAAGTATTATAATCGAATAATTCATTTCATTGCTGCAGAAGGCTAACTGTTAGGTTTCAGACTGAATTGAAGTAGATTTGTGTTTCAGTACGGTGATTATTTATCCGTGTACCGTGTAATATTTTTCATTGAATAGCTACATTAATTATTGCTAGATCTTGACTACACCCATAAGTAGGTGAGACCATGGTCTAAGGCTGCAGGATACTGCTACAATAAATATATCAGGATCCTGATCAAAAGTCCTTGATTGACTGATTCTTTGTTGCATTTGCCTATCTAAATTGACACCACAGAGTTGAAAAAAGGTATATTATATGACAGCTAGAAGTACCAGTCAGTACGAAACCAACCTGCAGTAAACACAACTCCGGCGCTGATGTCGTGAGCTATGAATTGTCCGAACTGCATGAACATCAAGTTATGTGTGCTACTCGGGTGACTCCCGTCTAGTAGCAGCGTGGTACTGACTCGCCTAGCGCTGGGCAGTGGGAGACCAGACTTGGCTGTTCTCATGGCCCAGGTTCCTGAGAGATTTAAAAGTAAGAATAATTATATCGGGACATATTTTTCACACAAGGTCGGTAAGCCCCATGTTAAGCTGTTGAACTCAGCCGGGAATAGAACCCAGCTCGGCAGTCCGGCGTGGTTACCATTGTGCCAACGGGGTCGTCGTTACAATTGTATTTATACTCTTGAAATATATCTTATTGTCCTTGATGTAAAACCTCATACTTATTGTCTCCAAAATGATCCTTCCTTTAGTACAAATATTTAAATTAGTGATCCTTCTAAATCATTTTCTTTTGGGGTCGCAAATAAAAGTTTTGGAACAGAAGCCTTACCTAGCAATATCTTTCAAATCATCAAAATAATTATAGTTTGAAAGTTAAACTCTAAATAGACAAAGAAAAAGAGAGAATAATGTTATCATTATCACAAAAGTTTTGACCATCATGAATTTATACAAAATATATTTTAAGGCTTTAAAAACGCACAGAATACGAAAGCACTAACCATCACTGTAATCAGGGGGCAGCAGTCTCTCGAAGCCAGTGTGTATCGCACCCCACGTAGAATGGGAGGGGTTGTTGCACTCCCCCCCTATACTCTGGTAGCGACTTGGCGAGGAACACGAAGGCGGTGGAGGGCAGAATGGACCTGGTAATCAAATAGCATTATTTGTCACGAATCATCAATATTTTTTTAGGCCAATATTAATAGATACTGGCTCGCACGTTCCAAGTTTCCTACTTCGCTTACCTTGATAAAACTTAGCACATTTACATGTTACCATGTTTTTACATTTCAATCTTTTTGGAAGCTTTAAGATATTAAAAAAATCAACCAAAACCAAACAGCTGTATACATAATCAGATTCTTTCCTCTAAAACTACTAGTTGTGATCGGCATAATTATTTCTCTAAAATTTTAACGAACTAGCTTTGTATACTATATTATGGGATGTTATAAAGTATTGAGTACACAGATCATGATCAATAGGCCCGAGAGGAAGTTCAGCATCAAATATACCCTCAAAAACAAGTAAATACAATATGTGAAGTGACTTTCTTAAGCTTACCATCAGTGTGATCAGTCAAACCCAAAGCCAATTCATCATCGGAGATCGCTTGCCGCGCCTTCAACTCTTGCGCAGCAAACAGGTTCAGCAGACCACCGTGTCCTAGTGTAGCTGCTCGTTCGTCGTGTGTTACCACAGACTGTTAAATGATATACAAGTCACAAACTCTTAAAACAGACGATTTAGTAAACGCAATAGCGATGTGTTTATTAAATAAAGTGGGACGGTTTTAAGATTGAAAGCTTTTGCACCATTCACTTCTCGGATATAAACTACGAGTATAAACGAATTTGTCTGAGTTTGATGTGTTTATTTGTTGACATAGCAGACCAATAAGATGGCATGTATTGTGCAAAATTTGTCTTTTCTTTTACGGTTACATAATTTGTTTCAGTTTTACCACCCTGTATACAGTTGCCCGGGTGGCTAAGTTGAGGAGGTCGGATAGGCAGACGCTCCATGTAAAAGACTGGTACTCAACAACATTAGGCTGGATTGGAATCTGACCCCAACCTAATTGGTAAAATTCTAGGCAGAGAACAAGGAATCAAAGATAATAAGAAAATACGGTGAAATTATTTTCTTGCATGTTTTTACCAAATGATGTCCGTAACTAGGCGAAGTTCTATTGACTATTGTGTGAGCGGAATGTTCTAGAAGTTTGCCGGCGATGCTCAACCACTGAGCTAGCGTTTGTCTAGACTTCTGATGTGAGGACTTGACGTCATCTGCACTGATGGCGGTGGATGCGCGGGCGCTGTGGTCTGATTCAGCTGTAAGTTGAAAGTTTCGTATACAACTATATATTTTAAAGTTCTCTGTGTCTGTATGTCTTTTCGGGAGATACGAAAAAGAAATGCCAAGATTTGATAAAAATTAAAAGCTAAGCTTGCCTTTTAATATCCTGCGATGTTGTCTGAGTATACTACATCCCGCAATCAGATAAAAAGTAGCCTATCTCAGTTGCCACGGTTTTATCAATATCCAGGGATAATTTTATTTTAATCGTTTCAGCCATTTTAACTTGAAGTAACAAACAAAAATCTCATATGGAATTTTAAGGTATTATAACCATTTAAGTTATTATATTATAAGTTATTTTAGGGTATAAGGTAAGTTGCATTACCTTATACCTAACCGATTTACCTCATTATACTCGTAAAATGTGGTTCTAAAGAAGTATCAAATTTAGTATTTAGGCAGGTCTAAACCTAGCACTAACCTGGTACTTTCTCTTACCATGTTTTATCACAAGTGTCAAGATAAAAACAAACCTACCTGCGACTTACTACAGCTGCCTGGAAAGTAATCTAATACGTCTATTCATCATACCTGCATGGTCTCTGCCAGTGAAGCAGCATATTCCGATCGAACCTTCCAGATGGCAGGCAGGGTTGTTAGACCCGGAGCGCACGTGAGCTGGACACTGCACTTTAGGCACGCATCTGCCGAGGCGAGGGCAAATGGCGCAGGGAGGCTCTTTCAAATGATAGTGCTCTGAAAATTTAATCAATTTTAAAAGTGAGATAAGATGTGAAGCTCGTGGCTAAGGAACAGCCACATGGGTCGATCGATCATAAGGTTAAGCAACGCCAGGCGCGATCGTTCCGTGGATGGGTGACCATCTTGTCATGACGAGTTTCTCCGTGTTTCGGATGGCACGTTAAACTGTAGGTCCCGGCTATCATTTGTACATCTTTAGCAGTCGTTACGGGTAGTCAGAAGCAAGAAAGTCTGACAACCCGTCTTACCAATGGGTATTGGGTTGCCCAGGCAGTCGCTCACTCAGCTACATCTGGTTAAGACTGGAAGCCAACCCCAATATAGCTTGGGAAAAGGCTAGCAAGTAGCAACATTTTTTCAAGTTATATCATTCAACACAACTAAGTATGTAACAAAGGTGTCCCATTCAATATAGAATTACCTAAAAGAGTGTAATGGATGATAAATCAGTCATCAGGGGGTCAGTCGCCTCGAGGTAAGCCAGGGCTCGTCAACCTGTTCTAATTTGAGGGTCCTTCAGATGTACTCAACCTTCACGGTTGGTAACATGTACGTGATAAACACTGAGATTGAATTAAATAAATACTTTAGCAATATCTTTGTTTGAAACCTTACCTTGTCCATGTGTCACGTAACTCGAATCCCGCGCATGCGCAGACAGTAAAACAGGACACACTACGACCACATACACGAACAAACGCAACACGCTATTATATAGATTCATCTTTGATATAATATTAAGGAATATAAAAAGTATTTCTACTAAAATTGCTTCAAGAAATTTATGGTAAATTTGCCATGAGTATGCGGCAGGTAAGTGGTTATGGAAATGAACGATGCGAGGTTAGGATCACAGATAAATGGTGCTTGAGGGTAGTTTGATATTTTAGATTTCAGATATAAAGATTATCACCAACTTTGTAGGTAGATAGAGTTTGTTGTGCCACAGACATTTTAGTTTTTTTTTGGGAACAAGAAATGTAAAATGAGACCTTATCTATTCAGGCTTTATATCAAGAACCATGATAGCTAGAAAGCTGGAATTTTCAAGGTATAAAAAAAATCTAGATCAAAATAAAAAAATCTACAGTAAAATAAATATTCTAGGGGATTAATAACTCAGCGGGTAGAAAGGACTAGAATATTCTCTGTATACAGGTACCTACAGTACTTACCTATATTGTACACTTACAAAATAAGTAAATATATAAAAATAAAACAATTTTAAAATAAATATATTTGTCTTCATCATAAACATTACTTACTTATGTAATAATAATAACTAAGTAGGTAGGTAACAATAATCACAGCACATCGTAAAATAAATTCGTGCAATGGCAATATAACAAAACAAAAGAAATAGCGTCTGTTAAAACTAGCAATCTCATTATTATTAATTCTATTATAATAACAACATTTAATGTATTAAAAATAATAATTACGCTATGGAATATATTCATTTGTACTGTTCTTCAAGCGCCTAACAAAATATGATTAGTGATAAGTTGCTTATACACGTATTACTCCGAAGCTACTACAGGCGCAACACATTGTATTTATTATACGCCGAGCAGTTTTTCTTCTTCATATAGGTTCAAGTTTTTAATGTTTTCTTCTGTTCTTCAATTTTTTGATCAGTAGGCAGTAATAATCCAACTAAACCTCCGCCTGAAAAAATAAAATATAAAATCGGTATTACAAAAACCTGTCTGAAGCGAGTGACAGTCGCGAAAGATTCCGTAACGTCATACGAGATATAAACTATCTTATTTTTACGGCACACATTTTGAAATTCATCTTCAATTCTATTAAATGTATTTTTTTTTTTTTCTTAAAATACAGCCCAAGAAAACCGGACGGCCTTTTTTATGGGACATACATAGTTGTCCTGCTTCCACTGTGGATGCAGCAGTAGGGAGTGTCAGACTCCTGTTTACTAATACCTTCTATGATACTTCTGGAGGTCTCGTGTGGGCCATGGTAATTCTTACGAACAACACGCAGACCCGAAAAACGGATAGCCAAAACAATACCTAACTATAGATGTAGGGGAAATTGATAAAAGACATGGAAACACTTACAAAAAGCAATAGATCCAAATATATAGAAAGCCGCTTCACAGTTGGCATCGAGGAGTTTCTTCAGCACGTTGATACCCACAACGGCACTAGCACGACCCACCATCAGAGTTAGACATACTGCCATCGCCCTGGAACCAATAACGGTACACTCAGATATACGGATTCATATGACCATGCGAGACCACGCGCTAAGCATTTGCGTCTTTGCGTCATTTGCGTCTAGTCTGAACGGATACAATAAGACCTTCTTTAAACCTAAGACAAACTAGTTTAATCGCAAGTCAGACAGATAGAGTTCTGATGCTTATTCGGCTCGAAAGACACCTATTACCGTGTTCGAGCGCAGCGCCTGCACTTTTATTAGAAGCAACTCAACGCGTTCCCAAAATAAGGTGTAATTTGATATAAGTTATTGTTACACAATCATTGAATTTGAATGTCATTCCGCTGACAAACCTAGCACGCTTTTCAGGCAGTATGAGTTCATCAATTAAACAATACTGAATTTTCTTGGAAATCCCTAAAATTCTTGGACAAACCGACTTTGACATCATCATACTAGATTTTCTTGAAAGCTTAAAGGGTCCTACACACATGCCGGCGACAATGCCGCGCGGCTCTGCTCCTTTGCTATACTCCTTTGTGTGGTGGCCGGCGGCGGCTTGGAATACCGTCGAGCCTTAACAAACTTTTGGATCATGATAGGGGTTAGGTAAATAACTTACTTGACATAAGTAGGGAAAATGTCGACACTGTAAGTGTTCAGGAAGCCGAAGTTTAACACGGCAGATAAGAAGCAGACAAACAGGATGGCGCTGAGGATCCAGGATGAGCTGCTGTTCAGGACCAGAGCTGATATCCCGGAAAACATCTGGATAATAAAAAAAAACTTATGGCTAGGTGAGCGTCACTATCAATATACATAATACAAGATGTTATACCCCATGTGGGTATAACAGACAGGTAAACATAACAAAAATAAGAAAATCTGATTGGTGCCCGTAGGTTCACTATCCAGCAGGCGATTTTATATCTATTCTGTCAAGAAAAGACAAAGCTGTTTCTGTCAATGTCAATATGTCTTCTGCCCGCATTCTGCCCGAGCATGGCGCGAACTGTCAACTCGCAAATAATCACTTGTAAACTTATGTCGATCATATAAGATGATCGATCGAAGAAATAAAAATTTCTTCAAAAAGTGACAAAAGAAATCTTGCGTCAATCTGTCACTTTTCTGCCATTATTGTAATAATTCTGTACCAAAATGTTTTCTCATAGACAACTAACGCCATATAATATATTTTATTAAAATGTAATGTTTTCATGTGTCAGATTTAAGTTTTAAAATGAGTAGCAATGAACCATGTTTATTTACAAAAATTAGTGAGAAAGTAAAAATAATTGTAGCTGTTTATGTCGATGATTTTTTGATTTTTTCAAACTGTAAAGAGGAAACTGATAATTTGAAAAGTGTTTTAAGTTCAGAATTTAAAATAAAAGATTTAGGTTTTGTAAAACGCTATTTAGGCATGAGAGTTCATGTGGATAGAAAGTTGAATACTGTGACTATAGATCAAGAACAATATATAGAACAGTTGTTACTTAAGTTTGGAATGTTTAAATGTAGATCTATTGATACTCCCATAGAATGTAAGTTGAATCTTGAAAAGGCTGAAAATTGTTTAACTGATGTTCCTTATCAAAGACTGATAGGAAGTTTAATGTATTTAGCTGTTCTGTCTAGGCCTGACATAGGTTATTCTATTAGTTACCTAAGTCAATTTAATAATTGCTATAATGAAACTCATTTCAATCAAGCTAAGAGAGTTTTGAAATATTTACAGAAAACTAAACATTATTGTTTGAAATATAGCAAAGATAATAATGTAGAATTAGAAGGTTTTGTCGATGCCGATTGGGCAAGTGACATTTTAGACAGGAAATCGTACACTGGTTTCTGCTTTACTATGGCTGGTTCTGTTATATCATGGCAAAGCAGAAAACAGAAAACAGTATCCTTATCTAGTACCGAAGCTGAATATGTAGCATTGTCAGAGGCAGCTAGGGAAGCTACATATTTGAGAAATTTGTTATATGAAATAACAGGTAAATTAAGCATTGTTAAGTTGCATTGTGATAATCAGAGTGCGTTGAAATTATCTTCAACCCATCAGTCCCTGAATAGAACTAAGCACATTGATGTACGTTATCATTATATTAAAGATGCTATAAAGGCTAATGTTATTCATGTGAAATATGTGTCAACTTTAGATATGCCTGCTGATCTTTTAACCAAGGGATTATTATCAGCAAAACATTATAAATTTTTAGGAATGATAGGTCTTGTTCCTAAATAAAATTTAAGTTTGTTAGTTGTTAGAAATATTTTGTTAAGTAGGGGTGTAATAATTCTGTACCAAAATGTTTTCTCATAGACAACTAACGCCATATAATATATTTTATTAAAATGTAATGTTTTCATGTGTCAGATAATAAAGTGTCAGTCGTTAACCGAAAGTGCGTGTTTTAACAATTATGTCCAATCTCCGGTAAACAAAACTTGTATCTACGGTTGCCATACTAAGCCTGTTGGTAATGATGTCGCCTGTCATAATAATAACAAAAGCGAGGCAAATGTTATAGGTTTTGATAATTAATACTGTATCACTTACCTGAATACTGATAAAGAGCCGTTTTCTCCCGATGCAATTGATGATGCTGCTCATAAAAATGTTGCAGAACGCCAGTATCATGGTGATAGCGAATACTAGAGTCATGGCTTCGGTGTTCATCGAACAGTCTTGAATCTAAAAACAAAATTTATATCAATCGCAACGTTATCTTATGTACAAAAAAAATACGTAGAAAATGACATCAATTTCACTGCTTAAAAAACTAGTAACAATAATAACACAAAATTAAATTGAGACAAAAGAAAAACAAAAGACAGCCTGGACCGACCAATTCAAGGTGCTTTCCAAAACGCGAAGGAACTCATCATGCCAAGATGATTGATTTTTGAGTCAAGCGTTACTTAACCTTATTAAAGATCAACCATTCTAGCTGATGCATAATAGCGAACTCTTCTTGAAGTTTTTAAGAAATATTGAACCAATTTGTTCACCAAATGTTTTGACAGTCCTTTGACAAGCATCTTAGCACTTAAAGTCTGTAGCTTACTGTGTGTTAAAATACTAAGAACCCTACCTCTTGAATGGAAGTGGTATTACTGGTAAACCTTATCATCTCACAGATGCTAAGGCTTCTCTGTCCTCCAACTACTGATAACATGAATGCGTTGATTATGAACGGCAACCAAACGAACGAAGCATTCATTCTGAAAAGAGCACACCAGAACTTTATCAAAAACTACTAGTAATCCAGTAATTATAATGTTAAAATATTTTTTTTATTAATTAGGGACAATATATCAAGACAAATTGTCTAAGAATCCAGATTACTTCATATCAGATTTAAGAATCAGATCAATAGTGTTTGCGTCATCATCAGCCTTTTTATCATCCCACTGCTGGGCACTGGCCTCCTCTCACATATAGAAGGATTAAGCGTTAATCACCACGCCTGCTCATTGCGGTTTTTCCAAGTCAATGCCCATAGATCCATCGATATTTTCAAAATTATAGATATTTTTGTACAACTTTAAGTAGATTATAGACACAGCTTCTACACAATCTGAATAGTTTGAACTTACGTAATATAGCAGATGACAAAAAGAAATGATAGCAGTATGGTGTACTTCAGTAGTGGTGCCTTGATCATTGGTACCGTCTGTGCCACTATGGAACCCCAGAAGCCTTTGTGTAGTGCTGAGGAATTTCCTTCTTCTAATTCTAACGAGTGGACCTGTAATTAAAGTGTGGACATATGCTTTTTAATATAGTACCTATAGTCGTAGATGATGATGACTGAAAGTCAGTATGTAGTCGTACGAAAAGAAAATCTCAAAAAACTAACTTATTCAACATCTTTATACATTTTATTTGATAATCGAGAAAAAAAGTTACCGAAAGCTTATGATGAAACTAAAATCTGGCACGCAGTCAATGAAACATAACAATTTGCTCATAAAAACCACAAACCTGGTAGGTATCAGGACTGTTCCCAGTATTCATGGTATACATCCCCTTCAACACCTTAAGAGCCTCTTCATCTTTCCCCACACTGGCGAGGTACTTTGGACTCTCATAGGCGCAGTAGCAGCCGATACCACTGATAGCACACGGCACTGCGAAGATCAGGTCCAGGACACGCCAGGAGTTGAAGTGGATATCCAGGTATGGTATGTAGTAGGAGAACGTCATGGGCAGGACTGGTATGACAATAACTGAAGGAGAAAGAAGAAGTGATAAGTTGAAAGACGATGCATTCAAAATCAATTATTTATGGTGTTCGTGTTTTATGGTCGTGGTGGCCTAGTGGTTAAAGAGCCAACCTCTCAAGTGTGAGGGCGTGGGTTCGATTCCAGGTCAGGCAAGTACCAATGCAACTTTTCTAAGTTTGTATGTGTTTCGGATGGCACGTTAAACTGTAGGGCCCGGCTGTCATTGAACATCCTTGGCAGTCGTTACGGGTAGTCAGAAGCCAGTAAGTCTGACGCCAGTCTAACCAAGGGGTATTGGGTTGCCCAGGTAACTGGGTTGAGGAGGTCAGATAGGCAGTCGCTCCTTGTAAAACACTGGTACTCAGCCGAAACCGGTTAGACTGGAAGCCGACCCCAACATAGTTGGGAAAAGGCTCGGGAGATGATGTTCGTGTTTTATGGAGAAGTAGGTACCTGCCATTACGCCCATAGATGCCATGTGGACGCTGGTGGTGAGTAACACTAGAGAACTTCTCTTCGCCATGGGCGTACACTCGCTGAGTAGAGTTACTGATAAGGCATAACTTCCAGATACACTGTAAACATAAAAGTTTCATCATATACTTTTCATGTTTTAATGTACATATTCTTGTTAGAATAGGAAGTGGTGAAGGGTGGGCGCTTATAAGGCTATCTTTTGTTTGACGTTAAAAAGTGCTGGTTTATTAGCCTTATATGAATAAATGAGTTTTAGTTTAAGCACAGTCCGAAACCGCGTGAATCCACGGATGGAAGCTAGTTTATCATAATTGTGACTTATCTTCAGACAGCTCGTTCAATCGAGCTATAAAATCACTGAGCGTCAGAATAACTCTGATTTTGACACAAACGAAGAAAACTTCGTTTTCTTTGAAATCATTTCACGTATCGCCCGCGTTAGAGTAAAAGAGTAAGAAACATACACCTATATGTATATCCTTTCCAAACCTGGCATTTATAACATTAGTGGAATTAGTAAGAAAAAGAGTACATACGCTGCAGACGACAGCAACTTCAGCAAGCCCAACACAATCCAGTTGGGTGAGAAGGCGGCCAACGTTCCAGCGATATATGTCATTGTCATGGTAAAGATGAGGATCTTACGTCTGCCTCTTGTGTCCGCCAGGTAGCCCCAAACGTGTGACATTGCGATCGTACCTGGAATGGAAGTCATTACTGCATAATAAAATGGGTTCTAGGAAAACGAATGATTTTGTATGGATTTTTAATTATTATTCGTTGACCCTTTACTGGCCACATCATTGTGTGCTGTGAGTTGAAAAGCGTGGTTCTAAAAGCCGCACGGGTCGATCAATCATAAGGTTAAGCAATGCTTTGCTAAGGTCGGGGGTATTGATTTGTGATCATCTTAGGTGACGCAAGTTCCTCCTTGTTTCGGAAGGCACGCTAAATTGATGGGTCCCGGCTGTCATTTGTGCATCTTTACTGATGAAATGGTGAAGCTAATGCTAAGCTTACCAATCAAAGGCACACAAGCAACCAATCCCTGCTGCGTGCTGGTGGTACCAAGTTCACAGGAGCTGGCGGGCACCAGGTATGACACGGAGAATATCTCGAAGGTCATGCCGATGATGATGCTCGAGCATAGCAGGAACGTGCAGATGTTGTAGCGACTGAAACCTGGTAGACGAAGAAGAAAAAAAGATTGTTTATAGAGATAACAATGGCTAAATGCATTTTTTTATGCGTGTGTAGACGAACACGGTATCCTCGTGACAACGACAGACTCTGACAGACTGTAGTTCCTTTTTTTATCTTGGGAAATCATCAAATGACCCCTCGCACTTTGGGTGCAGCAGGAGGGTATGTCAGACTTTTACTGACTAAAACCCACTTTGTTCCTTCTGGTGAGGTCTTTGTGTGATAGGATCACAGTTACTCCTTGTAGGAGCCCCTGCAAACCTACGGGGCCTTTCCAATCTTTGCTGACTGCTTCTCGACGTGTGCCTGGAACAAAATACGCCGCCAACAAGGGTCTGTGTCGTCCTTGGACGTACGGATGGTGAGCCATTCAAAACTCATCGCCCATAGCTCGGAAAGCTAGCACCTTAAGATTGGTCTCATGACGAGTAAATATTGCAATCTCAAACACGTGCTTCACATTACATACTTAATATAAAGCACACGTCACGCATTTAACAATTCGTGGCAGAAAACTAACTGTGATGTTTGATTTTATAGATAATTGCAAACAAAACAATGGGGTGATTGTATTTGCTTAAGACTTGGTGTATCAAAGCTTATCATAAAATTGGTTTGCGTCACTATTGCGACTGCTGAATGGGTTTCAACGGGACGAGATAAAAGGTCATTATTGCTACCAACATCTTGGTATGAACCAACAAATTGTGTGGCTAAATTCAAGGCCAGTTTTCATTAAACAACAGATGTTCTTCAATTAGGACATCGTATATCACAATTGCTATACAGAACGCTTGATCAGTTTGTTTATAATCATGGAGTCTTTATTTTATGATAATTAATCGTAAACTTAGTTGCCTACTTCATCGACTCTTAACATTTATTTGTTTGGTCTTGTCTTTTCGGCAGTTAGGATAAAATATTTTTTTAAAGGACGATTAAAACCTAAATAAAGAAAATTTTATACAATTTACCCATTCTCTTGTTATTTTTAACCGACTCCGAAGAAAACGAGGAGGTTCTCAATTCGGCCAGTATGTTTTTTTATGTATGTACACCGATTACTCCGAGGTTTCTAGTCCGATTAGTTTAATTCCTTTTTTGTTCCATGCAGTATACTTGTTCTTTCCCTGTTCCAGATTTACTTATTTTGGGTTCCGCGAAATATGTATTAAGCTTCCCTTCCTCTCTGTCAGCCGTCATATTAACATCCACTCCCTTCATATTCATGTCACCTTTCAGGCAATCAATCCATATTTTAATTTGTCTACTTCTGCCTCCCACTCCCAAATTGTGGATGACATTCATACTTAAAACACTCTTGGTAGAATGCGTTTCACACTCTGTCATCAAATGCCCATACCACGAAAAACCCTGACCTCCCATTTCACAGGCGTTACTTTCAGCTGCAATGGTACTCATTGTTTATTTTATCCATCCGCTGTTATGTTATCCCTCACATTCATCTCAGCTTCATGTACTCTT